>CP125979.1:1036138-1636138 GCA_030063025.1 Avena longiglumis
GACTACCGCTACCACAGTCAAGTGGTGAAAGCTCGCACCTTCCAGAACGCGACCGGTGTTACGCCTCATCTGTGACAAGAAGGAATGCACAAGCTTTCCTCCGTGGAAGGCCCATTCGCTATCGGGCGATACTTGGCAACGACGCTTACTACCTCATCGACGTCTGGAACGGCGAACTCGACGCTGCTTACCATGGAATGTAAACCTCCTCCGTAAGTTCTACTCTAGAACCCCACACATGTACTTCCAATGCTATGAAATAAAAAGAAACGGTTACCGCAAATTGTGCCTACTCTCCATGACTTGTGCCACTCAGACAGAATAACAGGCTACGCTAATCGCAGAAGTCAACCTTTGGTACAGCGATCGGCACGGCTAAGTAGTGCGTAAGAGCACAATCACCTCAGGTCTTGCATTGTCCACTAAAAAACGCCCACCCGAGCCCCATTGGAGTCGCTTAGCTCGACCGGTTCTACGAGCCAAGACAATCGCCTCGCTTCACAGACCTTGGTCCTCCGCATCCTCGGCATAGCGATCGAATAGCTAAGTACCACGCCGGGATCGAAGACCAGTGTCATGAGCGGTCGTGAAAACGCCAAGTAAGAGAGCATTCCCAGACTCCACGCGACTAACCCCACGGGCTGTGCAGGAGGACGCGCCACACCAACGCTGCTTAAGTCCTCAACCACCCTCGAGTCGCGCCTAGAACAACTATACCACGCCGGGGACTCGCCACCACCCCTGCTCGCAAGTAAGGAAAACGGTAAAGTACAGAGCACTCAAGGAGTCGCTTAGCGATCGCTCTCCGAGCTCTGTAGTCGACCAAAACAACAAAACACATGACAACAACACATATATCATATACGAGGTAAACCCCACAAAAAGGGCGGACGCGCTTGGGGACTCGTTCAAAAATCAATCACAAACACACAACAAATACCAAAATAGACACGACGTCTCATTCAATTGATATTGCATTGTTTCACGTTACAAAATATGCCCGCGTGGCGCGCCGCCTAACGCCACAAGGCAAACTATCCTACTCGCAGGCTTTGATGACGACGCCAACATCCCGCGATTATGATGAACGCCAGATATGGGTTTGACGGATACGCCGCTTCACCCGCCATCGCCAAGGCCGAAAAGGTTGCTTGACCTGAAGTCACGAGCGGCTCGGGTCGCTCGCGACGACCGCCTCCTCGGTACGGAGGTCGCCCATTGCCCGACACGCTCGAGTACGTGGCGGCACGATCCTGCAACTTGAGGACCTCGGACAGCTCCACCGTGCCAGTCGACGATGGATATCCACTCGTCACATCGTCGATATCGAAATCTTCGGGGAAGTGGGCGAGTCCAAGGCTTAGTGTCACGACGCTCACCAAACGCCGATCGCGCCATGAACTCAACGACCGCGGGGCGCCTTCTCCAAATACTTCCACACCTCAACGAGGTCGCTGGAATCACCTCCGCGGGCGATATCTTGGAGATAGGCGCGATGCACGTCGCCGAATCGACGAGCATGCTGACGCAAGATGCCTCAAGGCCGAGCGAGCTCGCCTCCTTCGCTATCGATGATGCGACTCATGTAGTAGAAGACAATAATGAGTACAACGACACCACAAAAGACACAACCATCGGAAAGGGAAGATGTACTCACCAAGCAAGGGCGAGTTCCGTGATGAAGCATTGAAGCGATGTATGGTCGCCCCAGCCCAGCAATAAGGACTTCCGACACCTTGTATCTCATCGCCGCAATGGCGGCCTTAGCTCGCCTGTCACCAAGCTCGCTTCTTTTGCTTCCCGCCAAGGCCGAGGTTGGCGATCCGTTGTTCAGCGGCACTCAGAGCAGATTGCGCCGCCAGCAATTCACCAGCGGGGACAAGCCCCTGGCGATCTTCCTCTGCCTTCGCGGCAACATCCTGAAGCCCTTTGTTTGCTTCATGGACGATGGCCAGCTCCTTCTCCGCTGGCCGCCAAGGCTAATCGGTCCGGCGACTCAAGCTGCACAGACATCACCGAAAAGTTAGTCAAAGAATTTTAGTGCCCACCCGCTGAAATTCAGCGAGTGCACTGGGATCGACGATCAAGAATTCTTATGCCCACCCGCTGAAATTCAGCGAAAAGCGCACGGGACTGGCGATCAAGAATTTTAAGTGCCCACCCGCTAAAATTTAGCGCGGCGGACTCGGGACCGGATGCGAAAATAAAAAAGATGAGAATATAGAATCAGCACGCAGCACCGACCTGATCCTCGGGACCGGATGTACCGGGTCGGTCGCGCCAAGCATGCCATGGAGTTGTATCGCGCCCACGGACGTGAGTAACGCCGGGCGTGTGCCCACGACGTTGGTCAACTTCAGCGCCGCAGTCCTGTGAGCGTGGCTCGAGGGCGCAGCCCACCGCCGTGGCCGCTTTGGTCACGGCGTGAAGAGTAGCGATAGAGGCACCCGCCTCAAGGAGGTCGCCTCGCCTGTGCAAGGAAGCGCCCTTCAGACGCCGCTGCCCATCATGTCCCGCCGGCGACCGCCGTGTCGTCAGAAATCGTGACGACGTCATCACCCTTGGCCTTCTTGCTGCCATCCACCGAGGCGACGACCTCGTCCGCCTTCCTCTTGCGGGAGGGGTCCTCCTCGTAAACGCCGGGTGGCACCTTAGCTACGGTTGGATGGCCCATCCTCTTCACTCCAGTCCTGTGCATCAATCGAATAAGCTAAAACAAGCGAGATTGTTATGAAAAGCAAGGAAGGGTGAGTGCACTCACTTGGCGACTGGGATGAAACGTAGCCCCGTACGGAGGCTGGCCGGTTTTTCCAGTTCAGGGCCCAGTCGGCGACTGAGCCCCATCTCCAGTACATCGCATGCCCAAGACACGGACGGCTTCTTCGTCGTTGAGGCCGCAGCCGGAGCCTCTGGGACATCCTCGGCAAGAGCCTCCTTGCGAGGCGAAGTTGCTGTAGCCGGAGCCTCCTTGCAGGCGGCCGCCAGCCGGAGCCTCCCCAAAGCCCGTAGATCGGGCGAATGGAGGAGGCATTGAAGCGGCACTTCCACGCGCCGCGCTCATCCAGCTGTCACCGTGGCGCGCCATCACCGGCTGGCCGGGGAGCATCGAGCTGCTCACGAGTGTGGCGAGGCCGCTTTGATGGCTTGCCTCTTCTTCTTGAGGGCCCTTGCCTCCGCTTACTTCTTCTTCTTCTTCTTCGACGGAGTGTCTTGACGGCGCGAGGTGGTCTCGGAGCTCATCGTCCGCCATGACGCCGAGGCTTCGCTTGCCTCGATCTCGCTACCGTCGTTGTTCAAGGGTCTTTAGGACCAGCGGGGCGACCTCCTCCTCGGACTCGTCATTGTCGACCTCGTCGCCCTTGGCGGGCGGCGACTCGCCCACGTCCTGGGTGGATGAGCCCGAGATCTTGTCGTCGGAAGGAGGGAGCCACCCTTCCACCACTTGGAATAGCTGCAACGAATACAGAATGAATCAGAATTACTGCGATCGCATAGATGCATCGCGAGCAAAGTAAGGTGGTTACCGTTGGAGCTGGACGCTTCGCGGTATAGGGGGCGACCCCAGCCTGCGCATCCAGGTACACCGCCTGGGTAATCTTCTTCAGCGCCGGGAGGTAGTCCTCCAGTTTCCATTCGTCGAGGCAGGCCTTCGTCGAGTCTCCCCGGCCCGTGTACTGGTACATGTAGTGGTCACTGTTGGCGAAGCGACGAGCCGCCCGAGCCAGTAGCCAGATTTATCGCCTGAGGCCCTTCTTTTAGACCGCTGGATGGTTTGGAGCATCTCGTCGACGACCATCCGCTGGTCGCTGGGGAGCTTGTCGACTTGGAGATGGCGCGGCTCGGATCGACGGCGGAGTACCGGGATCGCCACTGCCTCTCCGGGTCGCGGCCACGAGAACCACGACTTCTTCACGTCACGCTTCATGGCAAGATCGTATCAAAGAATGAGGCTTTTGGACTTGAGTTGGAATGTCAGTTGCCGCGGCTAGCATTGGGCGCCTTTGCTTCCTCGCGGTTGATCCGTCTGCGGAACAGATCTTGCCACAGGGGAAGTAGGGCGGCGGCAGTAGCATTCGCAGAACGCCACGAAAATGGCGAGCTGCTCGATGCTGTGGGGACCCAGATCTGAAGGCTGGATCCCGTAGAAGCGCAGAAGCACCGGAAGAACAAGGATGTAGGAAACCCTAGCCCCCACTCGAGATGACTGGTGAAACAGATGAATTCTCTCTCATGGGTTCGGTCGCCTCCTGGGAATACGCCAACATCCGGCTCAGAGGATCCCGCCTCGGCGGAGGCCGGCCATGCCCAGGCACTTGGACCTACCCCACGGTTCGGTGGAAAGGGCCATGGCCGAGAGGTTGTTGGGGGTCGGGGATTTTGGGTCGGCTGGATCGCGAGGCAAGGGAAGGAGAACGCGCGCAGTCGGAAGAAGTGATGAGAAGTATGCTCTATGATCGCCTGCCATTCCCTTTATATAATGGATGTTACCCGCCAAATCAGGAAGCCGTTACTGCGCGATGATTACACCAAAAGTTACCGTTGGATTACCCCAACGGCTAGTTTGACCACACCTGACGGTCCAACTCCGACCACTCGGCTCGCCGACCCAATCACTATGACAAGTGCCGACCGACCGCCAAAGCCGCTGACTTGATTACGGGTTTTCTCTCATACAGAGCCCGCCGACCATTCGACGATGCCTACCCGTCAGATATTCAATGCCCAGCCACCCACGCCTAATCGACGACGGCCTCGGGACCACTGATGGGATATGCCTACCGGGTATACCCAGCAGACGCTTCCGATCGCCCGTGGTGGCGAGTGGGCCCTGCATAACGGCGAGTGGATTGAATCCAAAGAAGGCACCGATTGGAAGTCAAGGCCCAAAGCGGTAGATAGGCCCATCGGATTAGGTTAGACAACCAAGCTTTAACTCGAATGGGTTGAGATATGTAAACCCTAGGGAGGTGAGCCTATATAAACCTCCCTATAGGGCGCAGTAGAGACGCCTCATACACCCAAGCGACTGCGCCACGCCGAGTTCGCCCATTGTAACACCTCCATAATACAATCTAGCAGGAGTAGGTCTTTCTCGGGGCCGAACCTGGGTAAAACCCTGTGTCTTTGCCCTCATCTCGCACCGCAGATGGCTGGCCGCCCTTGCCCCTCGTTCTACTACTCGCTGCCGATTGCAGCATCTGCCGTGACTATTCCCACGACACTCCCACTGTTGGAGATATGCCCAAAAGGCAATAATAAAAGTAGTTATTATTATATCTTTGTGTTTATGATAAATTTTTACAATCATGCTATAATTGTATTAACCGGAAACATTAATACTTGTGTGATTTGTAAACTAGTTAGAGTCCCTAGTAAAGCCTCTTTATAATACTGGCTTGCTGGTTAATAGATGATCATGGTTTCCTAGTCATGAATAATGATATGTTATTAACAACAAGATCATATCATTAGGAGAATGGTGTGATGGACATACTCCTATAGATAAGTGTAGCATAAAGATCAAGTCATTTCAATAGTTTGTTTGCTATAAGCTTTCAGATAAATAGTAACCTAAATCCTTCGACCATGAGATCATGTTAATCACCATCACCGGATGGATGCTTTGATGACATCAAACACTACTTCGTAACTGGGTGGTTATAAAGGTGGCATTGAGTGTACATAAAGTATGTGTTGAGGCACATGGATCAAGAGTGGGATTTGTCCATCCATATGATGGATAGATATACTTTGGGCCCTCTCGGTGGAATGTCATCCATTTAGCTTACAAGCATGTGAGTGGTTCACAAGGGATCACATATCACAGGAATGAGTAAAGAGTACTTATCGGTAACGAGGTTCAACTAGGTATGCAGAGATACCGACGATCATAACTCGGATAAGTAAAGTATCGTGAGACAAAAGGAAATTGGTATCGTGTGTGAATGGTTCATTCGATCACGAAGTAATCGTACAAACATGTGTGAGCCATATGAATTTCTAGATTCCTCTATTGGTTATTGATCGGAGAAGTGTCTCGGTCATGTCTACATAATTCACGAACCGTAGGGAGACACACTTAAGGATTCAATGTTGTTTAGTAGTTATGGAATGTGAGTAAGAAGACCGAATGTTATTCGGAGTCTCAGATGGGATCCGGGATATCATGAGGAGATTCGGAATGGTCTGGATAATAAGATTCATATAAGGAAAGTCCAATTCCAGAGTTCGGGAATGATTTCAGTGTTTTCATCGGAATGTTCTAGAAGGATCTAGAAGGTTTACCGATCTGGAAGGGGAAGGGTACATGAATGTGTCATGACAAAGTGGAATGGTTGCATCATGTCCTAGGTCACTAGTCTGGGCATTTAAAAGAGAGAAACCAAACTCCAAAATTGAAAGTCAAAAGGCAAGTGAAAGGACTATATTTTCCCATGCTATTTTGGTGATGATGACAATCCCACTCGTGATCTAATCGTGTTCTTGAGTTTCAGGATAATTGCTTTTGATGATTCTTTTGAAGTGTGTGGATGCTCTCTTTGGGATCTTGTGAAGACGACGGTCTTTAGTGTTTTCCATTTCTCTCTTTTTATTGCTTTAGATCGCCGTACTATCAAGAGGGGGTACACCTCGGAAGGCTATGGGGAATCATCTCTTTTTTCACTCATCTGCGAGAGAGCGAAGTTCTGAACTAATGGAGCAGTTTTTGTCTGATCGGAACTTCTGTCCAGGCGCCGGAAGTTCCGCTCAGGGATTTCAGTGGGGAGTATCTGGGACTAAGTTTCGATCCAACTTCCGCTGGAAGTTCTGGCCAGCTCCCAGAACCTACTGTTTTCATATGTTCTATTTGCCGGAACTTCCACCAGAAGTTGCATCAGAAGTTCCGGTTAGGGACTTCCGTTGCTTATTCCATCGAGATCGAGTGAACTTCCGCCTGCCGGAACTAGTTGCTTCTTTCCATCGAGATCTGAGAACTTCCGCCCTAGCGAGAACTTCTGACAAGTTTCGCGACCCAGATGTTCCTCCCTAGTTCCGCTCCAAGTTCCGCTCAGAATCAATATACTTCTGCTTGGAAGCGTTCTGTTTGATGGAACTTGTGCCGGAACTTGCATCGGAAGTTTCACCGGAACTTCCGGTCATTTTGACCGAAACTTCCGGTCAGGCTTTTGGAGCGTGCGTCAACGGGCTGATGACCTTTGGGGCTATGCTGGGCGGAACTTCCGGCCGCTCACTGGAAGTTCTGGTGAGGTCGCGGAGGCTCCAACGGTTCAGTTTGGAGGGAGCCTATTTAAGGCGCCCTCCTTCTTCCTCCTACCTATCTCTTTGATTTTCTCTCTCCTTCATTAATACTCGAGCTTCACCTCACTAGATCTCTCTCCCTAGCCACTCAAATCACTTGATCTTTTGAGAGGTGAGGGATGTGACCTAGATCTACACTTCCACCAAAGAAGATTTGATTCCCCCCACCTATCCTTTGTGGATCTTGTTGCTCTTGGGTTTTTTGGAACCCTAGACGGTGTAGGGCATCCTCAGAGCTAAGGGCTTGTGTTGTAAAGATCCATGGTGTTGTTGAGGGCCTCCAATTGAGTTGTGGAGCTTCCCCCTCAACCTTGTTGTAAAGGTTTTGGTTGGTGCCTTCAAGGTCACTGGTTAGTGGATTGTGAGGCCTCCTTTGTGGGGGAGCTCACCGGAGAAGAAGGTGAGGCATTTGTGGCACTCGGGTTACCTTGTGTGGCCCCGACACCTCTCCAACGTAGACGTAGCTCCCTTGGGAGTGAACTACGGGAATTACATCTCCGTGTCCCCGCTCCGGTTATCTCGTTCCCTACCTTTACTTCTTGCTCTTTACCGTTCTTGTGGTTGTTGTTAGTTCTCTAGCATATAGGTTGTTCACCTAGTTGCATATCTAGAGAACTTTCATTCTTGCCAAGCCTAAAATTGTGTAACAAAGTAAAAATTGGTAGTCTCCAATTCACCCCCCTCTAGTCGATTCAAAGTTGGTACTTTCAATTGGTATCAGATCCAAGGTTCTTATTTCGGGCTTTACCGCCTAAGAGACGATGGCCGACGAAGGGGGTAGTGAAAATGAAAACCCCAAGAACTTGGCCACCATGGATGACCTCAAGCAATTGGAGACATCCATGATGTCCAAGTTTGAAGAAATGATGACTATTTTGCAGTCTCTCAAGCCAAACCCCATGGTTGCTCTTGCCACACCCCAAACCACCGATCTTCCTCCCACTGCCTGTGGCCACTGGGAAATCCATGTTATCACCACTCACTTGGGACTTGGTTTTGTTGCATAAACATCTACCAAGGTTCCAAGTGAGAATACCTGAGAGGCAAGATTCAACTTCAAAGAGGAAAGTGGAGGAATGACTACTCAAGGTGCCCTTAATTACAGATTATGGATCCACCCATTCCCATGCCACACATCATTCCTCAAGGAGCACCACCTATGCTAGATACTTCAAATTTCGCCAATTGGCAATATCTAATGCCCTCACATATTTCTAGATATTCTATTGAGTTAATGAGGATTGTGGAGGATGGGTTCTCTCCATATGACCCAAAGAAGTTGACTCGAGGTGAAGTGGTGGACAAGCAACTCAATGCCACGACTTTGGGGATGATTCAAAAGGCTTTGACTCCTAAGGATTTTGCTCACATTCGCCAATTCAACACCGCCAAGGAAGCATGGGATCAACTCACCGAGCTATTTGTTGGGAATGCAAGCATCCAAAGCTCCAAGTTTGATGAAGTCAACAACGAGTGCGATGGTTTCACTATGCAAGATGATGAAACCCTGATACGTTGGAAACGTATCTATAATTTTTTATGCTCCATGCTTGTTTTGTATCTACTTTGCTTTACTTGTCCACGCTTTGAGGTGCCTTTTACATGTTTCTGGTACTAACCTATCAATAGGTTGCAACGGTGTCATATGCCTGTTTTTTGATGTTTTTGGTTTCAGAAAAGTTAGTAGAGAAATATTCTCGGAATTGGATGGGACAAACGCCAAAGTCAATAACTTTCCGTGGGGAACAAGAAGTCCAGAGGAGAGCTGGAGGAGGCCAGACCCACCCAATGGGTGTGGACCCGCTTTGGGTAGGTTTACCACAGCCGCCTCGAACTTGCCCCTTCGCCTATAAGAAGCCCCCGATACAGAAACTCTCGGTACCCGATCAGAAATCCACGAAACCGTCTGTAGCCGTCGCCACCATCGCCCCTAGATCAGGGGGATCTGAAGCTCTTCCCGGCACCCTGCCAGAGGGGAGATCATCCCGGAGGCCTTCTCTTCGGTATGATTCGTGAGTAGTTCCACCTTGGACTATGGGTCCATGTAGTAGCTTGATGGTTGTATCTCCTCCTTTGTGCTTTCATGTATAGATCTTGTGAGCACCATTCATGATCAAGATCTAATCTATTTGTAATCATGCATGTTGTGTTTGCGGGGATCCGATGGATATTGAGATTATTATGTTGGTTTGATTAATGGTTCTATATTTATGATTCTATCATATCTGTGTTGTTTGTGATCTTGCATGCTCTCCGTTGCTAGTGGTTATCTTGGCCAAGTAGTTGCTAGTGACTCCAAGAGTGTGGCATCCCGCAAAACCACTACTAGAAAATCGCGTTGAATTTGTGCATCGCATCGTCATCATCATGCATTGTTTGCCAAAACTATGTTCGTAAAACCCCGTTTTATTTTCCCAAACGCCCCATCTTTATTCAAACGCCAAACCCCGGGGCTCCGGATTATTTTGTTTTGGCCGCTATCGGTTTGCAGACGGCCGTTTAAATTAAATAAGAGATTTATTTATTTTTGGGTAGGCGAACGGGCCGACCGACAACGACCGCCCAGTTTTCATCGGTCCAGCCTAGGCCACCCGTAAAAACTTTTCCTACCAGCTAATCTACCCTCTCACCCTCCACCTCACTCCCCCAATCACATCATGCCACCTCATCTTTTTCCTCTCCCCAACCCCAAACCGCCACTTGTCCCAACCCACCTCTCTCTCCTCTAGACCCTGCCCACACACACCATACACTAGCACACACACAACCCACGCCACGCACACATGCAACACGCCCAACCCTCCACCCAGCGTGCCCCACAGCCTCACCCTGGGTCCCACTCCCGCCGGCCCCACCACACACCCCACCTCTCCCCCTGTTCATCTTCTATCTCCTCTCCCTCTGCCCGCGTGCTCCCTCGCCCCGCCTACCTGCTTTGGCCACAGCCCGCCGCCTCTCCCACGGCCCCTGGCCCGCTCCTTCCTCCTATATCCTCTCAGTGAGCCCCTAGCCAGGCCAGTCCGCCCGGTCCCCCCTCACCTCCCACCGCCCACCACCTCGGGCAGCGTCGCGGAGCGACCGCTCGCCCTCCACCCGCCATCCCGCACGCCCGCCTCCTCCTCCGGCCTCCTCCGCCGCCGCCGCCCGCGCTTCCCGCCACCGCGGCGCCGCCTTCCCCGCGACGGCCGCCGAGCTCGCCCGACCCACCTTCGCCGGACCGCCCGGCGGCGCCCTCGCCGCCACTCCGCCTCGCCTCTTCCGCTCGCCGCCCGCCCGACCGGACCGTCCCTCGCTGCCACAGCCGGGCGCCACGCCCGATGCCCCCTGCCGCCGCCTTGGCTGCCCCGCCAGCCGTGAGGAGAGGCCGCCCGCCCTCGCCGGGCGGTCCTTCCGCAGCCGTCCGCCATGCCGCCATCCAGGCTCCTACCACCGCGACCCTGCGAGCTCCGCGCCCCTGCTCGTCGTCCCCGAACCGTGCGCCGCCGCCCAGGACCTCACCGCCCCTCCGCGCGCGCCGGTCACGCTTGGCCGTCAAGGTCAGCCAGAGCTCAAGCCCCGCCACACCATGTCCTACTACGCCGAGAACCAGTCTGTGTGGCTCACGCACGCGTCCGGCAGCATCAAGGCAGGGTGTGTCTTCATCTTGTGGCCCCAATTCGTGTGCGGTCGTCGACACGGACTCCGAGGAACCCCGAACGCCGAAGACCCATCCCGACAAAGCCCGATCCCGGAACCACCAAGATCTTCATCGCGGATCGACAAGTTCTCATTCACGGATCCGATGACCGAGGACTAGACGCCGAGATCTCCTCCCCGGAACGTCGAGTGCGCCTTTCCGGATCCGAAGCCGCCAAGATCGCCTTCACGGACCCGAAGACCGATCCATCGATACGCCAAGACCGACCGACACGCGGACCCAAGTTCTTCTCGGCGACAAGATCATCGACGAGAACCCGAAGGAAAACCGGTGCGACAAGTACTCCCTCGAGAACGTCAAGTGCTTCACCCCGGACACCGAGTCCGCCGAGACCCCGATGCGACAAGTGCTTCAACCCGAACAAGAGGACCGACAACATGGCCGACCATCGCGAATGCGATAAGATCTACCCCGATCCGAAGACCCTAACCCCCGGAGTCCGAGAACGATCCCGCCGAGACCGTCGAACCCTGGACCCTGTCGAACCCCGAACCCCGGACCCCCAAGATCGTCGAGCCCCCTAATGTGTGAACCCCTCCCGAAAACCCTAATTTTATAGCATAACAACTTGTGCATATCTATTTGCCTTGCATGCATACATTCATGTGGTTTGGGGGCCTTATGCCGATTCACCTAATAACTAAATATGGGGCCCATATGCGGGCAAATCTAGCCTTATATTGGCCTCATTTAAAACTTGTGTAGCGAACCATTACTATCGTTTGCCATGCTAAACAACGTTTAATATGCGGGGTAGCTAAATAACTTGAACCACTTGATTAATTGTCGGGACCCCGGTTCCGCTTAATCTTGACCTATTGCATCGCACCTTGCCATGTCATCCATCATGCATGCATCATGCCGATCTTCCGCCGTTTTATTAAATATTGCATCCGGTGTTTCTTCTAGTGTTTTGCTTCTTCGCGGATAAGGCCGTTGAGTTGATGTGAGTCACCGATCTTGGATGAACCCTTCGACAATGTTTTCATGAGCATCTCCCCTTTCTACCTATCTTACTTTTATAGTCTTTATTCCTCCCGATGATCTATTGCTACATGTGTTGCGATGCTTTAGTTTCCACTTGTGATATCCCTTGCAGCCTTACTTTGCCTTGGACACACCCTATTACACGTTGTTTGGTAGATAGTTGGACTTAGCGTCGTCGCTTGCTCAAGTAACGTTGCGTGTTGTCAAATGCCACGCTTGTTGATGTATTGCCGCATGTT
The DNA here is from genome assembly GCA_030063025.1 of Avena longiglumis. Classification (NCBI taxonomy): domain Eukaryota; kingdom Viridiplantae; phylum Streptophyta; class Magnoliopsida; order Poales; family Poaceae; genus Avena; species Avena longiglumis. Next base: position 1,048,361 of record CP125979.1, read on the forward strand.
GTTGTTGGAGATGATTCTAGCTTTACTTATCGTCACTTTAATTTCTTTAACAACTAAAATTGAATAAGCGGAGGCATCGGTGGGTGATAGATAATATTTGGTTTCGAACGCCCACTTGTGTCCTGAAGACCCAGTACTTGATACTGTTCCTTGATTTATCGCACTATCCACATATGGGGATATGGCCCCCTAGCGAGCTTGATTCCGTCTTATTTCTTGGGGCCACAAACTAGTTTGAGGTTTTATTTACGATCCTGCACTTATGCCATGCTTTCTTGCTTTATTTACGATTGCGAGGTGCACCTTGCATCGCTTAGGATCGGACCACGATTTCGCGGTGTCGACAAGCCCGTTTGGGGTTCCCCGTTCACACCGTCCCGCCAAACCTTGAGGCCGTCTCGAGCTTGCCTACTCCTGCGGGTTCTACTCAAAGGGTGGCCCCAAATATTTCGAATCTTGCGATTGCTCGTCGAGAAGACCTCGTTGGGTTTTGATTTGGTTTTTCCGAGGTTGATCGTGTGTGTGTGCTATTTGTGCACCCCGCCGGGTAAAACTTTCAAAGCCGTGTCCATGGTTATGGACGACTTGGAGCACGATATCTCGATCATAGACAAGCATAACTAAAGTTTATCTTGCTATAAATTTGACTTATAATGACTAGTAATCAGCTTTACTATAATGGAATGGCTAATTAATACTGCCCACAATTGCTTGTTTGTTTGTCGCCATGCAATTGTACTGACTAGTAAGTCTTGCAACTACAACGAATGGCTGAATAAAAGTACCAACAACTGCTGGGTTTTGGGTTTATCTCCGCTATCTCAGATCGATTAGTAAGAGTTACAACTAAAACGGAATGATTAACTAAAAGTGCCCATCGCTTACTTTATCGTGACGATTATCTAAGCGACTAGTAATTGCTGCAACGATAACGAATAAATAAAACTGCCAACTGTGAGTCCTCGGTTGACTTCCTCGTTTGGTCTCGAGGGGAAACACCAGATGGGATTGTTTGGTGTTAGCTTCGTGTTGGATCCGGTTAGGTCATTCTCACCCTCTCGATAACCGCCGCTTTTGTCGAGTCTCTATAGGTTGTTCGGTGCATCTTTGCGCCGCCGATCCACCATACCTATGTAGGCGAGGACCAATTCTAGCCTCGCTGTAATGGCCTCAAGATCGACGCCTTCTTTTTCCTTTGCCCTTTGTCGGCACCCTTTGTTTAAGCGGTTTTGAGATCGGCGTCGTTAGTGGTTACCCTTCCGCTTGGCTCGGGCAGGTTATGGACGCCATTGGTTATTCTTCGGGCTCTTAGCCCCATTTGCATCTTGTCCGTAGTGGACGCTCTATCGTTATAAAGGTGATTTGGATCTTTGTACCATATATCGTATTCTTGACTCTTGAGTCGCTGTTACATATATCTGCTCGTGGGTCCCATCGAGGACCGTTGTGTAATGTTATTACTGCTTTCCACCCGCACGAAAAGTGCTGGTGGCACCTTTTGAATCGTTTCTATGCGAGTTTGGTGAACTTTGCCCAAATTTGCATAGGTCCGATTCGAGGGTGTTCTGAGTGGTATCGAGCTCGGCTGCGATACACAAGTCCACTCAGGATAACCTAGCTAACGGCAAGTAGAGTGTCAAAACTATTTTGCAAGATCGATTGGATAGATCGATTAGGTGCGATTTTACTCCTTACCCTTTGCTATTCCTCTCTTACCTCTACGTGTTTTGAATCCGCTCTCTTCTCTCTCTTGAGTCCGGATTTCTCGTGGTTGGGTATCCGCGTACCTTTAGGGTTTCGCTTCTCCTTTGTAACGGAGGTGCTACGATCATCAATCTGCAACTTGTCTCACAGCTACATCCGATCTTTGTTCTTGAGATCTTTATCCATATGTGTTCCTTGCTGGATATCAGTGTCGTGGAAAAACATATGAGAAGGACGAGCTTTGGTGAAGTTGGAGTATACCTTGAGCATGTGTTGTTCATGCCAACGGAACCATCGCGAAACCTAATCATTGCGTCTTTCATACGATTTCCGGCATCATCCCTTTGTTAGGATACCGCCTATGAAGATCTTGATCTAAATCTCGAGAGTTGAGTTGCTGATTCCCCTACCCATGTAGAGAGTTGATAGTTTGGGCGGGATGGACCGATCACCCTACCCGACTCTTCTCATTCGCTTCAGACATCGAATCGGTGTGGATCAATGCAATTTTTCCCTCTTCTAATGGAAGTTAGAGGTGGCCTTATCGTTTGATACCTCCATCTTCGTCCTTTGTTTCTCCGGAGTGTTCTCTCGACGATCAGGAACCACGACCCTTTGTTGGTGGTGTCGCCGATTCCAAGATGAAGAAGGAACCCTCGTTAGTGGTGTCGCGAGGTCTACACGGCTTGAAGGATCAGGCCGACCTTCTTTCCGGTACCATGAGGCGGATCTCGAGGGCGAGATCCATTGTTAGTGGTGTCGAATTGTGGCATCCCGCAAAACCACTACTAGAAAATCGCGTTGAATTTGTGCATCGCATCGTCATCATCATGCATTGTTTGCCAAAACTATGTTCGTAAACCCGCTTTTATTTTCCCAAACGCCCATCTTTATTCAAACGCCAAACCCCGGGGCGGATTATTTTGTTTTGGCATATCGGTTTGCGGGCGGCGTTTAAATTAAATAAGAGATTTATTTATTTTTGGCAGGATGAACGGGCCAATCGACCCGAACGACCCAGTTTTTAAATCGGTCCACCTAGGCCACCCCGGAAAAACTTTCCTACCAATCTACCCTCTCTCACCCTCCACCTCACTCCCCCAATCACATCATGCCACCTCATCTTTTCCTCTCCTAGCCAACCCCAAACCGCCACTTGTCCCAACCCTCCCTCTCTCTCTCCTCTAGACCCGCCCACACACACCACACACTAGCACCCACACAACCCACGCCACGCACATGCAACGCCTGCAACCCTCTCCACCCACAGGCCCTGCCCTCCCGCCTGGGTCCCACTCCCCGGCCCCACCACCCCACCTCTCCCTGTTCATCTTCTATCTCCTCTCCTGCTCACAGGCTCCCTCGCCTGCTTCCACAGCCGCATGCAGCCCGCCTCTCCCTCAGACGGCCCCGCCGCTCCTTCCTCCTATATCCCTCTCAAAGAGCCCCTAGCCCGCAGTCGCCGCCAGTCCCTCGACCTCACCTCACCGCCCCCACCACCTCGCCGCTGCGCCGAGAGCGACCCGTCGCCACCAACCGCCATCCCAGCCAAGACGCCCTCCGGCCTCCTCCGCCTCAGTAACCGCCCTGGGCCTTAAGGACGCCCGCCACCGATCACCGCCGCCCGCATGACGGCCGAGCTCGCTTCGACCACCTCGCCGGACCGCCTCCTCGGCGGGCGCCCCGCCACTCCGCCTCTCGCCGCCTTCGCCTGCCGCCCGCCCGACCTGACCGTCCTCGCCGCCACAGCGGACGCCACGCCCGATGCCCGCTGCCGCCTGGCTGCCCGCCTCCGCCGTGAGAGGCCGCCGCCTCGCCGGCGGTCCTTCCGCATAGCGCCGTCCATGCCTGCGTCATCCCAGGCCTCCTACCACCGCGACTGCGGCTCCGCACCGCTTTGCCACCGCCGTCTTGCGCCGCCTCACCGCCCTCCGCGCCCGGTCACGCTGCCGTCAGGTCGCTGCAACGAGCTGAAGCCCCGCCACACCATGTCCTACTCTGTCGTCAGGAACCAGTTCTGTGTGTGGCTCCTGCACGCGTGTCCAGGCAGCATCAAGGCAGGGTGTGTCTTCATCTTGTGGCCCCAATTCGTGTGCGGTCGTCGACACGGACTCCGAGGAACCCCGAACGCCGAAGACCCATCCCGACAAAGCCCGATCCCGGAACCACCAAGATCTTCATCGCGGATCGACAAGTTCTCATTCACGGATCCGATGACCGAGGACTAGACGCCGAGATCTCCTCCCCGGAACGCCGAGCGCGCTTTTCGATCCGGATCCGCCAAGATCGCCGTCACCGACCCGAAGACCGATCCATCGAGACGCCAAGACCGACCGACACGCGGACCCGACAAGTTCTTCTCGACGACAAGATCATCGACAGAGAACCCGAAGGAAAACCGGTGCGACAAGTACTCCCTCGAGAACGTCAAGTGCTTCACCCCGGACACCGAGTCCGCCGAGACCCCGATGCGACAAGTGCTTCAACCCGAACAAGAGGACCGACAACATGGCCGACCATCGCGAATGCGATAAGATCTACCCCTATCCGAAGACCCTAACCCCGGAGTCCGAGAACGATCCCGCCGAGACCGAACCCCGACCGCCGAACCCGAACCGGACCCCAAGATCGTCGAGCCCCCTAATGTGTGAACCCCTCCCGAAAACCCTAATTTTATAGCATAACAACTTGTGCATATCTATTTGCCTTGCATGCATAATCATGTGGTTTGGGGGCCTTATGCCGATTCACCTAATAACTAAATATGGGGCCCATATGCGGGCAAATCTAGCCTTATAGTGGCCTCATTTAAAACTTGTGTAGCGAACCAGTACTATCGTTTGCCATGCTAAACAACGTTTAATAGGCGGGGTAGCTAAATAACATGAACCAACTAATTAAATATCGGGACCCCGGTTCCGCCTAATCTGACCTATTCGCATCGAACCTTGCCATGTCATCCATCATACATGCATCATGCCGATCTTCTGTCGTTTTATTAAATATTGCATCCGGTGTTTCTTCTAGTGTTTTGCTTCTTCGCGGATAAGGCCGTTGAGTTGATGTGAGCTTCGCCCCGATCTTCGGATGAACCCTTCGACAATGTTTTCAGGCGAGCATCTCCCCCTTTCTACCTATCTTACTTTTATAGTCTTTATTCCCTCCTGATGATCTATTGCTACATGTGTTGCGATGCTTTAGTTTCCGCACCTGTGATATCCCTTGCAGCCTTACTTTGCCTTGGACACACCCTATTACCTGTTGTTTGGTAGATAGTTGGACTTGCGCGTCGTAGTCGCTTGCTCAAGTAACGTTGCGTGTTGTCAAATGCCACAGTTGTTGATGTATTGCCGCATGTTGTTGTTGGAGATGATTCTAGCTTTACTTATCGTCACTTTAATTTCTGTTTAACAACTAAAATTGAATAAGCAGAGGCATCGGTGGGTGATAGATAATATTTGGTTTCCGAACGCCCACTTGTGTCCCGTAAGACCCCGAGTACTTGATACCTGTTCCTTGATTTATCGCACTATCCACATATGGGGAGATATGGGCCCCCCCTAGCCAGAGCTTGATTCCGTCTTATTTCTTGGGGCCACAAACTAGTTTGAGGTTTTATTTACGATCCTGTACTTATGCCATGCTTTACTGCTTTATTTACGATTGTGCGAGGTACTGCACACTGTACTGTTTAGGATCGGACCACGATTTCGCGGTGTCGACAAGCCCCGTTTGGGGTTCCCAGTCGTTCACAGCCCCATTAAACCTTGAGGCCGCCTCGAGCTTGCCTACTGCTATGGGTTCTACTCAAAGGTGGCCCCTGAAATATTTCGAATCTTGATTGCTCTGTCGAGAAGACCTCGTGGTTTTGATTTGGTTTTTCCGAGGTTGATCGTGTGTGTTGCTATTTGTGCACCCGGCCGGTTAAAACTTTCTCGAAAGCCGTGTCCGCGTTATGGACGACTTGGAGCACGATCTCGATCATAGACAAGCATAACTAAAGTTTATCGCTATAAATTTGACTTATAATGACTAGTAATCAGCTTTACTATAATGGAATGGCTAATTAATACGCCCACAATTGTTGTTTGTTTGTCGCCATACAATTGTACTGACTAGTAAATTGCAACTACAACGAAATGGCTGAATAAAAGTACCAACAACTGCTTTGGGTTTTGGGTTTATCTCCGCTATCTCAGACCGATTAGTAAGAGTTACAACTAAAACGGAATGATTAACTAAAAGTGCCCACTGTTTACTTTATCAGGACGATTATCTAAGCCTGACTAGTAATTGCTGCAACGATAACTGAATAAATAAAAACTGCCAACTGTGTGAGTCCTCGGTTGACTTCCTCGTTTGGTCTCGAGGGGGAAACACCAGGATGGGATTGTTTGGTGTTAGCTTCAGGTTGGATCCGGTTAGGTCATTCTCACCCCCTCTGATAACCGCCAGTTTTGTCGAGTCTCTATAGGTTGTTCAGTGCATGCTGCCGCTGCCGCTCAGTCCACCATACCTATGTAGGCGAGGACCGCCGAATTCTAGCCTCGCCGTGTACTGGCCTCGATCGACGCCTCCTTCTTTTTCCTTTGCCCTTTGTCGGCACCCTTTGTTTAAGCAGGTTTTGAGATCGGCGTCGTTAGCGGGGTTACCTTCCGGCTTGGCTCAAGGGTTATGGGCGCCATTGGTTATTCTTCAGGGCTCTTAGCCCCATTTGCATCTTGTCCGTAGCTGGACGCTCTATCGTTATAAAGGTGATTTGGATCTTTGTACCCTATATCGTATTCTTGACTCTTTGAGTCATTACATATATCTGCTACTGGGTCCCATCGAGGACTGTTGTGTAATGTTATTACTTCGTTTTCCACCCGCACGAAAGTGCCTGGTGGGCACCTTTGAATCGTTTCTATGCGAGTTTGGTGAACTTTGCCCAAATTTGCATAGGTCCGATTCTGAGGGTGTTACAAAGAGGGAGTATTTATGCTCGATAGTGGGTTCATGCCTCTAGTTTCCAAGGGAAGTGACAGAAATCTCTTCGGTTGTAGATGTGATGTTGCTACTAGGGAGAAAACAACGGTCCCTTGTTCATAGAACATGTGGATTGTTTACCTTACACACTTTGCTTAAAGCAGTTGTCTGTTGCTTGCAACTTAATACTGGAGGGGGTTCGGATGATAACCTGAAGGTGGACTTCTAGTCATAGATGCAGTTGGATTACGGTCTATGTATAATGTTGTATTGCCCAATCAACTTCATAGGATCTTTCTAGCTAGTAATTGCATTGTTATGCTTTGCTCAGTTCCTGTCAATTGCCCCGCTGTAATTTGTCCCTCCATGCCATGTTGTTTATCTAAGGAGAGCACCTCTAGTGAACTATGGACCCCGGTCCAATCTTTACCATTGATACATGTTTACTTGCTGCAAACCATTACCTTCTACACCATATGTTTAATCCTTTGTTACAGCAAACCAGTGAGCTTGACAACCTCACTGATTCGTTGGGGAAAAGTCTTGAGTTTGTGTTGTACAGGTCTCCGCGTTGCTTGCAACACTTGTGTGGCGTTTCCTTCCTCCTAATGGTTCGATAACCTCGGTCTCAACAGAGGGAAGACTTGCTGATGTACTCTTCACACCTTGCTCTTGGGGTTCCCAGCAAGACTCCACATCAGCCACCAAGTTTTCTGGCGCCATCAAGGAGTTATCAATAAGTTTTCTCGCGCCGTTGCCGGGGAGGCTAAGGACGTCTTCACTAGGGGAGTCCTTCGCTTCCTTTCTATTTACTTTGTTTTTAGTTTGCTTTGTTTCTTTTGTTTGGTTTTGTTTCCCTCTTTTCAAAAGACCCAAAAAAAAATTAGTCTAGTTTGGTTTGCTTTCTTTATTCAAAAACACAAAAAAATTAGTTCTTGCTCTAGTTGCTGCCATGTCAGGGTCTGCCTTTATTTCCCCTATGATATAAATCTCCACTTTTAAGCAAAAAAGTGAAGAAAGTTTTAAGGAATCTTGGTCTAGAATCTCTGCTTTCCCGAGGGAAACGGAGCCTGAGGTAAGCCTCAGCTTGGTTATTGATAGTTTCTACCGCGGTATTGGTCTTTGTTATAGATATGCTTTGGATGTTGTGGCTGAAAAGGATTTTTTTGCTTTGTACTGAGGATGAATCTTATGATGCTATAAGAAAATTAATCATGATCTATGGTACACCTGGCAAGTCTGGTTCCTCTTTCACAAGTATTTTTGCTAGGCTGAACCATCTTGAGACTAGTATTGCTGCCATGAATAGTTGCTATCACACTCTTAGGGCTTACCATGATTATGTCCCTATAAATTCTGAGCCTTCAAATTGGTTTCCCACAATTAAAGTCTCAATAAACACTACACTTTTTGATGCTCGTTGTGATATCATGTCTGAATTGTCTCATGCCTAAAGATATTTTTGATTCCTTGAGTCTTCGGGGGCTTATTGAAGGAGGAGAGGAAATCTCTCTTACCAACAATGCCACTATATTTCCCATTGGAATAGCTGAAGGTGTGTTTACAAAAATCTCAGGGAAAATGGTGTCTACTGATTATCTTGTTATTGAATCTGTAGGCAAAGGACATATCACACTTGGAAGATCTCTATTGAAACACCTTGGGGCAGTAATATATGTGGGATAAGGCGTCATGCACTTCACTCCCCCAGTAATCAATCATATCTTCCCTAATAAGAAAAAGAAAGGTAAGAAAATGAGGAACAAGAGGGGCACTTCTTCATTTGAAAATACTTGATTCTTCTTGCTTCTTGTGCCTAACTTAAAGGCGTTAAAGAAAAATACTTGTTGGAAGATAACCCAAGAGTTTACTTGAGTTTTGGAAGTTATTACTACTGTAATTACCTCTCCTTATCCTTTTTGTTTGCTTTTTATACCAAGAATGACCTCTAATGAGAGAGAACTAAGATTTGGGGAGTTGCTGTCCCGAAACAGATTTTTGTCCTCCACCAAAAAAATTCGCGAGGAGGGTCTGTAACTCTGATTGAGCTCAAAATTTACGAATAAATCCCCCATTATGTTTTCTAACTTTCATTAGTTCAACACTTTTTGATTTGAGCAACAGAAGATGTTCTAAAAAAATTGTTTCTATCTGCTGGTCTGTTTTGACAGATTTCTGCCACTATTTGCATTTGCTTCTTATTGATTCCTTTTTAAGCTCTCTTCAGGTAAATTGAGTTTCTTTGAAGGATTTACTTCAGTAGCTTGTGTTTTTAGTGAAAATCCTTGCTGTTCCAAAGCTTTTCCAAGCGGTCTAATATCTTTTGAATAAGCTAATGTTGCTAATGAAGATTGTGTGAAGTTTTGTATGAAGGAAAAATTTCAGGTGTAGAGAGAGAATGATGAAAAAAGATGAAGAATGAACAAAATCTCAATCTTGGGGATTCCACCATGGTGTCACCCCAAGAAATATCCAAGAGGTAAAAGTGTAAAAGCTTGGGGATGCCCAAGGCATCCCCTTCTTCATCAATAAAAAGCTCAGGTCTGTCTAGACACTTCACTTTTATTGTTTCATGCACAGTTGTATTGTTCTTGGAACGTCTTAGTTTTCATTTGCTTTGGTTAGTTTGTTTAGTTTGCTTTAGTAGTTTGGACCCCCGCTCTCGCTGTGTTGTTTTGTAAATAAGTTTGCTTGGTGTTTGGAAATGAGTAGTAAGTTCTTGCTTGAAGTGCAAGAGGAGCTTGCATTGACTGTGACTAAGACTTTAGCATGACATGCTAGGTGTTGTTTTTGCATTATTCTTAGTGATTATTTCTGTAGCATGTCTTGTTCCAAACAATTGAGATTGCTTAGTGTGCCTTGAAGAAATTATGTGTTGTTTTAGCATGCAAAAGCATAGTATTGTGGTATTCTCCTTTGATGTTTTGCTTGGGTTGACTTGGCACATGCTCACACCATGTTATGAATATGACAAGTCACCATTAGCCTCTATAATAATTTAGTCCTTGACTTGTATTACCACTCTTTGCTTTGATTAGTTTGCTTTGTTGCATTGCATAATTATGGCTATTATTGCTCTCTTAGTTGGTTGATCCAAGTCTTTTGCTAGCCTCCACTTGTATGAGTAAGTTCTACTCATGCTTCCAACTCCCAAGAAACCAAGTTATTCCAAAGTGTCCACTATAAACTCCTATGCATGGTGTGTTACACCATTCCAAGTATATTCTTGTTTTCATCTATCTTCCAATTAAAAACTATTTTGTTATGTGAAAACTTAGTGATTAAAGCCCTCATTAACTTGATGGCACATTTTATTCTTTGCCCCTAATAAACTTGAACCATTGAGGAAACTTTGTTGTATATGCTTGCACTTATAAGTTGGGATTAGCAGAACCATGCTGTCACAGGGAACGTTTTCAACATTGCACTTGTACTTTTTTATACTCCGTTGATATCATGCTATTTTTTCTATGGATGTTACCACTGTGAAATGAAGTGGGAACTTGTAAGTCCATGAAGTTTGTATTATGTGTTAGAGAAACGCCTGGGACGCTAGCCTAATCCATGCCTAATCATGCTGGAAACTTGTAGCATCACCATAGTGAGCTATCTATGAAGCATCCTCAATAAAAAGCTATGCATATGGTAAATAAAAAAATTGCTGAGATGCTCATTGTTTGCTTGCATTGTCATTTTGGTTTTGGTAAAGCTCTTGTACCATGTGCAAGGGGTACCCCGTTGGCTGTTCTCAATGAAATGCAAATACTTATAGTGACAAGAACTTGCCTGGGACCTAAGTTGAGTATCCATGAGGTGTATCCCTCATAGTCAAGGGACTTGAGATTGCCAACTTATACTTTGTCAAGCATATACTCTAGCTTTGCCACTTTAACCTTAACCACTTCAAGATGCTTATGATAGGGGCAATGAGGGCTGAAAGCTAACTAGTACCATAATTTTTGGAAGCTCTTTTTGAAACTTGTAATCCCTGCTTCCTTTACAAAAAGGCTTTTCTTCCACCATTATTTGAGTCTCCACCTTCTACCTGTAGGCACCATTAAGAGAGCATAGTTGTCATTCTGTGTGCAATGTTCCAAAGCTTACTAATTGATGCATATTGTGTTATTACTTGATCTTGTGCTATTTGTTTCTAGTCAACCTTATAAACTTTGCAGGTGTCCTATGCATTATATTTCTACTCTATGAGGGACAAGCTGATTGCCACTATGCTATGTTTTTGAAGGGTTTCGCGGCATAGTAAATCAAAATTTTCTAAGGATGCGAACAGAGGGAAAGCCAAGATCTAATCTAGGAGATGCAAACAACGATAGAGATTGGATTAGATATTCATACCCTTGAAGATTCGCACAGCGGAACGTTCGTCGGAACGTGGGTGATGTAGTCGTACTCGCTTCTCCTCCTAGCGATCCGATCCGATCTAGCAACACAAGTGGTGGTGCCTCCGTGAGATGCACACGTGCAGCACCTCGAAGTCTCCTCCTTCCTCGGTCCAGCAAGTATGGTGGAGAGACGAATTGGATCTACAACGCGACGGCGCGGTGTATGTGGTGGAGAGTTTCTGCAGCAGGGCTTCGCTACATGATCGGGAGAGAGAGAGGAGGGCAGCAGGGCGACTGGCTTGAGGGGAAGGTGTGGGGGGGTGGTGCACCCCAGCCCTCTTTATATAGAGGGGTGGGCGACAGCCCTAGCAACTCCCCCAAGCCCAAACCGGCGGCCAAAGGAGGAGGAGTGGGGGGCAAGGAAACCCCCCCCCCTTCTAGAAGCTCCACTTAGGGTTTTACCCTAGTTGGCCGGTTGGGCCCTATGGGGCCTTGTTCCCCTGGCCCAATGCGGCCAGGGCACTCCCTCATAGGACCAAGCCCCCTCCCGGAAGGTGGGGCCACGTTGGTCCCCTTCCGAAAGGTTCTAGAAGCTTCTGGTACAATACCGATTAACCCGGAACAATTCCGAACTCCAAAAACTGCACTGCCTTCTATGAATATTATTCTCCGGACCATTCCGGAACCTCTCGTGATGTCTTGGATGGGATCCAAGACTCCGAACAAAAACTCATAAACCAATTATCCAATCTATCCTAGCGTCGAGACACGTTAAGTGTGTGACCCTGCGGGTTCGAGAATATGCGGACATGATCTTCTATCAATAATCAACAGCGGGGTCTGGAAACCCATATTGATTCCCACACATTCATCGATGATCATATCGGATGAACCACGATGTCAGGATTCAATCAATCCCATATATATATTCCCTTCGTCTCGCGATATTTTACTTGCCCGAGATTCGATCGTCGGTACCGTCATACCTAGTTCAATCTCGTTCACAGCAAGTACTTTAATCGTTCCGTAATCCGATATCACTTTGTGATTAACTCCTTAACCACATGCTTGCAAGCGGTGTTGATATCGATTACCGAGTGGGCCCAAAGTATATATCTCCGACTTGGGAGGGACAAATCCCATCTCGATACATGCAACCCAACAGGTACTTTTCGATCACCTGAGAGACACCTTTATGATCACCCTCTCATAGGATGACGTTTGATGACCTCAAAGCTTTCTTCCGACACCAGGGAGTTGTATTATCTCATGGTATAAGTAATACAATATTTGACATAGGAAAAGCTTCACAAAGATGAACACGATGACACGATCTAATTGCTTCGCTTAGTTTGGGTCTGTCCATCATATCATTCTCCCAATGATATGATCTCATTATTAATCGACAACTCATGTCCATGGTTAGGAAACCTTAACCATCATTAATCAATGAGCTAATCCATAGAGGCGTACTAGGGACACAGTGTTGTTCACAAACCACACAAGTATTAAAGTTTCCGCTTAATACAATTCTAGCATGGAATATAAACATTATCATGAACAAGAATTATAATAATAACATCTTTATTATTGCCTCTAGGGCATCATTCCAACAGTCTCCCACTTGCACTAGAGTCAATAATCTAGTTTACATTTGGCAACAATCTCACACCCATGGCAATCGAGGTGCCGATCATGTTTTACACGGAAGAGGTTTAGTCAACGGATCCGCGACATTCGATCGTATGTACTTTGCTAATCTTGATCTCCATCTGCTATATAATCTCGGATTATATGAAACTTATGTTGATATGCTTGGTCTTTGGATGATATCTTGGTTCCTTAGCGAGTGCTATGGCGCCAGTGTTGTCACACAATATCTCAAGTGAGTCCAATGCACTTGAACCACGCCAAGCTCGATGATGAAGTTCTGATCCAAACTCCTTCACTTGACGCTCGCAAGCCATGTATTCCGCTTTCATCAGATCTCGCGATCACGCTTTGCTTGCAGCTTCTCTAGCTCACAGCTCCTCCATTCAAAATATACACGTATCCTGTCTGAGATTTACAATCATCCTTGTCGGTGTCGAAACTAGCGTCGACGTAACCTTTTACGACAAGCTATTCATCATCCCCATAGACTAAGAACATTTCTTTAGTCCTATTTAGGTACTTTAGGATGTTCTTCACGGCTGTCCAGTGTTCCACTCCTGGATCACTTTGATACCTGCTCGTCAAACTAAGAGCATTGGACACATCCGGTCTAGTACACAGCATGGCATACATGATAGAACCTATGGTCGAGGCATAGGACACTTTGCTCATAGCTTCCCTATCATTTACCGTAGCTGGACATTGAGCCTTGCTCAATATCTTACCTGACAACATAGGCACTGAACCTTTATTTGCCTTATCCATTCTGAACCTTTTCAGAACTTTGTCTAGGTATGTACTCTGGCTTAAAGCTATTAGGTGTCTTTGTCTATCTCTATAGATTTTGATGCCCAATATATAAGCAGCTTCATCTAGGTCTTTCATTGAAAAACATTTATTCAAATAACTCTTCACATCGTTAAGCATGTTAATGTCATTTCCGATAATCAATATGTCATCCACATATAGTACCAGAAATGTCACCGAGCTCCCACTCACTTTCTTGTAGATACAAGCTTCGTATCAATTTGGAACAAATCCAAAGCTCTTGATCACTTGATCAAAACGAAGGTTCCAACTCCGAGATGCTTGCTTCAGTCCATAAATGGAACGCTGAAGTTTGCATACTTTATCAGCATCCTTAGGATCGACAAAACCTTCAGGTTGCATCATATACAACTCTTCATCAATGTTGCCATTGAGGAACGCAGTCTTGACATCCATCTGCCATATTTCATAATCATGAAACGCAGCAATTGCTAATAAAATCCGAATGGACTTAAACATCGCTACGGGAGATAAAGTCTTGTCGTAGTCAACACCTTGAACTTGTCGAAAACCTTTACGGAGTGAGAAAACTGTCTTTCCTTGGGGCGACAAGCCGTGCTTTATAGACGGTAACATTACCATCCGCGTCCGTTTTCTTCTTGAAAATCCATTTGCACTCAACGGCCTTACGGTCGCTAGGAGGGTCCACCAAAGTCCATACTTGGTTTTCGCTCATGGATCCCGATTCGATTTCATGGCTTCTAGCCATTTCTCGAGTCCGGCTCATCATTGCTTCCTCATAGTTCGTGAGGTTCACCGTCTTCTACTAACAAGACAACAAGACAGGTGGTTGCCGTACACTCGGAGGGGCACGCGACCTTGTCGACCTTCGACGTTCAAGAAAAGATCGTCCAAGCTTCATGATCCTTGTCATTAGCTTCCTCTATCGTTGGTGCAAAGCGACCGAACAATTTCAGGTCTGCGCTACTCTCCAATTCAAGAGAAGGTTCAATAACCTCGCCTAGCTCTACTTTCCTCCCACTCACTTCTTTCGAGAGAAACTCCTTCTCAAGAAAGAAACCGTTCTTCATGACAAACACTTTGCCTTCGGTTACGTGATAGAAGGTATACCCAATAGTTTCCTTAGGGTATCCTATGAAGACGCATTTCTCGCTTTGGGTTCGAGCTTGTCCGCATCAACTTCTTGACGAAGCTTCGCATCCCCAAACTTTAAGAAACGACAACTTAGGTTTAGCACCAAACCACAGTTCATACGGTGTCGTCTCAACGGATTTAGATGGAGCCCTATTTAAAGTGAATGCAGGTTTCTAATGCATAACCCCAAAATTATAACGCAAATCAAGAAGAGACATCATTGATCGGACCATATCTAATAAGGTTCGATTCCTGCGCTCGACACACCATTGCGCTGTGGTGTTCCGGGTGGCGTGAGTTGCGAAACGATTCCGCTTGCTTTAAGATGCGTGAGAAAATCATAACTCAAATATTCACCTCCACGATCGGATCGTAGAAACTTAATCTTCGATTCGATGGTTCTCCACTTCATTCTGAAATTCCTTGAACTTTTCAAATGTTTCAGATTTATGTTTCATTAAATAGATATACCCATATCTACTTAAGTCATCGGTAAAAGTGAGAAAATAGCGATATCCACCGCGCGTCGAAACACTCATTAGTCCGCATACATCGGTATGTATGATTTCCAACAAGTCCGTTGCTCGCTCCATCATACCAGAGAACGGGGTTTTGATCATCTTGCCCATGAGGCATGGTTCGCATGTGTCAAATGATTCAAAATCAAGAGACTCCAAAAGTCCATCAGAATGGATTTTCTTCATGAGATTTACACCAATATGACCTAGACGACAGTGCCACAGATAAGTAGTATTATCACTATCTACTTTGCATCTCTTAGCCTCAATGTTATGGATGTGTGTTTCATCCTTTTCGAGATTTAGAAGAAATAAACCATTCACAATAGGTGCATGACCATAAAAGATGTTACTCATATAAATAGAACAACCATTATTCTCCGATTTAAATGAATAACCGTCTTGCAATAAACAAGATCCAGAAATAATGTTCATGCTCAACACAAGCACATAATAACACTTATTAAGGTTTAAAACTAATCCCGAAGGTAAAACTAAGGAGAGCGTGCCGACGGCCATCACATCAACTCTTGATCCGTTGCCAACGTGCATCGTCACCTCATCCTCGCAAGTCGCCGTCCTATTCCGTAGCTCTGTTTCGAGTTACAAATATTAGCAACCGAACCGTATCAAATACCCAGCACTACAACGAGGGCTAGTAAGGAAAACATCAATAACATGTATATCAAATATACCTTTGATGGTGCCAGCCTTCTTGTCCGCTAAGTACTTCAGAGATATGCCCAAAGGACCCTTGTCCTTGCAATAGAAGCACTCAGTGTCCGGCTTAGGACCAGGCCTGAGCTTCTTCTCAGCAGGGGAAACACGCTTGCCGCCGCCTTTCTTGAAGGGCTTGTTTGCACCCTTACCTTTCTTGAAGGTGGGGGGCTTGTTGACCATCAACACATGATTATTCTTTTTGATGTCCACCTCCGCTACTTCCATCTTAGCGAAGAGCTCAGTGATCATATCAGTGGAACCAATCTGATTGTGAGCAACTACAAAACTTTTGTAGCTAGGAGGGAGTGACTGCATAACTCTATCAATCTTGAGCTCCTCTGGAATCTTGCAGTCCAGTTGCTCAAGGCGTTGAGTGTAGCCCGACATCTTAATGGCGTGCTCACTAACGGAACTCCCTTCCTCCATCTTGTAGTTAAAGAATTTCTTAGAGATCTCATATCTCTTAGTACGGGTATGAGTCTGAAACATAGTTTTCAGCTCCTCAAGAATCTCAAAGGGCCCGGCGAACTCCTCAAAACGATTTTGAAGATCCGATTCCATAGCATACAACATGGCGATCTTAATCAAATCATAATCATCCTTGCGCGACTGATAAACAGCTTTCTCATCAGCCGGCGCATCTATAGCAGGGACGTCACCTAGCGCTTTCTCAAGGACATAGTCCTTTTGTCCGCCAGCGAGAATGATTCTCAGAATGCGTAACCAATTGGTGAAGTTAGACCCATTGTTTCTAAGCTTTTCTATCTCAGCAAAAACGTTGAAGTTGGACTTAGCCATGTGATCTACAGTGTTTGCAAGTACAATTTTAGACTATGTTCATGATAAATAGTTCAACTTAATCAAATTACCAGATGAACTCCCACTAAATTCAACATCCCTCAAGTTGTTTAGTGAACATGATCCAAATTCACCACACCTAATCCGATCATCACGAGAAGAGATGTGGTTTCAATGGTGGACAACGAAGTGTCGATCATATCATTCATATGACTCATGCTTAACCTTTCGGTTCATGTGTTCCGAGGCCATGTCTGTACATGCTAGGCTCGTCAAGTTAGACCCAAGTATTTCCGCGTGTGCAAAACTGGCTTGCACCCGTTGTATGTGAGCGTAGAGTCTATAGCACCCGATCATCACGTGATGCTTGGACACGACGAACTTTCGCAACGGTGCATAGTTGGGGAGAACATCGTTTTTATCTTGATCTTTAAGTGAGGAATCATCTTATAATGCTACCGTCGCGATTTAAGCATAATAAGATACATAAAAGGATAAACATCACATGCATATAACTTTATGTGACATGGTATAGCCAATCTTCGCGCAATGATCTCCATCTTGTGCGTGCCGACATGATATACATCACTCCACCATGATTGCCTCCACCACGAATAGCAACTACAACTATTGCTAACTACTTAGCGATAAAGTGAAACTATTACATGGCGTATAAGAAGTTGACACACAGGTCATACACAATTATAAAGACAACCATATGGATCCTGCCGGTTGTGTACTCATCGACATGCAAGTCGTGAAACATTACAAAACATGATCATCGCATACATTATACACATCACATCTTGTGCCATACCATATCACAGAAAACACTCCCTGCAAAAACAAGTTAGACGCCTCTACTTTGTTGTTGCATGTTTTACATGGCTTATGGGAGTAGATGCTAAGAATGATTCTTACCTACGGAAAGCCACAACGGTGATATTATGGTTTCCAAACTCCGGTGTTAATCCCATGACAACTATAGTGAGAGAAACTGACATCCACCAGCCGCATGTGTGGAACAAGCCACACGTCAAGTGCGGAGCCGGTCTCGCGAACGACGTCGCGTAAGGTTGGCCTGGACCGCTTCAATCTCACTATCCCGCGTCATAAGAAGAACACAAACAAGAGGCTTGCAACAGAAAACATCAATGCCCGCAACAACCATGTTGCATTCTACTCGTGAAACACATCTACGCATAGATCTAGCTCTGATACCACTGAAGGGTTTCGCGGCATAGTAAATCAAAATTTTCTACGGATGCGAACAGAGGGAAAGCCAAGATCTAATCTAGGAGATGCAAACAACGAGAGAGATTGGATTGATTTGATCTTCATACCCTTGAAGATTACGGTGAACGTTCGTCGGAACGTGGGTGATGTAGTTGTACTCGCTTCTCTCCTCGCGATCCGATCCGATCTAGCACCACAAGTGGCGGTGCCTCCGTGAGATGCACACGCAGCACCTCGGCGTCTCCTCCTTCCTCGTTCCAGCATGTATGGTAGAGAGGATTGGATCTACAACGCGACGGCGGTGTATGTGGTGAGAGTTTCAGCAGGCTTCGCCACACGCAATGGGAGGGAGAGAGAGGGAAGGCGACTGGCTTGAGGGGAAGGTGTGAGGGGGTGCGCGCCCCTCTTTATATAGAGGGTGGGCAGCCAGCCCCTCCCCAAGCCCAAACCGGCCAAAGGAGGAGGAGTGGGGGCAAGGAAACCCCTTCTAGAAGCTCAATTAGGTTTTACCCTAGTTGGCGGTTGAGCCCTATGGGGCCTTGTGTCCCTGGCCCAATGCGCCAGGCACTCCCTTATAGGCCCAAGCCCCCTCCGGAAGGTGGGGCCACGTTGGTCCCCTTCCGAAGGTTCTAGAAGCTTCCACAATACCGATTAACCGGAACAATTAGAACTCCAAAAACTGCCTTGCCTTATATGAATCTTATTCTCCGGACCATTACGAACCTCTCGTGATGTCCGGATCCCATCCGAGACCAACAAAAACTCATAAACCAATTATCCAATCTATCCTAGCGTCGAGACACGTTAAGTGTGTGACCTGCGGTTCGAGAATATGCGACATGATCTTCTATCAATAATCAATAGCGCGTCGGAAACCCATATTGATTCCCACATTCATCGATGATCATATCGGATGAACCACGATGTGGATTCAATCAATCCCATATATATATTCCTTCGTCTCGCGATATTTTACTTGCCCGAGATTCGATCGTGCATGCGTCATACCTAGTTCAATATCGTTCACGGCAAGTACTTTACTGCTCAGTAATCCGATATCACTTTGTGATTAACTCCTTAACCACATGCTTGCAAGCGGTGTTGATATCGATTACCAAGTGGGCCCAAAGTATATCTCCGACTTGGGAGGACAAATCCCATCTCGATACATACAACCTGTGTACTTTCCGATCACCGAGAGACACCTTTATGATCACCCTCTCATAGGATGGCGTTTGATGACCTCAAAGCTTTCCGACACCGTGGAGTTGTATTATCTCATGGTCTAAGGAATACAATATTTGACATAGGAAAAGCTTCAAAGATGAACACGATGAGACGATCTAATTGCTTCGCTTAGTTTGAATGCATCCATCATATCATTCTCCCAATGATATGATCTCATTATTAATCGACAACTCATGTCCATGGTTAGGAAACCTTAACCATAATTAATCAATGATCTAGTCCATAGAGGCGTACTAGGGACACAGTGTTGTTCACAAACCACACAAGTATTAAAGTTTCCGCTTAATACAATTCTAGCATGGAATATAAACATTATCATGAACAAGAATTATAATAATAACATCTTTATTATTGCCTCTAGGGCATAATTCCAACAGTTTTCTGCATGTGAAACAAACAAACGTTTTTCAATGCATATTATTCATGACCTTTGTTTGTAGCTTGCCATGTTGCATGCATAGTTACTATGTCCTACTGTTAGAACTCCATATTTCATGCACATGTTTAGAGTTCTTTGATCCTAGCTTTCAATTTTTGCAAATGGTTGGATCTTTATTGTGAGGGTGCATGTCACCTCAAAAATTATTCTTTTATCACTTACCTACTCGAGGATGAGCAGGAGTTAAGCTTGGGGATCTTACGTTGGAAACGATTCTATAATTTTATGCTCCATGCTTGTTTTGTATCTACTTTGCTTTACTTGTCCACACTTTGAGGTGCTTTTTACATGTTTTTGGTACTAACCTATTAACAAGTTGCAAAGTGCAGGATGCCTGTTTTCATTGTTTTTGGTTTCGAAGTTAGTAAAGAAATATTCTTGGAATTGACGGGACAAACGCCAAAGTTAATAACTCTGGGGAACAAGAAGTCGAGAGGAGAGCCGAGGGGCTGGCAGGCTGAGACCCTAGGCGCGGGGTCAGGTGGACCCACGCCTGGGTAGGGATTGGCGACCCTGGTCGCCTCCCGGACTCGCCCCTTCGCCTATAAGAAGACCCCGATATAGAAACTCTCGGTACCCGATCATAAATCCACGAAACCGTCTGTAGCCGCCGCCACCATCGTCCCTAGATTGGGGGGGATCTGAAGCTCTTCCCGGCACCCTGCCGGAGGGGAGATCATCCCGGAGGCCTTCTCTCCGGTATGATTCGTGAGTAGTTCTACCTTGGACTATGGGTCCATGTAGTAGCTAGATGGTTGTATCTCCTCCTTTGTGCTTTCATGTATAGATCTTGTGAGCTCCGTTCATGATCAAGATCTAATCTATTTTTAATCATGCATGTTGTGTTTGTAGGGATCCGATGGATATTGAGATTATTATGTTGGTTTGATTAATGGTTCTATCTTTATGATTCTATCATGTCTGTGTTGTTTATGATCTTGCATGCTCTCCGTTGCTAGTGGTTATCTTGGCCAAGTAGTTGCTAGTCACTCCAAGAGGGAGTATTTATGCTCGATAGTGGGTTCATGCCTCTAGTTTCCAAGGGAAGTGACAGAAATCTCTTCGGTTGTAGATGTGTTGTTGCTACTAGGGAGAAAACAGCGGTCCCTTGTTCATAGAACATGTGAATTGTTTACCTTACACACTTTGCTTAAAGGAGTTGCATTGCTTGCAACTTAATCTTTGAGGGGTTCGGATGATAACCTGAAGGTGGACTTCTAGTCATAGATGCAGTTGGATTACGGTCTATGTATAATGTTGTATTGCCCAATCAACTTCATAGGATCTTTCTAGCTAGTAATTGCATTGTTATGCCTTGCTCAGTTCCTATCAATTGCCCCGCTGTAATTTGTTTACCCTTCATGCCATGTTGTTTATCTAAGGAGAGCACCTCTAGTGAACTATGGACCCCGGTCCAATCTTTACCATTGATACATCTTCCACTGTTACCTGTTTACTTGCCGCAAACCATTACCTTCCACACCATACATTTAATCCTTTGTTATAGCAAACCGGTGAGCTTGACAACCTCACTGATTCATTGGGGCAAAGTCTTGAGTTTGTGTTGTGCAGGTCTCCGCGTTGCTTGCAACACCTGTGTGACGTTTCCTTCCTCCTACTGGTTCGATAACCTCGGTCTTAACTAAGGGAAGACTTGCTGTTGTACTCTTCACACCTTGCTCTTGGGGTTCCCAACAAGACTCCACATCAGCCACCAATTTTCTAGCGCCATCAAGGAGACATCAAACCCCCTAAGACATGTATGGGCGGCTCAAGGTCCTTTGTTTCACTATGAGGGATCTCGGTGCCACCTATGTTGATGACAAGTTCATGAATAGGAAGTTCAATCAAGCTCTCCTTCCGTTTGAAGAACAAAAGCTCGACTCTATCAAGGGAAGAACCAACTTTCACCTAATGACCTCCCAAGAAGTATTGAGTGAAGTGATTGCCATGACCATTGCCAAGAAGAATGCGGAGTCCACCCGTGCTAGGGCCATTGGATCAACAAAAGTGAATCTTGCTTTGAAGTCCAAGGCTATTCAATTTGATGATGATGATACATCAAGTGAGTGGTCTCAAGAGGACCTCAAGTGTGCCTTCAACGAACATCTTTCTCTCGCTTCAAGGTCATTTTGGAACAAGTCCGGGCTCAAGTAAAGGTCAAGGGACAACTCAAGATTCAAATCACACAACAAGTCTCCCAAGGCAAGGTCATGCTACAATTGCAACGACAAGAGTCACTTTGTGGCCAAGTGTCCCTTTGAGAACCGTGAAGACAATGGTGGTCGTCTCATTCGCAAGATCAAGTCAAGGCCTCCTCATCCTTTGAACAAGAACTACGCCGTCAAGAATGTCGCCAACAAGGAAAGAGATATAGTGGTCCATGAAGAATACCTTTCGGGCACGGATGAAGATGATGATGATGAAGTCCAAGGTGGAGAGATTGTAAGAGTTTTTGTTATTGCTAATACCTCTACTCCACGATTGTCCCTCTTCGACTCACCTAATGAGAACATCATCTCCTCCAACCAAAAGTGTCTCATGGCCAAGGCCACCGAGGTAACATCTAAACCCACTCCTCAACCCATCTCTAGTGAGCCTTCTTCTCTTGATCTTGTTGGTCTAGAGATAAAGAAAGAGATGATAGACATGTGTGAGTTTATTGCTACCTTGGATGAAGAAACTAAAACTTTCTTTGATTCCTTGCTTGCACAACTTGACAATGCTAGGGATGCTTTAGATGAAAAGGAAGAACTTCTTGACTTGTTAAGTAAAAATGAAAGAGATGCCGCCGATGAAATTGCTTCTCTCACTCAAAGTCTTGAGGATGAACAAAATATGAGAATTAATCTTGAGGAAAGTGTGTCTAAAATTGTTGATGACCATAAAACACCATGTCCTCCCTAATTAAAGAACGTGGTCATGATCTTGCTTTGGTTAAGGTGCTTAAGAAAGAAAAAGTTTAGTTTGGGGTTGGTCATGATAGGACTCAAGAAGATCTTGAGAAACTCAAAGAGGAACACAAAACCTTGGAGAGAAAATTCTCAAGTCTTTTTTAAGCCCATGAACAACTTTAAACTCAACTAACTTGTGAACATGCTAAGTCTTCCGCTGTGCAAATTATAGACTTGTCTAGCACTCCTAACCCTTGTTGCAAGCATGCGCATCTCATTGTGGATAACAAGGCGTTGAAGGATCAACTTGCCAAGCTAAGAAGAAGAAGAAGAAGAAGAAGAAGAAGAAGAGGAAGAACAAGAAGAATAAAAAGAACAAGGACATGACTCAAGGACCTTATAATGGTCTAACCATCTTGCAAAGTGACAACTTTGCCGGAAAGAACAATCCCTCTTATATTCTTTGCAAGTCTTATGATGGTCATGTATATTGTAACACCCTCAGAATCGGACCTATGCAAGTTTGAACAAAATTCGCCAAACTCGCATAGAAACGATTCAAAGGTGCCCACCAGGCACTTTCGTGCGGGTGGAAAACGAAGTAATAACATTACACAACAGTCCTCGATGGGACCCACGTAACGATATATATATAGCAGCGACTCAAGGAGCCAAGAATACGATATAATATACAAAGATCCAAATCACCTTGAAAGCGATCTAGCGTCCGCTACGGACAAGATGCAAATGGGGCTAAGAGCCACGAAGAATAACCAATGGCGTCCATAACCCTGTGCCAAGCCGGAAGGGTAACCCGCTAACGTCGTTGATCTCAAAACCGCTTAAACAAAGGTGCCGACAAAGGGCAAAGGAAAAGAAGGAGCGTCGATCGAGGCCAAGACAGCGAGGCTAGAATTGCGTCCTCGCCTACAAAGGTATGGTGGATCGGCGCAAAGATGCACTAAACAACCTATAGAGACTCGATACAACTGGCGGATATCAGAGAGGGATAAGAATGACCTAACCGGATCCAACCTGAGGCTAGCACCAAACAAACCCATCCTGGTATTTCCCCCTCGACACCGATCGAAGAAGTCAACCGAGGAACTCACACAGTTGGCAGTTTTACTCATTCAGTTATAGTTGCACTTTACTAGTCGTTTAGATAATCGTCCCGATAAAGTAAGCTGGGCACTTTAATTCACCATTCCGTGATAGTTGCAACAATTACTAATCGATCTGAGATAGCATGAGATAAACCCAAAACCCAGCAGTTGTTGGTACTTTTATTCAGCCAATTCGTTGAAGTTGCAATACTTACTAGTCGATACATTTGTCGCGTTTACAACCAAACAAGCAATGGTGGCCAGATTAATTAGCCATTCCGTTATAGTGAAGCTGATTACTAGTCATTATAAGTCAAATTTATAGCAGAAACTTTAGTTATGCTTGTCTATGATCGAGATATCGTGCTCCAAGTCGTCCATATCCGCGGACACGGCTTTCGAAAGTTTTACCCGCCGGTGCACCAATAGCAACACACGCCGATCAACCTCGGAAAACCAAATCAAAACCCAACGAGGCTTTCACGATGAACAATCACAGATTCAGAAATATTTCAGGGGCCACCCTTGAGTACACCCAAGAAGTAAGCTAGCTCGAGACGGACCCCAAAGTTTGTGGGGCGGTGATGGCGACAACAGGTCCCCAAGCGGGGATCGATACCACGTAAACGGGTCACAAATCCTAAATAAGAAAAGGTGCATTACCTCGCACAATCAGAATAAAGCAAGAAAGCATGGCATAAGTACAGGATAGTAAATAAAACCCCAAACTAGTTTGTGGCCCCACGAAATAAGACTGAATCAAGCTCTGGCTCAGGGGGGTCCCATATACCTCCCGGATGTGGATAGCGCGATAAATCAAGGAACAGGTATCAAGTACTCGGGGTCTTACGGGACACAAGTGGGCGTTCGGAAACCAAATATTATCTATCACCCACCGATGCCTCTGCTTATTCAATTTTAGTTGTTAAACAGAAATTAAAGTGACGATAAGTAAAACTAGAACCATCTCCAACAACAACATGCGGCAATACATCAGCAACTGTGGCATATGACGACACACATCCGCACTTGAGCAAGCAACTACGACGCGCAAGTCCAACTAGCTACCAAACAACGGATAATAGGATGTGTCCAAGGCAATATAAGGCTGCAAGGGACTTCACGGGTACGAAAACTAGAGCATCGCAACACAGATAGCAATCGATCAACAGGAAGGAGTAAGTTACTATAAAGTAAGATAGGTAGAAAGGGGGAGATGCTCGCCTGAAAACATTGTCGAAGGTTCAACCGGAGATCGGGACGAAGCTCACATCAACTCAACGGCCTTATCCGCGAAGAAGCAAAACACTAGAATAAACACCGGATGCAATATTTAATAAAACGGCAGAAGATCGGCATGATGCATGTATGATGCATGGCATGGCAAGGTGCGATGCGATTAGGTCAAGTTAAGTGGAACCGGGGTCCCGACAATAATTAGATGGTTCAAGTTATTTAACTACCCCGCATTTAAATGTTGTTTAGCAATGCAACAGCTGGAACCGGTTCGCTACACATGTTTAAATGAGGCCGATATGAGACTAGATTTGCCGCATATGGGCCCCATATTTAATTATTAGGTGAATCGGCATAAGGCCCCCAAACCACATGACAAGATGCATGCAAGTATGACGATTAATGTGCAACAGGTTTTATGTTTAGCATTTATAAAATAGGGCTCGGAGAAAAGTCACACATTAGGGTTCGGCGAACTTGGTCCGGGGTTCGGGGTTCGGGGTCGGTCTCAGGTCCGGGGTTCGACGGTGATCAGATCTCGGTTCGTGGTTCGTGAACTTGACGGATCGTTCTCGGGCCGGTAGGTCTTGGCATCCGGTGCGGGACTTGGGGTCATGTCGACGGTCATGGCGTTCAGGGGGATGTTCTCGGTGTCCGGGTGAAGCACTCGGCGTTCCATGAAGAAGTACTTGGCCTGGCGTCGGGGCATCGGTACCGTCCTGGTTGCTGTCGTTCTTGTCGTCGGGCAGATCTTGGGTTCTGGGGGTCGATCTTGCCGTTGCGAGGTCTTGTCGGGTCCGACTCCGGGAAGGTGAACTTGTCGCCCATGTGATCTTCGGATCGGGCTCCGGGATCGGTCTTGATCTTCGGACTCCGTGACGTAGTTCATAATGTTCCGGCTCTAAGGGTTCATCAGGTTCGACCGGGGGTCTTGAGGTTCCATGAAGGCAATCTTGTCGCGGTCTTGTATAGGAACATGCTTCAACACCATTCCGCACATCATCTGCACCTCACCACTATAGCTGAGAAGGGATCCTGCACACTGACTAGGAACAACAGCAGGAGCTGCACGCGACGACCAGGAACATGGAACAGCAGAGCAAACAGAACACGGGGAGGCACTGGTGCAGAGGAGCTACGGGGAGACGACCCGACGCGGGACGGCGGAGGCGACCAGGAGGGAGGAGAGGACGGCCGACCGAGGCGACTGGCGGAGCTACGGCCGGAGGGGAGGGGTCGCCGGCGGCGAGGCCCGACGCAGACGGCGGCGGCGAGGTGGAAGAAGGCGAGCTGACGGAGGCTTGAGGCGGGGCGCGGTCGGAGGAGCGAAGCAGCGTCGGCCGGCAGGTGGCCGGGGGGAGAGGGCGGCGAGGTTCGACGGCGCTGGGCGGAGGTCCGGGAGGCGAGGTGGCGCAGGGCTCGGCGACCTCTGGGAGGAGCGAGGCGGCTCGGCGACTGGGGGCGCGCTGGGGCCGGAGAAGGAGGAGGTCGGGTTGATGGCGAGCGGGAGACGCTGGGAGGCAGGCGGCTGCCGGCGGCGGACGGGGACCGTCGGCTGGAGAGGCGACGAGCTCGACGCGGCCGGGCGCTGGCAGCGGGAGAGGGCGGCGGATGCGCGTGGGAGGAGCTGGCTTGGCTGCCGGGAGCGGAGCGGGAGGAGGGGGCGAGTAGCGGAGGCGGGAGCGAGGCACAAGCGGGAGGAGCACGGGAGGGAGCCGAGGAGAGGCCGCAGAGAGCGTGGCGTGGCTCGGGAGGAGGAAGGAGACAACAGGGCGCGGTTGGTGGGTCCCAGGCGTGGGGGTGGGGGACTCGGTCTGGGGGTTGGTGTGGGAGTGGGGACGTGGGGCCGGGGTGAGTGGGACCAGGGAACCAGAGAGAGAGGTTGGGACGCGTGCGTGTAGAGTGTGTGCGTGCGTGGGCTGCAGGGGAGAAGTGGGGACGGGGCGGCCAGGGGGGGTTTGGCTGAGACGTGGGTGGAGTGTGAGGTGGGGAGAGAGGGAAGATAGAGAGGGGTGAGCCAAGGTGACATGGCAGGGTGTGGTTGGTTGAGGAAGTTGGGGCGGTGAGGTGGCACGACGTGAATGGGGGGAGTGAGGTGTCCAGGGTTGTGGGGTAGATTTTTAGGTAGAATAGGTTTTAGATGGCTGGACCGATTTAGTTTATGGGGTGGTCGTTCGGGTCACTTCGGCCCGTTCGACTGCCCCACTAAAAGTAATTAAAACGTTTGTTTGTTTTAAACGGCCGTCTGCACACCGATAGCGGCCTAAACAAAATATTCCGGGGACCCGGTTTTTGGCGTTTGAATTAAGATGGGGCGTTTGGAAAATGAAACGGGCTTTGCGAAATAGTTTTGGCCAACAATGCATGATGATGACGATGCAATGCACAAATTCAACGCGATTTTCTAGTAGTGGTTTTGCGGGATGCCACATATATGCTAGATATGTTGGAACTTCTTACATGCATGATTATCATTGGGCCATTTGGGTGCCAAAGACTCTTTTTACTAACAAAAGGGGACCCCTTGCAAAATGGGTACCTAAAACCAAAGCTTGATTTTCTTATAGGACTATGCTTTCGGTGGATCAAAATGGGTGCTTGATAGCGGTGCCACAAGTCATATGACCGGAAGAAAGTCTATCATGATGGATATAAGGCCAAATATTGCCAACACCATGGTCTCCTACGGTGATAAAACAAGTTCTCAGGTTTTGGCAAAGTGGTGGTAACCCCGGATGTATCCTTGGTTGACGTCATGCTTGTCAAAACCCTTGGTTACAATTTACTTTCCGTTCGCGCTCTTGCCACTATGGGTCTTTCTTCTTTCTTTAATGAGCACTCTGTGGTCCTCATGTGGAGCAAGTCTCTCAAAGTGGCTTTCATAGGATATATAGAGCATGACTTGTATGTCGTGGACTTTTCAGGGACCACTACTCCTCATGCTCTATGTCTCTAAGCTAAAGCCGACAAGGTCTGGTTGTGGCATCACCGCCTAGCCCATGTTAACATGAGAACTTTGCAAAGACTTCACTCTGAGGGCCACATCCTTGGTCTTAACGATGTTACCTTTGCCAAAGATCGTGTTTGTAGGGCTTGTATTGAAGGGAAGATGCATGAAAATACTCACAAAGTGCTCAATCAAATCACCACAGAGAGATACTTAGAGCTCTTGCACATGGACCTATTTGGTCCTCCCTCTCATGATAGTCTTGGAGGCAAGAAGTATTGTTTGGTTATTGTGGATGATTTCTCAAGATACACTTGGGTGTTCTTCTTCAAGTACAAGAGTGAGACTCAACAAACCATCATTGACTTTGCCAATGAGGTTCAATGGAAACACAATGCAACCATTCTCTCCATTCGAAGTGACAATGGCACCGAGTTCAAGAACTATACCTTGGATGAGTTTCTTAGTGATGAAGGAATCAAGCATCAATATTCCACTCCCTATACCCCTCAACAAAACGGTGTTGCCGAAAGGAAGAATCGCACTTTGATGGATGCGGCTCGGTCTATGTTAGCTGAATTCAAGTCTCCATACAACTTTTGGGCCGAGTACATCTCCACCGCTTGTCATGCAACCAACCGACTCTACCTTCGCAAGAAAAAGAAAAAGACCCCTTATGAGCTGCTCACCGGAAAAAAGCCAAATGTTAGCTACTTTTGAGTGTTTGGTTGCAAGTGCTATATTCTCAAGAAAGGATGAGTTCGTTTGTCCAAGTTTGAATCCAAGGCTCAAGAAGGGATTTTTGTCGGGTACTCAAATCAGTCCCATGCTTATAGAGCCTACAACAAAGCCAATGGAAGAGTTGAAGGGACGAGCAATGTGAAGTTTTATGAATACCATGAGTCCCTTGTTAGGCAAGACGGTGTTTGTGATCCAAGTGATGAAATTCGTCCTAAGTCCATAAGAATAATGGGTGTAGGTTTCCACCTCCCCATCGAGGATCCCCTTGTGGACGAAGGATAAGGACCAAGCTCTACTCAAGTGGAGCCCTCACTCTCACAAGACCATCTTGCCTCTCAAGGACCTACTATTTTGGCACAAGCTCCCTCAAGCTCTTCCGAAGCTTCTCACGCTCATGACTCTCCAAGCCCCAAAGGACAATCTCTTCATCAACAACATCAACCTCCCCAAGATGTGGCTCCTCCTCAAGGCACCTCCCAAGGTCAAGCTCTTCATCAACAACATCAACCTCCCCAAGATGGGGCTCCTCCTCAAGACTCTTCCCAAGGTCAAGCTCATCAAGATCAAGGGCAAGCTAATGATAATCAAGGCTCTTGATGAAGATGATCCTCGTGTTCGTGCTTATAGTCAAGGCGGGAACTCGAATGGTGGCAATGACCAAGTGATTGCTCAAGAATCTCGTGTTGAAGCACAAGACCGCCGTCAAGCCTATCGTCTCGCCAAGCTCATTTGAGATGGCCATATCCTTGATAATGTTTATGGAGATTTCAATAAAGGTTCCACTCTGAGGAGGCAATTAGACTCCTTTAGCTCTCACCATGCTTTTATCTCTCTTGTGGAACCACAGAAAGTCTTCGAGGCTCTTGAAGATGATGATTGGATTGACGCTATGAGCGAAAAACTTCACAACTTCAAGAGGAACAAAGTATGGACCTTGGTTGAGCGGCCCAAATATTGTCAAAACATCATCGGTACCAAATGGGTTTTCAAGAACAAGTGTGATGTGAATGGGATAGTTGTGCGCAACAAGGCAAGGTTAGTTGCCCAAGGATACTCACAAGTTGAGGGCATCGACTACGGTGAGACTTATTCCTCTGTTGCTCACCTTGAATCCATTCGTATGCTTCTTGCTTTTGCTACTCATCATAACTTCAAGTTGCATCAAATGGATGTTAAGAGTGATTTTCTTAATGGTCCTTTGAAAGAGTTGGTATACGTCAAGCAACCTCTGGGCTTTGAGGATCCACTTTTCCCGAACCATGTCTACAAGCTCAATAAGGCCCTCTATGGCCTCAAATAAGCCCACGTGAGTGGTATGATTGCCTTAGAGAGCTCTTGTTAGACCGTGGCTTCGAAGTGGGGCTCATTGATACCACTCTTTTTACTAAGAAAGTTGGAGGCCACTTGTTAGTATGCCAAATCTATGTTGATGACATTATCTTTGGGTCTATTAAAAAAGCTTTTAATGGGGATTTTGCCAAGCTCATGACCGATCGCTTCGAGATGCCCATGATGGGGGAGTTGAAGTTTTTCCTTGGGTATGAAGTCAAGCAATTGAGGAAAGGGAATTTCATCAACCAAGCCAAATACATCCAAGACATGCTCAAGAAGTTCAAGTTTGATCAAGTCAAAGGTGCCAAGACTCCCATGCCAACTAAGGTTAATCTTGATCTCGATCCTAAGGGTAAGGATGTGGATCAAAAACTCTATCGCTCTATGATTGGTTCTTTGCTCTATCTTTGTGCATCCCGACCGAAAATTATGTTGAGTGTGGGTATGTGTGCAAGATTCCAAGTCGCACCAAAATAAAGCCACATGGTGGCGGTCAAGAGAATATTTTGATATTTGGTTCATACCCCAAACTTTGGGCTGTGGTACCCCAAGGGAGCCAGCTTTGACCTTATTGGATGCACAGACTCAGATTGGGATGGTGACAAAGTAGGAAGGAAGTCAACCTCCAGAGCCTGTCAGTTTCTTGGAAGATCCTTGGTTTGTTGTTCCTCGAAGAAGCAAAACTGTGTGTCTATGTCCACTGCTGAAGCTAAATACATCTCCGCCGCAAGTTGTTGTGCTCAATTGCTATGGATGAAGCAAACATTGAAGGATCTTGGACTCTCTTTTAACAAGGTGCCTCTTCTTTGTGACAATGAGAGTGCTATTGCTATTGCTCAGAACCCCCGTGCAACACAACCGGACTAAGCACATTGAGATTCGTCATCATTTCATTCGGGACCATGTTGCAATAGGAGACATTTCTTTGGAGTATGTTCCCACCAAGGCAAATCTCGCGGATCTTTTCACGAAGCCTCTTGATGAAGCAAGGTTTCGAGAGTTAAGGCATGAGCTAAATATCATAGATTCAAGCAATGTTGCTTGAGTACCTTGCACACCTACCCATATCTCAATGTTTATATTTGTTTGGATGTAGTCATGGATTTAGGGGGAGTGTAGTTCCTCTTATGAACAAACACTATCCCTATTATGCGCACATTAAAGTTTTCATACTCTATAGTCTCTAAAGGAGACCATTTGAGCTTCATGATGAGTGTTGGTAATGAACCCAAGATATATCTTCGCGGTGTCAAGCCATTTACTCTTATATAAGGTGGCCTCAGCCACCGACCCTCGTGTGTTTCTTATTTTGGTTTTTCCTTGTGTTTTTGTTCTTGGTTGTTCTTGTGTTTTCTTGGTCCTTGTTGTTTTTGGTTCTTCATAGTTTGAGCTCTCTATCCCAAGCCTTTCCTTTCCTCAAGCCCTCTCTATTTCCTGCACAAGTTCTTCCTTGTTATCTTCCTGTCCTGAGAAAGTTTTTCTGGCGTCACCGGAACTTTCGCCAACTGCCGGAACTTCCGGTCAGCATGTTGATCGTAAGAACCACCTGCTGACCTGGATATTTTTTGCCTAGCTCGGAACTTCCGGTCTTTTACCAGAACTTCCGGTGAGGCTCTCTGTCCTATATAAATTGGCCCTGGGGAAAATGGGATCTTCTTCCTCTTTTCCCCAAGACCCACTTCTTTTTTGGAGCAGCACGTGGTTAACTCCGCTGAGGTGCTCCGCCTCTCTGGCGCCACCCTTCCTCAGATCTCCTCCGTGGGAACCTTCCCCACCTCGATATCCCGCCATGGACTCCGGTATTTGCCCTCAACTCCCTCCATTAATGGATATCTTGCTTTCTCACCATTGCTTGAGTTAGGGCTCACATTGTCTAGGCTAGTTCTTTGGCTAGAATGTGTTGGGAGATCTTGGTAGGCCTAAGGAATCGTTCTAAGGTAGATTGGTCCAATACATTCGTTGAAAATACGTACTTGTGCAAGTAGATCTAGATCTATGGAATTTCCTGCTTGAACCGCCCAGTCTGTGGTCTCACCGGAACTTCCGGTGAGTCACGACCGGAACTTCCGGTGGACCATTTTCACCGGAAGTTCCAGAGCCAGTAAAAAAATTCCTGACTGTATTTTTCCAATATCCTTTTGTGTCTTCTTTCGAACTTGTGCACTTACCCCACCTTCCCTCTCTAGTCTTTTGCTTTCTTCTCAGGGAAAGGTGTCACCCGCAAAGGCAAGCGCACCCATCGACCTTCCTCTGATATTCCTCCTGAGATTGATGAAGACGATGTTGAGGTTGTGCGTCCATCTGTAACATCCCTAAATTCATATTCCAAAACTCATTCATATCATCTTTGCATTCATCATCATTTAGGGCTTTTCTCAAAATCATTTCAGAAATAGGAGCAATTGTGGCTCATTATTTTATGTATGAAAAACCTAGCCTTTGTGATACATACTATTGGGAAAGATGCTGTTATTCATTCAGAATGTTTTGAATTCAAACTTAAGTGGTCTCAAAAGCTTGAGCAAAAATATCAAAGCAAAATATGAATTAAAACAAATTCTATGCCTACTATCACACATCTCATAAAGGCATAGTTTTAATTTATTTTCAAAAGACCCAAGTGTTCAGATGTGTTTGACACTCATTTAAGAACAAGTTTTATTTTACAAAAGTTCTGTAAAGCTTTGGATTCAAACAGATTTGAATTTGGGTTTAAAAACCATTTCTGGAAATTCAATCAGAAAAAGAAAAGGAATAAATAAGAAAAAAAATAGCCAAACACCAATCGCGACCCAATTTCAACACGCCAGCTAGCCCAGCACTCCCACCCCTGAATCGCTTTTCTTTCACCCACTCTCGCACCCACCAGCTCACTGACAGAAGGGACCCGCTCCCACTCCCCTCTCTCGCTGACAACCGCGGCCCACTCGAGCATCGTCGTCTCCACCCGCACGACCAGTTCATCCCCAAATCAACACGGTCGTTTCCTGTTTGATTGCGCAGCTTAAATTCGAGTTAAGGCACGAGTAATTCTCGCTCACGACCAGGCTACTTAAACCCCCTCTGCCCCCTCTCTCTCCTCCCCCAACTCCCAAGCCCAGAGCCCCAGTGCATGCATTGCTCGCAACCCGCTGCCTCTCGAGCTGCAGCCACAATTCCGCCACCCCGACCACCCTCGGCCTCTACTTCACACGGCAGACTCCGCTTGACCTCACGACGCTTAGTACCTCCGGTTCGCCCAGCGTGACCTGTAACGTCGGCTACACAAACGTCGACCGCCACCGCCCAGCTTCAACTCCGACGAGCTCCGTGGTAAGTCCAGACCGCCAACCTTGTCTTTCACGCACGCATCTTCGCCGTATTCTGCATCGACCACATCCTCCGCTTGCCTCCTAGTGATCTCGCAACGCCGCCTTCGACCTCGAACGGAACCACCGCCGCCAGACTCAACTCCGACGAGGAATTGTCGCTGTTCGCACGCTTCGCAAACCGACGCTACCTTTTGAGCTTCAAAGAGCCTCGCGAATCTGGTATGACCCTTCTCCCTCGCGGACGACCTGAACGCAGCGCTAGCGCCAGAGACCGAAGCGCCGTCGTCACCGACGCCAAGGTGCCGCCAGACATGGTCGCTTGCCGGCGCTGGATCTTGATCCAAGCGTTAGGATAGATTCATTAAACGGCGAAGAGGTACGTGATCGAGCGCGATCTGTTTAGATCCTACGGCCGCAGCTCGATCCGTCTGCGAACTGCGTTACGCCAGTCACAACACGACGCGTGGCTAGGAACAGATCTAAAAACAGATTTTAAATCAGAATTTGATCCAAATTTCAAATGCTAATAACTTTTGAATGCCACGTTGGAATTTTGTAAACTTTATACCGTTGGATTCAGTGAATCAAGGCCTTTCTGATTATGCAAAGTGTTTAACAAATAGTAACCATTAAAATGACTTTATTTGTAGAAACATGTTTAAGACTATTTTTGAGTGTGGATTTAGTTTAGTAATTTGTTTTAGGGATAAATAAGTATAGTTGGCAAACTTGTGACTTGTTAAGTTTCTGTAAACATGTGCATGCTTGATAGAGTTTTCAAAATCACCATTTAGTAAATTCTTGCATGCATGCATTCATATTATTTTTGATTGTATATAATTGTATGCTATAATTTTTGTGTAGATTTTGCTAGTGATTGTGAGTGTGAAGAGTGCTACTCTCCCCACTACCAAGGCAAGTGATATTTTCATGAATATTTCTATCCTATGTTTTGTACTAGCATTAGATATTTTGCTAAGTCTTGCATGCTATTTTTGCCTAGTACTAAGTTGGGAAATCCTAAGTAGTGTAGAATTGTAGAATTTCTAGGGAATCTCCCTAAGTTAAGTTATCCTACCATGCTTAGCCTAGCTATATAGCAAACAAGGGTTGGTGAAAATCTATACTTACTATGATGAAAATATTTCTAAGTCATGAGACTTATACTTTCCTAATAAAACCACTAAGTCAAATGAACCTCCTGGGTGGAATGGAAGGAATGGGTTATGTTGAGTGGTTACACAAGGCCATGGACTTGGGTTGTGTATCTCACTTGTGGTAAGCCACCCAGGCACAAAGGGATTTGGAGGCCAAGTGTTGAGAAAGCTTACAGTGCAACCACTTGGCAATATGGGCTCTGCCATGATCACATAGGTTGCTAGAACTTAGTCATTTGGACAGTTGGTGGTAGTTGGGATGATAGGTTGGAGCGCGTCCATTTGACTAAGGAAAAGCTTCTGAAGGGTCCTATCTTGGGAAACCAAGTCTGGTGGGGAAAGTGCACAACCTCTGCAGATGGAAAAACCTAAGTACTTAGCCTAGTCCAAGGCAATGGACAAATTGAGCATCAAGACATGGAAGCTACAAGAATCTCATCACTCCAACTTCTAAGTAAAATTTGTGGGTGAACAAGGGTGAAGGACCCCAATGTTTATTGGTGGTTTCTTGGGAATGTTTTGACAAAGAAAAACTTAGTGTTTTCAACTAATAAGGAAAAACCTATTTTCAAGCATAGCAAGCCAAGCTACACTTAGCCAAAATGCATATAGTAATATAGTCCACTTAAAATTTACTAAGGTATCACTTGCCAATACTATTCCAAAGTATTGACCCTTTGTGGCTATAACTTGTGATGTTGCAGGTTACTCCGATGATGAGTAGGAGTCATGAGTCTACACTCAACATGCTTGCCTGTGGCACATGAAGATGAAGACTTGTGTTTATTTACTTATTCCTTAAAAACTCTTGTATTAGGCCTATGGCCCCGAGTTGTAAAAGACCATGTTTTATCTCTGGAATGAATGTAATAAACGACCTTTGTATCTGTGTACTTCATCTTAAACTGTGGATGCTAGCATTGATCCAGGGACTAGCATTGCAATCACAGGGATCCTTTCCTTTACAAAGGATGGATCTAACACCATCCACTCAGACTGCCCATCATAAGTCTGATGCTGCTCGTCGTGCCGCTGCTGCTGAGGGTAAGCGGCCTGTTTTTGCCGGCCACTGCCACTAGGCCTGACAAATCCAAGGCCAAGATCTCTAAGTGGACTCAGAAGGCCTACTCTACTTTTAGGCGTGTGGATCCTTACCTTGTTCCTCGTGACCGTCATTGCTTGGATCCTCTCTTCCACAACCGTCATCAAGAACAGATCTTTGCTGAAATTTATGCTACCAAGACAAAGTTTGTCGCTGCTCCTTAGAAATACATCAACGTGGCCCACATGGAAGACAAGCATGCGTACTTTGGCGAAGCTCTTGACATTTGCAGAAGGTTTGGGCTGATTCCCATCATGGAGCATCGTTAGAACTATGATGAGAATGCTATTGCTCAGTTCTACACTACTCTTCACATGGATATGAGTTCTTCTACTGAAGGGGTTTTGAAGTGGATGACTAATGGCGTGCTGCTTATCGCCCAATGGTCCGAGTTGGATGCTCTCCTTGGCTATCACATTCTGACTAGCAAGGGGGCAAATGGATGGGATGTTCACACCGCTCAAGATGTTGATCCCGAAGTCTTGGAGCCTCTTTATATTGAAGGATGGGGCACTTGTGGTTTCGTGAACCATCTTCAGCCAGTTTATGACATCATGCGCAGGGTGAACACCATCTCTCCCAAGGCCGACAACTTTGATCAGTTTCATGCATATCAAGTTGATCTCATGTATCAAACTTACCTTCGCCATGACTCTGACAGGAAGCTGGATGTCATGCATTTCATCTACACTGAGATCTGGCAAGCCATCATTGACAAGCGCTCCTGCCCTTATGCTCCATATGTTCAGACCCTCATCAATCACAAGTGGCTTGAGGTGACTAGTACGCGCTTCTCTAAGGACGCCATCACCATTCATGAGGAGAAGAATTTGCGTGTGAGAAAACACAATAAGCCTCGGTCCCAAGAAGAAAAGGAAGAAGCTCTTCGGAAGGCTCGTGCTGATGCTGGTGGTCCCTCTTCTGCTCATGGTGGATCTAGTGTTGGTGGTCCTTCTCTTTAGAGGCAGCCGTCTTGGGCCAAGAAGCTGCTAGGAAAGGTGAAGAAGACTTTTTGCTTTCTGCAGAATCGAGAGTATCAGTCTTATGTTGATCGGTGACACAGTGTTCAGCGCCAGAAGGCTATCATGTTAGATCTCAACATTCCTTGCTCTCTAGTCACTAGCTCCGTCACTACTCCCAGGGATGAGTGGATTCGCGACAACTGCCATTGGTCTGAGGATAAGTCTGAGGAGGAAGTCGCCGGTCCCCCACCTGAGTGGAATAATGCCTCTTGGGACCCCGAACCTTCTTCTCCTCCTGTTCATGGTTGGGGCGATTAGAGTGATCTTTTATTTCTTTTTTGTGTCTCGATGCCAAAAGGGGAGAAATATGTCTATTAGGTTGCTCATGGGATTTGCATGGGCTGAGTCGCGAGTTCATTCTTGTCTTTGATCTTTTCTCGCTCATGAACTCTCTAATTTATTTGTGTGCTTGTGGACATATTTGTGCTTGTGGACCATGTTATTTGTATGAGACTATGTGGTTTGTGATGCTATGTTATGCCTAGTGTTTGGTATTATTGTTGTTGTCTTATGGGCATGTGTGTATCGTGGTGAAGCTTTCATAGTCTTCATTGATATTATTCCTTCTTTTGTCTCCACCACATTTGGCTGTTGCAATGAAAAGATCTCTATCCTATCTTTCCCTTGCACTTGTGCTATCTTTGCAATAGAAAGGGGGAGCCTCCCTGTATGTGTGCTAGTCTTGTCCTTAGAGCGTTATCTCTACCTTGCACACATATAGGGGGAGCTTGTTCCATCCATTGCAAAGATTGCTTCTATCTTATGCAAATCTTTGGGATTGTCATCAAACACCAAAAAGGGGGAGATTGAAAGGACTATATTTTCCCATGATATTTTGGTGATGATGACAATCCCACTTGTGATCTAATCGTGTTCTTGAGTTTCATGATAATTGCTTTTGATGATTCTTTTGAAGTGTGTGGATGCTCTCTTTGGGATCTCGTGAAGACGGTGGTCTTTAGTGTTTTCCATTTCTCTCTTTTTATTACTTTAGATCGTTGTACTATCAAGAGGGAGTCCACCTCAGAAGGCTGTGGGGAATCATATCTTTTTGCACAAACCTTATATGCACCGCCACATCCATCCTACTCATCTGCGAGAGAGCGAACTTCTAAATTAATGGAGCAGTTTTTGTCTGATCGGAACTTCCGGCCAGGCGCCGGAAGTTCCGCTCAGGGCTTTCAGTGGGGAGTATCTGGGACTAAGTTCTGATCCAACTTCCACTGGAAGTTCCGGCCAGCTCCCAGAACCTACTGTTTTCATATGTTCTATTTGCCGGAACTTCCACCAGAAGTTGCATCGGAAGTTCCGGTCAGGGACTTCCGTTGCTTCTTCCACTGAGATCCTGAGCGGAACTTTCGCCCAGGCGCCGGAACTTCCAGTCAGACAAGTTTCATGACCCAGATGTTCCGTCCCTAGTTCCGCTCCAAGTTCCGCTCAGAATCAATATACTTCTGCTTGGAAGTGTTCTATTTGCCAGAACTTGTGCCGGAACTTGCAATGGGGGAGCTCACCGGAGAAGAAGGTGAGGCCTTTGTGGCGCTCGGGTGAACTTGTGTGGCCCCGACACCTCTCCAACATAGACGTACCTCCCTTGGGAGTGAACTACGGGAATTACATCTCCATGTCCCCGCTCCGGTTATCTCGTTCCCTACCTTTACTTCTTACTCTTTACCGTTCTTGTGGTTGTTGTTAGTTCTCTAGCATATAGGTTGTTCACCTAGTTGCATATCTAGAGAACTTTCATCCTTGCCAAGCCTAAAATTGTGTAACAAAGTAAAAATTGGTAGTCGCCTATTCGCCCCCTCTAGTCGATTCAAAGTCAGTACTTTCAGCAAGTTTGAAAAGTCAAACTGAGAAAATGGTTCCTGGTGGAGGGAGGAGAGGAAACCTCCTCTCCCTCCACCATCGGCCCAAGGAGAGGGAGTTGGGATAGGATTCAACCTCCCCTCCCCTAGCCGCCCCTCCCTCCCATAAAATGAGGGGAGGGGGCTTCCCCTCTCCACCACAAGCAAACCCTAGCCCCCCAAGCCGCCAGCGCCCAAGCCGTCGCCGCCATCGTTGCCCTAGCCGCTGCCGGCCACCACCTTCTCCCTCGGCCTCTAAACCCTAGTCGCCGAGGAACCTCTCTACTCCATCCTACTCGCACCGGCTTAGTCGAAGCCCTCCGGGATCTCCCCTCTAAACTCCAACACCACGTCGTCATGCTGCCGGAATCGCGAGGAGAGAGCTACTGTTGTTGCGGTGGCACGGCAGATGCCAATGGGTAGGCTAAATTTTGGGGCCAATGGATGCTAGTGGGATCTGAGGAGGAAAGATGCAGTGATTTCTACATGCAAGTTAGAACACAAATCTTTATTCCACCTCTCTCGAGCTACAAATGCTCCTTGAGCTGTATCAGGAAGAGGAAGAAGAAGATTACAACATGAGCCCTCTAACCTCAAATGAATCGATCCCCTCTTCAGGAAGCTATGCCTCTCCTTATAAAGGACTCCCTTGGTTCACTCTAGGGCTGACATGGACAAGCATATTCTTGGAATATGCTTGTACCAAAGCGGTAACTCAGCGGACCTCTTTCTGTGTCCCCCTTTTATAGATGGCAAAGACCCAGAGCTTCCCACATGTGAGCCTCGTGCCTTCCCACTGTCACCTCTGTGACCCTGGTATGCCCCTCTACGGCTCTGCTCCTTGTCTCTAGCGCTTGGCCCTGAGTAGATTCCACCTAGATGGTAGCTAGGGTTTGACTTTGGGAACCATCTCCTTCTTCCGCAAGCTTCTCGTAATTCGACCTCGCCTCGCGTAACTCGGCTTGACTTGTACCTGTGCATGAGCTGATCAACCTCATTCGACCGACCTAGCTCATATGTCAGCCGAGTAAGGTATTAATTGCTCGATTCTGGGTAAGCCATGCCTTATTCGGCCGATCCTAGCATAACTCGGCCGAACCAGCCCATGACCCGGCCCAGGGTAAGAAAGGTTCCTTCCCTCTCTCCACTATCTTGACCCTACCTGGGGTCATCCCCCAACATTAGTCCCCGAAGCTGGTGCGGTCCTGCCGGATACTTCGGCTGGACCACATCAGTTTCCAGACATGTATTCTTTCTAATTTCTTGTCTGACGTATTTCTTAGCCGGTGCTCCTCTTCAGCTATCTCACTTTTGTTTATCCTCTCTTACCGAGATCCGAGTCGTTTTCTGAGTCATTCTCTTTCTTCCGGGGTATCCCCTTGGCTCCTTGAGTAAGCCTCATACTACATGTACCAATCATTACCGTTGTCTCGTTTTTTGTACTGCTACAGTGTATGCTGACACGCTACAGTAATTACTGCGACCGTCGCGTCGGCACAGTGACGCTTCGATAAACGCAAAGGCCACACAGCCTGATCTCCTCTTGCTCTGTGTGGCCCTTGTTGTGGCTCCACTCCTCGTTTGTGGATGCACGATACACGCGTTCACGCGGTTACCGCGTCACACCCACGATCCCACTACCGCCCACCCTACATGGTTATAAGTAGGGAGTGGGGATGGGTCAATTCACTTTTCCCCTTCCCCACTCTGTTCGTCTTCCTCCTAGCACCGCCGTAGTTCTCACGCTCCAGCATCTGCGCTGCCGCACCTTCTCCTCGACGACCCTGCTGCCGCTCTTCTGCGCTTGCAAGCTCACTGACGTGCTCCTGTCCTTGGCTCCCTGCTGCTACGCTTCTCTGCTGCGTAACGCGCCGCCGCTGCTAGGTCCTTGCCCCATGCGCTCTTCTTTTTTCTCAATCTCCCGAGACGGTTTTCTTTCCGCTCCGTCGCCGTCTTTGTCGCCGGCGCAACGGGGCCTTGGGTTTCGAAGCCTCTCCCCGCCACCAGTTCTTCCTCCGTCGATTCCTCCAACGATCCTATGTCTAGCTCCCTCAGCGGCACTATCATGGGGGAAGAAGAACTCATGATGGGCCCAGAGCACGGCTCATGGCAAGGGTCTACGGTTACTCGGCGAGAGATTGAGTGGTTGTGCAAGACCCGCCGAATCCCAGCCGAGGTAAACTGTCGATTACCCAGCAAAGATTTTGCCCCCGTGCTCGACGATGGCGAGTACGTGGTTTTTATGTCGCACTTTGTCAGAGGATTCGGCCTCCCTCTCAGCGAATTTGCCCATAGATTTCTAGATTTCTTTGGCCTTCAACCTCATCATCTGCCGGCTAACGCAATAGCCTCTCTGTCGGCATTTTTCTCGGCCTCGGAGGGATATTTCGGCCTTTGGCCCTCTGTAGATGTTTGGTCCAAGTTTTCTAGATTAGGTCTAACGTAGTGCCCGATAAATCTCTGCATCCCTACGAGAAATCTCTCACCCAATGTGGTGCTTCTTTCATCACACCTCGGAAGAACTCCTTGTTTCCCCGGGTCACTGGCTTAGGCTTAGAGTCCTGTAAGAAATGGCATAGGTCGTTTTTCTATGTCAAAAACATTGGTACAGAGGACAAGATCCGGCTCCCCGCATTCTCTATTGGTCCCCCTCCAAACAGAATTGGTCCTATAACCCGAAGAGGACCCACGCTCTCGCCGATCCATTCAAACTTCGGCTGAAAGAATTTATTCGGCCGGGCTCTGCGGCGAAGACTTGATGGTTGCTTTTATCAGTTGCCAAATCTGCCCTTTTCAGCTCCGCTCTCATAAGCTCTGTTATATGAGCGGTCCTTTGGATCCCAACCGAGTTTCTACGGTTGAGCTTGATGATTTCCAAATTTATAAACGTGTCCGGGCTATCTTCAAGACTGAGATTCCCGAGGAATGAAAGTGGGGAATGAAGCCATTCTCTCGCAAGAATCCTCCTCCTTAGGTAAATTGAACATGAGTTGTTCTATCCCAGTTATTTTTCATCAATTGTTTCGCTAACTCTTGTTTGCTTTTCTTGCAGACATTTGCTGAGCAGGCCACGGAAGATGCCGAGGTTTTACATCTTCCATGGAACTCCGACCACAATACCCCGGACAACGGAGAACCTGACCCGGAGGAGTTCATTCCTAAGCCGGAGGCTGCTCCTGCTCGCACCCGGAGTAAAATCTCGGCCCGAACTGATGAAGGTGATTCGAACAACGTCCAAATTCTCGAGGTAGTTGTCGCGGTGCCTATCTCTTACGCATTTCCGAATACTTCTTTTCCAGCTAAACTGGCTGGCCAGGTGCATGAGGTTGGACCTCTCGCTTCGGAAGCCCCTTATGCTTCTAAGAAGCGCGCTTCTCCGACGGATCCTTCTGGTGCTGCTCCCAAGAAAT
Source organism: Avena longiglumis (assembly GCA_030063025.1). Lineage (NCBI taxonomy): Eukaryota > Viridiplantae > Streptophyta > Magnoliopsida > Poales > Poaceae > Avena > Avena longiglumis. The sequence continues at coordinate 1,090,013 of CP125979.1, forward strand.
GAACCAAGAAATCCTCCCAGCATATTCCGAAGCGCAAAGTTATGCCTGGAGTCTCTGGGTAAGTTCCCTTTTACATTTCTACTTGTATTTCTTGTTTCTCTCTTTCATTTCTGAATCAATTTTCCTTCGTCTTTGTAGTGCTCCTCTTTCTGCCAAACCCAGCGGTCCGAGTATGACATATCATGTTTCTCGGCCACTTTCACCATATCCTCCGGAAGATGTCCGGGTTCCTAGTCTTCCACGTGATGACTCTCCTCCTAGGCCGACTAATGGCTCTCCTCGATGTGATGAGCCCATAGCTCCTCCTGTTGCTTCTAACGATAACCCTATGCCGGATCGCCCGACTGATTCGGCTGCTTCCCTCAAGATTCCCGAAGTCACTCCCATCGATCCTTCGTTTACCGCAGTTCCAGCTTCTGCTCAGACGTCCACCGAGGTTGGTGCTATCTCGGATCCTTTAGAGACCGCCACCCCTTCTGCTGCAACAGATGTTGCTCCCAGCACCGAAGTTATTGCCTCTCCCGAAGCTCATGCCAAAAGCAAGAAGAGTGTCGCTGCCAAGCCCTTGCCACCTCAAAAAGGGCAAGGAGGTTCCTCTCAGCCTAGTGTTGCTGATATGCTTCGCAAGGGATCCTCTACGGCTAAGCCAGGTGTTTCCCTTGCCGCCGATATGCGACTTGTGCTTCACAAGAGCCCGGCAGCCGAGGCAGTTACGCAACAGGCGCAAGAGGACAGAGGCAAGGTGTCGACACACACAGAGAGCGAGAATAGCCTTGGATCATTGGTAGAGTATGCCAACAACTGGAACGCTGCTGATCAACTTGAAGGTAATACGAGTAATCAGACCTTCCAGCTATCCGACATCAGCAGCCGTTTACACATGGTTGCCAAGGTTGTTCTAGAAAGCGATAATATGAATGAGGTATGCGCTTCAATTTATACTTCGTCTTTTGCTTATGAGATATTATATGCCCACTAGTCCCCGAGCTTGCAACCGAATGAATTGTTATTTGTTTGGAAGCTTTCCTTGTTGAAAATACAGCCATTTTGTTGTGCAATAGATAGCTTTTGTTGTACATGTTTTGAGTTAAAATGCATCTAGAAACCTATATTCGAGTCAAGTTTTACTTGATTCGGATATGCTTTAGTTTTGAACATACAACCACCTAGATCCGAGTCAAGTTTCTTCTTGATTCGGATCTGCTTTATTTTTGAACATCCAACCACCTAGATCAGAGTCAAGTTTCTTCTTGATTCGGATCTGCTTTATTTTTGAATATCCAGCCACCTAGATCTGAGTCAAGTTTCTTCTTGATTCGGGTCTGCTTTATTTTTGAATATCCAGCCACCTAGATCCGAGTCAAGTTTCTTCTTGATTCGGATCTGCTTTATTTTTGAATATCCAGCCACCTAGATCCGAGTCAAGTTTTTTCTTGATTCGGATTTGCTTTGTGGTTTTCTTTCTATAATTTGGTGTTATTTCAGGTTGCTCATAATCGGCGTACGGCCGAATTTTAGAGGTTACTCTTCTCGCACAAAAATCTTCAAGATAAATTCAAGAAAATGGTTCCTGTTGTAAAGAAGACTGGTAAATTATTCGGCCTTTAATGCCCCTTACCTTTGTGGAAGACCCATTTTTGGACTAACTTCTGGTGTATTATTATGCAGCTAATATTAAAAATCTAAACACCTAGCTTACAAAGAAGGTTGCCACCCTTGAAGGTTAGTTACCCCTTTATCTTTTTATTTATCTATTTTCGTTCGAAGTAAATCTCGAGTGTCTCATAGTACCCCTCTTCGGCTCAGCCGAGTTGCAAAGATTTGCAGCGTCGCATCAAGAGTGCATATCTATGCCTGATAAGATGCTGCAATTTTTAGAGCAAGCGGGGACTCACTCGGCGCAACTTAAGGAGAAGGATGATGAGATAACCCAGCTCCGTGCCGAGGTTGAATCCCTCAAACTCTCTCAGAAGTCCGAGTTAGAAAAGGTTGATCAAGAGTTCTCCAAGGAGAAGAACTGATTAAGTCTTCAGCTTCAGAAAGATAAGGAACTTCTTGATGCCGCCAAGTTAAAGAACCAGGTGATGACCAAAGAAATCACTCGTTTTGAGAAGAACAAGGCTAACTGGGCCCTGGATCTCCAAAAAACGCTGCGATGCATCCACCGTAAGTTTTCTGTTTCTAGCCGAGTCATTCTTTGCTTGTAGCTCCTCTTGGCCTAATCGATCTTTTTTGCTTACAGATCATTTTCCAGAAGACGAATCTGTGAGTTCTAAGGCTGTGATCGCTGCTCGCGGCTGCTGAGGTGTTCACGTTATTCCGAATCAGGAATATTCTATTGAAGATTTCTTGGTTGCCGTTGCTGCAGCTATTGAGCCAATGAAGGTTATGGGAAAATACCTGGTGCAAGCGGCTATTCGGGCCTACCATGTACTTCAGCCGAGTGAGCAAAAGATCAAGAAATTAGAAGTGCTCGTGGCCAGGCTGATGGAGTCTCAGACTCGACTGAACCTTTGGAGAGAATCTGTCGGACGAGCCGGAGTTGATATGGCGCTTACTGCTGTTCTGTCATGGTACGAGGATATCTCCTTCGATACCTTGATGAATTTGCGCACTGGCTCTCCTTGGGTCAAAAATCCGGAGTATGTTGCTCGCCGCCAAGCTCGTGCCTATCAGCTTATTGAGTATGCCAATGTTCACCAATGAAACGAAGGGCTGAGGTTCCTCCCTAAGGACGTTGAAGATGATGCTGAGGCTATGGATGAAGATGAATACGATGGAGATTCCGGTGATGAAGGTGGTTCGGATGACAATTCTGAGGACTCAGATGAGTCTAGTGGTAGTTCGGACGGGAACGCCGAGGCTCGATCCTCCTCCAAGGGGACCGAAGCCTCCCAAGCCCAAGGTGGAGCCTCACAGCGAACCATACCTGCCGAGGATAATTTGGTTGCCTTGGTCGATGCCGAGGTCACTTTTGCAGAGGCCCAGACAACTCCTGAAGTTGTTCCTCCTACCGAAGCCGAGGCTCCTTCTGCTGCTGTCACTGTTCCTCCTGTGGGTGATTCGGCAAACGGCGATGCCTGAGCTTACAAACTCTTATTTGTTTTAAGTCCCCGGTATGCCGGGTATATGTTGTCTTAAAACAATCTTCCTCTTTTGGTACTATGTGATCCGTTTAACTTTGGCATCATATGCTATAGTAAGATTGTTATTCTTCTAGTTGAATTTGCGTGGTCTGTATCCTTGTTTGCAGAATTTTAACTTCATAAGTTCGGATCATATTTTCACGTGTCTGATTTTCGTTCTGCATCCATCTTGTGTCTTTCATCTATTCTTAGTTGCAATACTTTGGTCTTATAATTTTGTCTCACAGACTAAGACTACTATGTCCATATATCATTTAGTCTGATAGACTTACTATCTCTCTGAGTTATCTATTGGTAAAATAATATAAATAAGGACTTTCCACATTATATTTCAAACTGCCGAAGTTGTTACTCGTATGAGTACAAATTCATGGGGCAGTCCCCGAGTTATTGCTCATGTTGGCAAAGTAATCATTCATATTACATATTTGATTGATGATAGACAATACGGGGCAGTCCCCGAGTCTCTGCTTGGGCCACCGAGGGTTCCTACATAACCAAAATGTCGAACAATATGGGGTAGTCCCCGAGTTACTACTCGGGCCACCGAAGTTTCATACATACTTAAAAATGACAAACAATATGGAGTAATCCCCAAATTTGCTCGAGCTACCGAGGTTTCATACATACTTAAAAATTGAAAACAACATGGGGTAGTCCCCGAGTTACTGCTCGAGCTACCGAAGTTTCATACATATTTAAAAATGACAAACAACATGGGGTAGTCCCCGAGTTACTGCCCGAGCTACCGAAGTTTCATTAATTCATGTCTGATACATTATTTTGATACATAATATTGTTGGATTCAATACACTTCTCTAAGTGTAAAACAGACGAAGTAAAGCCACATTCCACGGTCTTTTTTTGACTCGTCTCCGGACTTATCCGCCTTGTTCGTTTCTGGCGCTTGAGCGTCGATCAGGTAGTATGCATCGTTGTGTAATGCTTTTCTTACGATGAATGGGCCTTCCCATGGAGGTGAGAGTTTATGCATGCCGGCCGTGCGTTGCACCAGCCGAAGAACTAAATCTCCTTCCTTGAAAAATCTTGGACTCACTTTCTTTCTATGATATCGCCTGAGGTCTTGTTGATAAATAGCTGATCTTGATAGTGACAATTCTCTTGCTTCTTCTAGCAGGTCCACATCATCTTGCCGAGATATTTCATTTACTTCGGCGCTCGTGTATTGGGCGACTCTTGGCGAGTCATGCATTATGTCGGCCGTAAGTATGGCTTCTGCCCCATATACAAGAAAGAATGGGGTATATCCCGTCGATCTATTCGGGGTAGTCCTTAGGCTCCACAGCACCGCTGGGAGTTCCTCGATCTAGCATCTTGCTGACCTCTGTAGCGGTTCTATCAGCCGAGGTTTTATTCCGGACAGTACTAGTCCATTTGATCTTTCTACTTGTCCATTTGATGTCGGGTGAGCCACTGAAGCAACATCGAGTCTTATGTGCTTCTCATGGCAGAATCGAGCAAAAGCTCCTTCAGTGAAGTTTGTGCCATTATCTGTGATGATACTGTGCGGGTAACCATATCTCAGAATGATATCTTTGAGGAATTTCACCGCCGTGAGCCCGTCACACTTTCTTATTTGTTTTACTTCTATCCACTTTGTAAATTTGTCTACCATGACCAAAATATGAGTCATGCCACCGCGAGCCTGCTTAAATGGTCCTACCATATCTAAACACCATACAGAGAATGGCCAAGTGATTGATATTGTTTTTAAATCGGATGAAGGCATATGTATTTTGCTAGCATATCTCTGGCAGCCATTACACTTCGTTACCAGTTATTTTGCTTCCTTCAGCGCACTTGGCCAGTAAAATCCATGCCTGAATGCTTTGGCCACGAGGGCTCTGGACGAGGCATGCCCACATTATCCTTGATGTATATCCAAGAGGATATCTTGCCCCTTTGCCGAGTCAACGCATCGTTGCAACACATTTGTCACGCTTCTCTTATAAAGCTCATTATTTATGATCGTGCAAGATTTTTCTCTTCTCACTACCCTATTCATTGCTGCCACATAGAGTAGCATAGGCTCTTTTGATAACGGGGAATCTAAGATAGGCACAGTAGCCAGCATCTTTTTTAACTCATGAAAAGGGCTATCTGCCTGAGGTGTCCAGGTGAACTTGTTAGATTTTTTCATTAATTGATATAAAGTCAATGATTTTTCACCTAGCCGACTTACGAACCGACTCAGGGATGCAAGGAACCCTGTAAATTTTTGAACATCATTTAGGCATTTCGGCAGTTCCATTCTTTCAACCGCACGGATCTTAGTCAGATTTTCCTCTATACCTCGGCTGGACACGAGGAAACCAAGTAATTTTCCAGCTGGTACCCCAAAGGTGCATTTTTCCGGGTTAAGATTCATTCGGAACCTTCTTAAGTTCGCGAATGTATGCCGGATATCTTCTAGGAGCGTGTTGCTCTCTTTGGTTTTTATAACCACATCATCAACATATACTTGCACATTTTTTCCAATCTGGTCGTGCATGCATTTCTGCATGCATCTCTGGTACGTGGCTCCGGCATTACGCAGGCCGAATGGCATGGTGCGATAGCAATAAGCCCCATACGGGGTGATAAACACGGTCTTTACTTGATCAGCCGGATTTAACTATATCTGGTGGAAACCAGAGTACGCGTCTACAAATGATAATAGCTCGCAACCTGCGGTTGAATCAATGACTTGGTCTATCCTAGGTAAAGGAAAAGGATCTTTGGGACATGCCTTGTTAAGGCTCGTGTAATCGATGCACATTCGCCAAACGGCAGCTACATTTGGGTCATATTTTTTCTTTTATACCAACACCGGGTTTGATAACCAATCCGGATGAAGTACTTCCATGATAAACCCGGACGCAAGGAGCCGAGCTATCTCATCCCCTATTATTTTTCTCCTGTCTTCAGCGAAGCGGCGGAGAGGTTGCTTCAACGGTCTTGATCCTGGCCTTACATGCAAAAAGTTCTCAACCAACTCCCTCAGCACTCCTTGCATATCCTGGGTGGACCATGCAAAGATATCCCGATTCTCACGGAGGAAGTTGGTGAGCTCGCTTTCCTATTTGTCGTTCAGGCCGGCACCAATTGTGATGGTGCGCTCTGGTAATTTAGCATCAATCTGGATCTTCTTTGTTTCCTTAGTCGGCTGGAACGACACACTTCCGTGCGGGTTGGCAAGTGTCGGCATGTTAAGATGTGCTGACTGAGCTAAAGCTGCCACTTCCTGAATTCTCCTTTTCTCTCTTGCGATTACCAAAGACTCGGCCAGGTTTGATCCGGCTGAAGCACATTCCATTGATTTCATATAGTCTCTGCTATTGTTATCACCCCCTGAGGTCCTGGCATCTTCATTTTCAAGTAACTAATGTGACAACTGCTCATAAATTTGGCCAATGTCAGCTGTCCGAGTAAAGCATGATAGAAACTTTCCAGATCCACCACCTCAAACTCCAGATTTTCAGCTCTGCAATTCTCTCTTGTGCCGAATAATACGTCTACTCGGACCTTTCCAATGGGTTCGCATGATAGTCCTGGCACTATCCCATGGAACATTGTCCTTGTTGACTGCAGCATATTAGGAGTTATTCCGAGTTTGTGCATTGTGTCTTTGTACATAATATTGATGTTGCTCCCGTTATCTATCAGTACCTTTGAGAACTTCACATTAATATTGGGCCCAACAAATGTCGGATCCAGCACCAAAGCATATGACCCTGGGTTCGGCATGATTTCCGGGTGATCTCTCATGCTCCAGGTAACCTCCTCCTCTGACCATGGCACATATCTTGGAACTGCCAGCATAACTGCGTTCACCGCCATATGTCGGTGTTGTACGCTCTGTCTATCCTGTTGTTCTGTTGTGAATACACAATATGATTGATGATGTTCCTTGTAATCATTGCGTCCATTATTCTCGTGGTTTCCCCTACCATCTTGGTTCTAATTTATTACTTGGTGGACTGTATCCCTTCGATCCTGGTTCTCATACCTCGGAGGTGGTGGTGGTAACATCAGTTGCTGTGCATTTCCCCCTGTCACCTGTGGTTGCTTTTGGTGATGCGCTTGGTGCTGCGGCGCTTGCAAGGCTGTCGAGTTTCCCATCGCGCTTTTCATCCAGGCGCATTGGCGAGTTGTGTGGTTTTCTGGCTTGGCTGGGTTAGGCGTGTGAAATTTACACAGCTAATCCAACATGGACTCAAACGTGTACTTTGGGCTTTCTTGCCATTGCTTTTTCTGCTCAGGTGTCCATTGCTTCTTCCCATCGTTCCTTGGTGTCCACTGCTGAGGGCCATTTTTCTGACGCTGATTGCTCCCAAGACTCGACTGATCCTGCACAACTGATGCCACTTGATTTGAGATATATCTGTAATCCGGCCTCTCATCCCTCCTTCTAACTCGGTATTCATTCCGCCGGGATGATCCGGCACCATCTCAGGCGTAATGATCCTGTTGCTCACGATGTTCAGCCGACATAAGCTCTAGTTGTGTCGGATCACCTAAGGAATATGAATCTGCTACTCTGATTGTCTCTTCCAATGTGGTGGGCATATCTCTCTGCAGCCTCTGCCACAATATACTTCCATATCTGCACCCCTGAGCGAACCAGGCAATTGCTTGAGACTCTATAACTCCTTCACATGAATTTCTGAGGTTGCACCACCGAGTTAAGAATTTTCTATCAGTCTCATTCGGCTTCTGCTTGCACATTGCGAGCTGTTGTAGCATGTTTGGCCTCTTATATGTACTGGTGAAGTTACTGACAAACATTTCCTCAAAATACAACCAATAGTTGATACTGCCTGTTGGAAAATTATTCAGTCAAACTCTGGCCAGCCCCTCCAACATCTGGGGCACGTATCTCACAGCCCATCTCAAATTTCCTCCGGCTATTTTTTACTGTCGTGGCATAATCAATTAGCCAATCTTGTGGTTTCGTACTTCCATTGTATGTTTTCGTGCCTCTTGCTAATTGGAAGTTCGGCACGGGCGGTTTTGTAGGGGTCCCAACCTTTAATAAGGTAGATTCCTCCTGTGTTTTACAATGCTAGTCCCTGGATCAATAGCTAGCATCCACAGTTAAGATGTAATATCAAGAAACAAAGGTCATAATATAACTTTATAACCAGAAATAACATAATTTTATTACATCACACATAGCTCATATGGCTATTACATTACATTGCAGCGGAATAACAATAAGCATGGGTCCTTCATCTTCAAAGTGCCACAGGCAGATGTTGGTTGTAGATTTTGTAATCCTAATCAATCAATCTTCACTAAAAACAATCAAACCTGCAACATACAAGTTACAGCCACAAAGGGTCAATACATTTGAATTGTATTGGCAAGTGATACTATGGTAGTATTGTGGAGTCTATCAACTATATGCATTTGGCTGAGTGGAGTTGAGGCTTGCATTGCTCAAAATAGATTTTTCCTTAACATTTGAAAATACTAAGTTTTTGCTTGACAAAATCATTTTTCTCAATCAAAGATGGAAGATCCTTTCCAAGGCATCTACCAATCAAAGATTTAAGATTTCAAACAACCCTTGTTCAATCCACAAGATTTTAACTTAGAAATTTGAATGATGAGATTCTTGATTGCTTCCATGTCTTGATGCTCAAATTGTCCTTTACTGTGACATGGCTAAGTACTTAGATTTTACACTGCAGAGGTGGTGCACTTTCCCCACAAGACTTGGTTTCCCAAGACAAGATCTTTGAAGCCTTCCTTAGACCAAAATGGACGCGCTCCAACCTATCAAACACTACCACCCACTGTCCATATGGCTAAGTTCTTGCAACCTATATGATCATGGCAGAGCCCATATTGCCAAGTGGTTGCACTTGAAGATTCTCAACATATGACATCTCAAATCTCTTTGTTCCTGGGTGGCATACCACAAGTGAGATACACAATCCAAGTCCATGGCCTTGTGAACCACTCAACCAATCACCACCAAGCTATCCCATTCCACCCAGGTGATTCATTAACTTAGTTGTTTTATTAGACAAAATCACAAGTCCTCAGACTTAGAATATTTTTCCATAGTGTGAATATATATTCCACCCATGTTTTCTATTAGCTAGGCTAAGCTTGGTAGTAGTAGGAATCTTAACTTAGGAAAATCCTACTAAGGATTCATCTACTAGGTTTTCTTATAGCAAGGTCTATACTTAGCAAAATCCATGCAAGTTTTACTTAGCAAAATCACTAATGCATAGAGAAAGTAATGGGACAAAAAGATGAAGCATCACTTGCCTTTTTGGAAGGGAATGGTAGTTCACTCCTTGATCTTGCTAGTCTCACACTTCACTACAAGTCAATCAAACAAACATCAATTCAATTTACATTCCAAACCAATAATCACTCAAACAAATTCACACACACAAGACAATGGAAACCAATTCATGCATGGGGGCATGCACAAGATAGTTTTATTTTGCAAATAGGGTCTCTATGGGGTTTCTAAACTTTGTAAGATCCAAATTGGTCATTTACCAAAGTGGCAAAGTCATTAGCAAATGGGTTTTATCCAAAACCACTTTTAAATCCATTCATCATTTCATGTGGTGAAAAATGTTTTTATCAAGGCAAAACTCTTAAGTTGTTCACCAAATGAGTTGCTAATTTGCAAGACTTGGTGTTTTAGGTCAGTAGGTTTGGTCCAAAACATTTCCTTAAGGTTTTCTTTCCATAAACATTTTCATAACAAAAACCATTCTTTTTATTTGGCTAGAAAATGGCTAAGTCAAGTAATCCAACCTAAATCTTACCAAAATCATTTTTAACACCAAGGGTTGGTTCCTAGGGTCAGTAAGGTCACAACAAACCATTTTGCAAAAGTTTTAACCCTAAATTCAATTTTAAACAATTTTTATACTCTAAACAAGCTCACAAAAGAATCTGCAAATTCAAACAAGATAACAGATACTATTTACTAAACTAAGGGCATGGTTGGCTAGGTCTTGTTCTCCTGAATTCATTGATATAAAATTTGTAATTTTTGGACGTGTGGATCCAAAGTTATAAGGGTTTGAAATTTGCTAATAAATCTGATTCAAAACTGATTTTTAGATCTGATACAGGCCACGCGTCGCTGTCCCATTGGGCGGTACCGCTTCGGCCGGATCACGCGCGGTAGGCCTTGGATCTAACTAGATCGTATGCAGATCGAGCGCATACCCTTCGCGTTTAAGTGACTCCATCGTGCGCTCAATCTAGATCGAGCGTGTCATCGACCGGCCAAACTCGGGCGCAATGTCAGCGGCGGCGAAGAGCGCAGATATATGGCGGCGAGGCAGGAAGCAAAGGTGGGGAGTAAGCTCACTGGTTCGCAATAGCCTGGATATGCTCAAGGCGTTGTTAGTTCAAGAGGCGCCCGAGTGGGCTCGATTTCCGGAGTTCCCGCCGGCGGGTTCGCTTCGGCGTCCGGAGAAGTCACGATGCACGCTAGGACAAATGGAAGACGGTATCAGATGCTCAAGACCAAGGTGATGCTGTGTGCGTGATCTAGGAGGCGCGGGGTGGTCGGAGTTTACGTGAAATGCTCGACAGAGCAATGGCAGACGGCGGCGCACGCTCTGTGTCGTCCTTGCCGATGCTCAGGGCGCCCAGGCGCGGCCGCAGTAAGAGTCATGGGGGTTGCTGATCACAGCTGCGTGCTCGAGGAGGCAAGAGGTGGAGTGTGCTGGCCGGAATCCTCACCGGAGCATCGTCGGAGCCGTGGCAGTACAAGGTAAAATTCTGTGGACTGGGGGCGTGCTTGGGGGAGGAAATAGAGGGGAAGTAGAGGGGCGGACGTTTAAGGGAGCGTGGTCTCTAGGAGGAATCAAAGCCTCCTTCAACGCGCAATCACCACCGGAGTAACTCACTACAAACGGCCGGGCGACGGGGTCTCGTTGAAGACGATGAACAGAGAAGGGTGGGTCCCGGCTGTCTGCGAGAGAGGAAGTGAGGGAGAGGGTCCACTTGTCAGTGGCTTTGCGGGTCTGGGAATGAGTAGAAAACGCTTCATCGTGGGAGAGGGGAGCTGGGCTGTTGGGCTGTTGGGCTGGGCCTTGTTGGGTTGCTGTTGTTTCTCTTTTTTTTTGTACAGAAACATTTTCCTTTTCCATTTTTATTTACTGATTTGAAATCCATTTCATAATTCAAACAACAAGACAATCATTCAAATAATTCAAACATTCACCACTCTTGTAATAAGTTTTTGGTTCTGTTTATCAATCATAAACTAAAGTCCAAAATGAAATAATATTTTTAAATCTTTTTAGATTCCATTTATTAATTAAATAAAATGGACCATGGTTTATTAATCAAATAGGGTTTGATATAATTAATAAAATCCCCATTTGAAATCCAAATATTTTCAAAATCAAATCAGTAGGTTTTATTTGAAAATAAAATTCATTTGGAAATCTTGTTCAAAAATAACCTTTTATTTTAGAGTCCATTATTAATTAAATATAATAGATTTTTCATTATTAAATCAAATAGGATTTGTTTTATTGAGATATTTATTTTGAAATCTAAAATAAAGCCAAAACACTTTAGTAGGTTTTTATTTGTGAATAACAAATATTTGGAAAACTTATTTTAAATAATTTAATAAGTTTTGATGTTTCAATTAAATTGGTAAAACCTTTTATTTAAATGAAGTTTGGATATTAGTTCCTTATTATTTTATTTAAATAAACCTTTGCTAATTTTTGTTAAAAATAAAATGTTTTAATTCCCAAAGCTTGGTCAAGGTTTAATTTGGCTTTATAAAATAATCTTTATTTATAAATCCATCTTTTCTTTTGAAAACCAAATCTTTTATTTAAAAGATCCAAATAGTAATTCCAAAACATTTTATTTGCCTTTATTAAATGTTTATCTTTATAAATCCCTTTAGGATTTAATTGTTCAAAATAGGTTTGAAGATTCCCAATTAGAAAAAGTTTCTTCTGGCCCTGAAAATCAAACAAAGTTTTATTTTATTCATTTATTTTCACATTACAAGATTTGGAAAATCTTGGGATGTGACAGGTTTGCCCATAATCCGAGGTCCAAAACATGTCGGGCTAGGCAGACCCTGCTCTTCCAACATCGCAGACCGATACAGTCTGTCCGGCTTCAATCTCGCGTCTGTTGACGACAAGTTTCTATAGATAATCCTTTCCTGCATTCCATAACGGTTTTGCCCACCATGCTCTGCATTTTCCATTTCCGAATAACCATCATTATATCTGTCATTTGCTTGGTTATGCGGAGCTTGTCTTGCTTCTCGCTCTTGCCGAGGGTCGTGTCTCTGCTGATGATCTTGCGAAAGGCACCTCCTTCCTTCCGCCGGGTTATTGTTCTCTGGGTTTCCCCTTCCGAGATTCCCATGCTCTCTGTTCACACGGCCGGGGTTTCTGTCACCGCTGGTATCTCGGATTCCATTGCCCCTATTTTCATTGATCTTCCCGGCCACTACCGGGTCATATGGGACAATCTGCTTGTTTCTCTTTCCCGAAGTTACTGCTTTATCTTTCCGTGCATTGTTTCCGGGTGAGGATGCCGCCGCCGCGGATAATGCGGGGGCAGCCCCTGCCGAATGAACCATGCGTGAAGCTCCCGGCGTTTCCGGGTTAGCCCTAAGCATCTCCTCATTCTGTTGGTTCGTGATGCGTACCAGCTCATTTACCCTTGCTAGCAACTTGTAGACCTACACAACACAAACTCAAGACTTTGTCCCAATGAACAGTGAGGTTGTCAATCTCACCGGTTTGCTGTAACAAAGGATTAACTGTATGGTGTGGAAGGTAATGGTGGTTTGCCACAAGTAAATGGTAAACTGTGGAAGATGTATCAATGGTCAAATATTGGACCGGGGTCCATAGTTCACTAGAGGCGTTCTCCTTAGATAAACAAACATGGCATGCCGGGTAAACAAATTACAGCAGGGCAATTGAAAGGACTGAGCAAGGCATAACAATGCAATACTAGACATCATGATCTTATGAGATTCGATTGAGTAATACAACAATATACATAGACCGCCATCCAACTGCATCTATGACTAGAAGTCCACCATTGGGTTATCATCCGAACCCCCTCCAGTATTAAGTTGCAAGCAACAGCAAACTTCTTTAAGCAAAGTGTGTAAGGTAAACAATCCACTTGTTCCATGAACAAGAGACCGTTGTTTTCTCCCTAGTGGCAACAACACATCTACAACCTTAGAGATTTCTGTCACTTCCCTTAGATTCAATAGAGGCATGAACCCACTATCGAGCATAAATACCCCCTCTTGGAGTCACTAGAAACTACTTGGCCAAGATAGCTACTAACAACGGAGAGCATGGAAGATCACAAACAACACAGACATGATAGAATCAATAATACAAAACCATTAATCAATCTGACATATCAATCTCAATATCCATCGGATCCCCACAAACACAACATGCCTGATTACAAATAGATGAGATCTTGATCATGAATGGATCTCACAAGATCTAGACATGAAAGCACAAAGGAGGAGATACAACCATCTAGCTACTACATGGAACCGTAGTCCAAGGTGGAACTACTCACACTTCATACTGGAGGCTGGCATGATGAAGAAGAAGGCCTCCGGGATGGTCTCCTCTCCGGCAGGGTTCCAGGAAGAGCTTCAGATCCCCCCTGATCTAGGGACGATGGTGGCGGAGGCTATAGACGGTTTCGTGGAATATTGATTGGGTACTTAGGGTTTAGGCATCGGGGGCTTCTTATAGGCGAAGAGGGAGGCCGTGGGGGTGCCCGAGGCGGCTGACACCCAGTGCGGTGGTAGGACCACTGCTGCTGGGGGTGTGGCCCTCGAGACCCTCCTCCTCCGTCTTCTCGCTGCTTTCCCAGTAAATTATTGAATTTGGATTTTGTCCCGTCCAATTCCGAGAATATTGATTTTCTGCCTTTCTGGAACCAAAAACAGAAGAAAACATGCAACTGGCACTGTGGCATCTTGTTAATAGGTTAGTACCAGAAAACATATAAAAACACCTCAAAGTGTAGACAAAGAAAAGCAAAGGTGATACTAAACAAGCGTGGAACATAAAAAATTATAGATATGTTTCCGACGTATCAAGCAGTCCCAAGCTTAACTCATGCTCGTCCTCGAGTAGGTAAGTGATAAAAAGAATAATTTTTAAGGTGACATGCACCATAAAAATCAAGATCAAACCATTTGCAAGCATTGAAAGCTGGGATCAAAGAACTCTAAACATGAGCATGAAAGATGGAGTTCTAACAGTAAGACAAAGTAACTAAGAATGCAACATGAAAGGCTACAAACAAATATCATGAATAACATGCATTGAAAAATATTTGTTTGTTTCACATACAGAAAACATGGCATAGTGGCAATCAACTTGTCCCTCATGGAGTAGCAAATAGATGCATAGGACACCTTCAAAGTTCATAAGAGTGACTATAAACAAATAGCACAAGAATAAGTAATATCAACAATATGCATCAATCAATAAGTTTTGGGACAATGCACATGGAACTAAGAATGGCAACTATGCTCTCTTAACTGGTGCCTAAAGGTAGAAGGTGGAGACTTAATATAATGGTGGAAGAAAGGCCCCTCATATAGGGTAGCAGGGATTTCAAGTCTCAAAAAGAGCTTACAAAATATTATGGTACTTGTTAGCTTTTAGCCCACATTGCCCCTATCATAAGCATCTTGAAGTGTTTAAGGTTAAAGTGAATAAACTATGGAGTATATGCTTGACAAAGTATAAGTTGTCAATCTCATGTCCCTTGAATACGAGGGTCGCTCCTCATGCTACTCAAATTTAGTCACCTGTAAGTTCTTGTCATCGTAAGTACATGTGTATCATAGAGAACCGCCAACGGGGTACTGTGGTGACCCAACATACCACTGCATGATATAGTACACTATAGTCATTGACATAACACCAATAAAACATTGTTCACTAGTATTACATCCCTCGGAGTGGTACAACAGAAACACAGCAGGTCCAAGACATGACTATAGGTTACAACTCGACTCTTTACATAAGATCTAGAAAACACTCTAGGTTAAAAAGAGAGAAATAAACTTCTTACAAAGAAGAATCAGAAATAAATAAATCATAACTACCATACTTATAAAACTAGTATCTGATCTACTGGGCTTGCATTGCTGCTATTGCAATACTCTACAGAAGTAGGTTCTATGGCTAGAGATTACATTCCTATTAAATCAGCAACTTCGTCTTCACTTTAATTGATATATATGTTGACTTCCTTGACTTTAATGAAGAGCTTGAGTTGTTGATGAAGATTCCCTTGATCATAAGTTGATGTAGACTTCGTCTGTATTGGCTTTAGAATCTAGCAAGGGTTAAGAAGATACGTTGAGTATGAGCGACACTCAGCAAGTTCACTAGAAAAGGAGTGTTTGATGCACTGTATCTATAGCCACAGACCATAGGTCATAGGCAATGCAAGTTTTTGTAAACATTTCATCAAAGGTTGCTTTTATTCTGATAAGCTATGTCCGTCAGCCTTCACGGGTTTACCAGAACTTTCATAGAGTTTATTTCCCGCCGCGTTCGTAGCTCCTTCCCGGAACATGGAGTAACAAGTTACAGTTCTTACACTCTACAGAGGAGCGTTTCTTTACCCATGAGAGATCTTAGATTTGTTGCACATACGAGTTATAGGCTCGTCCATACTTCCTTGGTAAGGAGGCCCAGACTAAGATCCAAGCCGATCACTGCCCTCTCCGCGACCCCGTATGTCTGCACGATCCTTCGGAGCTCGCTCACGTCCGTTAAGCCCCCTTCCGGGTAGGCTAAAACCCTGATGAATTACCGAAGACTCTATGATATGGTGATGCCCCTGGCAAGTACCATATAGGTCCGTCTAAACCTCCGGCAGCCACTCACAGATAATCTAGACACCAAAAGCGTGGGGCCTAAGGGTGCCCACCCATATGTTGGATCCGCACAAGGAATCACAATGTCACGTTAAGGTAGTCTTGCCTCCATACGAAAGGAAAAGGATACAGCTGACTTATCCGTCCCATTCCAAATCTCATGGTTAACGCGTGATATACGACGCAAGAATCACTGACGACATTAGTTGTTAAGTTCTAGATGATATATTCCTGAGCAATGGTATTCCAACTGCCAGATTTAATAGATTAGTTGTTCACCCTGGACCAGTAACCGATAGTTCACATTATTATCAAAAATAGTTTTTTTTGACCTTTTTTGAAATGCAAGTGATGACAACACTGAATTTATAAAATACTTTACAGAAAATAATAAAAGGACATGAACAAGTGTGAACTTCCCTTTTGTGATTGCAAGATTATGCACTAACGGTCTTCGAGACAATATAAGATCCAATATCTGAAATCAACATCATTGGTCCGGTAAGGACTAATGTTTAAAGAAGCAGGATGCTATTATGCATAAGTAATGGAATGCAATTTGGTAAGTTCGTACCCTCAGAATAAGCGTTGATTTAGTTTTAGAAACTGCAAAGGTTTCTTTAGAATGTGTTATAATTTTAGATATGTTTCACACTTGTGTTTCTCATTAAGGCTTGTGAGTGTGTGCGAAACAACATGTAATATAATAGTAACATACACAAATGTGGAATGTTACTCAAAGACTACTTATATAAGAATTGCCTTATCTTAAAATCTTACTTTACAAGTATTGGCATTGATAAGTAACTTAAGTGTTAACAATCATAAATATACCAGTAAAGCGCAATGTGATTATGATTAATTTTAGTCTGATGGCTATGATAATAGTCCTTGGGTTGAGTTGTTAATAGTTGAAGGAACTATTATAGAGTTTTTGTTTGAAGTGGTAGAAAGAATAACATTTGAAGAAAAGATTTCTTTTCTAATGTTTAAACAATCTTTGTTGTTAATAGAATGTGATCAATGTCTTTTGGGGTTTGATTGATTAGTTTGGCATTGAGATGCTTTATGTATTAATTGAAATATACCAAAATTAACTCTAAAAGCATAAGTAGTTTATTAGATAGGATGTTTATAAGCTTTGAGACTAAAGTTAACTTTAAAATGGTAAATAAACTTAAGGTGTAATTTGTTTTAATTATTTTTAAGTTTTGGATTTATGATAAGTATGACTAAGGTGTGGAATTATTCACTTTATATTTAAGTGAATGATGTATAAAGTTATTTTGAAGGTTGTGGTTTTAAATCTTTATTTAAGGTTTCAAAATATATTATAAAGTTAATAATTTACACTTAAGTTTTATTGTAAACGTTAGTTATGGTTTAGAACTTTAGTAATTTGATTTTAGGGTATTAATATTTCTGAAGAAATATAATTATTTCTTACTTAAGAAATGATCTTAAAGAATTTTCAAAAACTAGATAATAGATAAGGATTTATTACTTTAAAATATTAAAAACTTTTCTACTAATAGTATTTTTATAGTGTAATATATTTATTCAAGACCTTAAAAATGATTTATTTATTTAATTTCAAATATTATTTTTATGTTTATAAATTTCCATAAAGTATTAAATGTATTTAAATACTTACTTCATTTTTATTTATATATAAAAATTAGACTAGTATTTTCATAAAATAGTAGATTTATTTTTATGCATAAAAATGATTTTTATTCTTTTTTTAGGATTTTTCCTTATTTTATGAGACTTCACTTGGGACTTAATGGTGTTAATATTTATTTGCTTTATATTTATATTAACAAGTAAAATTATAATTTTTCTACGTATATATCATTCTTGTGGTCATTTTGATATATCATATGTATTTTTGGGATTTTTATTTATTTTTCTAGGGTATAAATTATGTTTAGGGGTAGTTTGGTTATTTACTGATTTGATAAATATCTTATTTTATTTTATTTTATTTAGAACCGGACCAAGCCCACCAACTGGCCCACCTTGACCCAACTTGGCCGAACTGGGCTTAGGGTCAAACCCCACCCAGTTGCCACTTGACCGACCCCATCGGCCCAGTGCCCCCCTCTCCCTCTCAAGCTCGTTCATTCTCACCTACGCATTCCCCTCTCTAGCGAGTGGAAGTTCCTCGCCGTCGCCGCTCGATTCCGACCATCTCTAGACCCTCAGGCCACCGCCGTGTTGTAAAGTCGAGGTAGTCGACGATGCTGCATCGAATATCCTAGCTCGATTTGATGCTCGGGCCCTCTTCTAGCCATGTCGTATCCTCTCTAGTGCCTAGGGTTTCAGACGTCGCGTCTTCGTCGTGCTCCAGTGACCTTACGGAGTTGCTTGTTGGGTTGGTGGTGTGGTGCTGGTGTTCGTTGATTGCTGTCGATTTCCCTTGGGTGATATTGGTAAGGCTTGGCACGGGTTGAGCGCCACCGGTGCTCCTCGTGCCGCACGCCAATCTTCACCGCCGGTCTGCTTCCTCTCCAATCTCTAAGCGAGGACCACGGGTAAGTCTGATTCTCCTCCCCCTTGTTCTTTGTCTCCCTTTAGATTCCTTACTATTACTTTCTCAAACCCTAATTGGGGCTAATCCCATGTTCTAGGGTTCATATGCTTGACGAAATTAATTGTGACCTGTGGTTCGATTGAGTTAGGATTAGTGAATTCTGGCATTGTCCCTTATACATGGACTTTGATCTTGTTCATGATCAATGTGCTCCAGTAAAATTACTAGCTATGAGATATTTGTTTACTGGCTGTGGTTCAGTCTAATGGCTCATACCTTGTGAATATTTGTGACTTCTGTGATATTATTGGTGAAGTCCTCCCTTTAGACTGGATAACTAATATATCATCTTTGCTCTGTGAACTTAGACTTGAGATAGAGATATCTTCATTTAGTCAGGTTACCCTGAGGTGTCAATCATGTGACAAACACTAAGCATATGATTCCTAAAGTTTATGTTTAGGAAGATGATTTGAGTATCCTGGTATAATTGCCTATACTTGTTCCTCTGATTTGAAAAATGGTTAAAGAATGAAACTGCTACAAAGGTGCTACCATTCTATGGAATGTGCCCTGTAGTAGTTTATTAATGAATATGCTGTCACCTAGTTATAAACTAGTGAACAGTAGTTTAGGTCAATGATGCGTGATATGAGGCCTCCTCTATAGATGGAAAAAATGCTATTAGACCCTTCTTGAGATATCCAATGATGGATAAACACTTCATCTGAGTGTATCTATGAGGATATATTCTATCCAACAGATCTTACTCACATGATGGATGAAAATCAATAGACAACTTGTAAAAGTGATCCCTAAAATATTAGGAAGATGATTTAATTCAATTTTCTAGTGGTAGATGATAAATGATGTATTTGGCTCATTGTTGAATTTATATATGAAATGTGCATGATGAATTGAACCTATGGTTCAGTAATGATATTAGTCACATATCCTAAAATGATTCCTAGCTTGATGAGCTGGGAAAATGATTTATCTCATGTAAATGTGCTGTATAGTTTGCCTGTGCTTGTGGTACTGCTAATAAGACAGTTACTTTCTAATGATTCCTAGATGCTCAATCTAAGGAACATGATTTGAGTTTAGACTCTGATTGCTTGTAAGTAAGTTGGTGGTTTATATTATTTGGGATATGCTACTGTGGTGCCTCACTAGAGTGTGCACAGTAGACATCCCATGATGGTATAAACTGCTACTGGATTAGCTGGCTATGGATTAGGATTTGGCTACCAATGATGCAAAGTCTAAGGCTTAACTTTATATAAGAACAGATTTTGTACTTGATTTCTTGACCTGGCCTATGATGCAAAGGCTGAGGCATCTTTTGGATAAGGACAGATATTCCTGTTGGCTTTAATCCTCTATGATGAACCTTGCATGGCACTTCCATGCAAGTCTAAGAGCATATTACCCTCCAATCCTCCTAGATATATATGTAGTTGAAGGTTAGAGGGATTTGGGTTGATTATATCCCTTGTAATCCTAGATATATATGCAATATTTTAGGATAGATGTTGCATGATCTAATGGGTAGTTCTGATGATTTTTACCTGCTGGTTGTGATTGGCTTATGGCCTGTTGTAGATATTGGCTTCCTTCTTCTTAGCTATTGGCCTGCTCCTCCTCTTGAGCTAGCTTATGATCTTGTCCTGCTTTTCTTGGTACTTCTTGTGCTAAATCATGATCTAGAAAACCATGTGATATTGGTTGGTGATTTGTGTGGATAGATCAATGATAAACTCATGGTTCTTAGCTGTGTGGTGGGATAAATTTGTGATGAAATGAGAAGGAGATAGGGATGGTCGTGTGGATGTAGATGTACTGGTTTTCTGTAGTGGAAATGGAGAGTTAGTAGCTCTGCTACGGCTGTGCTCTCCCTTTTGAACTCCCTGTGATGCTTCTCGTGTTGACAGCACAACACCATGCAGATGTGCGAGCTGCTTGGGTGCTTGACTCAGCCCCAATGGATCAGATCAAGTGAAACTTGAAATTTTCTAATTGTTTATCTTTTTACTATTTCTGATTTGGTGAAATTTTCCTCTTGGCTTATGATGCTTAGTCTGAAGCTTTCTTTGATGATAAGAACTGATCCTCCACTTGGCTCCCTCTTTAGATTACTCAATGATGAGTTTAAGCATATCATTTGTATGCTGAATCTGAGAGTAAAACTAACACCATAACCCTTCCTTTTATTCTTTATTTTAGTTTGTCTTTTGTTTTATTTTCCAGGAATTAAGATTAGGAAAGGAATCTTCAGGACATGAAGATTTATGAGACTTCTTTATTATTTTTGTAATTTTTCTTCCTTTTTACTTGAACATTGTAAAGACAATGTAATATATATATTTTCTTGAAATTAAGAATTCCTTTATTTATTTCATTTATGTAATGCATTTTTATAATTATTTGTTTTACAGTAGTTTACTTTTATTCTTTTATTGTAACAACAATGAAACATTGTATTCAATAATGAAGTGTTCCATTATTCTTGGAACTAATTAAATATTTATTATAATTCATTTCATTCAATTTTGTTTTATTAATTGAAACTTGTAATTATTGTATATTTTCATAAATAAGAGTTCACCTCTTATTTCTTATTCCAATTATTATTCTATTTCAAATTCTTTTAGTATTAAAATCCATCAATTAAATATTCAAATTCGAATTGGCTTCCCCTAAAACACAAAAGCACAATAGAGGTCATGTCGAAATCCATCGCACCTGTCCTAATGTTTCCATCAGAACAAGAGAGATCTCGATCCCTCTATAGCTTCTTTAGTTTTGCACGAAAATTCTCCGGATTTTCTTATGCATGAATGCAATGCACAAAAAATGTACCCCTTGCACATGGTACATGAGCTATCCCTTAACCAAAATGACAAGGCAAGCAGACAATGAGCATCTCAACAATCTTCTTATTTACCATGGGAATATGGTGCTTTTTATCTCTTTCCTCTTTTCTCAATATGTCTCTTTTTTTATAAGAAGAAAGCTTCATATATGTCATTATGGTGATGTTGCAAGTTTCTACCATGATTAGGAATGGCCTAGGCTAGCGCCCCAGGTGTTTCTCTAGCACACATACATAACTCCATGGACTTACAAGCTCCCCTCTTATTTCACACCGACGACATCCATAGAAAAAAGAGCATGATATCAACTGTGTACAATGTACAAGTGCAATGTTGAAAGTGTTCCCCGTGACAGCACGGTTCTGCTAATTCCAACGTATAAGTGCAAGCATATACAACATAGATGACACAATGGTTCAAGTTTATTAGGGGCAAGAAATATAAAGTGTGCCATCAAGTTTTTGAGAGCTTTAATCACTAAGTTTTCACATAACAAAATACTTTTTAATTGGAAGGTAGATAAAAACAAGAATATACTTGGAATGGTGACACACCATGCATAGGAATTTATACTGGACACTTTGGAATAACTTGGTTTCTTGGGAGTTGGAAGCATGAGTAGAGCTTACTCATACAAGTGGAGGCTAGCAAAAGACTGGGAGCAACCAACTAAGAGAGCAATAATGTCCATAATCATGCAGAGCGATAAAACATTACTAATCAAAGCATAGGGTGGTACTACAAGTCAAGGACTAAATGATAATATAGGATATGGTGAATTGTTCATAGTCATAACATGGTGTGAGCATGTGCCAAGTCAACCCAAACAAAGCATCAAAGGAGAATACCACAATAGTATGCTTTTGTATGCTAAAACAATATTCTTTCAAGGCACACTAAGTAATCCCAATTGTTTGGAACAAATCATGCTATAGCAATAATCACTAAGCATAAGGTCAAAACAACACCTAGCATGACATGCTAAAGTCTAAGTCACAGTCAAATCAAGCTCCTCTTGCACTATTTCAAGCAAGAACTTTCTACTCCTTTCCAACACCAATAAACTTATTTGAAACAACGCAACGAGAATAGGGGTCCAAACTACTTTATTCAAGCAAACTAAGCAAAGCAAATGAAAACTAAGACGCTCCAAGAACAACACAACAGTGCATGAAACAATAAAAACGAAGTGTCTAGAAAGACCTGAGCTTTTTATTGATGAAGAAGGGGATGACTTGGGCATCCCCAAGCTTTGACGCTTGTACCTATTGGATATTTCTTGGGGTGAAACCGGGGTGGCATCCCCTAGCTTGAGATTTTGTCCATTCTTCATCTCATTACATCATTCTCTCTCTACACCTGAATTTTTTCCTTCATACAAAACTTCACACAATCTTCATTAGCAACATCAGTGCATTCAAAAGATAATAGACCTTTGGGTTTAGCTTTAGAATAGCAAAACTTTCGCTAAAAACACAAGCTACTGTATCAATTCCCTCAAAAAGCTCAATTTTCCAAAAAGAACCAAAAAAGGAATCAATAAGAAGCAAATGCAAATAATGGCAGAAATCTGTCAAAACAGACCAGTAGGTAGAAACCTATTTTTTTGAAGACCTTCTATTGCTCAAATCAAAAAGTGTTGAACTAACGAAAGTTAGATAACATAATGGGAGATTTATTCGTAAAATATCAGCTTGGAGATTCCTCAAGAATTTTTACGGTGGAGCACAAAAATATGTTTCGGGACAGCAACTCCCCAAATCTTACTTCCCTCTCATTAGAGGTCATTCTTGGCACAAAAAGCAAACAAAAATGATAAGGAGAGGTCATTACTGAAGTAATAACTTCCAAAACTCAAGAAAACTCTCGGGTTATCTCCCAACAAGTACTTTTCTTTAACGCATTTAAGTTAGGCACAAGAAGCAAGAATCAAGTATTTTCAAATGAAGAAGCATTAACATCAAACCTTTCTTTCAAAGGAGGATCAAAAGTAACTTCTCTCTCCTCATAGGGAAGTGTTCAATAACTTTATTGAATGGAAATTGATATTTAATGGTGCCTTCTTTCATATCAATGATGGCACCAACGGTTTCAAGAAAAGGTCTTCCCAAAGTAATAGGACAAGAAGCATTGTATTCAACATCCAAAACACAGAAATCAATAGGGACATAAGCATTGTTAACCATAATAAGAACATCATTAAAACTCCTCATGAGTTTCTTCTTAGCATTATCATTAAGTGGACATCAAAATAAAAATCTTCCAAAGGTGGCAAATCAAGCATTTCATAAATCTTCCTAGGCATAATAGAGACACTAGAACCAAGATCACATAAAGCTTTGAGATGAAAGTCATTCACTTGCATATTAATAATGGGTTCCCAACTATCTTCTACTTTCCTAGGAATAGAATCTTTGTGTTTCAATTTCTCTTCCTTAATTTTAACAAGAGCATCTGTAATGTGTTTGGTGAAAGCTACATGCATATCACTAGCATCAGGACTTCTAGCAAGCTTTTGTAGGAACATAATCACTTCAGAAATATTACAACCATCAAGATCAAAATCAAACTTAGCAGCACTAGTAGTAGACTCATTGGGCTTAGGCATTATAGGAGGAGGAATAGGGGCTTCTTGTGGTTTAGTGGCATCCATATTAGTGGTGGTGATAGTGCACACACTATTGTTTCTAGCAATTTCAGCTTCTCTTTCCCACTTAGCATGAAGTTGGGTTAACAGTCTAACATTTTCATCAATAGTAATTTGTATGGCATGAGTAGCAGCAAAGGTACTTTCCATGGTTTCAGGTTTAGCAGCCATTTTATTAATCAAAGAGGACTGTGCTTTTGACAAAGAGGAAATATTTTACTCAACACTCAATATTTTTGACTGTAAATTAGGAATTTCTCTATTCAAATTCTCAAGCTGGTGGCTAACATTTTTCAAGACAGCAGATTGTTCTTCCATTGTTTTAGTGAATATCTTGTTTTGCTCATATTGCATTTGCATAAAGTTTTTAGTGGATCTTTCAACTTCTAGAATCCTATCTTCACTAGGCATTCCAGATCTACCATGATAAATGTTGCCATTATTAGGAGGATAAGGCCTATAATTAGTACCATAGGTATTGTTGCCAAAATTATTACTCCTAATGAAGTTAACATCAACTTGCTCTTGTTGAGCAACCAAAGAGGCTAAGGGAACATTATTTGGATCTAAAGGAGTTTTCCCATTAACAAGCATAGCCATGATAACATCAATCTTATCACTCTAAGAGAAGGTTTCTTCAACCGAATTTACCTTCTCACCATGTGGAGCTCTCTTAGTGTGCCATTCAGAATAATTAACCATCACATTATCAAGGAATTTTGTTGCAACACCCAAAGTGATGGTCATAAAGGTACCTCCAGTAGCTGAATCCAACAGGTTTCTTGAAGAGAAGTTCAAACCTGCATAAAAAGTCTGGATAATGATCCAAGTAGTAAGTCCATGAGTGGGACAATTCTTAACCAAAGATTTCATTCTTTCCCAAGCTTGAGCAACATGTTCATTATGAAGTTGTTTAAATTTCATAATATCACTTCTCACAGATATAATCTTAGCAGGAGGGTAATACTTTCCAATAAAATCATATTTGCACTTAATCCAAGAATCAATACTATTTCTAGGCAAGGATAAGAACCATTCTTTAGCTTTTCCTCTCAAGGAGAAAGGAAACAACTTGAGCTTAATAATATCTCCATCTACATCCTTATACTTTTGCATCTCACAAAGTTCAACAAAGTTATTGAGATGGGTAGCAGCATCATCAGAACTAGCACCAGAAAATTGCTCTCTCATCACAAGATTCAACAAATCAGGCTTAATTTCATAAAATGTAGCATCAGGAGCAGGTGGAGCAATAGGAGTGCTTAGGAAATCATTGTTGTTTGTGCTAGTGAAGTCACACAACTTGGTGTTCTCAGCATAGTTCATTTTGGCAAAAGTGGAGCAAGTCAAAACAGCAGCAGCAACTAGAGCAGGAACTAATTTTTCTGTGTTTTTGATGAGAGAAAGCAAACCAAGCTAAACTATTTTTTTTGGAATTTTTGATAAAAAGAGGCAAATAAAACCAAACAAAAGAAACTAAGCAGAACAAAAACAAAGTAAAGAGAAAGGTTGAGAAGGACTCCCCTTGTGAAGATGTCCTTCGCCTCGCCGGCAACAGCGCCAGAAAAAGGCTTGATGAGTGCATGAACACTTTGTTGGGAGACCCCAAGAGGAAGGTATGATGAGAACAACAACAAGTTTTCCCTCAGTAAGAAACCAAGGTTATCGAACCAGTAGGAGGAAGGAAACGACTCAAAGGTGTTGCTAGCAACTTGGAGACCTGCACAACACAAACTCAAGACTTTGCCCCAACGAACAGTGAGGTTGTCAATCTCACCGGTTTGCCGTAACAAAAGATTAACTGTATGGTGTGGAAGGTAATGGTGGTTTGCAACAAGTAAATGGAAAACAGTGGAAGATGTATCAATGGTAAAGATTGGACGGGGATCCATAGTTCACTAGAGGTGTTCTCCTTAGATAAACAAACATGGCATGCTGGGTAAACAAATTACAACAGGGCAATTGACAGGACTGAGCAAGGCATAACAATGCAATACTAGACATCATGATTCTATGAGATTCGATTGGGCAATACAACAAGATACATAGACCGCCATCCAACTGCATCTATGACTAGAAGTCCACCTTTGGGTTATCATCCAAACCTCCTCCAGTATTAAGTTGCAAGCAACAGACAACTGCTTTAAGCAAAGTGTGTAAGATAAACAATCCACTTGTTTCATGAACAAGAGACCGTTGTTTTGTCCCTAGTGGCAACAACACATCTACAACCGAAGAGATTTCTGTCACTTCCCTTGGAAACTAGAGGCATGAACCCACTATCGAGCATAAATACCCCCTCTTGGAGTCACTAGCAACTACTTGGTCAAGATAGCTACTAACAACGGAGAGCATGCAAGATCACAAACAACACATGCATGATAGAATCAATAAGACAAAACCATTAATCAATCTGATATAGTAATCTCAATATCCATCGGATCCCCGCAAACACAACATGCATGATTACAAATACATTAGATCTTGATCATGAACGGAGCTCAGAAGATCTATACATGAAAGCACAAGGAGGAGATACAACCATCTAGCTACTACATGGACCCGTAGTCCAAGGTGGAACTACTCACGCTTCATACCGGAGGCTGGCATGATGAAGAAGAAAGCCTCCGGGATGATCTCCCCTCCGACAGGGTGCCGGGAAGAGCTTCAGATCCCCCTGACTAGGGACGATGGTGGCGGCGGCTACAGACGGTTTCGTGGAATATTGATCAGGTGTTTAGGGTTTTGGCATCGGGCAGACTTTATAGGCGAAGATGCGAGGCAGGGGGCCGCCAGGGCGGCTGCAGGCCCACCCCACGCGGCCAGGGGGATGTGGCCCCCTCGAGGCCCTCCTTCGTCTCGTCTTCTGGCTCCGTGTTCCCCACGGTAAAATAGCTTTTGTCCCGTCCAATTCCGAGAATATTGATTTTCTGCCTTTCTAAAACAAAAAACAGAAGAAAACAAGCAACTAGCACTGTGACATCTTGTTAATAGGTTAGTACCAGAAAACATATAAAAACACCTCAAAGTGTAGACAAAGTAAAGCAAAGTTGATACTAAACAAGCATGAAACATCAAAAATTATAGATACGTTTTCGACATATCACTAGCCTCAGCTCCTCCTCCGCCTCGGCCTCCCGTTCCTCCGGGTCCATGCCGATGCAGTCGCCGCCGTTTCGGCTTGTCAAGCGCGAGGCGTACACGCCGGTCCACTCGCCACCGCAGACACGCTCACGTGGAGTCGTCGTCAACGAGCCCCGCGCGCCGGCGCAGTCGCCGCCCATTGGCCGCCTTCGCCTTCGCCAGCCAAAGCCGGTAGACTGGGCGGTGCTGGTCGACGAGGACGCCTTCTCCATGAAGATGGCGATGGAGCAATCCCTCAGGGAGTCGGCACCACCGCCGCCGATTCCGGAGCCTGACATCCTCGCCTTGTCCAGGACGGACTGGGAGGAGGCCGAGCGACGCCGAGTTTAGCGGCTGCAGGAGGAGGCCGAGCGCCAGGCCAACGGTCGCCGCCAGTTCGTCTACCAGGGCGCGCCGCTCATCGTCCTCGACGACGATGACGAAGTCGACCCCTCCTACCAGCCATGGAGGTACGGCGACCTCGGCCAGGGCAGCTCCCGCCCACCGCAGTCGTTGGGCAATGACGGCGGTGACACGATCGTCCCCGGCTACACCTGCTTCTACAACAACTTCAACATGTAGAAGCGGCGTCGGCGTTGGCGATGGCCTTTTTTAGTTTTTTTAGTTATTATTTAGCCTAAATGCATTTTAAATTTGGATTTTCGCCCGAATTCTATGTAATATATATGTATTCGCCCTTTATTAATAAAAACCGTCTATCCAAAGTTTGTCTAAATTTGTTGAATTTTAGCCAACGCGGGAATCTGCCTCGGTACGCGATTGAAATCTTTCTGCTTTCAGCAAAACTAGTGGCCCAAAGACAAATACGTCCGGATTTCGACCTAGAAACGGACAAACGGCTAACGAGTGAAGATGCTCAAAGTCGTGACGTATATCTGGAGCCTCGGTGCTCCTGTGGATAATACGAAGTACATGCTTGGTTGTGAAAAAAGAAATCATGGCTAAAGATGTGTAACGTTCGGCACCAAATTTGGACGGTCTTTATGAACGTGTCATAACTCCTTCGATATAATGATGCCAAAACTGGCGCGGAGGCCCCATGTGTCGCTGGCATTATTTGTGGATGCCCAGCTACTGTGTGGATCCCTAGACTTTAGTGGTGCTCAGTATCAAGCTAGCAGGCTGTCGCGTGTCGGTGGCTCCATTATGTGTGCGTGTGAAGTGTACGAAAGGAGGCACTCTGATTGGATCGAACACACGTGATACGCCCTACGTGAAAACCAATCAGCCTCTCTGATTCGAATTCGGATTTCCCTGTGCATTAGCTTCGCCCAGAAGCTCCATCGCCTTCTTTTTTTTGTCTAAAAATCTGTAGTACGTGCCACACACGCTCGAGACGCTTCCGAAACGTCCTGTCTTTATTCTTCAAAAAAAAAAATCGAAGAACTGTAGAGAGAAAAACAACCCGAGAAGAAAGAGAACGGAACGGGCACGGTGGCACTGCTGCAACAGCAGCAGCAGCAGGACAACGTAGGAAGAGGGAGAGAAAATATTAAAGTACTACTAGTACAGTAGTAACATTTAGGCCACGCCGACAGAGATCTCCCCTCTAAATTTCCAACACTAAAAATATCCCAAATGCTAATCTAGTACTCCCATGCTGGCATCTTCTCACCACGAGGCGCACGGCACGGGCACGCTCAAACGCATCTCATGTACTACTTTAGGACCATTTCCACTCAGGTTCCCACGACGCCGCACACAGCGTAATTTTTTCTGTACGCCAAAAATTAATCCAGTAGTATTCTTAGTACCCGGAAAACACTGGACAAAATGAATTTGACGGAAAAAAAAGCAGTCAGCAAGTGGACCCGAGCGACCGAAGCCGAGTCGACGTTATCCTTCCGTTTCGGAAACCCTATGACCGCGCATACGTCGGCCACGCGTCACCGTAACGCGCGTCACCGCCGTCCGGCTCCCGCAATAGACAGTCGGTCACTAACTTTCCGTCGTTTCTCCTTTTTCCGCTCGTCCACCACGAATGGCTGCCCGACACGACCGCCGAAGCGCAACAACGCGGCGACCCGCCGGCGTTGGTGGAGTGCGCCAGGGCGGACGCTCGCGGCAGTCCTAGAGCACATCCACACCAACAACAACCCGTGACTCGGCTTCCCGCGCTCGCCGGCGCCGGTGTCAAGGGCGAGACGCCACCTTCGGCCAACTGGCTGCCGAGGAGGATGACTAGCCTCAGCTCCTCCTCCGTCGCCTCGGTAACCCTAAACCCTAAACCCTAATCGCCGTCGTTTTGGCTGTCAGCTGAGAAGACACGCCGTCCGCTCGCCATCATGACACGCTCGTCATCCAAGCTCACAGCTGACGCAGCCGCTGGCCCATCGCCGCTTTTGCCTTCACGGCCGGAGCCGGCAGACTGGGCGGTGCCGGTCGAAGAGGACGCCTTTACCATGAAGATGACGATGGAGCAGTCCCTCCGAGAATCGGCGCCGCCGCCGTCGACGCCGAAGCGTGACATACTCGCCTGGTCCAGGGCGGACTGGGAGGAGGCCGAGAGGCGCCGAGTTCAGCGGCTGTAGGAGGAGGCCAAGCGCCAAGCCAGCGGTCGCCGCCAATTCGCCTACCAGGGCGCGCCGCTCATCGTCCTCGACGATGATGACGAAGTCGGCCCCTCCTACTAGCCGTGGAGGTACGGCGGCCTCGGCCAGGGCAGCTCCTGCCCACCGCAGTCGCCGGACGATGACGGCGGTGACGACGACGTCACGACCAACCCCGACTACACCTGCTTCTACAACAACTTCGTATGTAGAAGCGGCGTCGGCGGCCCTTTTTCAGTTTTTTTAGTTATTATTTAGCCTAAATGCAGTTTAAATTTTGGTATTCGCCCGGATTCTATGTAATATATTTCTATTCATCCTTTATTAATAAAACCGTCTATATTCATAAAATTTTATTGAAATTTGTTGAATTTTAGCCAAACATGAAAACTCGGTCTAAAAAACACAAGTGTAAACTCACGAGCCGAAAACTAATTTTGTTGGCCCAAATTATGTCCGGATTTCGGAACGAAAACGGCCGCCGAGCGGAGATGTTACTAGCAACTGGCATCATTAACACGCGCCACCGAGAGTGCAGGCCCGCTCCCCTCTCTCTCCGTGTTCTCTGCTTCTCTCTCTCTCTCGCTTAGCCTGCAAATCGGGGTCTTCCGCTCCGTCCAGCG
This sequence comes from Avena longiglumis, assembly GCA_030063025.1. Lineage (NCBI taxonomy): Eukaryota > Viridiplantae > Streptophyta > Magnoliopsida > Poales > Poaceae > Avena > Avena longiglumis. The sequence goes on from CP125979.1 coordinate 1,120,453, forward strand.
ACCGGAGGCGACGAGCGCCTGCGGCGGCAGCCAAAGCGCACGGGATCCGCCAGGGTGCGTTGCCTCTCTCCCCTAGCATTCTGCTGCTCCCCCTCCTCTCGGTGTCCCCGTCGATGTGCTGGCGGGGTGGCTCGACCACCGCCCGGCGGTGCGATTTGGTGGTTAGGAACTGCGGGCACGACTGACTGCGGGGTCTTTTAATCAGCTGCTGCTGGCGTCGCGCCGGACGCACTCAGCCATCTCCTCCTCCGAGTGCGCTTGTAGCAGCCAGCAGTGGCCGTCGCTATCTTTCATGCTTCTCGCGTTTCCATTGGGTCAAATCCAAGCTTTCCTTTCTGGCTTATGCTTGGCTGCCTAATCCAGTAGCCCAAACAGCAGCTTGTGTGCCGATGAACCGAATTCCAAGTCCGCTTCCTGAAACTGGAGACCACCCCGCAGATCAGAATATGCGACTAAAATACTGCTCTAGTCCAGAAAGGGGAAGCTTTGTTTAAACTACTCCTACTAGGAGTGCTGCTCGTCTTTCCTCTTCTTCGTGATCTGACCCCAACTTCACTCTGGACTTCCCTTGACTGCTGCCGTTCTTGCACCAGTCTTGGGGTTCGGTGGTGGTATTTAACTCATCCCAAGGATTTCCCTTCTTGGGAGGCTCTTCCATCTTCGTTCCCCCTTCTAGTGCCTATCTCAGTTTGGTTCGCTTTCTTCAACTCTTCTGTCTTTCTGCTACGAGTACTTATAGTTATAGCATCTCATGGCTTGTTTTTGGTTTCCTGCAGATCCGTGCGTCCAAGAACACTAGTAGAATTTCTCTGGTCCTTTATTAATCTATATATATGCTAGAGTGCAGTTAGGGGGTACTACTACTACGACTAGGATTTGGGATCCTCCGTCCGAGATGAGGGGGAGAAATGACGGGGGGCAGAGCAAGAGGCCCGTCGTGCTCTTCTGCATGATGGTTGTGTGCCTCTGCCTCCTATTCCTGTATTTCTCGGGCTCCAGCGGGCAGGCCGGGAGTGCGGCGCTAGAGTATGGCACCAAGTTCACACGGTCGCTCGGATGGGGCAGCGATGCGGATGGCGACGGTGCCTCAGAGGAATCCATCTTTGGGACTGGCGACACAGATGATGTTAAGCTCAAGAGCTTCCCTGTGAGTTCAGAACCACTAGTTATCAGTTGTCTGTTAATACTCTCACTTCGTGTCTATAATTTTGATTGCCTTTTCCCCCTCTGGTGTGTAGGTATGTGATGACCAGCATTCTGAGCTGATTCCCTGCTTGGATAGGAATTTGATATTTCAGATGAGGTTGAAACTGGATTTAAACCTGATGGAGCACTATGAGCGGCATTGCCCTCCTCCTGAGAGGCGCTTTAATTGCCTGATTCCCCCGCCACACGGCTATAAGGTCACAAGATTATCCCTTCTTTCCTTTTTCTCTTTAGTGTATTTGGATTCTGTTGTGGAGTGAGTTGACAAAGTTGTTTGGGCTGGGTTCATACACCCATCATTTCAACCTATTATCTTCAAGATGAACCACTTAATTTTGTGATTATACATCATGTGGTCAAGAATATGTCCTATGCATGTAGATGTAGTTGACCTGTCAGGAAAATGGTTAGATTTTTTGCGTGCACCTGTTGTGGAGCTGGACTGTTGTATTACCTACTCCTGACCTATCAAAATTTTTTACTTCTGTTTCCCTGTACTAAGCCACATTAATCATGAAACTTTGTTTTGTAGGTCCCCATAAAATGGCCCAAAAGTCGCGATATAGTGTGGAAAGCTAATATTCCACACACCCACCTTGCAAAAGAGAAGTCGGACCAGAACTGGATGATCGATGCAGGCGAAAAAATTAAGTTTCCAGGTGGTGGAACACATTTTCATCATGGAGCTGACAAATATATAGCAAACATTGCAAATGTAAGTATGTTCACATGTCTTCAGAATAATGCTCTGCTAAAGCTTCACTGCTGTGATTTATGTCTTCTACCGTCTGACAGATGCTAAACTTCAAAGATAACATTATAAACAATGAGGGAATGCTTCGTACAGTTCTTGATGTGGGCTGTGGAGTGGCTAGTTTTGGGGGATATCTTCTTTCGTCTAATGTCATAGCGATGTCTTTGGCACCAAACGATGTACATCAGAACCAGATCCAATTTGCTCTTGAAAGGGGACCCCTGCATATCTTGGTGTTTTGGGAACAAGAAGGCTTCCATACCCCAGTAGATCGTTCGAATTAGCCCACTGTTCTCATTGCAGGATCGACTGGCTTCAAAGAGATGGAATTCTTATGCTTGAACTAGACAAATTACTCAGGCCTAGAAGTTATTTTGCTTATTCATCTCCTGAAGCATACGCACAGGACGAGGACGATCGTAGGATCTGGAAAGAAATGAGTTCCCTTGCAGAAAGGATGTGCTGGACAATTGCAGAGAAGAAAAACCAGACAGTTATTTGGGTCAAGCCTCTGAACAATGATTGCTACAGAAGTCGGCTGCATGGTACAAATCCACCTCTATGCAAAAGCGGTGATGATCCGGATTCAGTATGGGGAGTGACAATGGAAGCTTGCATTACTCCATATCCAGAACGTGAGTGCTTATGCTATTCCAGGTTTAGATTTTTATTGTTTGTTTCTTACCTAGTGGCTGGACTATTGTCATCTTGCTGACATTTTGCAGCTAATTTGCATATAAGCGAAGTAACGGGGATTTTATATTTGCAGAAATGCACAGGGATGGAGGAAGTGGATTAGCTCCTTGGCCTGCTCGATTAACAACCCCACCTCCTCGTCTTGCGGATTTGTATGTTACAGCTGATGCATTTGAAAAAGATACGGTGAGTTGATCTTATTATCATATATTGTCTTCAGAACATCAATTGTGTCCCAAGAACTTGGTAAAGATCTGGAAAAATCTTTTTATGCAGGAAATGTGGCAGCAAAGAGTAGATAATTACTGGAATTTGTTGGGCACAAAGGTAAAACCAGACAGTATTAGAAACATTATGGACATGAAAGCAAACTTTGGATCATTTGCTGCTGCTCTCAAGGAAAAGGATGTATGGGTGATGAATGTTGTGCCCCATGATGGACTAAGCACTCTTAAGATTATATATGACAGAGGGCTCATAGGCTCCAATCATGATTGGTATGCCTCAATTCACACAAGGGATTTGCATTTGAGATGAATGATTATATCTTAGGGCTATTGTCTTGTTAGATTTAGCAGTTGCAAGGAGCTTCTGATTTTTGTGTCCATGTGCTAAAAATAAGGTTTATAGTGGAAACATTACTGCTGCTAACCTTTGGCAGGAAATATTCTCGCTAAAATTTACCCCTTGTATTTGTACGAGTGACACTCCAATAAGTTCCAGGAAAGAACCATTTGAGATCAGTAGGTCCATTATGGTATGGTGCTACCTGCCCAGCTTTAATCTTAGAATATGTTGCTATCAAAACAAATTGGTTGGGTTGCTGTGATGGTAGTTTGGCCAATATTGCTAATATGTTGGGTTCACTATTATTATGGAGAACTGGCAGGGGCGATTAACTTCAGCCTTTTTTCCTTTAGTTTCTTATTTCTGTAAGCTAAACCAGTATACCTTGTATGTTGCAGTTTAGCACTTCCTGTAGTGCTACTATGCACTTACTGAGTTTAGTCATATGACACGCACAGCTCTAAGCTGGAAGCCCTTCTCTAGGATTTCAAAAAATACGACCAGTTTCCAAGATAACATAGTAATGGTTAATAATCTTGAATTACAAACTCCATCTTTCTCGATTGAGTGAACGGTTCATGATTTCTCTGCAAATGGTATTATCAATTGTTTGCAATATTTTGTGTGGTGAACTATACAGTTTGGATTGTTGCTGGCAAGATTGTTGACTGGTGTATTCAAATACAATAATGTGTTTGCAGGTGTGAAGCATTCTCTACTTATCCTCGAACCTATGATCTCCTGCACGCGTGGACAGTCTTCTCTGACCTAGATAAAAGAGGTTGCAGCGCCGAAGATCTGCTCCTTGAAATGGACCGCATCCTTAGGCCAACTGGTTTTATCATCGTGAGAGACAAGGCCCCTGTCATTGTATTTATCAAGAAGTATCTTAACACACTTCACTGGGACGCAGTAACTGTTGTTGATGCTGATTCAAGTCCGGAATCTGAGGAGAACGAAATGATACTCATAATACGGAAGAAATTGTGGCTACCAGGAGGCTCCCAGAAGGACTCCAGGTAATCTTGTCTTCTGAGTTTCTTTGGCACCATCAGCATCTGCAGCTCAGAAGCCAAGAAGCAGGGCTCAGCTGCTCCCTACAAACACACTGTTCAGTATTGCTGCTCCAGAAATGGAATTTCTGGTCCCCTACGCACGTGAAGATAGATTGTTTTCTCAGATCATCCTGAAGACTAAGCTCAGGCCTCTCTTTTTTTGTCTCTACAGATACTGTAATCGTGAGTCGATGTTTGTTCTCTAGCCTGGTTAGGAAATAATTTTTTTTATGTTGAGCTTCAGTTAAGTGCTTCCGGTCTATTTGTCAAAGTGTTCTTTAATAAACAGATGCGATGTTTATTGTAAGAAGCGTAAAACTGTAAACATGTTTTGGACATTTGCGGTTTAGCCAGGGATAGGGGTCTCAAGGCTGCTGGATGTCTCATCCGCTAAGGAATGTACTACAGGTTTGTACCCGCAGAAGAGTGGTGCTTCTGATTACCTGTTTCATCTTTGCCTCTTTCTTCATGAGTAGAGATAGCATCAGGCAGTAATATCACCTAGCAAATAGTAGCATGGATAGAGGATGGATAGATAATCAGTTAGGGTCTCTTTGGTTCTTTAAATTCTAGCTAAGAGTATAAAATTGCAGGGATAGGAAAACGGTAGACCTAGGATGACCTATGCCATATTAAATCCTAGGTTTATAAAAGGCATAGTAATCTGCAACAGAACATGTTGAACATAAGAAATTTTTCATGATGCCAGATTCAGTGGGGTTCCCTCTGAGATTGCATACAAAGCAGATCATATAAAAATTCTTATGGTTTCTAATCCTACAAACCAAACTAGCTCTGTACGAAAAAAAATCCAAGCTAATGGAATCCTCAGAAAATTTCTCTGAAATTCCTTTGAACCAAAGACCCTTAAAGCACATTGTAGGCACAATTCACCATATTATCACCCAGCCAAGTCCCTCACCGAAAATGGGCAATACTCAGCCATGTGCGCTTATAATGCACAATTCCTCGGAGCAACATCATCACTTATTAGCTCTTCGGTTTGAAAAATATGGGCTCCTCACAAAGTCAAATTCTCTACTTGGCTTGAGGTTCAAAATAGGATATGGACGGCTGACCGGCTACAAAAACGAGGTTGGCCGAATTGTGGTGTTCGCTCCCTTTGCAAGCAAGTTACGGAGTAGATGGAGCGTTTTTTTTTGTCCATTGTCGGTACACCACAAGAATTTGGCGGCTCATCAAGAATTGGCTTGGCTTGCATTCCATTGATCCCTCTTCATGGCCAACACAAGCTATCAACTGTTGGTGGTATACAATGACGCGTTGCAAAGACTTGCCTCAATTACCCTTGTGTCATGGGAAATTTGGAATCAAGTCTTGCATAATAAGCACGCGCCTTCCTCGGTTATATTTAGAAACATTAAAAATGAGGCGAATCTTTGGGTGTTCGCTGGCGCTAAGCGCATGAGTAACCTTATCCCGGGAGATTAGACCCCTTTGTTGTATTTGGCCTCTTTTATTCTCTTGTTAAACTCCTTGCTTAATTAATAGATTGGTGCGTTCCAAAAAGAAAAAAACCATGTTAGTACTTTGTTTTCTGAACGGAGAGATAGATTGCTGGGATATCAATGTTTCTACGATCACACGTGATTAGGTCCTATATACTTCCTCCGTTTAGAAATATAAGATGTTTTAAATTTGTAAAGGAGATGTATCTAGACATCTTTTAGTGTGTAGGTTCAAATGAATCTAGACATTAAAAGATGTCTAGATACATCTTCTTTACAAACCTAAAATATCTTATATTTTCAAACAGAGGGAGTATACATGAAGACCATGTCCATGGGACACCCCGACAACTCAACTCTCGTATTAACCTGCTGGCAAATTATACATTAGGCAAAAGATCCATCGCCTCATGAATGCCCCTCCCTTACCATCGAAACATCCTCTCTATGAGCATGGGTAGGCTGGACAATTGAAGAACAATCAGTCTCCAACAAAGTTGGCTGATTGCAAGAGAGCCAACATTCCAGCCTCCGCTGCACTAGTCACCGTGTTCTTAATGGCTAGTAAACTGCAAAACTTTAAGTAGGAGTACTACAATTGTACATCAGACAGACGAATGCTTACAAAACATATTCCAGGCTAGGGGTTCAAGATGGCCCCCTTGTCTTTCTGACGTTAAACACCTTGATTGCCTGTATCGCCCACATCAGATGTTGTTTTTGTTTTTCATGATCTATGAGCCAGTATTTTCGTGGCAAACCAACTCTTCATCTACCACATATCTCCACAGCTGCACGAGCCATCGTTAAAATGGTGATAGGTGCAACCATCTGAAATTAATATCTGCCGGTTCTTATCCCTTGAGATAAACTTGATTGAGGAATGGCATTCTTTGCACATCCGAAAATTCTTCGAGACCCTTATTGGTTCATGACCACACATGGAAATAAGCCCATAGCACACCGCGATCCGTTCAGTGTGGTGGCATGACAATGGATCAACTTCTACATTGCAATAGGGCTCATTGTCTTGAGGAGCATACCCAGATTGTTCCATCCTACTAGCCACGTCCTTCCATGTACTCAAAATATTCTCAAATGCAGGATGAGACAAATCTCCAGCCTCAAAAGAATCCACTCTTGTGCCAAGATAAATCCAGCTACATTGTCTCTCGACATGCAACCCTTGCTCTGTCATAGCATCTCTCACAGATTCAGTTGAATCCCACAAGCCGTCGTTGGCATATATGTTGGAAAGCACCATGTAGTTTGAAGTATTATTTGGTTCAATCTCAAAAAGTGATTTTGCAGCCTTAGCTGCAACCTCCAAATTTGAGTGAAGCTTACAAGCTTTAAGAACAGTAGACCATAGGCACGCATCCGGCTCAAGTGGCATCTTCTGGATAAGTTCTAGTGACTCCTCTAGTAAACCAGCTGTTCCCATGATGTCAACCATGCATGTATAGTGTTTTAAAGTTGGTTTTATGCCATATAAATCTTCCATGCTGTAGAAATAGTTCCGAGCTTCCTCCATGGAACCTTCTTGCTTACAAGCTGAAAGAAGTATGATGAAAGTAACAGGATCCGGCTGAATTCTAGATTGTTCTAGTAATTTGAACATTTTTTTAATATCTCTAGGCATCCTATGAAGCAAGTAGCAACTCATCATTGCATTCCATACTGCTACATCCTTTTCACCACTGAGCTCAAAAACCAATCTAGCATCCTCAACCTTACCACATTTCCCGTACATATCTATCAGTGCACTTGCAAGAGTATCTGGATAAACATCAGGCCAGTTTTTCTGTATGTAACCATGCAGCTCTCTCCCATACCTCAACGCCATTGTCATTCCAGAGGACAAAAGAGCTATCTGCACTGTAACCAAGTTAGGAAGTAAATCAGACTCGAGCATTTCATAGATTAGTTTCAAAGCAACTTCTGGCTTCCTGTTATGCTTGTAAGCTGCTAGCAGACTGTTCCATGTGACAACATTCTTATTCCTGATTCCCTGGAAGACATTAGCAGCAGATAGAAGATCACCAGTTTTACCATAAAGGTCAACCAATTTGCTGGAAACAAATATGTTTGACGTCAAACCATTCCTTAGAGCGTAGCAGTGTACTTCCTTCCCGAGACGATCTAACTTGAGGTCTGTCAATAGTGAGAGGACACTAGTAATTGTAGTACCGTTTGGCTGAATGGGATAGCTATTATCAAGAAATGTCCAGTGCTTTGCATCCGCAGAGTTCAAGAGCTGCATGTATCTGAAAACTTCCAGTGCATCAGCACAGAGGCCAAACTGATGCAAACCGGATATTAAAGCATTCACTGATATCACATTAGGCGTCAAGCTGACATTGATCATGCCTGACAATAGTTGAGTTGCTAGTTCTTTCTGACCTGCTCTAGCATATGCAGCAATGAAACTGTTATATGTGACGGTGTCAGGCTTCAATCCATTCTGCTGCATCAAGTTAAAAGCTTCACACGCCTTGTCCATCCTCCCATCATTGATATAGGACTGAATCAACTCATTCCATACGGTGACATTCCTCTCCCCGTCAATGGCGGAAAACACGCTTCTTGCATAAGCAAACTCCCTGCACTCGGAGTACATGCCAATCAAAGAAGAACCTATGTAGACATTTAATTTGATCCCACGTCGTACAACATAGGAATGCAGCTGCTTTCCAAGGCCCAGCGCCATCAAGCCGGTGCAAGCAGGGAGCATACTAGCAATAGTCACTGCATCAGGCATCTCAGCCTCGCACATCTCCAGGAAGATGCCCAAGGCCTCATCATAACGTGCATTCTGCACGCAACCAGAGATGATGCAGTTCCAAGAACTGACCCGCGGCTTGACACCCCTAAGCCGCATTTCGTCAAACAGATCCAGCGCAGCACCGATGTCACCGTTTCTGGCAAACCCAGAGATAAGGGTGTTCCATGAAATCACATCTGGATGCACGCCACTCGCTTGCATCGATTCGAATAGCTGGAAAGCCTCGTCCAGCTCCCCGGCGTTGGCGTAAGCGCCCACGAGAGCGGTCCATGCCACGACGTCGGGTTCAGGGAGGGACGCGAACGCTGCGCGCGCGGCGCCGACGTCCCCGAGGGCGGCGTACATCGCAACGACCGCGTTCCCCACCACGGCGTCCTGGGTGAGCGCGGGCCCGCCCTTGGCAGCGAGCGCGTGCGCAGCGGCGGCGAGGCGGGGCGCGCTCGCCCCGGCGCAGGCGCGGAGCACCTGCGGGAAGAGGAACCTATCGGGTGCGGCCCCCGCGGCGCGCATGGCTGCGAAAGCCTCGCATGCCGCGCACCAGCGCCGCGCCCGCACGCAGGCGCCAATCTCCCGCGCGTAGGCCGCGGCGGCGGCGGGGGGCGCGCGTTGCGCCGGGGCATGACGCCTCTGGGGAGCCCCATCCAGCACCCGGTGAGCGTGGCTCGGGGCCTGGAGCGAGCAGCGCGGCGAGAAGACGCCGCGGGGAGTGGGGGGCGGGGGCGGAGACGAGGACGGCAGCATGGTAGCCATTTTTTTATGGAGTCAGTACTGCGCTGCGCCCAGTTCGGCATTTCCAAATGGTAAGGAAGAGAGAGAATCTGTGGTTGTGAACCATGGAGGTTGGGCCTTATGGGCCAAAGGAAAAATAACAAGAATACGTTTTCTTTCTGTCTTGTTAGACCGGGCAAGGAAGGCCCAAAATATTTTTTAAAAAATCGTGCTCTGGCCTCGTGGTTAACAGCTCCACGTAAAAGACACGAGAGGGAGAGGCGGTGCGCAGCTATTTTTGCGAGAAAATTCCTTATATAACATGTTTAAAATAAGGTTTCTATTTTATATTGGTAAAAATTTTCTTCCCAATTTGACATCTAGTCCAAAATTTGTTTCCTTTAATGACACCCCTGTGCATTTTGCTCACTAACGTTGTCAAATAGACACAAAAAGACATTCTTACCCCTAATGCATATAATCTGACTAAAATCTAAATATGCAAGTACAAGACAACATGCGAGCTAGTATAAAAATGTCTCGTACAAAATGCATAATGCCAACAGTACAAAATCTGTATCAAAATTTTGGCAGAATTTTGGCTATAATTTGATGCCATATCTCACACAATTCATATATATAGAGTCAAAATGCATCAGAACATCTACAAGTACCAGTTTACACATACATCAGTTAGATCTCTACATCAGTAATAGTTCTTTACATGATAGTGGTTCATTCACATGAGTTCAAGTCCACATGTACATCATATGCACAACCAAAATAACCCATGACATGGAAAGAGAATCACAAAGTGAGCCTTCTTTTGCTTCTTATGCCCGTTGCAGGGCTCGCAGGGATATTTTTTTTTGCTTCTTATGCCCATTGTTGGGCTGTCAAGTGGAACCATAGGAACCTTTTCAGTGACTTTCTTTCTTCTTTTGCCTCTTACCTTCATATGAGCCTTTGTTTCATCACCGGGCACATCAAACTCGATGAAAAGTGACTCCGGTTGATTTGAGCCAGTTCTAGATCTGCAGATTCATGAACATTATGTATGGAAGCAATCATATTAACCAATTAAAACAGAACTAATACATGACATGTGAACATGAAATAGAAACAATACCTCTTGGATCCAACGGACTCAGACTTGCTACCTTTTCCCTTTTTCTTTTATTTTTAGTTTCCAAGATTTGGCTATCGTGAGAAGGAAGCTACTCAGATTTTAAATCTTGTTTCCATGTAATCAAATCATGAGCATAAATGGAAAATTACGAACCTTGGGGGAAAATACATTCTTGTTGGTGCTCCATCCTCACAAGGAACAATGGATGACTCGCCTATTTTGGTTGTCTTTGTTTTCTTCTTTGGTGGCCCACTACAACAAAGAATGAGTAAATCTATATTACAAAAACGAGCATGTATAGTTGGAAGAATAAGACAAGAATCAGACCATCTATATTACCTCAGAGCCATCATCGCGGCAATGTCATCTGACTTTCCCTTTTTACAGTTGTGCCAATGATGCCCACGTTCCTTACAAATAGGGCATAAATGTTTGCCATTGTTCCTTTTCTTCTCACCGTAGCATTTGTACCTCTCAGTTTTAGGCCTACCCGTTGTGGCTTTCAATAGTGGTGGATGCATGAAGGACCATGGTCATAATTAGGCCATTGGGTCTTGTCGGGCATAGTAGGGATTAGTTAGCCATAAGCTACTCTGAATTTGGAAATGGAGTAATACAAGTCCACATAGTGGCTTATATGTGCTTTCTACCATCTCCAAGTTTAATTCCCTGGTCATTACATTCAACTTATTAATTATGTGGGGCAGAATCAGACCATCTAGCTTCATTGCTATCTCCTTTGGTTCCACAACTTCATGATCAATTGCCTCACCTTATCAAAGAAGTCATCCAAGTTCAAAGAGTTGTGGTGCTTAATCCACTTGTTAAAGCACTCAGCCAAGTTTTTGGTCACATAGCCCACCTTGCATGTAGTTGATAACTGACTCCTAAACCATAACCTATTGTGCCAGTTCCTTACATATGCAGTTGCAGCCGGCTTTGTTGTCTCCATAGTGGTAGCACTAGCCAAAAACTCCAAAACTAACAGGGTACATCCAATTATGGCCATCAATAGCGGTAGCACTAAACAGCTGCCCCTTGAACCTGTTTGTCAAGAATGTGCTATCTATTGCCAAATACGGTTTGCAGCCACTAAGGAAACCCCTCTATGCAAGGTTTGACAGCAACAAAAATTCTTTTAAACCTGATTTTATCATTTAATGTATGATGATCAATATGCACTATGCTACCCGGGCATCAACTTTCAACTTGTGCCTTAAACATATACAAATTGTCAAAGTTTCTATCCCAATCACCATACAGTTGCTTCAAAGCTAGCGGCTTACCATATATACTCTTTTTTAGTGTATTTTGACCTTGTGGCGCTCTTTAAGCTTCTTTTGCAATTCCTTTGCTCCCAAAGTTGCATCTTCAATGAGCTAGTCCTTCACCTTCTCAAAATCGAATGCTTAGTTGCATTCTTCATCTTATTTTTTCTTCTTGCACTAGAGCAATCATGAGCACAAGTTTTTTTTCACCTGTATCAGAACATCTACAAGTACCAGTTTACACATACATCAGCTAGATCTCTACATTAGTAGTAGTTCTTTACATGATAGTAGTTCACTCACATGAGTTCAAGTCCACACGTACATGACATGCATAGCCAAAATAACCCAAGACTTGGAAAGAGAATCACAAAGTGAGCCTTCTTTTGCTTCTTCTGCTCATTGCAGGGCTCGCAAGGATACATTTTTTTGCTTATTGTGCCCATTGCTGGGCTGTCAAGTGGCACCATAGGAACCTTTTCAGTGACTTTCTTTCTTCTCTTGCCTCTTACCTTCACAGGAGCCTTTGTTTCATCACCGGGCACATCAAACTCGATGGAAAGTGACTCCGGTTGATTTGAGCCAGTTCTTGATCTGCAGATTCATGAACATTATGTATGGGAGCAATCATATTAACCAATTAAAACAGAAATAATACATGACATGTGAACATGAAATAGAAACAATACCTCTTGGATCCAACAGACTCGGACTTGCTCCCTTTTCCCTTTTTCTTATTTGTAGTTTCCAAGATTTGGCTATGGTAAGAAGGAAGCTACTCAGATTTCAAACCTTGTTTTCATGTAATCAAATCATGGGCATAAATGTAAAATTATGAACTTTGGGGGAAAATACATTCTTGTTGGTGCTCCATCCTCACAAGGCACAATGGATGACTCGTCTATTTTGGTTGTCTTTGTTTTCTTCTTTGGTGGCCCTCTACAACAAATAATGAGTAAATCTATATTACAAAAACGAGCATGTATAGTTGGAAGAATAAGACAAGAATCAGACCATCTATATTACCTTAGAGCCATCATCGCGGCAATGTCATCTGACTTGCCCTTTTTACAGTTGTGCCAATGATGCCCACGTTCCTTACAAATAGGGCATAAATGTTTGCCATTGTTCCTTTTCTTCTCACTATAGCCTTTGTACCTCTCAGTTTTAGGCCTACCCGTTGTGGCTTTCAATAGTGGTGGATGCATGAAGAACCATGGTCAAAATTAGGCCATTGGGTCTTGTCGGGCATAGTAGGGATTAGTTGGCCATAAGCTGCTCTGAATTTGGAAATGGAGTAATACAAGTCCTCATAGTGGCGTATATGCACTTTCTACCATCTCCAAGTTTAATTCCCTGGTCATTACATTCAACTTATTAATTATGTGGGGCGGAATCAGACCATCTAGCTTCATTGATATCTCCTTTGGTTCCACAATTTAATGATCAATTGCCTCACCTTATCAAAGAAGTCATCCAAGTTCAAAGATTTGTGGTGTTTAATCCATTTGTTAAAGCACTCAGCCAAGTTGTTGGTTACATAGCCCACCTTGCATGTAGTTGATAACTGACTCCTAGACCATAACCTATTTTGCTACTTCCTTACATATGCAGTTGCAACCGGCTTTGTTGTCTCCATAGCGGTAGAACTAGCCAAAAACTCCAAAACTAACAGGGTACATCCAATTATGGCCATCAATAGCGGTAGCACTAGCCAGCTGCCCCCTGAACCTGTTTGTCAAGAATGTGTTATCTATTGCCAAATACGGTCTACAGCCACTAAGGAACCCCTCTATGCAAGGTTTCAGAGCAACAAAAATCCTTTTAAACCTGATTTTATCATTTACTGTATGATGATCAATATGCACTATGCTACTCGGGCATCAACTTTCAACTTGTGCCTTAAACCTATACAAATTGTCAAAGTTGCTATCCCAATCACCATATAGTTGCTTCAAAGCTAGCGGCTTACCATATATACTCTTTTGTAGTGTATTTTGACCTTGTGGCGCTCTTTAAACTTCTTTTGCAGTTCCTTTGCTCCCAAAGTTGCATCTTCAATGAGCCAGTCCTTCACCTTCTCACAAATCCAATGCTTAGTTGCATTCTTCATCTTATTTTTTCTTCTTGCACTAGAGAAATCATGAGCACAAGGTTTTTTTTCACCTGCATCAGAACATCTACAAGTACCAGTTTACACATACATCAGTTAGATCTCTACATTATTAGTAGTTCTTTACATGATAGTGGTTCACTCACATGAGTTCAAGTCCACAAGTACATCACATGCACAGCCAAAATAACCCATGACATGGAAAGAGAATCACAAAGTGAGACTTCTTTTGCTTCTTGTGCTCATTGCAGGGCTCGCAGGGATAATTTGTTTGCTTCTTGTGCCCATTGTTGGGCTGTCAAGTGGCATCATAGGAACCTTTTCAGCGACTTTCTTTCTTCTCTTGCTTCTTACCTTCACAGGAGTCTTTGTTTCATCACCGGGCACATCAAACTCGATGGAAAGTGACTCCGGTTGATTTGAGCCAGTTCTTGATCTGCAGATTCATGAACATTATGTATGGGAGCAATCATATTAACCAATTAAAACAGAAATAATACATGACATGTGAACATGAAATAGAAACAATACCTCTTGGATCCAACAGACTCGGACTTGCTCCCTTTTCCCTTTTTCTTATTTGTAGTTTCCAAGATTTGGCTATGGTAAGAAGGAAGCTACTCAGATTTCAAACCTTGTTTTCATGTAATCAAATCATGAGCATAAATGTAAAATTATGAACTTTGGGGGAAAGACATTCTTGTTGGTGCTCCATCCTCACAAGGCACAATGGATGACTCGTCTGTTTTGATTGTCTTTGTTTTCTTCTTTGGTGGCCCTCTACAATAAATAATGAGTAAATCTATATTACAAAAACGAACATGTATAGTTGGAAGAATAAGACAAGAATCAGACCATCTATATTACCTCAGAGCCATCATCGCGGCAATGTCATCTGACTTGCCCTTTTTATATTTGTGCCAATGATGCCCACATTCCTTACAAATAGGGCATAAATGTTTGCCATTGTTCCTTTTCTTCTCACCGTAGCCTTTGTACCTCTCAGTTTTAGGCCTACCTGTTGTGGCTTTCAATAGTGGTGGATGCATGAAGAACCATGGTCATAATTAGGCCATTGGGTCTTGTCGGGCATAGTAGGGATTAGTTGGCCATAAGCTGCTCTGAATTTGGCAATGGAGTAATACAAGTCCACATAGTGGCGTATATGCGCTTTCTACCATCTCCAAGTTTAATTCCCTGGTCATTACATTCAACTTATTAATTATGTGGGGCGGAATCAGACCATCTAGCTTCATTGATATCTCCTTTGGTTCCACAATTTAATGATCAATTGCCTCACATTATCAAAGAAGTCATCCAAGTTCAAAGATTTGTGGTGCTTAATCCACTTGTTAAAGCACCCAGCCAAGTTGTTGGTCACATAGCCCACCTTGCATGTAGTTGATAACTAACTCCTAGACCATAACCTATTGTGCCACTTCCTTACATATGCAGTTGCAGCCGGCTTTGTTGTCTCCATAGCGGTAGCAGTAGCCAAAAACTCCAAAACTAACAGGGTACATCCAATTATGACCATCAATAGCGGTAGCACTAGCCAGCTGCCCCCTGAACTTGTTTGTCAAGAATGTGTTATCTATTGCCAAATACGGTCTACAGCCACTAAGGAACCCCTCTATGCAAGGTTCCAGAGCAACAAAAATCCTTTTAAACCTGATTTTATCATTTACTGTATGATGATCAATATGCACTATGCTACTCGGGCATCAACTTTCAACTTGTGCCTTAAACCTATACAAATTGTCAAAGTTGCTATCCCAATCACCATATAGTTGCTTCAAAGCTAGCGGCTTACCATATATACTCTTTTGTAGTGTATTTTGACCTTGTGGCGCTCTTTAAGCTTCTTTTGCAATTCCTTTGCTCCCAAAGTTGCATCTTCAATGAGCTAGTCCTTCACCTTCTCACAAATCCAATGCTTAGTTGCATTCTTCATCTTATTTTTTCTTCTTGCACTAGAGCAATCATGAGCACAAGGTTTTTTTCACCTGCATCAGAACATCTACAAGTACCAGTTTACACATACATCAGTTAGATCTCTACATTATTAGTAGTTCTTTACATGATAGTGGTTCACTCACATGCGTTCAAGTCCACACGTACATCACATGCACAGCCAAAATAACCCATGACATGGAAAGAGAATCACAAAGTGAGCCTTCTTTTGCTTCTTGTGCTCAAATAGGGCTCGCAGGGATAATTTGTTTGCTTCTTGTGCACATTGTTGGGATGTCAAGTGGCACCATAGGAACCTTTTCAGCGACTTTCTTTCTTCTCTTGCCTCTTACCTTCATAGGAGCCTTTGGCTCATTACCGGGCACATCAAACTCGATGGAAATTGACTCCGGTTGATTTGAGCCAGTTCTTGATCTACAGATTCATGAACATTATGTATGGTAGCAATCATATTAACCGATTAAAACAGAAATAATACATGACATGTGAACATGAAATAGAAACAATACCTCTTGGATCCAACAGACTCAGGCTTGCTCCCTTTTCCCTTTTTCTTATTTGTAGTTTCCAAGATTTGGCTATGGTGAGAAGGAAGCTACTCAGATTTCAAACCTTGTTTTCATGTAATCAAATCATGAGCATAAATGTAAAATTATAAACTTTGAGGGAAAATACATTCTTGTTGGTGCTCCATCCTCACAAGGTAAAATGGATGACTCGTCTCTTTTGTTGTCTTTGTTTTCTTCTTTGGTGGCCCTCTACAAAAAATAATGAGTAAATCTATATTACAAAAACGAGCATGTATAGTTGGAAGAATAAGACAAGAATCAGACCATCTATATTACCTCAGAGCCATCATCGCGGCAATGTCATCTGACTTGCCCTTTTTACAGTTGTTCCAATGATTCCCACGTTCCTTACAAATAGGGCATAAATGTTTTCCATTGTTCCTTTTCTTCTCACCGTAGCCTTTGTACCTCTCAGTTTTAGGCCTACCCGTTGTGGCTTTCAATAGTGGTGGATGCATGAAGAACCATGGTCATAATTAGGCCATTGGGTCTTGTCGGGCATAGTAGGGATTAGTTGGCCATAAGCTGCTCTGAATTTGGCAATGGAGTAATACAAGTCCACATAGTGGCGTATATGCGCTTTCTATCATCTCGAAGTTTAATTCCTTGGTCATTACATTCAACTTATTAATTATGTGGGGTAGAATGAGACCATCTAGCTTCATTGCTATCTCCTTTGGTTCCACAATTTCATGATCAATTGCCTCACCTTATCAAAGAAGTCATCCAAGTTCAAAGTTTTGTGGTGCTTAATCCACTTGTTAAAGCACTCAACCAAGTTGTTGGTCACATAGCCCACCATGCATGTAGTTGATAACTGACTCCTAGACCATAACATATGGTGCCACTTCCTTAAATATGCAGTTGCAGCCGACTTTGTGATACGTCCAAAACGTATCTACTTTCTCGAACACTTTGCTATTGTTTCTTCTCTAAACTTGTGTGATTTGGATACAACTAACACAGACTGACGCTGCTTTTAGCAGAATTACCTTGGTGTCTTGTTTTTGTGCAGAAAATGAACTATTAGGAAAAATCCCGGAAAATATGACAAAAATTATATTTCACCAGAAGATCCACGGAGCCAGAAGACGAGACGGAGAAGGAGCCTAGGGGCCCACACCCCTGCCAGGCGCTGGTGGGCCCTGCCCGCGCCTAGGGGGGGTGCAACCACCCTAGGCACCCCCTCGGCCTCCCTCTGCACCTATAAGTTGCCTTTCAACCTAAAAACCGAGGGGGTTTCGATAGTTTTCCAAAAAGAATTCCGCTCCACCGCTGCCACCAGAAACCAAGATTCGGATCCAGAAACTCCGTTCTGGCACCCTGCCGAGACGGGGAATTTGGAGAGGATCATCGCCATCATCACCAACGCATCTCCATCAACCACTGATGTTTCCCTCATCCATGAGTTACTAATCCCCCGCTATAGGCTTGGATATGGTAGGGATTTGATGTGTTCTATCATGTAATCGAATAAGATTGTTAGGGCATGGTGCCTAGTATCTCTAATTGGGACAACCGGAGGGGATGGCTGTGGTGTGAGGATCACATGTGTTCACGGAGTGTTAATGCTTTGCTCCGGTGATCTATTAAAAGGAGCACCTTAATTGTCGAGAGTTCCTAGAGGCCTGCCGCCACTTGGGCTGGATGAAGATGTTGTGCAAGTTCTCATTGCGAGCACGTATGACTATATTTGGAGCACATGCCTAGGATTGTTTAGTACTTGGATGTTTGTTATTATTTATCTGCAATGCCCTAGATCTTGAAGTTACATGTTTAGACTCGTCCATGCAACACCCGTCCATACATCCCTATTCCTACCGCACTCGAATCCCACTGTTACCGTTACTGTTATTTTTGCTACTGTTTCACTGTTGCTGTTGCTACTACCAAACTGTTGCTACTGATAAACTTCTGTGAGCAAGAACTATTTCCAGGTGCAGCTGAACTGGCAACTCAGTTGTTAAAGCTTGCAAGTATTCTTTGGTTCCCCTTGTGTCGAATCAATAAATTGGGTAATACTATCCGCGAAGACTGTTGTGATCCCCTATACTTGTGGGTCATCAAGTCTATTTTCTGGCGCCGTTGCCGGAGAGCATAGCTTTATTTGTAAGTTCACTTGGATCTATTATTGTTCACTACTACTCCTTTCATCATGGGGAAGTCTCGTGATGGAAAGTTTCCTATTTTACCATCCACTACAAGAAGAGGTACAGTCCTAAACACCTCTGCTGCTCTTGATTCACAGTCTGTTATAAGTAAGCTTGTCACACCACCACCGCATACACATGCTACACACACTGCTACTACTGCTGAGTCTGAAACTGCTTTTGATACTCATGATGTTACTTCTACTGTGCTTGATGCGAGTGGTTCATTAGGTCCTTCTATAGATGCTACTGTGGCTAGTATAGGAAATACCGAAACTCCTAGTGAAGGCACTATTACACCTGTTAGCTCACCTGAGTCTAGTGAGAGTTATGATATTAATGATGGCTGCATTGAGTTCACTGATGATTTTGTTGAAGAGTGATGAAACACACATGGTACTAGTGCTATTAAGAGTATCCTTGCTAGACGTACTATTATGCCTAAGTTGTCCTCTGATCCTAAGTTTGCTACCTCTCCCATAGATATTAAAGATAAAGATTATGATTTCTCTCTTTATTTATCTTATTTATATAATGTTGAGAAAGAACCTTTTTGTGGGACTGAAAATGAGAGTGTTGTGGCTCATATGAATGAGCTTTCTACTATGAGTGCCTTATTCTCTGATGATTTTAAGATGCGCAAGTACTTTGTTACTAAGATCTTCCCTTTTTCACTAAAAGGAGAAGCTAGGGCTTGGTTTAATAGATTATCTCCTGGTTCCATTGATAGCCCTGATTGCTTCTTTCTTCCAGAAATATTTTCCTCCTAGTGCTAGACATGCTGCTTTACAGATACTTTTTGATTTTAAACAGGGAGAAGAAGAGAAATTCCCTGAGTCATGGACAAGGTTCTGTGCCTTGATTCATGCACATCCTGGATGTCCATTACCTAAGAATGAGCTTCTTGATATTTATTAAAATGGACTAACTGATGATTCTAGGACCTACCTAGATAGCTTTGCTGATTGTGTTTTTAGGAAAAGAACTCCTATAGATGCTGAAGAATTAATGGCTAAAATAAGCAAGAATTATGATGATTGGACTTCAACTGAGTTGAATACACCTGAGCCTAATACTCCTGAACCAGTTGTGCCTGAACTAGTTCCAACACCAACAACAAAGAAGAGGGGAGTTATTGCATTAAATGATAAAGTGATGAAGGAAGCTAAGAAGTGTTTAAAGGAGAAAGGTATTAGAGATGAAGATGTGAAGAATCTACCTCCTATAGAAGAATTATGTAAGCCAATTCCCCACTCATCTACTATTGAGGTACACTCTCTCCAACACTTTGATGAAGGTGATATTCCTTATGGTAAGTCTCCTGATCAATGCTTAGAGGAACTTTATATTTTTATTGTTAAACAAGGTCATTTTAATAAACAAGTTCAGAATCATTTATTGGAAAACTCTAGAGCTATCAATGAGTTGAAAGATATTGTGGAAATAACTTCTAATGATATTAAAATGCTTTGTAAACACTTTCAAATGGTTCAAACTCAACTTGATCAACTTGCTAAGGTACAAAAGGACATGCTAGTTAATGCTTCAGGAGATAAACATGCTTATGGAATTAGAACTAGGAGTGGTATAGCTACTCAAGATCCTTTATATCCTGAAGGACACCCCAAAAGAATTGAGCAGGATTCTCAACAAGGTGAGAGTAGTGGTACTCCTAGTAAAAGAAAGAAAAAGAAACATAGAATAGTTGAGGAACCACTTGAACCTACTGTAGATCCTAATAGTATATCTGTCTCTGATGCTCAAACTGAGAGTGGTAATGATAAAAATGATGCTCATGATAAGGAGGAAGTTGAGGAAGAACCTGAGAAGCACACTAAGAACACTAGGTACACCAAGTAATATTTTATTTCCAATAAACATGGTAAAGAGAGAGAACCTTGGGTGTAGAAACATATGCCTTTTCCAGGTAAGAAACACAAGTCAAAGGAGGAAGAACACTATAACAAGTTTTGTGAGTGGATGAAACCTTTATTCTTGAAAATTCCTTTGACTCATGCTATTAAGTTGCCTCCTTATTCAAAGTATATGAAGGATATTGTCTCTAATAAAAGGAAGATTCCTAATGAGGAGATTTCTACTTTGCTTGCTAATTATTCCTTCAATGGTAAGGTTCCAAAGAAACTTGGTGATCCAGGTATACCAACTATTCCTTGCTCCATTAAGAATAATTATGTTAGAACTGCTTTATGTGACTTGGGAGCTGGAGTTAGTGTTATGCCTTTTTCTCTCTACAAGAGACTCCAGCTAGAAAAGTTGATACCAAGTGATATATCTTTGCAAATGGCTGATAAGTCAACTACTATTCCTGTTTGTATATGTGAGGATGTTCCTGTTCAAGTAGCTCAGAATTGCATGGTTTTAACTGATTTTGTTGTGATTGAAATGCCTGAAGATGATTATATGTCTATTATTCTTGGGAGACCTTTTCTTAATACTGTAGGTGCTGACATCAATTGTAATCAAGGGAAAGTAACATTCAATATTAATGACAAAGAGCATACTGTCTATTTCCCCAAGAAGGTTTCTAAAAGCTATTGCCTGAATTCCATTGAAAATATTGAGAGTATCAAGGTTGGAGAAATATATTGTCCCATTCCACAAGAAAAATTTGAAACTATTATGATTGGGACCATTGCTATCAAGTATGAGGTAACATAATCACCTTGTGGAATGCAAAGTTTTGTTTCATATAAGATTGTTTTGGTAACAAGACTTGATCAACCTTGTTAACAAAAGGATTTTAATGAACAAAATAATGTTTCCACTGTGGTTATATTTGCTTTCTTTTACTTTTCTCCTTTCCAATCTTTGCTCTTCGTCGTGCCTAACTTAAAGGCGTTAAAGAAAAGTACTTGTCGGGAGCTACCCAAGAGTTTCCTTGGGTCTTGGAAGTTATTACTTCAGTAATGACCTCTCCTTATCCTTTTTGTTTGCTTTTTGTGCCAAGAATGACCTCTAATGAGAGGGAAGTAAGATTTGGGGAGTTGTTGTCCCAAAACAGATTTCTGTCCTCCACCATAAAAATTTGTGAGGAGTCTCTCTAAGTCAGATTGAGATGAAAATTTACGAATAAATCCCCCAGTATGTTAGATAACTTTCGTTAGTTCAACACTTTTTGATTTGAGCAACAAAAGAGTTTTAAAAAATAGGTTTCTACCTGCTGGTCTGTTTTGACAGATTTCTGCCATTATTTGCATTTGCTTCTTATTGATTCCTTTTTGAGTTCTCTTTTGGGGAATTGAGATTTTTGAAGGAGTTGCTACAGTATCTTGTGTTTTTAGTGAAAAGTTTTGCTGTTCCAAAGCTAAACCCGAAGGTCTATTATCTTTTGAATACACTAATGTTGCTAATGAAGATTGTGTGAAGTTTTGTATGGAGGAAAAATTTCAGGTGTAGAGAGAATGATGTAATGGGATGAAGAATGGATAAAAGCTCAAGCTTGGGGGGGGGGACACCCCGTGTCACCCCAAGAAATATTTAAGAGGTACAAGCGTCAAAGCTTGGGGGTGTCCAAGGCATCCCCTTCTTCATCAATAAAAATCTCAGGTCTTTCTAGCCACTTCGTTTTTATTGTTTCATGCACAGTTTTGTTGTTCTTGGAGCATCCTAGTTTTTGTTTTTGGTTTTATTTTGCTTCGTTTGGTTTTGCGTTGTTTGCCTTCTAAAAAAATCGAAAACACCAAAATAATTTGTTGTTCTTCTTTGGTTTTGTGAGTTCTTTGCAGGGTTCAAATTGCCCTCGGTGGATTTTGGTTTCATGTTATTATTCAAGTCACACAAGTGAAGGGCAATAATGAAGATTAAGACAACTTGAGGTGTGGTAAGAGGCTGGTAATGAACTCTATTTTTTTCATTTTTTTACATATACTCATCATTGTGAGCATGCTTAGCCTGTTTGTGTAAGGTGTATGTCATTATGGATGCTTAGTAGTTCTTGCTTGCTTGTGATTAGCTCCAGCTTGCTAATAGTTTGTAGCATGTCATATGAATGTTTGCTTGCATTATTTCATTCATACTTTGGTATGATATTGTGGCATCCTCCTCTGACTGTTCATATGAATCGACTTGGCACATGCTCATGCATTCATATGACTAATCAACAGTCAGTAAGCCTCGATGATTTATTTTTCCTCAGAGTTCTTGTATCACTTTCATGCCATAATTAGTCATGTTTTGTTGCAAGCATGGTTACGACAATTATTGCGCTCTCGTTTGTCGCTCCCTCTCTATTGCTAGCCTTCACTTGCACTGAGTATGTGCTCTACCTGTGCCTCCAATTCCCAAAACCAATATGGCCAGCTGTGTCCACCATACCTACCTATTATCATCATTTGCTATTTCAGTGCATATTCTATATGCCGTGTTTTCTTTCAAAATAAAATGTTTGTCTGTTTTGAGAAAGTTAGTTAGTAAAGCTCTCATGAACTTGATGGCACACTTTATTCCTTGCGCTTAATAATCCTGAACCATTGTGACCTGTCCATGAAAGTTATATGCTTGCAAATTATATGCTGGGAATCAGCAGAACCATGCTGTCACGAGGAACGCTTTCAACACTTTTTGGATATCTCATCTAGTTGATACCTTGCTCTTTTGTTTGCAGATGTCGACGATGTGAAATGAAAGGGGAGCTTGTGAGTTCATGGAGTCTATACATTGTGTTAGAGAAACGCCTGGGCCGCTAGCCTAAGCCACGCCTAATCATGGTGGAAACTTGCAGCATCACCATAATGAGCATTTATGAAGCATCCTCAATAAAAATCTATACACATAGTAAATAAAAAAACACTGAAATGCTCATTGTCTGCTTGCCTTGTCATTTTGATCACGGGATCACTCCTGTATCATGTGCAAGGGGTACCCCGTTGGCGATTCTCTATGATATGCATGTATTTACAATGACAAGAACTTTCAGGTAACCAAAGTTGAGTAGCATGCGGAGCGACCCTCATACTCAAGGGACTTAGGATTTCCAGTCTATGGTCTGTCAAGCATACGATTCAGAGTGGACCTCACTTTCACCTTAACCACATGAAGATGCCTATGATAGGGGCAATGAGAGCTCAAAGCTAATGAGTACCTTCCTTTCAGTATTTGGAAGCCTTTCAAACTTCCCAAAATCGTTTTCACAACTTTGTTGAGTCACCACTTATTCTATGAGCACCTTCTTGAGAGCATAGTTATCATTCTTGTGTTTGTTCCAAAACTTGGTTAATTATGTCATGACTTTGATGCTTATATCTCTGATATCTTTACTTCTAGTCTTCATGTGAACTTCAGAGGTGCCTTGGAATTTATATCGTGCTCTTCAAACAAAGGCAAGAGAGATACCACTCTATCATACCTTATTATGAACATTGCAATGTTGCTTATGTTTATGTTTCATGCTACTTATTATTATTGAGCTGGTTTCTCTTCAGATCTTGCATTGACTATTGAGTAGACTTAGTTGCATACGCTTTATTATGAATTGTCTAAGCATCTACTCCTGTGCTGAGAATATTTAAATCATATGAAGCAAATGTGTTCGTGAAAGTTCTTTTATCGCACTCAGTTTTCAACTGAATTGCTTGAGGACAAGCAATAAGCTAAGCTTGGGGGGATTTGATACATCCAAAACGTATCTACTTTCTCGAACACTTTGCTATTGTTTCTTCTCTAAACTTGTGTGATTTGGATACAACTAACACGGACTGGCGCTGTTTTCAGTAGAATTACCTTGGTGTCTTGTTTTTGTGCAGAAAATGAACTATCAGGAAAAATCCCGGAAAATATGACAAAAATTATATTTCACCAGAAGATCCACGGAGCTAGAAGACGAGACGGAGAAGGAGCCTGAGGGGCCCACACCCCTGCTAGGCGCGGGTGGGACCTGCTCGCGCCTAGGGGGTACAGCCACCCCAGGCACCCCCTCGGCCTCCCTCTGCGCCTATAAGTTGCCTTTCGACCTAAAAACCAAGGGGGGTCGATAGTTTTCCAAAAAGAGTTCCGCTCCGCTGCCGCCACCAGAAACCAAGATTCAGATCCAGAAACTCCGTTCTGGCACCCTGCCGAGACAGGGAATTTGGAGAGGATCATCGCCATCATCATCACCAACGCATCTCCATCAACTACCGATGTTTCCCTCATCCATGAGTGAGTAATCCCCCGCTGTAGGCTTGGGGATGGTAGGGATTGGATGAGTTCTATCATGTAATCGAATAAGATTGTTAGGGCATAGTGCCTAGTATCTTTATTAGTGATATTTGACTTTGTTGCAACTTGTTGTGCTTAATGCTTGTCACTAGGACCCGAGTGCCATGATCTCAGATCTGAACTTATTATTGAATCATTATGATAGTATTGTTTGTGATCTTATATGCAAATTGTGAACACATATCATTGTACGGATCCAAAGGCCCCAAAGTGACAATAATTGGGACAACCGGAGGGGATGGATGTGGTGTGAGGATCACATGTGTTCACAGAGTGTTAATGCTTTGCTTCGGTGCTCTATTAAAAGGAGCACCTTAATTGCCAGTAGTTCCCTAGGGGCCCCGCAGCCACGGGCTGGCTGGACAGAAGATGTTGTGCAAGTTCTCATTGCGAGCACATATGACTATATTTGGAGCACATGCCTAGGATTGTTTAGTACTTGGATGCTTGTTATTATTTATCTGCAATGCCCTAGATATTTAAGTTACATGTTTAGACTCGTCCATGCAATGACCGTCCATTCATCCCTATGCCTACCGCACTCGAATCCCACTGTTACCGTTACTATTACTATTGCTGCTGTTTCACTGTTTCTGTTGCTACTACCAAACTGTTGCTACTGATAAACTTCTGTGAGCAAGAACTATTTTCCAAGTGCAGCTGAACTGACAACTCAGTTGTTAAGGCTTGGAAGTATTCTTTGGCTCTCCTTGTGTCGAATCAATAAATTGGGTAATACTGCCCGCGAAGACTGTTGCGATCCCCTATAGTTGTGGGTCATCACTTTGTTGTATCCATAGCGGTAGCACTAGCCAAAAACTCCAAAACTAACAGGGTACATCCAATTATGGCCATCAATAGCGGTAGCACTAAACATCTGCCCCTTGAACCTGTTTGTCAAGAATGTGCTATCTATTGCCAAATACGGTCTACAACCTCTAAGGAACCCCTCTTTGCTAGGTTTTAGAGCAAAAAAAATCCTTTTAAACCTGATTTTATCATTTACTGTATGATGATCAATCTGCACTATGCTACCCGGGCATCAACTTTCAACTTGTGCCTTAAACCTATACAAATTGTCAAAGTTGCTATCCCAATCACCATATAGTTGCTTCAAAGATAGCGGCTTACCATATATACTCTTTTGTAGTGTATTTTGACCTTGTGGCACTCTTTAAGCTTCTTTGGCAATTCCTTTGCTCCCAAAGTTGCATCTTCAATGAGCCAGTCCTTCACCTTCTCACAAATCCAATGCTTAGTTGCATTCTTCATCTTATTTTTTATTCTTTCACTTGAGCAATCATGAGCACAAGGTTTTTTTTCACCTGCATCAGAACATCTACAAGTATCGGTTTACAAATACATCAGTTAGATCTCTACATCAGTAGTAGTTCTTTACATGATAGTGGTTCACTCACATGAGTTCAAGTCCACACGTACATCACATGCATAGCCAAAATAACCCATGACATGGAAAGAGAATCACAAAGTGAGTCTTCTTTTGCTTCTTGTGCTCATTGCAGGGCTCGCAGGGATTTTTTTTGCTTCTTGTGCCCATTACTGGGCTGTCAAGTGGCACCATAGGAACCTTTTCCGTGACTTTCTTTCTTCTCTTGCCTCTTACCTTCATAGGATCCTTTGTTTCATCACCGGGCACATCAAACTCGATGGAAAGTGACTCCGGTTGATTTGAGCCAGTTCTTGATCTGCAGATTCATGAACATATGTATGGCATCAATCATATTAACCAATTAAAAAAGAAATAATACATGACATGTGAACATGAAATAGAAACAATACCTCTTGGATCCAACAGACTCAGACTTGCTCCTTTTCCCTTTTTCTTATTTGTAGTTTCCAAGATTTGGCTATGGTGAGAAGGAAGCTACTCAGATTTAAACCTTGTTTTCATGTAATCAAATCATGAGCATAAATGTAAAATTATGAACCTTGGGGGAAAAGACATTCTTGTTGGTTCTCCATCCTCACAAGGCACAATGCATGACTCGTATGTTTTGGTTGTCTTTGTTTTCTTCTTTGGTGGCCCTCTACAACAAAGAATGAGTAAATATATATTACAAAAACGAGCATGTATAGTTGGAAGAATAAGACAAGAATCAGACCATGTATATTACCTCAGAGCCATCATCGTGGCAATGTCATCTGACTTGCCCTTTTTATAGTTGTGCCAATGATTCCCATGTTCCTTACAAATAGGGCATAAATGTTTGCCATTGTTCCTTTTCTTCTCACCGTAGCCTTTGTACCTCTCAGTTTTAGGCCTACCCGTTGTGGCTTTTAATAGTGGTGGATGCATGAAGAACCATGGTCAAAATTAGGCCATTGGGTCTTGTCGGGCATAGTAGGGATTAGTTGTCCATAAGCTGCTCTGAATTTGGAAATGGAGTAATACAAGTCCTCATAGTGGCGTATATGCGCTTTCTACCATCTCCAAGTTTAATTCCCTGGTCATTACATTCAACTTATTAATTATGTGGGGTGAAATCAGACCATCTAGCTTCATTGCTATCTCCTTTGGTTCCACAATTTAATGATCAATTGTCTCACCTTATCAAAGAAGTCATCCAAGTTCAAAGATTTGTGGTGCTTAATCCACTTGTTAAAGCACCCAGCCAAGTTGTTGGTCACATAGCCCACCTTGCATGTAGTTGATAACTGACTCCTAGACCATAACCTATTGTGCCACTTCCTTACATATGTAGTTGCAGCCGGCTTTGTTGTCTCCATTGCGGTAGCACTAGCCAAAAACTCCAAAACTAACAGGGTACATCCAATTATGGCCATCAATAGCGGTAGCACTAGCCAGCTGCCCCCTGAACCTGTTTGTCAAGAATGTGCTATCTATTGCCAAATACGGTCTACAGCCACTAAGGAACCCCTCTATGCAAGGTTTCAGAGCAACAAAAATCCTTTTAAACCTGATTTTATCATTTAATGTATTATGATCAATATGCAATATGCTACCCGGGCATCAACTTTCAACTTGTGCCTTAAACCTATACAAATTGTCAAAGTTGCTATCCCAATCACCATATAGTTGCTTCAAAGATAGCGGCTTACCATATATACTCTTTTGTAGTGTATTTTGACCTTGTGGCGCTCTTTAAGCTTCTTTTGCAATTCCTTTGCTCCCAAAGTTGCATCTTCAATGAGCCAGTCCTTCACCTTCTCACAAATACAATGCTTAGTTGGATTCTTCATCTTATTTTTTCTTCTTGCACTAGAGCAATCATGAGCACAAGGGTTTTTTTCACCTGCAAAAGAAGAATATAAGTAATCAGCACTATAATACACTAATTACAAACTACAAATGTTCACAAATGAGCAAGGATAGACAATTACCACTACAATACACATATCATTCGTTGTAGAAGCATGCATCCTCCATGGACAGTTATCTTCTACTCTTGTTGTACAATAGCCCCTGAACCTACATCGTGTACTCTTCTCCGTGTTATACTCAAATTCATGTTGATTGCATATTGAAAAGGGGCCAGCTTAAACTCATCCATATTGGGATATGTAGTAGCTGCCTGTGCAGCTACAACTGCTTGATGTGCAGCTACAGCTGCGATTTGTGTTGCTTTCCTCGCTCCGACATGATTCTGAGTGAATTCATCAAGCTTTGCACGTATGTAATGATACTTCCATTCATGGTTCTTCTTGCACAGTTTTTTCAATAGATTCATCAGGTTCTTATTCCTGAACCGTGAGAAGAAATTAGCTCCCCAATGGCGCATGCACGAACGACTCTGCATGTCGAGCCAAGACGTTTGTTTTTCAGGCCCTGGCTATGTCAGCCTATTGACGACATTGAGTATATCTGCATGCATATTATGAATGATGCACACATTGGGCTTATCTTTCACAACTACTATTTTGAGTTGCCTGAAGAACCATGTCCAACTTTTAGTATTTTCGCTCTCCATGAAAGAAATTGCGAGTGGGAAAATTTGATTCTTGCCGTTTTGACCAATGGCGGTAAGGATATGACCCCTATACTTGCCAGTGATAAAAGTACTGTCCACACATATAACTGGTTGGAAGTGAGTGAAAGCTTGGATGCATACATCGAAAGGGAAGAACACTCGATGAAGAACCTTCACGGATGGATCCTCTGGTATCACATAGTATTGGATGTAGACATACGTGTCTGGGTTCCTATCCTGCAGTGTCTGGAGTTGTCGGACTATAGAGTCGTACGAGTCTCTAAACGAAACAAACCTTTCCTCAAGAGCCCTTTGCTGTGCCATCCAAGCCTTGCTGTAAGAAATGTCATACTTAAACCTGACCCTTGCTTTTTTTCACTATATTGTTCACTTTCATCGCTTTTCACTCCACTATCTTCGTGTAAAGCAACCGAGCTAGAAGCATGGAGGAGAGGTTACGATGATCTTTAAGGATAGATGGAATCTGACATCTGTGCATCACTGAGTCGCTCACCAACCAAGTTGTGTTGTACTTAGGGAGATAGACATGCACCCTGACTGGACAATTTATATCCACGCATTCCATTGTCAAGCATTTCTTAAAGGATACCGTTGTACTAAAAACCCTATGTGTGGACAATGCCCAAGCAATGAATGCATCTTGCAAATGTTTCTTGTTTGGATATCTGGCACCCTGGGAAATTTTATTCGTGTGATATTCCCATGAAGAATCATAACCATCGTTAACGGTCATTCCGGGAGAGATGTGTTGATTCCATGAAGCAGGAATCAACACGTCTTCTCCATTCCCTTCTCCATCAGAATCATCTGAATCACCACTTTCACCATCCATGTAATCCTCCTCTTCCATAAAGTCCTGCACGTGTCCACCTTCCTCGTCCGCATCTACCTCTCCACTATCGTCTTCTCCACCTCCAGACTGACTGCTCTGCCCTGGTTCGTAACCACCACCTCCTTCTCCTATCTGAATGCTCTGTTCCGATTCATAACCACTGCCTTCAGCATTGGACATAGAGTACATCCCGTAACTATATTCAACACTATGGCCAGGACCGTGTCCACCATTGCCTCCAGACGGATCGATTTCCTTCAAGACAGGAAGCACTAGTGCGACAGGGTTTACGTTCCTGTCCTCGCAGCTTTTTAAAATGTTCTTCCTTGACTTTTTCTACAATGCTTGTACACCGACGGTGTATGTTTCGATGTTATAGCCTAAACATCCTCTCAACCATTCCTTCAACTTACTAACACTCCATGTTTGAGGGACAGTCAAAACTAATTCCGTATACTGAAACTCGCTCAAATCTTCTCCATAATCATTTGTTTGGATTACCAGGACCGTAGTAAAACACGAAGTTCACTAAATTGGACATCTCTGCTGACATAAAAAAATTCAAACTAATCAATGAATTATCGATAGTGCGTATAACTATATACAACTATCCGAAAATATTCTAAAAATGTACAAATAGCCTACCAAATATTCCCACTGATCCACCTGCCAAATATTCCCACTAATCCACCTGCCAAATATCCTAATATACTCCTAACCACAGCCGAGTAGCCGCATAACCATATACAAAAACTGTGATTATCGAGGGATTAGGGTTTACCCTTGAAGCGTGAGAAACCACTCGGTATAGCAGCCTCGGTTCACCGGACAAGCAGCATGGCGCAGCTTAAACAGCCCCCAGCTCCATGCTCCACCGCAATACCACCATTGACATTGCTCCACCACAACTCCACCACCATTCTTCCAAAGAACCACCACCAAATCGAGTACTGAGCTAACACATCAGTAGATCGGGCTGCCCCTACCTCTATAATGGTATTAAATAAAGATTTGGTGGAAAATCGGGACTAAATTAGGGGAAAATAGGGGCTAGAAACAAAGAACTCGCATGCATGAGAGAGAGAAGCGAACAAGTGACGGGATGAAGAAAGAGTGGATCGAGGGCGGCACGCGCATCATCGACTTGGAGGCCATCCATTCGGTTTACGCTTGACCGAATGGGCATTCAGACCGGGTGTGACCGATTAGGGCACTCGGCCGGCGCGGGTCCCGCAGCCCCACACGCCGACGTGCAGTCGGTCAGCTCATGGCCGAGTGGAGCTGACTCGGCTTGGCCCATGCCAACTGGACCATTTGGCTTGGCCCAGACGACAAAGTGCTATATTTGTAAATAGCAAAAAACGTGCAATACATCTTGAAATGATTAAAAATAGTGTATTTTTTAAAAATATTAGCCACTCTCGCCACCTCGTGTTGATCAACCCTATACAACATGCCCATCGCAACTTTGAATAAGCTTTAAGCATTCCATCCAACCAACAACGCATTTAAGGTTGCCATGTTCACGGCAGTGACCTTATTTTTTTTTGAAAAGGAACATATATTAATATCAACGAAGATACCAATTACACCCAGCCTATGCAACAACACAGTGCCCTAGCGGTATTAAGGATGTACACAGACAAAAAAGAAAAAGAGAAAATACAAAAAAGAAAAGCCCAGCTACACCAATCCATTCCTTGTAACAGCAGTACTAACATCATCAGAACAGCACCAGAAGTCCAACTTCTCCAAAAACGACACCTCCAATAAGGGAACAATGCACAAGCGCCGTCGTCTTCCGATCAAAGATCTTAGGTTTTTATTCTGAAGAAAGTCCTTGATCACAAAACAATGACTTTAACAAGGCCATTGCCAGACACAACCAATTAAGGTTAGACCTCGGATTTTCACCCTGCAAGATCAGACACCGAACGTCTCCTGTGCTATCGCCCTCACTAACAAGCCCCTGCTACATATTACGAATCACCAAGCTAGTTACTCAGCGCCGAAGACTCGAACCAAGTATGCTAGCACTCCGTGAGAGGGCCAAGACTTTATACTTAAAGAAAATTCTAAAACTAACGCAGCATGTCGACCGTACCAACCAGCTCACCATAGCAACATGGCGCCTGACCTAATGGCCCTCGCAGGCCGGGTGCGTGGCCCTATGTTTGGAAATTGCATCGAGCCGCCGGCAGCTAGCAGCAGCTCGGAAATAAACCCGCACCTCGACCAAGCCATGGGTTGCTGCAGGGCACGTGCCGAACGAGTAGGATTGCTCCAACAAGCGATGGATTTCTTTGGAGCACTTTGCTCCCCACAGTATTCAAGCGAGCTGTAATTCTTAAAATTCTTTGCTCTTGACACTACTAAAGCAGCAAGCTGAGTTGTTTCTCGTCAATGCGCATGCACGCATTTCTTCACGATTTCGCATGCTCTAGTGTCCTTTCCTTCCTGTCAAACTTAGAAACTGAAAACGTAAGGATGGTTAGGATTGACCGATATTTTTTCATGCACTCCGAACCGATAGGTATTGGTAAATTATGGATCTCATTGTGTTTTTAATTTTCTAAGTTTGGAAGGATAGTTCGTGAATTTTCCTGTTCTAGCACGCGCGCATGCATGAAATTTACCAAGCTACACAAACAGCGAGTCAGCTGCGAGTCCACAGTGCGTGAGCGTGCTCATCACTCAATTACTGCATCTGCATGCAACAGTTAATTTATTCGCCCGGACAAGGGAGAAAATGACACGGAGAAGAGATCCAAGAAGAGCGAGTTCGACCGACACTTCCTGCACGCGCACAGCCGAGATGCATGCAGGCTTGCCGACACGTGCTGCCCTATATTTTTTGATTTTTTGCAGCGATTTTGTTCAAAAATATGATGTCTTAGATATGTTTGTCCAGGCTTTCGAAATCTTCTGAGTCCGCCACTTTGCATATGCAGCTAATTAACACTTACAGTAATTCTCTGTCTATTGCACATGCAGAGGGAACTTACATGCATACATCCATGTCATATCAGCTGGGCTAGCTTGATCACACATTCACAAACTACACGTAGAATGTTTGCACTAATCTCATAATGATCACCCCCAGGAAAGCGGTACCCCCCTCTTTGTCAAAGAGTAATGCATATAAGTTTTTTCCATTGTCAAACCAACTGTACAGAAAGTTGTATCCATATATATCTACAATATCAAACACCCATGATATTATGAAAGTATGTCTCATGATAATTCTAAGGAAATATCAACTTGGTGTTATAGATGTTTTTTTCCTCTATACTTGGCGAAAGTTCACGATGTTTGATTTTCACGGAAACCGATGCACACTACATTTTGGCATAGAGGGAAAAGAAAACACTTTTTAAAGTTTTACCAAATACATAGAATAAGACATCTACAGCAATAAATCCGTGGTGAAAATATATCTACCGGTGGATCTATTAGTATTGATTTGGTATTCTAGATCTTCATATTCTTCTATAAGTACTTGGTCAATTCAGAAACCATTGATTTTGTTTACTAACTATATGTTGTGTATTTTTTGAATGGAGTATAGTCTTAACGACACATATATCACACGAAGTGCGTTCCTCGACATACCAACAAACAATTATTTGGTGAATTGTTCGGAATGCAGCTGCATCTATGTGCGTGTTCGGAAATTATGTTAAATGATATCGGGCAAGATGAGACCAATTTTAGTTCGTAAACAAACCGCACTATGGATTTTATTTTGTGTGTTTCGTGCTTGGGCCTGTCCAACCGACTTGGTTTTTGGTTGCCTATATAAAGGAACCAACATCTAGGGTTTAAAGAGTTCAGAATTTTGGAGAGTTTAAACATTGAGTTGTGTTTCAAGGTGAAGCATTCCTCTCGGGACGGCGTCACCGTTTATCCAGATTTAATACAGTTTGCATAAAGGTTCTTGTGTACACCAAGAATTATTAAGCTAAGGTTTGAGGCATGTTGATCATCATCATGTTGCTTGTTGGATTCATTCCTCTTCTCCAGGCTGCGTTCCTCACGCGACTGAAAGATTTACTATCTTGTTGATTCGTCGTGAAAGATCAGGCAAAACTTTATGGATCATCTTCTTGAACCTTATAAATTATACCCTTCAACGGAGATTGGTAGGTAGGACAAAGCACATCGGTACAGCACCACCATGATCCACTAGGATTGCTAGACGAAGCCGATGTCCTTGCTCACATAAGTTGAAAATAGGGGTAAGAACCAACCCCTCATCCATGAAGATTGGTGGGGACAAGAGTTCACAAGCTCTTTTGTACTGCCAGATGAAGTGGCTCCTAGACATGATTGAAGCCGAAGGGATATTTATTCAGAAAACACTTCCATCACCAAGTAGCAACACCAATTTCGAACCAAATAAATATTCCTACATACTCAATGAGAGACGAGACAAATTTACGAGCATATATGTTGGATAAGTTGGTACACGCAGCTCCTTTTTTCCCCTTCTAAATGTTAACTAGGCTATATAGTTGGTACCCAGAGAAAAGAGGGCAGCCGGAGAAGAGGTTTATGAAACCATGGCGAATTGGAGATGGAGAGAAGAGTGAGGAGAGCGTTGAAGTTGAGAGCTACTACATTGCTTTGGTAGCTGCTAGTCAGCAGGCATCGTACGCCGGCTATAATTAGTTAGGCAGGTCCTCACCTCTCACTCGCTCACAGCCAACCGGCAAGCTCACACTTTTGTACGTGAGGTGGCCCCGTGGGGGAACACGGCGGGCCCACCATGGAGGATCCTGTGTGATAGTGTCCCGCTGGCCTGGCTACGAAGTTACGCATCTGTCCTCCTCTTCCGTAACAAACTTGTACAGGCAGTGTGGGCATCTGGCTAGCTCGGAGTCCGAGTCTTTGCTGGTTGCTATTTTTTTAATCCCTCTGTTTTAAAATATAAAATATTTTAGTTTTGTAAAGTAAAAGTATTTAGACTGTTTAGTATGTAGGTTCAATCAGGTTCAGAGTGAATCTATATACCAAAAATATATAGATATATTTTTTCACAAATTTAAAAAGTCTTATATTTCAAAACAGAGGGAGTACTAGGTTCATTCTTTTTAAATTGGTGTCGTCATGCATGCATGATGCTACTGATTTGAAATGCTATATGTACATGTTACAATATTGCACGTTTCTCCCTCAGTGAAATGGAAGTTAAATTTCGGCTAAACAAAGTACTAGTAGTACATAGCTGGCTATCAAGCGAAAACGATACATTAGAGCATCTCTGCTCGGCCCCTAGATAGCACCCCAAGAGACCTATCGGGACGCCACTCGGCCCTCAGATAACACCCCAAGGGATCAACAGGGTCACCGACAACTAAAATATTGCCCAACCGGTCCCCTATAGCCCAATTTGGTTCGCCACGATCTGCTTTTACATCCGCACTACCGGAAATCGAGATTTTGTTGGGTATTTTTTACTTTGCCGAGTGTTTGAATTCCGGACACTCGGCAAACAGCTCTTTGCCGTGTATCGCACGTATGACACCCGGTAAACAAGTCACTCACAGCAAAGTTACGGTTTACCGAGTGTCTTTAAAAGTACACACAGTAATAGTTCACGCCAAATGTCTTCTCCCGCGCGCGCCAAAAAACTTAGTGTTTGAAACGCCCCTATGTTGTGTATGTTAAAACTTTGTTGTGTGTTAGTCTAAAACACTCGGTAAACACGTAATTTGCTGTGTGTCTTAGTTTTTACCGAGTGTTTACATCAGATACACGGTAAAATAGTAGGAAAATAGGATTAGGGCCGAGGTGGGTCTATGTTGAAATTAGCTAGGCTCAAGCCCCACTAAACTTGAAGGTTTCACATGGTTTGATATTTTTCCTTTGTAACTATGTCACATAAAATGACTCCACACAAATTTTCATATTGTTCGGACCGTTTTTGAATTTCTTATGCCTGTTTCAAACTAGGTCAGCATATCAGGGTTCCACAGCAAACCGCGCTCCGGGGCATCGGAACACCTCAAGGACCTGCATGTGGCCCTAGCACATGCATGAAAGTATGGTGTTATGTTGAAACATACAAAACCTACTAGTCTTCGGGTGCTTGCATGTGTCCCCCCTCGCATGCATGCGCTCTAACCTAGAAGCAAAGGTTTTAGACTTGTATAAAGGGGAAACTCCCCGTTTCGGTGAAACCGGGTAGGATACTGCCCTACCTTGTGAACCAACATGGTTTCACATCATCCTATGACCTAAACAAACACAAAACAAGAGAGAGCTATACCGGGCTACCCCCATCAGAAGAATGTCTAGGGGGTAGATGATTCGAGGCCCGTAGATCAGGGTTCCGTAGCAAACCGCGCTCTAGGGCATCAGAATACCTCAAGGACCTACATGTGGCCCTAGAACATGCATGAAAGTGTGGTGCTATGTTGAAACATACAAAACCTACTAGTCTCCGGGTGCTTGCATGTGTTCCCCCTCGCATACATGCACTCTAACCTAGAAGCAAAGGTTTTAGACTTGTATAAAGGGGAAACTCCCAGTTCCGGTGAAACCGGGTAGGATAGTGCCCAACCTTGTGAACCAACATTGTTTTACGTCATCCTATGACCTAAACAAACACAAAACAAGAGAGAGCTATGCCGGGCTACACCCATCATAAGAATGTCTAGGGGGATAGACGATCCGAGGCCCGCAGATTAGGGTTCCGCAGCAAACCGCGCTCCGAGGCATCGGAACACCTCAAGGACCTACATGTGGCCCTAGAACATGCATGAAAGTATGGTGTTATGTTGAAACATACAAACCCTACTAGTCTTCAGGTGATTGCATGTGTCCCCCTCGCATGCATGCGCTCTAACCTAGAAGCGAAGGTTCTGGACTTATAAAAAGGGAAAACTCCCCGTTCCGGTGAAACCGGGTAGGATACTGCCCCACTTTGTGAACCAACATGGTTTCACATCATCCTATGACCTAAACAAACATAAAACAAGAGAGATCTTTCCCGGGCTATCCATCAGAAGAATGTCTAGGGGAGTAGACGATTCGAGGCCCGCAGATCAAGGTTCTGTAGCAAGCCGCGTTCCAGGGCATCGGAATACCTCAAGGACCTACATGTGGCCCTAGAACATGCATGAGAGTGTGGTGCTATGTTGAAACATACAAAACCTACTAGTCTCCGGGTGCTTGCATGTGTCCCCCCTCGCATACATGCGCTCTACCCGTAGTTTAAATCGGACCCACGTCATGCCGATTCGGCGGGAAAAATGAAAAATGGAAAATGAAAAAATCATGAGTATTAGATATTGTATCCTTGATAAAAAAATTGATTACTATATATACCCTCGAAAAATATCATAAACTTTGATGACAAGAATGCTTAAAGTTTGATACTCCCTCCGACCTATATTAATTGACTCAAATTTGTCTAGATTCGGATGAATCTAGACACTATTTAGTATATAGGTTCATCCAAATTTTGATAAATCTAATTCAAATAATATGTGTGGAAGAGAGTAAATAAATTGTATTTATATCGGCTGTTTTGGTGGTACGGACCATGTGTGTTTGCCGTGTGTCTTGGACATGAATGCACGGCAAAGAAAATAAAATAACCTAGATCGGGAATACACGGTCAAGTCCAAATCGCAAGCACACGCTGGTAAAAAAAAATTCCAAATCGAACACGCACTCTCCCTGTCGCCCATCCTCTCCCCCTGCGCGCCGCCGCTCCCTACTCCGGACTGCCGCCGCCGCGCTGCTCCGGACCGCCGCCGCCCTGCTCGGCCCACCGCCCCACAGCTGGGGACGCCTGCTCGGGCCTCTACTCCGGCGTTTGACCTCTCCTCTGCCCCGTGCCGCCAACTCCCCGCTGGACCAGGAGCTACACCACCAAGGGCCACCATCAGGAAGAGAACCAGGAGCTCCACCGCTCGGGTGAGTTTCCAGATTTTGTCTATTGAATAATTCATGCAAATTTGTTTGAACTAGAAACATCAGATTATACATGGACGGGCACAGGTTATTGACAATGTGTATTTAACATTAGGAAGAAATTTTGTCTATCTTGCTACTACTAGACCAGTACAGAAGCAAATCTACTACTGTTCTCTTGCTATTCCTCCAAAAATGATAGCAAGATTAGTTTGGGTAGATGGTCTCAATACTACATGATTATTTCTTTGCAAAAATAATGGATATTCAGCTGAAATATTTCTTTGCTACTACTAGACCAGTACAGATATATTATGTGCACATGTGATATTTTCATTTTCTATCACGTACCCGATCAGTAGGAAAATTTTAAAGAATAAAGGAAATGAGTGGGTACTACATGCAGTTTCACACAAACGCTCTAATCTGAATCTGAAGCTACTTTATGAGCCAAACACTATTTTGGCTGCTCTAGAGCACTTTGGTGGAGTGAAGTGGAGTGGAGCTCTCCCAAACACACCCTAAGTACTGATTATTTGAAAGAAACATCAGATGTGCATGTGTTTATTTGCTTGAACTAGTTGTACCTATTGTATTAACATATGTACAATAGCATTGCATTTACCTTGACAAAAAAATCATGGGTGTTCAAATTTCTGATTTCAAAACGCAGCTCTGCTTCGTCGAGGCAATGCTTCGAGTTTGACACCAGGACCGGCGTTGCAGGGCTTCTTGAAGGAGCATCTCGGATATTTCTTGACGATTAGATCACGCTTCAAGGGTAAAATTCATTCACGTCTTTTTAATTAATGTGAGTAGGTTTATTTCTGGTCTAGATAACCAATTCAGTCATGTTACCTAGGCGTCTCCCGTTCGGAAGGGTTACGCAATATTTATAGCTGTAACTCTTTCGGATTGTCCACGTTTTTGGACAACCCGAGGATGTGTAGATTGGGTATGTTTTCCATGCTTTTCTCTGCTCCGAGACCGGATTTCGGTGGCGCCTCCTCGTCGTTCTCCGGATGCACATCCTCTCGGCTTTTTTGCCGAAACGTGTATTGGGAGAACAACGGGGAGGTGCTGCCGAAATTCTGTCTCGGTTCAGGGTATAGCATGGAGAACATATCCAATCTACACATCTTCAGGTGGGATTAGGTCCTTTATCTATTAGAGAGATATATAGGTGGATGCATGCCGTAAAACATGATTTTGCTCGAATTAAATGGACTAAAAATTTGTAAATTAAAGGCATTATATGCTTGTTTTTCGTACTTCTTAGAGGATGGAGAATCATCGTGCCTGGATGTTGTAACATCCCAAAAATATCAAACTTAGATCATCAAACACTAATCATCAAGATTAGGATAAACAAAAACTTTTCTAAATAAACTCATGAATGCATGTATATGTGTATGCATGGATTTTGAATTTCTTTAAAAACCACCTTGTTTGTGTGATCCATTGCTTGTAAAATGTTTCTTAGGTGAAATGAACATCATCTAAAACATTTCCCACACTTTTCCTAAAGACAAGTAAATCAAAACAAATATATTAAGTGAATGGTCATTTTGACCAATTTAACTTCCATGCCTACTTTGGCTGTCTCAAACTTTCAAAACCTAACAGAAACTTTTCTAGATCTTTGCACCCCTTGAATGTACTCATAACAAGGTATCAAGGCCCACTTTGTGATCATCCAGAAACTTTCAAATGCATAGTTTAAATGACAATTCAAAATTGAATCTTTATCATATGGGAAGATCCCACTTTTCCAGAACCCACTCAAACAAGCTCAACTTTCAAAACCCAAGCATCTGCAGACTCACCAGCACCAATCTAGCAAACCCACCAAAATTCATTTCAAAATTCAAAACTTGATTTCATGCGACCATTTCATCAAACAGGTTGCAGACACAAATCAAACAAAACATCAAACACTATAGTGTGCAGTGATTCTTGCCTAACTTGTTCCCTAGTTAGCTCACACATAGCTCAGTAGATCATCTAGAAAGATTAGCCCAACACTAGCACCCCTGTGAGCTTGCCATTGCCATTAATGGTGAACAGCCGAGCACCCCAACGTCACCCCATTGTGGACAGCAGGCTAGAGGAAGAACTAGCCGTGCCAACCTTGTTTGGGAGACATCCCACCGTCCACCTCCACTCCCTGTCCCAGCCGCGAGCGTAGCCAAGCCCTGTACCACGCGCACAAGCCGCGCCCAGACCATGCCGAGCGTGCGCCAGAGCGCCACCCTCGACCAACGTCCACAGACCGCGCTCCGTCCTCACCGCGTGCACACACGATCACCACCGACCCAGGAGACCGCCAGACATCCCCGTTTGCCGCCCCGTGCCATACAACCACCGCCCGCGCCGAAGACGCCCGCCTGCGCGAGCACCGGCCGTTCCAGACCAAACCACACCGCCCCATGCCTCGCGACCATGTCGTTGAGCATCGCCAGGAGACACAACACCGTCCCCTACCCTTGCCCATGCCATTAGCCGCCTGTAACGTCACCCCCGACGAGCTCACCGTGCGCCCTGACGGTCCCCTCGCTCGACTATAAATAGAGGCCACCCCCGCACGATTTCTTCACACCATCTCACTTCCCTCTCCTCACTGACCGCGCCACGCCGTCCTCAGAGCAAGGCGAGCATCACCTCGCCGGAATTTCATCGGAGCCCGCCGCCTTTGAAGAAGAAGGGAGCCAGCGATTGGAGCCGCCCCAGGAGAAGCCACCGGTACCAGGAGGTTCGCCGTCGTCGACTTCGTCGTTCGCCCGCCTCGCCGACCCTCGCCCGTACCCCGGTGAGCCCCCAGCGCCCCTCACTGGCCGCGCTAGGTTTCGTTCTCGCCGGAGTTGTCTCGCGTCGACGATGACCCCCAGCCGTTGGATTAGAACTAGATCGAGCGATCCACATTGCCCCATACCGCTTCCAGCCCGTGTCAGCGGCGGTGGGGACACCCACTTAAGCAGCCATGGAGAACCTGCGCTTAGCGGTGGCCGTTAAATTTCCAGCAGCCAATGATTCAAATTAAATCTTTTTCTATTTCAATTCAAACACACTTCAGCACTCAACTTCAAAAATCAACCCAGATCGATTCAGTGCACCAATTTGAATGAAACCAATTTTGTTGGAAAGGTCTGTGAATGCTGAATCCAAGCCCGTTGGATTCAAGTCATTTGGATCTCTAGATCACCCATAGTAAAAATAACAAGGCAGAAGCTTTTCTGCATTCAAACATTTTTCAAATTTAAACCATAAAAGCTTTTGAGTTTATTCCAACTCTCAAAAATCAAATTTAACCATACCTTTCAGAATATATAAAAATATATAGGTTTACTTGCAGAAATAATGTTCAAGTAATAAAAGAATGCTACATAAGCATTTCTAGCCACTTTAATTAATTAAAATAAAAGGGTAAAACCTTATTAAGTTGTGACACCACTTTAAATCACATTCCCATGGACTACAATATGTGGTGATGACATATGTCAACATGATCCCATGTTTAGTTTGGAGAATATTAAATCTTAAGTAATTTTTCAATGAGTAGAAATTACTTTTCTAAAAATAAAAAAAGGTTTAAACCAAGCCTTAACCTTGTAATGTTAGAGATGATGCTAGATCATCTATAGGACCCTTGTGTGTGATGATTGCAAGTAGATAAGTATTGTTTGGTGATTGTGTACCTCGTATTTATTCATAGACGCTAGTACCGATCAAGGATACGAGGAGGAAGGAGGATACTACGAAGAGAAAGCCGAGGAGAACTTCAACCACTACTCTGCACAATGCAAGCTAACACTTGCAAGATACTATACCTATGCAAGCTTATACTGATATTGATGCAAGCTAACCCTTGCCAGATACCCTACTGATGCCACAAACCCATACTTGTGATATGACTACTCTATGCCTTAAGCATATGTGATCATAACCACTTGATAAACCAAATCCTAGTTTTATATGCAAGCTTCTTACCTTATTTTTTTATCAAAGCTTACTTAGAGTCTACCTAAGAGTGTGGTAGATACTAGACAGTTGTGCTGAAGGTTGCATAAAAAGCATAAAATTTGGCCTAAGCTAGAAACCTTGATATCAGGCTAAGATATAAGGTTGGACTTAGTGAAACTCCACTAGTTACCACCCCTCATTAGTACTATCCCCACCTGTAGATGCTAGTGCTAAGCATAAAACTTGATCAACTTTTAGATGGGAATACTTGGTGGAAAAATGGTTATGAAAACCTTGGAATGATGGATCATTATATTGAAATGTTTTGGACATGTGTTTCCAAACACTTGATGATTCTGGTAATAAAAATGTTGAGGCATGAGCCTTAGCCCTTTATAAAACTGATGGTTGTCTGGATGCGATACCATTCCAATTTTAGCGTACAACCACAATACCCGAATATTGGGTAGGGCTTATGAAACTTATATACCTTAGTATTAGCTCCCGGCCAAGGTCAGGTGAGGCTACCTTGTGAAGATTGTCCACATGCGGTACCAAGATGACAGTTGGTCATGGTTGGGAGGCCAAAATCACAGGAGAGGTGCTTATACTAGGCGTGTAATCGAAAGGTTAGGATTGATTATCCGCATCTTGAGTATGGTGAATTCGGGATTTGTTCTGACGGATGTATCGAATGTTGTGGTGAAAGTGTACAATCTCTGCAGAGTGTCAAACTATTGAATAGCGTCATGATTATGGACCGTTGGATGGCCATCTTCCCCGTCGGACTTTTCAAAATGACTTGTGAAATGAATTCAGACTTTGACTTGCCACATGAGTTGTGACCTAAATTACAAGATCCCCTAGGAGTTATAAAATTTTGACTAGCTTTGGAACTTAGTAGAGATAAACCTGGCTTTTGCAAAAACAACCCTAGAGCCTAGTGTCCTATTATCCAAAAACCCTTACTGTTAGTATTAGTTTGCAGTACTTAAAGAGTACTCATGGCTTTGACCAGCTATTCCCATGGCGGACTATGAAGAGGAGTACACGGAAGATGGACCCGGAAGGTTCGACAACTAGGATCATCTCCCATCGTCGGCATTGCATGTGACCCGAAGATGGAGCTTCCACGCCTCAACCGTTATTATTACGTATTCCGCTGCTTGATGTTGTATTAAGAACTGGATCATGATATCCCCATTTATGTAAGAACTTATGTATCGTTTGTAATGGATGAAGTACTATGGTATCCAATTCTGTTATGTCTCGCAAAAATGGTAATCCTGGGATTGCGATGTATGGCATAACAGGCTTCTAGGATTGAAAAATCCGGGTGTTGACAAGTTGGTATCAGAGCCATCCTGACCATAGGAGACCCTAGTTAGATTGGACGTTAAACCAAAAACTTAGTTTCAAAACCAAAGAACACAAATATTTACGAAAACTTATTCTCACTCTTACCTCTTTAATTCTTTAATAAAACTTCATGTTCCTCAAAAACTCTTGCAAAGTAGATAAAATTTTGACACACTTGATCACGCTGCTAATCTACTCATCCTCTATTTTTATAGATGGACGTGAAGTACATCAAGTTTTATCAGTTGGGGAATGGAGGAGACCTTATCTTTGAGAGGGATCTAGATCAGCTTTCGGAACTTCCGAGCATCCGAGTTCCGAGTTCTCGAGCTCAATGATCAAGGAGGAGAAGATCTGCAATGGCTAATTGTTGCAAGTCTCAGGAAAGATTGAACCTCCCATGCGGAGGAATTCAGTTTACCTTGAGGAAAACAAGCGGCTCGATGGACTTGCTAGAGCAATGCAAGAAGCTCTTTCCGTA
Source organism: Avena longiglumis (assembly GCA_030063025.1). Taxonomy (NCBI): domain Eukaryota; kingdom Viridiplantae; phylum Streptophyta; class Magnoliopsida; order Poales; family Poaceae; genus Avena; species Avena longiglumis. The sequence continues at coordinate 1,163,638 of CP125979.1, forward strand.
CGTGTGGGAGCATCAATCAGATCAAGGGTACTCGCTTTGAGTTTTTCCCAAGACGTGATGCAAATGGACAACCATTGGAAGCCCCATACCACCCCGAGCTGAAGACTCAATTGGACCACCTTAGCTTCATGATGTATGATCGTCAGCAGGAATTGGACAACTGCCGTGACTATTGCAACCACAAGTCTGCCATCATCAAGACGAAGGACCAGACCATCGCCATGCTAGAAAATGATCGCAAGTCTCACCGCCGTCAGCTCGACAAGAAGGAGCACATTATTGCCCGTCTTCGCCATCGCATATCATCTCTAGAAGAGACCATCCACGAGAGAGACATGCAGTTAGAGGAAGGGGAGAATGCCGGAGAGGATCTTCGTGGAGACCCTTACTCCTATCTCAGCGATGACAACGATTTTCTGGAGGATCAGGCCATGGGCTTCTTCACCGATGAGGATGATTTCGCCTTCATCGATGATGCTGAAGATGATGAAGCCACAGACTCCGAGGAGTAGTAGCACTGAGCACTAGCGTAGTGAGTAGTAGTTGGTCCCACTGTATCGTAGTTTCCAGAATGGTTCTTAAAACCATCTGTTTTTCCTTGACGTGGTGTGCGTTGTATCGAGTGAATGAATGAATGAAAAAGCAAGTTGCTAGAAAAATCTGAATCAAACATTTAACACTTTTCAAAGACCCAAAACCTTAGAAATTTCCCTCTTTTCTCATGATCTATACCAACCTTCAGATGCCACGTGGAGGAAGTGGTTCAGCCCCGGATCCGATGTTGAAGATTCTGCAAATGTTGACCTCGCGTCAAGCCAACCTAGCCACTCGCACTAGCCCACAACAACCAAGGCCATGGAAATCAGGACAACCACAGATCTAAGCTCAAGAATTTCCAGAATACCAACCCACCCGTTTTCACCAAGTCAGAAGAACCCCTAGATGCTGATGATTGGCTGCAAACCATGGAAAATAACCTAGAAGTCGCCGGAGTGGAAGCCAACGAGAAAGTCCTGTTCGCCACCCATTATCTAGCCGGAGATGCCAGGTCATGGTGGAACATTGTTCGTGCAATGACCAGAGGCCAGATGATGACCTGGGAGGAATTCAAGGTCAAGTTTAGCAGAACCCATGTGCCACCAGGTTTGATCAAGAGAATGAGAGACGAGTTCAGAGAATTGAAGCAAGGAAGGATGACTGTAGTGGAATAGCGTGACAAATTTTTGTCATTAGCTAGGTATGCCCCGGACGAGATAGGCACCGAAGCCAAGAAGAAAGAAAGATTCCTGAATGGTCTGCATGACGAGATGCGGATAGTGTTAGTCAATATCCCCTTTGTTGATATTGAAGCCCTTGTCGACTCTGCTATCTAGATGGAAGGAAAGATCAACCATGCCAATGAGAACCGCAAGCGTCGCATGATGCATCAAACAGGAACCCATCAGACCCCAAAGTATCGCCCCAACCCATCTCCAGGATTTGCCCCAAGAACCAACAGACCCCCTATGACCCGTCCAACCGTGGAAACCCTAGACCCATAGGAAATCACAACAACCCCGGCAACTCTAGCAATTTCACCCGTGCCCCACCCAAGTTCAACACCAACAATGCTACCGCCAACCCCAACAACCTTGGGGATGGAAGCAATCTTGTGCTGTCGACCAAGGACAAGTCACAAGTGACCTGTTATGACTGTGGAAATAAAGGCCACTATTCCAACGAGTGCCCCAACAAGAAGAATGCTACAGCCCCCAACGCCAATGTCCCAGCTCAGCAGCAGCGTCGTGTCCAGCCAGAGAGAAGATTTGCCCCAGGGAATTCACTCAACCGCAATGACCGTCTTTTTGTCATGCATGCTGAAGCTCAGGAAGCGCCAGACGTCGTGCTGAGTATGTTTTCTGTTAATTCAGTACTTGCAAGAGTGTTGTTTGATTCTGGTACATCGCATTCATTTGTCACCGAAGAATTTGCCTGCACTAGTAAAATTCAACCAACCAAATTGAAGCATGCGATGATTGTACAAATTCCCGGATCAACCACCAAGGCTAGGCAAATTTGCAAGGCCGTCCCTATCCGAATCCATGGCATAGATTTTTGTGCTAACCTAATAGTACTCGGAACTAAAGGTTTGGAAGTAGTACTAGGAATGGATTGGATGTCCAAACATAAGGGATTGATTGACTGTGCCAAGAAAGCCATCACCATGACCAATACCACCGGAATATCAGTCGAGCATATATTTGAAACCTTACCTCGCCAATTCAAGTGTAACAAGAGTCTAGCCCAACCTACCATTGACCAAGTTCGAATAGTCTGCGAATACCCCGATGTATTTCCAGATGTTTTGCCCGGTATGCCCCCAGATCGGGATATCGAGTTTATCATCGAACTAATCCCCGAAACAGGACCCATAGCCCAGAGACCCTATAGTATGAACCCGTCAGAACTAGAAGAACTGAAGAAGCAACTAGATTCCATGTTAGAAATCGGATTGATTCAACCAAGTGCGTCCCCATGGAGATCACCTGTCTTGTTTGTGGACAAGAAGGATGGAGGTAACCGTTTGTGTACGGATTATCGGAAGTTGAATGATGTCACCATCAAGAACAAGTACCCCTTGCCTAAGATAGAAGATTTGTTTGATCGGTTGACCGGTGTGTGTTTTCTAAGATTGATCTTAGGACTGGCTATCATCAACTCAAGATTCGTCAGAAGATATTCCAAAGACCGCTTTACCACGGATATGGATTGTATGAGTATAGTCATGTCTTTTGGATTAACCAATGCCCCGCTTATTTCATGAACCTCATGAATAAGATTTTTATGGACTTCCTGGATAAGTTTGTCGTTGTTTTCATCGATGACATTCTGATTTATTCCAAATCAGAAGAAGAACATGAGCTACACCTAAGGACCATTCTTGGAACCCTTAGAGAGCATCAGCTGTATGCAAAATTTAGCAAATGTGAATTCTGGTTACAGGAAGTAGGATTCCTCGGTCACATTGTATCCGCCGGAGGAATTGCCGTTGACCCTGCCAAAGTGAAAGATGTAGAAGATTGGCAAGCCCCAACCACTCAAACCCAAGTTCGTGCTTTTCTCGCATTGGCGGGATATTACCGCAAATTTGTAGAAGGATTCTCTAGTATCGCCAGACCAATGACCCAATTGCTGAAGAAGGACAAGAAGTTTGAATGGACCGACAAATGTGAAGCGAGTTTTCAAGAACTCAAAAGGAGATTGATTTCAGCCCCAATCTTGATCATGCCGGATATCACGAAGCCCTTCGATGTGTATTGTGACGCATCCAAGATTGGTCTCGGATGTGTGCTAATGCAAGAAGGCAAAGTTATATCTTATCTATCGCGACAATTGAAGCAACATGAACAAAATTACCCAACCCATGACCTCGAACTCGCAGCCGTAGTTCTAGCCCTGAAGACATGGAGACATTACCTGATGGGAAACCGTTGTGAGATTTATTCGGATCACAAGAGCCTAAAGTATATATTCACTCAGAAGGAGCTGAATATGAGGCAGAGAAGATGGATTGAGCTAATCAAGGATTACGACCTGGACATTCACTATCACCCTGGTAAAGCCAACGTGGTAGCCGATGCCCTTAGCAAATTGCCATGCCGCTTGAACTCCATGATTTTGAAGGAGCAACCAAGTCTGCACAAAGAGATGGAAGATTTTTGAATGGAATTAGTAAGTGAAGGATTTTTGGCTAGCATAGAACTTCAGCCCACTTTGATCAGTCAGATTAAAGAGGCGCAGAAAGGAAATGCCGATGTCGGCGGAATCAAGCGTCGATCAGACAGTGCAAAGGTACCGGATTCACCGAAGACGAAGAAGGAGTTCTGTGGTACAAAGGACGCCTTTGTGTACCATCAGATTCTGAGTTAAAAGAAGTTATCTTGAAGGAGGCTCATGATACTCTTTATTCTATCCATTCCGGAGGAACTAAGATGTATCAAGATTTGAAAGAGCAATTTTGGTGGCATAAGATGAAGAGAGAAATCGGAAGCTATATCGCCAAGTGTGATATATGTCAGCGAGTCAAGGCCGGACATCAAAGACCCGCTGGATTGTTGCATCCTTGGCAAATTCCGGAATGGAAATGGGATTCTGTAGGAATGGACTTTATCACTGGACTACCTACTTCTAGTAGGGGAAATGACTCTATTTGGGTCATAGTGGACAGATTGTCCAAAGTCGCCCATTTCTTGCCCGTCAAAACCACATATCAGAGTTCGAAGCTAGCGGAGTTGTACATCGCTAGAATAGTTAGTTTGCACGGATTCCCCAAGAACATAGTATCGGATCGAGGAACTCAGTTTACCTCGAGATTCTGGAAGAAAGTCCAAGAAGGTTTAGGAACCCGCCTAGATTTCAGTACCGCGTATCACCCTCAAACCGATGGACAAACGGAGCAAGTAAATCAAATACTCGAAGATATGCTTAGAGCATGTGTGATAGAATATGGATCCAAGTGGGAAGACTGTCTGCCGTTTGCAGAATTTTCCTACAACAATAGTTACCAAGCCAGTTTGCAAATGGCCCCATTTGAATTCATGTACGGAAGAAAGTGTCGCACCCCTTTGAACTGGTCGGAAGTAGGAGAGAGTCAGATTTTCGGACCCGACATCCTACGAGAGGCAGAAGAGAAGGTTCACAAGATTCATGAGCACCTCAAGACCGCCCAATCCCGACAGAAGAGTTATGTCGACAAGAGACGTCGAGACCTCGCCTTCAATATAGGAGAGTTTGTTTATCTGAAAGTGTCACCATTGAAGGGAATGCAGCGTTTCCAACTCAAAGGAAAGTTAGCCCCCAGATATATCGGACCTTTCAAAATTCTGAACCGTCGAGGAGAAGTATCGTATCAACTGGAGCTACCAGAAGAGATGTCAGCTGTGCACAATGTGTTCCATATCTCGTTACTTCGCAAGTGTCTCGAAGTCCCCGAGAAGACCGAAGTGTTCAAGAATATCGATCACCGGACCATAGAGATCAACGATGACCTAACCTATCCCGAAGTACCCATCCGTATATTGGAAGAAGCCTTTCGAACTACCAGAACCCGAAGCATCAAGTTTCTCAAGATTCAGTGGAGCAACCACACAGAAGAGGAAGCTACCTGGGAACGCGAAGATCACATCAGGACGGAGTTTCCCGATCTCTTCAAATCCTAGGTAATCTTTTCGTACTTTTTCAAATCTCGGGACGAGATTTTGTTTAAGGGGGGAAGGTTTGTAAAATCCCAAAAATACCAAACTTAGATAATCAAACACTAATCATCAAGATTAGGGTTAACAAAAACTTTTCTAAATAAACTCATCAATGCATGTATATGTGTATGCATGGATTTTGAATTTCTTTAAAAACCACCTTGTTTGTGTGATCCATTGCTTGTAAAATGTTTCTTAGGTGAAATGAACATCATCTAAAACAGTTCCCACACTTTTCCTAAAGACAAGTAAATCAAAACAAATATATTAAGTGAATGGTCATTTTGACCAATTTAACTCCCATGCCTACTTTGGCTGTCTCAAACTTTCAAAACCTAACAGAAACTTTTCTGGATCTTTGCACCCCTTGAATGTACTCATAACAAGGTATCAAGACCCACTTTGTGATCATCCAGAAACTTTCAAATGCATAGTTTAAATGACAATTCAAAATTGAATCTTTATCATATGGGAAGATCCCACTTTTCCAAAACCCACTCAAAAAAGCTCAACTTTCAAAACCCAAGCATCTGCAGACTCTTGACACCAATCTAGCAAACCCACCAAAATTCATTTCAAAATTCAAAACTTGATTTCATGCGGCTATTTCATCAAACAGGTTGCAGACACAAATCAAACAAAACCTCAAACACTATAGTGTGCAGTGATTCTTGCCTAACTTGTTCCTAGTTAGCTCACATAGCTCAAGAGATCATCTAGAAAGATTAGCCCAACACTAGCACCCCGTGAGCTTGCCATTGCCATTAATGGTGAAACCGAGCACCCCAACGTCACCCCATTGTGGACAGTAGGCTAGAGGAAGAACTAGTTGTGCCAACCTTGTCTGGGAGGCAGCCCACCGTCCACCGCCACACCCTGTCCCAGCCGCGAGCGTAGCCAAGCCCTGGACCACGCGCACAAGCCGCGCCCAGACCATGCCGAGCGTGCGCCAGAGCGCCACCCTCGACCAGCGTCCACAGACCGCACGCCGCCCTCACCGCGTGCACACACGATCACCACCGACCCAGGAGACCGCCAGACATCCCCGTTTGCCTCCCCGTGCCATACAGCCACTGCCCGCCGTCGAAGACGCCGCCTCTGCCGCGCAGAGCACCGGACGTTCCAGACCAAACCACACCGCCCCATGCCTCGTGACCATGTCGTTGAGCATCGCCAGGAGACACAACACCGTCCCCTACCCTTTCCCATGCCATTAGCCGCCTGTAACGTCGCCCCCGACGAGCTCACCGTGCGTCCCGACGGTCCCCTTGCTCGACTATAAATAGAGGCCACCCCCGCACGATTTATTCACACCATCTCACTCCCCTCTCCTCACTGACCGTGCCACGCCGTCCTCAGAGCAAGGCGAGCATCACCTCGCCGGAATTTCACCGGAGCCCGCCGCCTCTGAAGAAGAAGGGAGCCAGCGATTGGAGCCGCCCAGGAGAAGCCACCGGTACCAGGAGGTTCGCCGTCGTCGACTTCGTCGTTCGCCCGCCTCGCCGACCCTCGCCCGTACCCCGGTGATCCCCCAACGCCCCTCACTAGCCGGAGTTGTCTCGCGTCGACGATGACCCCCAGCCGTTGGATTAGAACTAGATCGAACGATCCACATTGCCCCATACCTCTTCGCCCAGCCCCGTGTCACTGACGAGTGGGGACACCCACTTAAGCAGCCAGCAGAGCAAGCGCTTAGCAGGCCGCCCGTTAAATTTCCCTTGAGCCCAGCGATTCAAATTAAATATTTTCTATTTCAATTCAAACACACTTCAGCACTCAACTTAAAAAATCAACCCAGATCGATTCAGTGCACCAATTTGAATGAAACCAATTTTGTTGGAAAGGTCTGTGAATGCTGAATCCAAGCCCGTTGGATTCAAGTCATTTGGATCTGTAGACCACCCATAGTAAAAATAACAAGGCAGAAGCTTTTCTGCATTCAAACATTTTTCAAATTTAAACCATAAAAGCTTTTGAGTTGATTCCAACTCTCAAAAATCACATTTAACCATACCTTTCAGAATATATAAAAATATATAGGTTTACTTGCAGAAATAATGTTCAAGTAATAAAATAATGCTCCATAAGCATTTCTAGCCACTTTAATTAATTAAAATAAAAGGGTAAAACCGTATTAAGTTGTGACACCACTTTAAATCACATTCCCATGGACTACAATATGTGGTGATGACATATGTCAACATGATCCCATGTTTAGTTTGGAGAATATTAAGTCTTAAGTAATTTTTCAATGAGTAGAAATTACTTTTCTAAAAATAAAAAAAGATTTAAACCAAGCCTTAACCTTGTAATGTTAGAGATGATGCTAGATCATCTATAGGACCCTTGTGTGTGATGATTACAAGTAGATAAGTATTGTTTGGTGTTTGTGTACCTCGTATTTATTCATAGACGCTAGTACCTACCAAGGATACGAGGAGGAAGGAGGATACTACGAAGAGGAAGCCAAGGAGAACTTCAACCACTGCTCTGCACAATGCAAGCTAACACTTGCAAGATACTATACCTATGCAAGCTTATACTGATATTGATGCAAGCTAACCCTTGCCAGATACCCTACTGATGCCACAAACCCATACTTGTGATATGACTACTCTATGCCTTAAGCATATGTGATCATAACCACTTGATAAACCAAATCCTAGTTTTATATGCAAGCTTCTTACCTTATTTTTTTATCAAAGCTTACTTAGAGTCTACCTAAGAGTGTGGTAGATACTAGACAACAGTCTTTGAAGGTTGCATAAAAGCATAAAATTTGGCCTAAGCTAGAAACCTTGATATCAGGCTAAGATATAAGGTTGGACTTAGTGAAACTCCACTAGTTACCACCCTCATTAGTACTATCCCCACACAGATGCTAGTGCTAAGCATAAAACTTGATCAACTTTTAGATGGGAATACTTGGTGGAAAAATGGTTATGAAAACCTTGGAATGATGGATCATTATATTGAAATGTTTTGGACATGTGTTTCCAAACACTTGATGATTCTGGTAATAAAATGTTGAGGCATGAGCCTTAGCCCTTTATAAAACTGATGGTTGCGGATGCGATACCATTCCAATTTTAGCGTACAACCACAATACCGAATATTGGGTAGGGCTTGACTGAAACTTATATACCTTAGTATTAGCTCCTCCGCCAAGGTCCGAGCCGAGGCTACCTTGTGAAGATTGTCCACTGCAGTACCCAAGATGACAGTTGGTCATGGTTGGGAGGCCAAACTCACAGGAGAGGTGCTTATACTAGGGCGTGTAATCGAAAGGTTAGGATTGATTATCCGCATACTGAGTATGGTGAATTCAGGATTTGTTCCTGGCGGATGTATCGAATGTTGTGGTGAAAGTGTACAATCTCTGCAGAGTGTCAAACTATTCGAATAGCCGCGTCCGCGGTTATGGACCGTTGGAGTGGCCATACTGTTCCCCCGTCAGACTTTTCAAAATGACTTGTGAAATGAATTGAGACTTTGACTTGGCCACAACAGAGTTGTGACCTGAATTACAAGATCCCCCCTAGGATTTATAAAATTTTGACTAGCTTTGGAACTTAGTAGAGATAAACCTGGCTTTTTGCAAAAACAACCCTAGAGCCTAGTGTCCTATTATCCAAAAAAATCCTTACCTGTTAGTATTACTTTGCGAGTATTTAAAGAGTACTCATGGCTTTGTCCCTGGATATTCCCATGGCCAGACTATGAAGAGGAGTACCTGGAAGATGGACCCCCGGAAGGTTACGACAACTAGGATCATCTCCCATCGTCAGCATTGCCTGTGACCCCGAAGATGGAGCTTCGCCTACGCTACCGTTATTATTACGTATTCCGCTGCTTGATGTTGTATTAAGAACTGGATCATGAGATCCCCATTTGTGTAAGAACTTATGTATCGTTTGTAATGGATGAAGTACTATGGTATCCAATTCTGTTATGTCTCGCAAAAATGGTAATCCTGGGATTGCGATGTATGGCATAACAGGCATCTAGGATTGAAAAATACGGGTGTTGACAGATGTACAATGGCCGACTCAGTCAGGCGAACATGACCACAAAATGGAAGGAAAAGACCGACAAGTTCTTGGAACCACCTCAAGGCTAATCCTCAAGATACACTACGACGCGCGCGTGAACTGCGTGACCAATTGGTATGGGCACGAGAAGAAGATTGCAATGCCGAAGAAGCGCGCCCGAAAAAGGCTTCTGACGCGTGAGCAATACATGAAGGTAGGCATATTTGCCTCTTTTGACTTCACACATGACTATAGTTTACTTTCATTCCTCTATTAATTTATATCATGTGTATGTAGGTGTCTCCTCAGTATGCCGCCTTCAAGGGCCAATGCTTTCAGTTGATGGTTGCCAGGTGGGGATCCAAGGACTATGTGGAAGCTCACATGGATGCGATGCGTCGGCGTGAGATGTTGGGCGAAGGAACACACCGTCAAGGCAACCTCGCCATCACTGGCGTCATCCAGAAAAGGGTGAGCAAATCCGTAATTTATTTATTTATTCCTACCACTTTATTCTATATGTGTGATTGTCTATTTTATTTATCTTAATTCTTTCTCTTGCAGAAACTTGACACATGCGAGGACATCACTCACTTTTAGGCTTTCTACCCGGGAGGTGAAGAAACCCGAGGAGGGGAAGTCAAAGTGGATGACTTTAGGATCTGAGCTTAGGGTTGGAAAATACGAGACGGAGTACAAGAGTCGCATGGCGAAAACTCAAACCCGCTCACGGAGCCCTTCGACCCCGAGGTTGCTATGCTAGTAGGAGATGGCAAGAAGAATGGTCGATTATATGTTGCCGACGGTTGCGTCCCTGAGATCTCCATTCCATCTAAGAGGCAACTCTACGGCAGTGGGAAAGGCTCGCGTATAGAGACGCGCCCACAACCTTCACAGGTTATGTATAATAGGATGCAGGTATGGTACTCTTCATTGATCATACAATAATTGACTATATGTTTGCATTGTAACGATGATGATGAAATTGTGATAACACGATGTAGGCTCAACTAGAGGAGGATCGGCGAAAGCGAGAGGAGGCTGAGCAAAAGGTTCTCCAAATGCAGGAGATGTGGGTTGAGCAACAACGAGCAGTGCATGCTAGGTTCGCAGCCTATGATGCGCAATTTCATGTGAGTTCTTTCCCATAAGACTGGATGGCTAACTCCATTCAACTTGTAAAACTTACCTTCTCAAATTGGATTTATAGCTCTTAGCTTCTGCGAATGGAACAACTCCTCCTGTTCTTCCTCCTTTTCCTTCGATGAACTTCCAATTCGTAAGTTATGTTGCATCTATTCAATACTACATCTTATTGTGACATGTTTAACGTCTCATAACCGTTTACCATGTTTTGTAGGGAATGCTTTCGGCCGGATCCAACAACAAACCAACCCTTCCGGAGGATGAAAGCCTTGTGACGCCTGCCACTACGAGCGTGCCCATGCCGAATCTGGACATCCCGAACATTAGGAGGCAACTTTATGAGTTCCCACACTCTTTGTCAATTTCTTGTTTGTATACATCTTGTGTCAAATTATACCAAGTCCTTACCATATAGCTACATAGATACCAAGTTTTATGGTTGTTCCAAATATACCCTTGTTAGAATCAAATGTCAATATTCTTCGGAGAATCATCTTACCATATACATACCAAGTCCACATAGCTACATAGATAACAAATTTGAATTTGCTTGTGCAAAACTATACCTTGTTAGAATCATGTAATATTTTTACCATATAGCTACATAGATGATAAATTACAATTATGCTAGTGCTAAATTTACCTTATTAGTATCATGTAAATATGTTTGTTAGAATCATCTTACCATATAGCTATATATATACCTAGTTTGAACTTTTTAAGATTGCATCATTTTTACTCATGCTTGTGTGTTTTGCACTTTGTAGGATTACATCAAGGAAGCCTATGTTGTGGTGGAACATGGTCGCCGTTGATGGAGCTATGTACCACATGCTAGAGGACTATGTGCCACTTGGTTGTGTTGATGGATATGTGAACTTGAATTCAAGTGTTTGTTGAACTTGTGAACTTTGTATGCATGTTTGATGTACTAGTGCACTTGTGAACCTATTATGTGAGTTCTTGCTGTGATATATGTGTGTTGTGAGCCTACATATGATTATGTATGTCTAGATTTATTTTGAAATGCAGGGTATAATGAAAAACAGCATGAACCTGCCAATTTTTCGTGGACTTTGCCGTGTATCCTAGGAAAAACACTCGGCAAAAAGAACAACTTTACCGTGTATCCCAGGTAAAACACTCGGTAAACAGAACACCTTTGCCGTGTGTCCTAGGTAAAACACTCGGCAAACAGAACATCTTTGCCGTGTACCCCAGGTAAAACACTCGGCAAAGAGAACATCTTTGCCAGGCAATACACTCGGCAAAGAGTATGGCTGTGCCGTGTATTACATCAGAAATACTCGGCAAATATTATAAGTCGACGTGTCTCCATCCAGTGAATGGGGCGATGTGGAGAAATCCCAGCCGTTAATCTTTGCTGTGTGTTTGTCGGAAACACTCGGCAAACATTTGACACCGTCTTCAGCTGCCGCGCCGTGAACACATTATTTTACCGAGTGCGCGGCTGGTAGACACTCGGCAAAAGTTTGCCGAGTATCCGGGTGTTAAACACTCGGCAAAGTCGAGTTTGCCGGCGGGGTGTACGCTGTGAACTCTTTGCCGAGTGTAAATACACGGCAAACATTTGCCGAGTATATTTCGGCCTTTGCTGTGTATTTTAAATACCCAGTAAAAAATCGTTTTCATGTAGTGCCGGTGCCCCTAGACTGAACCCGACCCATCGAGGGCGAGCGGTGGCACCCAATGAACAAGATTAGCGATGCGAAAAAAGGTCTGGTGCCCCCATCCTGACAATGACCATGGCTCTTCGTTTTTATCGCCTCGTCTCCCGTGCTTCCTTAAAGTCCTGTCGTCGGTTAGGAGCACAAAAGATGCGTCCCATCGGAACCATGCGGCGGCATAGCTTCGCAACACCGTTGCACTGTTCCCGCCCTTTCTACACCGTGTCTGCCGCACGTTCATGCCTTTTCTACACTGCTCCTAGCTCGCCTTCCCGCCCTATATGAGCCCGCAGTGCCTTTCACCATCCCTCCTCGTTCTCTCGCCCGCTGAAAATCAAGAGATCCCACCACCCCTCTCCCATCGATGGTCGAGTGCTACCCCAACGATCCGAGGACGGCGAATGGCTTCGGCCGTCGCTACCTCCACGAGCACGAGTCCAGCGCGCTATATGAGTCCAATTACCCGGCGCCACCGGACTGGCCACCTCCCCGCCGACTGGAAGCTGAATGGTGGAGGCATCTTGATCCCGCCACCATCGGGCGAGGCGGATCGGGCGACCACCATCCACCAGTTGTACTGGATCGAGCTCACACCGGTGCTACGCGATGTTCCCCGATGGGATCCCAACATTGAGGGACTCTTGCTTCCCGCGAATCTTTTTTTAAACCCTCTTCATGCGTCGAGTCTTCGTCTATAGTGAGACTGTGAGAGGGCTGTTGGCCTACTGCTAACCACTAGGTTCATTCTTTTCAAATTAGCTTCGTCCTGCATGCATGCATGCTACCAATTTGAAATGGTAAGTGCTAGGCGTCCCCCGGACGATGGGGGAGCTCCTGTCGTCCTGCTTCCCGTGCTGACACATGTCCATTTGCTGCAAAATATCCCGGATTTCCTACATATGTCCCCGCTTTTGTTTCTGAAGCAAAAAAATGATTCGTTTCAGAAATAGAACGTCTCGCCGGAGACCTCACCGGAGACCTCGCCGGAGACCATGCAGCAAAAACATTGTGCTAATGCAGCAAAACCGACTTTGCTGGAGACATCGTCAGAAAAAACTCGCCGGTGACTCTCCCCGGAGATATTGTAGCAAAAAGTTGACACTGATGTAGCAAAACCACAAGACGGTTGTAGCAACAAAGTTCTTCTAATGTAGCAAAAATCCTACTTCGCCGGAGACATCGTTGGAGAATTTATCCGGAAAACCTCGTCGGAGAACTTGTAGCAAAATTTTTATGGTATTGTAGCAAAACAAAAAAACAGAGATAGCAAAAAATATATCAATGTAGCAAAATCAAAAGCTAGGTTTGGTCGTTGCATGGAGCAGCGCCGCCCTTAGCAGGGAGCAACTCTGGCCGCCATTTGTAGCAACGTCGCCCACCACATGGAGCAAGGACGCTCTCCGCAAGAAGCAAAAGGCCGCCGCCGTTAGGGAGCAACACCGCTCGCCATAGGGAGCAAAGCCGGTTGCCGCAGGGAGCACCCCCGCCGTTCCCATCGCAGTAGCCACCGCCATGGCCCTCGCAGCACGGTAGCAGGCGCCTCCTACCCGTGGAAGAATCCGATATGGGAGGGGGACACATCGGGCGAGATGAGGAGGGGAAAGGGCGTACCTGTCGGAGGAGAGAGGAAGGAGGCGGCAGTGCGTGCTTGGGCAGCTGCATCTGTGGGCGGGGGAAAGGAGCTCTCCCATGGGAAGGGGATGAGAAGAAAATGAAGAGGAAGAAGGTGAGGGAAAGGATAAGACGGGCGAGCTGCTCGATTCGGTGGTGGGGCCCATGGGGCGCGTGGCAGGGAGAAACGCTAGCGAGCGCTGACCCGGACGATGATCGTCCAGGGGAACGGAATCGTTTTCCATTTGAAATACTATATATGTGCACGTTACATATTGCAAGTTCCTCTTCCTCCCACAGTGGAATGAAAATTAAGTTTTGACTAAACAAAGTACTACTCTCTTCGTCCCAAGATATACGACTTGAATTTATTTAGATTCAGATGTAAATCTACACTTAGAATCTAGACAAACTGAAATGACTTATTTCAAGACACAGAGAGTACTATATGCGTTATGCATGATTGCTATGTCACCCGACCATGATACATCACATCTATCTTAAGAGATCGCTCGACATCGGTAGCCATTTGGGCTGCATGCATTGCGGGTAGGGTTGCAAAAGCGGGATCCCGCATATACCGTAGAACACGTGGATTAGTACCGCGCCCTGCTCCACTTGCAACCCTAATTTTAGGCATGGTTGTCGCAGTATACCTACCTAGCTAGGTAGGCTACATAGAACTACTGCATAGATGCCATGCATAGATGCATGATTTCCATCCCAGGTAGGTATAGTTCCATGCATAGATGCCATGATTTCTGATCTGATTTCCATGCATAGATGCCATGATTTCTGATCTGATTTCCATCCCATGATCCCCAACCTACACCTACCTGAAGAATGAGACCCACACTGAACAAATTCAGGCGTCCCTCCCTCCGGTCCATGCACACGTACGGCCTCACATGCGAACGCAGGACCAGATCATGTGCATGCATTCGCCAATGTCCTTAACAGCCATGCCAATGCATGTCTATAATGCAGGAGAGAAAATGGAATCAATAATCCAACCGACAAATCATGAGATGAACTGATGAAGGCCGTATAGTTAGCATGAACTTTGGCTTGATTGCTCTCAGCAAACATTCTGCCAGTTTTGTGTGTATGCTGGTAGCCACCTAGAGTCAATTTTCCGAACATGACGCTATATCCATACTATGGTACTTTAGGGGAAAACATAACTACATGTTTATAAATTTTCTTTAAAAGGAACCTCGAGCATGCCGTGGATAGGAACACACGCCCATTTGCAAATTCTGTGGAAGTTTGATCATTTTATGAGGTGGAGATATGTAATCACAATAAATTAGGTTATTTCATAATTTATTTATCTACAATACAATTAAGTAACTTGGTGGGGAAAGCTATTAGCTCCAGATACATGTCTTCACCGGATTTTGTATGCAAGCCTTTACCGCACTCTTTAAAAAATTAGAGGTTGGGAAGCTCACAAGAAGTTTCGGCAATTTTTTGCATGCAAACAAGAATCGATTGGGATAGTCCGCAAAAAAAGGAGGATAGCGCATCACCGATTTCGGAGGCTTCGAGAGCACGTCGATCAATTAGGGTATGTTCGGTTCTAGAACTAGAGGGGATGGAACGGAATGGTTCCATTCTAACGCCATGGAACTATTCCAACCCCGTGTTCGGTTCAAAAAAAAATCGAGAAACGGTTGGGACAACATTCGTGGTATGGAATGGCAAGATTCTACCCCTAATTGATTTTTTTCTTCAAATCACAGCAGCTAAACAAAGAAGGGAGTACCATCTTACCTAATTCCTGATGCCGCCGTGCCTAATTCCCGCCACGGCCCAGGTGTTCCTGCCTGTCACCGTCGCATGCCTGCGCGCCGCCGCGTGCCTGCGTGTCGTCGCGCGTGCTTGCCCGCCACCGTCGCGCCGCTGCACCCACGCACGCTTGGCCCCTGGCAGAGTTGGTTACTAATCGCTAATTAGGAGGCTAATTATTTTTCTGGTTAGAAGATGCGGGCGGGTTAGCGAGGCGTTCCGCCAGATCCAGCCGATTCGGCCGGACGAGTGCGTTCTGCATATTAAAGGTATATTCTGTTCCGAGAAACTACTTGGTTCCATTCTATCCGTCCAACCGAATATAGAAACTGTTGCTAGGTGCGGAATCGGACTCATTCCGTTCCTCAAGTTCTAGAACCGAACACACCCTTACTGTTGATCATGGTTTAAAGATAAAATATATTGAAAAGGCAAAATTGAGTGTTCTAAAATATGTTTTTTATGATCTCCTAGAACATTCTTCATTTTCTTCTGCCCAAAAATCTCCACAATAGCAATTTTATAATGGAAAATAATAATATAATGTACAATCTATTGAGGGGTCATTGTGGTAATTTTAAGTAGGGGTAGGCAAGCGTGCAAGCGTGCACGCAGCAGCAACTATTGCACACACAGGGAGAAGGACGGTGGAGTGGTGGTCTCCATAGAAGAGGAGAGGAGGGAGCAGGGTGTGAGCGTGGGTCGTCGTCCTTGTCTCTCACCAACTGTTGGATTCCCTCTAGTCCCTACCACCGCTACCAGATCAGAAGACAGCACAGAAAACTACACGTACGTACAGCACACATATATGCTAGCTCAAGTGCTCAACCGTTTACTCTTTCACCAAGCAATATTGGAATCGTTCTAGAAATTATTATATAGATTTGCTAGTTCTCACGCGCCCGAAAACTTCTTAGGTCTCGGTCACCTCTCTCGCCATTAGATTTACCTCGTGATTCGTGCAACGTGAGCCTTTCACATGAGTTGCAACCAGGTTATAACTAGGATTTTAATAAGTTGTAACTAGGTTGCAACTGAGAACTAGTATAAATTATATAAATTACAACCTAATTACAATTAACAATTAGTACAAATAGTAGAATGATGTTAGCGACTTAGACATAAGAAGTTCTCATACGCCTGAGATCTAGGCATTCCCATTCTTATACTACTACTACATCAAACATAAAATTTGTTCTCCAACTTAGCCCTCCTTGTTACTACTCTCTCCGTCTCAATATAGATGTTGAATTTTTTAAAATTTAGTAGTATCTAGACACTATTAGTACTAGATAAATCAATAAATTTACTATATATATTTTGAGAAGGAAGGAGAAGTAGAAAATAGGTTCATGTTGAACGACCACCGCTACCAGATCAGAAGTAATACATATGCGTGGTCCATCGACAGGCTAGGCCTGCTGATTCAACTGTCGGCATGCCCAGTGTGGTGGCAAGTTGCCAACCTACCAAAATTCACCAAGACGCACTCCAAGAAAGAAACAAAAGAACTCGTCTTACCAAACAACGTCAGGTAGAAAAAACTCTTTTTACTACAGTAGCAAATTTTGACCAGACGAGAATATTCATGTGAAACACAGGGAAGAAGAAACAAGAGGTTTGAGCGAGCTAGGATATACTCCCTCAATTCCTAAGTATAAGACATATAGTTTTCTTGCATAAATATTAGCGTATTGACTGAGAGGACAAATTTTGTTGTTGTTAGACCTGAATATCCTAGCTGATTGACATGAGATAGAGGGAAAATAGGAAGTTCGGACATCCTCTCTCCTGATCGGATTAATTGCATCCTAAATAAACGGAATAAATTAGTTCGCCCAGCGATACACCTTATATTGTGAACTTAAAAAAAAACTATACACCTTATATAAAAAAAATAGAGAGTATTAGTATTAGTACCTAGAAACTACAAGTCATCATCAGTTTCATACTCCAAGGCTTAAGGCCTATAATTTTTTAAAAAGTCAAGTCATTTAAGTTTGACCAAACTTTAAAAAAATATCAACAACTATTATATTATATAAATACAATGTAAAAATATGTTTCATGATGTATTAAAGGGTATGGATTATGTATTGTAAATATTAATATTTTTATCTAAAAACTTGGTCAAACTTTAGGTAGTTTGACTTAAAAAAAAAGTTACAGGCCTTAAGCCTTGGAATGAAGGTAGTAATAGAATAATGAAAAGAAAGTGAGTAGCTAATTAAACACCTGAATGATGACGCATCATCGATCAGATAGATGTGCAACTAATTGATCATCAATTATTGATACTCCTTTCGTCTCAAAATAAATGTTACGATTTTGTCTAAATTTAAATGTATCTAGGTGTTATTTAGTAGTATATAGGTACATCCAAATTTAGATAAATTCTCGACGTCTTGCATTAGATCTAATGTGTCTTGTCTTAACACCAAGGACATGTAAAAGTGTGATGTCCTTTGCGCTAATTATACTGACCATATATAACATGACACATCATTATGGCCATGGCCGGCTCTAGGCCTACGCGACCCTGGCAACGGCCAGGCGCCCTCCCTAAAAATTTGTATACATGTATATCCATGATATGTACATCTACTTAAAAAAAATCTTGTAAAGGCCCAGCGAACGCCATGCCACGCCACAACCTTGGAAGCGCAAGTGGCAGCCAATACAACCTATCGTGTGATGCGTCGCGATTGACAAACAATCCACACGTCGCTAACTCACAATCTATTCTGTCGATCTCGTCTCCTTTCTCTGTTCTCCCGTTACCATTTGGCGCCCTGGTGACAAGTCGACAGACGCATGGGACGGCTCCGCGATGCAGCCACGTAGGGAACCATGGAAGCAGCCAAGCATGAAGATTGATCCAGGTTCCTGACGTGGTGACGCCCTAAGGCCCCGATATATTAAATTTTGTTCTTACGTTTTGTGTGTCTTTTCTTCTTGTCTTTTAGGGTCCTATTTCTATCTTTAATTCTTTATATGATGCAGGTGATTCTTTCGTAATTTTAGGTGTTATGGCACTAAGACAGAAGTTCGATGCTAAATTTTAGGTGATAGTTTTGACTTTTGTAGATGCAATTTAATAACTAAATGTAGTTTTTTGAATTTAAATGTAGATCTTGATGTTAGATAATACGGAGGAAAAAAATTTGCAGCCTTGGCCTGATATTTGGAATGATGCTGAACAAGATTATTCTCTTTTATCGTTATATATGATCCCAAAACATGGGATAATCTCGATATGCCTACATATACATTAGTCTTAGGACCCATACGGTCGACTTCGCCTAGGGTACCAAAAAACATAGAGCCGGCCCTGATTATGGCATCGTGTATGAGTATATTTCTTCTTCGCTTACCAGGCATGAATGAGCACTATGAGGTCCTCTAGAAGTAGCAACTACCCTCTCCCTTCACAAATATAAGATATTTTAACTTTGTAAAACAAATATATCTAATTGTTTTTTATTGTATACGTTCACTCCAAATCTATACACAAAAGTCATCTAGATATATTTATTTTATAAACTTAAAACATCTTATTTTTATGGTACATATCAGTCGATAGAGTAATGAGAAAGTTTCACCTCGCTTCACGGAATGCTCACCGCATCAAGGCAGCACCGATACCCCAATAATGTTGTACACGTCGCTGTCATGTCCCAACCGAGCTGAGAACCACGCGACTTCTGAAACCGATCGAACTGAATCGCGGCGGCGTACGTGCGGACTCGACGGACGCGCGAGCATGGTCCGAGACAAGCCCCATGTGAATCGTCCGGGCGAGAGGAGAAAAGCCTGCCGTGGCCCACGCCGGTGACAGATCCGGGCCCATGCGCTGCGAGCTCGCGTCCTCCTGCACCCCTCGCTGTGGGTCGCCTGGGCCTCACCTTCGGGCCCTTCCGCTCTTTCAAGTCCTTCCTCGCCATTACGCTGTTTCTCTGTTCGTCTTTTTCCATGTTTCTTTTACCTCGAGCCCTTGACTCCAAATTATGCTAAAAAATAATCCATGACTGCAAATGTGAAAAGGGTGCTAAAATATCTTGGAAGACATAAGAAACCTGATGCGGGCTAGTAAATATTTTCTTCCATGGATCAAGATATCAGATGCTTTTACGATACTAGTCACACAATTTTATACTCCAATATTTGACTAGCTTGTTATTTTGAATGAAATTAAGGAAGTGGCCGCATTCTTTACATCCGAGTTCTCAGTCCAGGAGAGTAGTAAAAGCAAGGGCTCACAAGTTCTTATTACGTGGTCGTTGTTCCAGGGAGTCCAAGACTGGCCCCAACTTCTGGTGGCCATATTAGGGAGTTACGTAACTATTAATCTCTCATTAAATCTCAGCCACAAAATTTGGATCTAAGTACCTACATAATTTGGGTGATAGGGCTTAACGTGGTGCCTCTATTAGACATCCTTATATTGTTTTTAGTATATAATATATAATAGAATAGATGCTTTGCTTTCGACACTATTCAAGCAGAAAGCTAATTGTTTCTCGTCAATGTACATGTATGCGGTTTCTTCTTCACGGTTTCCTCTGAATCTTCAGTGCACTGGAGTTACCCTGAAGCTATTGTCTTCTTGTATTTCTTCTTGTTCAACCGACAAATCCACTTTTATATGCCGATGTTTCAAAGTTAGGTAATAACAACATGTATGATGTATCCCTATATTAAGAATTTACTCATAATGTACCGAAAAGAACCGATCATGGTAAAGCTTTATATAAATCAATGTTTTGTAGCACGTTGTAGCGCTAGCGTCTTGAGAAGTGTCTTGCAATATGTGTACAGTCGTCCGCTATAACGTGATACAGTTTTGCTATAGTGTATTTTAAGGGCTGCGCTATTTTGTCATAGCACGTTATTTAAGACATTGATCTAAGTAAGAAGTATTTTATCAAGAGGGTAGCTAGATCCAAACCATCCTAAAAGTTTAGAGCCAGAGACTTGGCAAAATTTTTGTTCAACATAATATTTCAGAAGTAAGAATAAGTAGACATTAACTTGCAACTCTAAAAGTGTGGTAACCGTAAAAAAAGGCATGTTTCATGCAACCAGAAAAGAAGCCATTTCATATGGCCAGCTAAATAGCATCATGCATTACAAACAGTCAAACACTGAAACATAACCTCTAGCCAGCCAGGTTAAGACAACACAGACAATGAAACAAGCACGCGGAGCACAACTCGTCTAGTCCTATGCCCATCAAGCTTGATTGACCCGGGTTCGGCTGAAAAACTCGATCCTGCAGCGAAACAAGCATGAAGCGTCTCAACAAATTTGTAGGCTACGAAAATCACTAAAGCCACCCGCGCAGAAAACTCGACGCCATAGCTGAAACTTCATTTCCTCATGTCTCACATGCCTAGAGCTCGAAACAGTCCACTCTTGGTATTAAACAAGGGCACACCACTAAGGTTACTATTGCTCTGATTTACACTCTTCTTCGTATGGATATGCATGAAGCCAAGGGCCGGTAGGATAATTTGGAGTCAAAATGTGTACTTCATTTTAACGAGAGCTAACATCCGATGCATATAGAAGGAGAAAAGAAATTTAGGTAGATTTAAAAGCTTAGAAAGAGTGAATTCCACCCCCCCTAGTTTCAAAATTTTGACACTAATTATCTCATTTAGCAAATTTTCATCTTAATTACCCCATTTAGCAAAAGTTGTGCCAATTTTTACCCTATTTAGCAAAAGATGTGCCAATGTTTACCCCATGTAAAGTTTTGTGAGTGTTTTGGCAGGGAGTGTCTAGTACATATGGCATGATCTGCTAAGCAAGAACCTATTACTCAAATATCACGAAGCCCTTATAGTTCCTATTTAAATCACAACTAGCAACACTACTGTTCCACCATGTCCAGTCCATCTTGCTCTTCATGTAGCGCAGACTATACAAACACAAACAGCGATGTGGGAGATTGGAAAAAAATCGCGAGGAGAAAACAGCCACAACCGAAACAAGTTTTACTTGCCACATCACATATACTTATGGCATGGACCCATCTGCCAAAATGCTCACAAAATTTTACAGGGGGTAAAAATTGGCATAACTTTTGCTAAATGGAGTAATTAGGAAGAAATTTTGCTAAATGGGGTAATTAGTGTCAAAATTCTGAAATTAGAGGATAAAAACTACAATTTACTCGCTTAGAAATTAAGGCATGAGGGAAATCTTCATGCAGGAGGAAGATATTTTGAAGAGAGAATAATAGAGTCAAGGGTTGAAGTTCATATATTTTAAATTCTCGCATATGTATGTGGTATAGATCTATCTTGCATTATTTGACCGTCACTTATGTTGTCCCACCTACTGCATTATTTGACCGTCACTTCTGTTGTGTCGGACAACACGATTACTCATCCAGTGTTGCTACATTGGTGATGCTCCATTCATCTTGTAAATGGTATGAATGGTGGTAGGTATATGATAGTTTCCTTAGACAAGGTGTTTGGAACACAGGTGTAGATGCATCCATTATAAAGATGCGTAAAAACATATTACAAAATGTAAAAGGAAATTCTAAATTTTCTCATGTGTACATTCGATGTTCGCACATAAAGTTTAGCAAAAAAAATATGGCTTGGGAAAAAAGGCAAAAACAATATCTCGTAAAATATTCATATTGGACCATCAAAAATAGTCTTTTTTTACACAGGCCACAAAAAATATTGTGCGAAACATAGAATGTCTAGATGCACATGCAATTCTAATTCGAATATTTCTGATGTTTCGAAATGCGTTTTAGAGCGTGAGTGCATCTACACCTATGATCCAAAGGGATTCCAACTTGTATAGGCCATTACATATTTTCAAATAATAACATCATAGGATCATTTGGTTTTATTATAACAAGAATATGAGGGGTCATATTTATTAAATCAGTCGGACGTTTAGAAACACTTGTTAAGCGTCATACAAAAGTTTTCTGGGTATAAACACTATAATTTGATTTTGCAATATTAGGTGCAATGATATTGACTGGGTAGTATGGTACTAGATTAGTACAAGTTAGGCAACCGGATGATTTGCTGCTAAACTCCAATTCTATTTGCGAGAATCCTTCATGTTGATCTTTTATTCGGAGTAGATATTTTCTTTTCCATGGTATAAGGCCACCGAAGCCTTTGTTTTTTATGGATCTATATGTTCGAGTTCTACTTCTTTTTTGATTGATTCACTATGTGCCTTCTTGATATGGTTGTGTTTCTATGTTCTTCACTGAAGTGTCGATGACATCCACTGCTGATTTTCCTAAACCTTAATTGGACGAGAGCATTGACCATGTAAACTAAAAAAATTAGGAGAACAATGGAAAATTGTAACATCCCAGGATTAGCACCTGGAAATAAAGAGGACACATGGTTGTGCATAGCATTCATGCATAAGAAAATCCGGGGAATTTTCGCGCAAAACTACAAGAGCTGTAGAGGGATTGAGATCTCTCTTGTTCTGATGGAAACACCATGACATGTGCGATGGAATTCGACATGACCTCTAATGTACTTTTGTATTTTAGGGAAAGACAATTCAAATCTGAATATTTACTTCATAGATTTGAATATTAAAAGAATTTGAAATAGAATAAGAATTGGAAATTAAATTATAATAAAAGATAAGAGGTGAATTCTTATTTATGAATAAGATTCAACATTCACAATTATTCGAATTAAAATTTAAAACACAAAGAGATAAGTGTTTCTCTTTCCATTGGAGAAATGGGGTTTAGTTCATCTTAGATGGGGGTTAGGAATTTGGACATGACCTTTGTTGAATTTATAATTTTGGGGAAAATAATTTACATTCAAGACTTCAAATATGAGATCATACAATTCAAATATAACTTGGATTTAAATTTAAATTTAAATCTTAAAAAATTATAGGATATTTCATAATCATAATACAAACTGGTATAAGCAAATATAAACTTTATTGAAAGAAATACAATAATACAATGTCTTTACATTATTCAAGCAAAAAAAGAAATTACATTACTGAAATGAATAAAAGAGCTCTTTATTACAACAAAATAAATATGACATTGTCTTTACAAAATAATTGTAAAAGAAAAAGGAAATAAGTACACTTTATTAAATAAGACACAAATGCTTACAAGTTTCAACTAACAAAGAGAAAAGTGAACTTTATTACACTAATAAAAGAATACAATATTATTTACAATATTTAAGAATCAAATAAAGTTGTAAAAGAATAAAAAATAAAACCTAAACTATTTTACTAACTAGTCCTATGTCTTCTGTTCTTCAACTCTCCTTGTTCTTCACCCTGCAAAACAAAACAAAACAAAAAGACAAGGAAGAAACAGAATGGGGACTTGGTTAAATCTTTGCTCTCAGTCTGACAGTGAAATGCACTGTTGTACACATCATTGAGCTTTTAAATTGAAGGGGCAAGTTTCACCAATGTGTGTATCTGATCTTATCATAAAAAGAGGATTTAGGCTTAGCATCATAAGACAGGGGGCAAGTTCCACCTTGGTTTTATATAGTAAACAGATAAGAAGTAAAAAACCATCCAGAAATATCAAGGAAGTACTTGATCTGATCCATGAGTCA
This sequence comes from Avena longiglumis, assembly GCA_030063025.1. Classification (NCBI taxonomy): domain Eukaryota; kingdom Viridiplantae; phylum Streptophyta; class Magnoliopsida; order Poales; family Poaceae; genus Avena; species Avena longiglumis. The sequence goes on from CP125979.1 coordinate 1,187,748, forward strand.
TAGCAAGCAAGCAAGCTTCTCACACAACCATGCATATGGGTGTGCTGTCAACACAGCAGCTGCCCAGGAAGGAGACAAGAAAGCCAGCTTATGTACACAAAGGGGTGAACCAGCCGTAGCAGCAAGCTACCATTTCCCCTCCACACTTCAGAGCACATTCCCCATCTCGTCCTCTCATCATCAAACCAAGAATACTTAGATCATCCCACCAAATCCACCACCTAATCAGTATCTGGTTCCTTACTTAAGCCATCCAAGAAATGATCAAGTGAGCACAAGGAGGAGTAGATCAGGATCAGCAACATCACAAGGGAAAGACAATAGTACTAGATGGAGTAGTTACACATTAGCAGGTCAGGAAGCTCAAGTTACAGTCAAGCAAGCCAAAGAAGAGCAGCAGGTATATCCAGTAGGAGCATACCCAGATCATACAAACATATACTTTTGTTTTTTCTGCACTAATAGAATTAATGGTAGTAATGGGTACTACAAATCAATCTCTATTCAACTCCCTGCAACTAGAGCTTGTCTAGGGGAATTAGGAGGATAGTTTTCCTCTCAGAACTGCATAGAAAATTCTATGTAGATTCATCCTAGAGGTTTCTTACCACATCATAATATCTGTTCCTATCCAAATCATGGCCTCAACCTTTGCATCATAGGCTAGAACATATTGCACACAGTGATCATCAAGAGCTAGTGATCTTTGACCATATAGATTCATCAACATAGCAGTAATCCTACTCACTATGGATATGTTACTGTGCACCCTTCAATTGGGTTTCACAGTATTAATCTCACAGCAGAGGAAGCCACTAAAATTAATAATCACCACATCCTCAAAGAGATAACTTTTCAGAGCATATACAAGCAAATAGGATTGACATATCAACCATCTTCTTAATCAGGTAGCCCAGGAATCATTATAAGGTCATCTCAAACTAGCACATGTTTCTAAAACCTCAGCTTTGCATCATTGGTTTAGATAAGAAGACAAGCTCAATATATGTGTTTATCACAGTGTTATTTGGCATTGGATCTGACTTAGAAATAACAATTCCACTTTATACTAAACACTCACAATAGATGAATCAGATCCAATAAGGACATGAACCAATGATCAACCACAACAACTCATGCATAGATTGCTCTACTGCTGTGCACACTCAACTGAGGCACCACATCAGCAAATACCATGTCTGTATACCATCTATAATCAATCAAGCTAAATCCTTGCATCATCTTCCTAACAGAATAGTTAGGAATTAAATAAATCTCTGCTGTCATGTTGTCAATCTTATCCCATAAGCAACAATAGAGAAAATCATCTCAAACAGATTTACATCATATTCCCAAGAATCAGTATCTCTACTTAATAATCATTTGATTGAATCAAAAATTCAGTAACCACCTAGTTCAAAACATCCCAAACTTCATTTCACATATTTAATACAGGGGCCACGGAAGCTTTACTCATCCAAAGTAAGGAACCATAACTAACAACAGATCAGTAGAAAACAAGGATAACTGAATCATGGATCATAGCCATCAACACAAGGGTTGGTCTCAAAGAATTAGAGCTCACCGTGGGGTGCCGAGCACCTGGAGCGTTGGCTTGACGAAGCCATGGAACAGATCTCGCCCAACACCATCACTGAATCGGAGAAAGCACCCGCTGCCTAGGTTGCGCTGATAGTGCCGTCCCGCAGGCAACATGAGAAGGAGACGCCGGGGTTGCGCCTGCGCACCTTTCTGCTGGCGTCGAGCGGAGTCCAGGCCGACGAAGAGCACCATAGGATCACCGGCACACGATAACCCTAACACCGAAACCCTAGATGCACAGAAAATGGAAGGGGCGAGCTCTGGAGGGCTTAAAGAATAAATCCAATTGGAGGGCCAGGTCGGCCTGAGGGAGGAGAAGCCCGACGACCACAACGACCTGCCTCGCCGAAATCGTGAGTGGTAGCGATAGTGTCATCGCACGGGAGCAAGAGAGGAGAGGATGAGGTCTGTGTGTGTGCGTGGAGTGAGGGGTGGGCCGGAAGTGAGGGGTCTGGCATGGTCCAGTTGGGCCAGGCCAGCCCACATATCCAACCAAACGGCCCAGGTTGATTAGGTTTAGCAATAAAATAAAATAAAGGAATTACTAAAATAACCTCCAAACATTTTTAGCTATAGAAAATTATAAAAAAATCCTACAAATACATATGATATATCAAAATGACCACAAAAAAAATATCTACCCAATCAAAATATAATTTTAAGTGTTTAAAATAAATTTAAAGTAAATAATTATTAACACCATTATATCTTAAATGAAATTTTATAAAATAAAACCAAAACCCTAAAAATAAATAAAAATCATTTTTGTGTATCAAAATAACTCTATTATTTTATAAAAATACTCACTTAGAGTTTTACAAATAAAACATAAAGAAAATATTTAAAGACACTTAATTCTTTGATGAATTTTATAAAAATAAAGATAATACTTAAAAATAAATAAAATTCATTTTTAAGGTCTTGAATAAATATATTACACTAGAAAAATATTAAATATATTATTAGGAAAGTCGTTAATATTTTAAATTATAAATCCTTACCTAATACCTATTTTGTGAATTCTTTAAAAATAATTCTTAAGTAAGAAATAATCACAATTCTTATAAAACCTTGAGCAATTAGTGTCTTAGTAATAATTCCAAACCCATAATTTGAATTCATAATCAAACTTAAGTATAACTTTTAACTTTAAAATATTCTTTTAAAAATCTTATTAAGAATCCTTTTAAATCAACATTGGGTATCACCCATTTATATAATATGGTGAATAATCATTATATCTTAACCATTATTAACATAACTTTAAATTCTAACAAATTACTAAGATCATCTAATTATGCTCCCATTAAATAAATACAAATTACTTTCTAAATAAGCAAAACAAATTTAATTTAAATCATTCACTTAAATATAAAGTGAACAATTCCACACCTTAGTTATACCTATCATAAATCAAAAACTTGGGAATAATTAAAATATATTACATCTTAAGTTTACTTAACCTTTTAAAAGTTAACTTTAGTCTCAAAAGCTTATAAACATCATGTCTAATAAACTACTTATGTTTTTATAGTTAACTTTGGTCTATTGAAATTAAGACATAAATCATCTCAAGTCCAAACTAATAAATCAAACACCAAAAGACATTGATCATGTCCTATTAACAATGAAGATTGTTTAAACCTAGGAAAACTTTTCTTCAAATGTTATTCTTTTTGCCACTTCAAACAAAAATCTTATAGTAAGTTCTTCAATTATTCACAACTCAAAACCAAGGATGTTTATCAATAGTCACCAAATGACCATTAACCATAATCACAGTATTTTATACTTTACTTGTATATGTTGAATTGTTAACCCTTGAGTTCCTTATAAAGGTCATTACTTATAAAGTAAAACTTAAAGATAAAACCAACTCTTAAAGGAATCACCTAAGTTCACTTCATTTACAGTATTAGGGATTCACTTTGGGAATTTCACAAAATGCATATCATTACTTACGCATAACAACATCTTACTTCTTTAAACATTAGTCCTTACCGGACCAATGATGCTGATTTCAGATATTGGATCTTATATTGTCTCGAAGACCGTGAGTGCATAGTCTTGCAATCACAAAAGGAAAGTTCACACTTTCCCATGTCCTTTGATTATTTTATGTAAAGTATTTTAGAAATCCAATCTTGTCATCACCTGCATTTTAAAAAGGTCTGAAAACACTATTTTCATAATAATATGATTATAGGTTATTACCATGAGATAATAACCTACTATGAAAGTTCCAGTGGTAAAGGAACATATTATAGAGGACTTAACAACCAATATCGCCAGTGATTCTTGTACCGTATATCACGCGTTAACCATGAGATTTGGAATGGGACGGAGAAGTCAGCTGTATCTTTTTCCTCTCGCATGAAGCTGGATGTGCAGGTCGTGGCTATTATCACTCGTAGCGTGCATATTAATTGGTAATTCGTAGATGATATGCAGCATATGGGTGAGAACTCTCAACGTCCCACGATAGTTCTGGCATCTAACGGTTTGTACAAACCATTTTCGTAATTCAATATGTGGGCATGGTGTACACCAAGGAGGCATGCGGGGTCGCGAAGAGGGCAGTGATTGGCTTGGATCTTAGACTGGGCTCCATACCAAGGAAGTATGAACAAGGTTATGACTTGGTTGTGCAACAAGGCTAAGGTCTCTCATGGGTAAAGTAACGCACCTCTGCAGAGTGTAAGAACTGTAACTTGTTACTCCCTGTTCCGGGAAGGAGCTGCGAACGCGGCGGGAAAGGAACTCCATGAAAGTTCTGGTAAACCCGTGAAGGCTGACGGACATAGCTTTTCAGAATAAAAGCAACCTTTGAAGAAATGTTTACGAAAACTTGAATTGCCTACGACCTATGGTCTGTGGCTGTAGATATAGTGCATCAAACACTCCTTTTCTAGTGAACTTGCTGAGTAGGATCGTACTCAAAGTATCTTCTTAACCCTTGCTAGGTTCTAAAGCCAGTACAGACGATGACTACATCAAGCCATTCTCTAGGAATCATCATCAAAAGCTAAAGCTCTTCAATGAAGTAAAAAAAGTCAACATATACATCAGCTCAAGTGAAGACGAAGTTACTGATTAGATAAGAATAAAATCTCTAGCCATAGAACCTATTTCTGTAGTGTATTGCAATAGCAGCAATGCCAGACAATTAGTTAAGATATTAGTCTTAATAGTATTATAATTTTGGAGTTGTTTATTTCTGATTCTTCTTTGTAATAAGTTTATTTCTCTCTCTTTAACCTAGAGTGTTCTCTGGATCTTGTGTAAAGAGTTGAGTTGTAACCTATAGTCATGTCTTGGACTTTGGTATGTAATACTAGTGAACGGTGTTTTATTGGTGTTATATCAACGACTATAGTGTACTACATCATGCAGTGGTATGCTAGGTCACCTCAAAAATACTCCCTTCGTCTCAAAATAAGTGACTTGACTTTGTCTAGATACACATATATCTAGTCACTAAAACACGGCTAGATAAATATGAATCTATCCATAGCTACATCGATTATTTTGGGACGGAGGGAGTATGAATAAACCATGCTTGAAAAGCTTCGCTTTGTTCTTGCCTCCTCCTGTTCACTACCAACACGCCCATCAAATGGATTGCTTCTGAATGTTACCCTGAACAATATCCAAGCGATCTCTAATTCTAAGGGCATGTTTGATTCAAAGGATTTACATAGAAAACTTAAAGGATTAAATCCCATAGGAAATTTTCCTATAATGGTTGTTTCATTTGTAGGATTGATTCCTATAGGAAATTTCTCTAGGGAATCCTTTGTACTAGATTGCATAGGAAATCTAACATCCACTCAAACCTCTTTTTAAGAATCCTTTGATTTTCCTTTGATGGAATCAAACAAACTTTCTAGCATACGGGTTCCTATTGGAATGGAGTGAGCATAACATTGCAATCCTATGTTTTTTTCCTATTCACATGCTTTTCCTATGCTATGAATCAAACAGGCCCTGGTCTGACTCGACACTATTCAAGCAGCAAGCGAGTTGTTTTGTTTCTAGTCAATATGTGTGCACGTGTTTCTCTTCATGGTTTCCTCTGAATCTTTCTCAGTGCACTCAAGTTTTCTCTTGAAGATGTAGTCTCCTTGCATTTCTTTTTGTTCAGTTCTAGAACCACCGAAAAATAAAATTTTATTTGTTCATGTTTGAAACAAGGTAAAAAAATAGCATGCTATGATAAAGTAACGCATCCCCTAAAATTTGATATAGCAAAGCTATATGGTGCTTTAATGGACGATTATATACACATTTCATTTACCGAGACATTGCTCGGAACGCTATACCCTGGTATTAATGGTGTTATAGCATGTGATTTTTTTACCATGATTTGAAGTAAGTTAAGGAGATATATTATGTATTAAGAAAGCTCCTCATAATGTACCCGATAAGAATTGGTCATGGTAAAGCTTAATCTAAACAAGATGTATCTTTGCAAGCAGGTAGCTAGCTCAAAACTGGTTTAGCTACCCACCTTCAGCTTCCATCTCGGAAGACAGCCGAGGAATCCCAGTCACAACCATCCAGCACCACGCTGTCGTGCCAGATCGAAGGACTCCATGGCATCCCTCCAAAACGCCTTCTCGCAAACCATAGCCTACTTCTAAATTAGTTGTGTCCCTCGGTAGTCACCGATTTGTGTTCCTCTTGTTTTTCTTTTTCTTTTTTTGTGCGAGACACAATTCGGTTATCCTTTCATAGTGTAACCCGACTCCTTGTTGGAGGCGTATGAAAAAAACCCTACACCTACATCGATAGGGAGAACTAGGCCAACTATCTACAATGTTAGTGGTCCGTCCACCCCCCCCCCCCCCTCTCTGGCTGGCGAAGAGGAGGAGAGGGTCGGGGGTGCACAGGAGACTCTCAAGGGGAGGTTGGAGAGAGAAGGCCGAGGAAAGAACGAATTATCTCCAAAGTTTTGTACCCTACGAGCATCACTATGGCAAGGTGGACATATGATAAAGCTATTTGCTGAAAACTCGACTCCCTTGCTAACCCTTTATTTCCCCGTGTCTTCCATGCCTAGAGCTTGAAATGGTTCAATCTTGCTGAAAGACAAGAGCTCATCACTAAGGTGTCCAATGCCCTAGCTTACACTCTTCTTCAAATAGATATGAAGACAGAGGGTGGAGATATTAAATGCAAAACTAGTTTTGACACAAAGAACATAGAAGAAAGGTCTATGTATCAATGATGATTGAAGGGTGTGATACATATTGCATCCTTGGAACTCTGTTATATACATGATCTATGGTGCATTCATACCCTAGCACTCCCTCAAAAACTAAATATCTTATATGATCTTATGTTTTAAAACGGAGAGAGTATGTACTAGTTTCTCAGGGCTTCCCCCACCCATGTGCCACCTGACCCAAACAAGGTCTCCAGGGATTTCCTTCAAATTTCTTTCCTCTTTCGATATTGGTACACAAGTCATTTATATGGTTTGTGAGTGTAATAAACATGTAATTCCGGTCTCGGCGGCCTCGGGTCGAACCACCTGCACGCACACATGATAGCTTGCCTTTGTTCTCGCCTCTCCATTTGTGCTGATTGTTAGGAATAGACAAGTTGTATTCCCTGGGGGCCAAAGGCCACAACATATAGTTACATGTACAGGTGAGAATATGCAGGAAACCCCCTAACATGTGGGGAAAATACACATATACAAATATACATCTAACACCCCCCCTCAAACTCATGGTGGATCCACAACACTGAGTTTGGAGAGTAAGAAGTCATGTTGCGCTCTAGTTTGTGCCTTTGTAAAGAAATCCGCCAACTGCAAATCTGAAGGCACATATCTTGCAACAACCTCGAGCTCGCACCGAGCACGTGTATAAAAAGCATCAACACCAATATTCTTGGTAAGCTCATGCTTGACCGGATCACATGCAATCGATAGCTTTGTCTTTGTCGAGACAAAAGTGGAGTGGGTGAATAACAGAGACCCCAAAATCTGCAAGCTTAACACGTAACCATGTCACCTCAAGAATCAACAAGGCCATAGCTCGCAACTCAGCCTCTACACTCGAGCGGAAGCGCAACTGTTTCTTCGTCTTCCAAGCAACAAGCAAACCACCAAGAAACACACAGTAAGCAAAAAGTGAACGACGATCCGAAGGATCACTCGCCCAAGTAGCATCCGAGTAGCACTGGAGCTGGAGAGAGCTGGAACGAGGAAAGAAAAGACGACGAGTAATCGTTCCACGAAGATAACGAAGAACACAGAGGAGATGACTATAGTGGACAGTGGTAGGAGCTGAGTCAAACTGACTCAAAATATGAACAGGATAAGATATATCAGGACGAGTGACAGCAAGATAAACAAGACTCCCAACAAGATGGCGATAACACGTCGGATCAGGAAGAGGATCACCATCAGTAGGACGAAGCTTAACATTAAGCTCCATAGGAGTATCAACAGTGCGCTCATCCCCAAGAGAAGCACGAGCAAGAAGATCCTGAATATACTTTTCCTGAGAGATAGAAAAGCCATCAGAAGTGGAAGAAACCTCGATCCCAAGGAAATAGCGGAGATGACCAAGATCGGTCATAAGAAACTGCTCACGAAGACGAGCCTTAACAAAGGCAATATACTCAGGATCATCACCAGTAATGATCATATCATCAACATAGAGAAGGAGAAGAGTGCGTCCACGAGGAGAAGTGTGGACGAACAACGCTGGATCATGAGCGCTGGGAGAGAAACCAGCAGCAGTCACCACAGAGGCAAAACGCTCAAACCAGGCACGAGGGGCCTGTTTCAGGCCATAAAGAGAACGCCGAAGGCGACAGACCATCCCATCAGTGATAGAATACCCGGGAGGAGGTTGCATGTAAATATCCTCACTCAACTCGCCATTAATAAAAGCGTTCTGAACATCAAGCTGAGACATAGACCAGTGTCGAACAAAAGTGACAGCAAGAAGAGTACGCACAGTGGTCATATGAGCCACAGGGAAAAAAGTCTCATCATAGTCACGGTCGTGCTCCTGCTGAAAGCCACGAGTTACAAGACGCGCTTTGTAGCGCTCAAGAGATCCATCAGAGCGGGTCTTAATTTTATAGACCCATTTACACGTGATAGGACGAACACCGGGAGGGGAGAGACAAGATCCCAGGTGCCAGTGCGCTCAAGCGCAGCAATCTCCTCAGCCATAGCAAGCTGCCATTCAGGATGACGTTCAGCATCCCGATAAGAAGTCGACGCGCCCTTGTTGCATCATGCCTACATCTCGCCTCGGTGTTGTCACATGTCATGAAGCAGAACGATTAGCACTTGTATAATAAACCGGATTCACTCGATGATTCGTGTAATATAAAGGAGCCATCATGGGTGTTCATATCCCGATGTTGGTTATTGATCCAAAAGAGTATTCGGAGTCATGTATCCATATTACCAAACCGGACCGGGTCACACTCTTAAGGCCAATCAATCAAGTTATGATAATATGTTATGTGGTTAAGAGAGGTCTGGAATATGTTTCAGAGACACTGAAATAGTTTTGTAGTTATTAGTGAAATAGTTTCACTTTTCCTCCGTGAACTCCTGACGAAGACTCTGCATCGCCTGCCGCCGAACATACCTTTAACGTCGTTCAGGCAAGAGGGATGGCCGCCATTCTCTTCATTTTTCTTAGATTTAATCGCTTTCCCATCCTCGTTGTGGATTCTAGGAGATCCCTACTACAGTCGAGTGTCGGCGACCGACATAGTTAGTGAAGATATCTCGCTAAATCGGATGAGGACATGTCCACCATGAATTCATCATCGCTAAACTTTAAAGATAACACTAGAACCGGCCATCGGTCAGCTCACCAGCGGCAGAAGCAGTGTTACCCCTGGAGTCGCCTTAGAGGTCGCCACTCCCAACGGTTATCTCACTCAGGGACTAGCTTGATACTTTTTAATGGTGTTCTTGGTAAAAAAATCCTTTGCCGCCGAGGAGTCTGAGAAACAGGCGAATGCAGTAGGTTCGATTGATGTTGTTTGAGGTTGATAGGTGGAACCCGACAAGATAGAGTTGTACCTGTGCATGTGCGAGAACTTAAAAGATATGCCTACCCATGAGAAATGAGGTACCACAAAGCTTGGCTCTACCCACTCTTCACAATCCCTTCATCCTGCCTAATAGACTTCCCTCATAACTTTCTGAGATTTTAATTCTAACTAAATTTCTTTTCTCATTCTGCTTGCATCAGATGCTAGCTCCTGTTGAAGTGAAGAATCCATTTTGACTTCAATCGATCCTCCTATACCTTCCAAGTTGCTCCTTCCGCAGTTAACCTCTCCACCCATGGCTTCATCTCTATCTAGAGAAGAATGTAAATCATGGCATTGGGGACTTTAGTGAGGAGATCTTGTTTTTCAGCAAGAGTGAATCATATCGATCTCTAGGCATGGTAGACACAAGGAAATGAAGGGTAACCTACACTGTCGAGTTTTGTGCAAATGGCTTTAATATATGTCCCGTTTGCTTCAGTGTTGCTTGTAGTATACAAAACATCAAGCTTTCAGCCATACCGAGGTCATCCAAGCCAGATGGGGACATGCCTAAGTGAGAGCTGATCTGCAAATCTCGTTCTGTCGCTCGCATTGTCTAAACCTGAGTAGCTAGTGGGATTGTTTGATTGCTGGTACAAAAAAATTGTAATATTTAATAGAATGAGTCATTACAATGTTGTAGTATCACCGATGAAGATTAAGATGCCGAAACTATAAAGTCGATACTGACATAGCCAAGTTACATGACCCAGACAAGTACATTTGAGCATTCCTAAAATGAGTATATTGGACAATTGAGATATAGGAGTGACATTGAACCCAGTTGGTAATAATATATAAATATGTTGAAAATATTAGTAATGGTAATAGTACCTCCATTTCTAAGTTAATGTTGTGAAGAAAGCATGCAGTCGAAGTCTCTAACATTGAGTGTCGGAGTATAAGTATATATATAAATAGTACAAAAGATAAAACAGTTTAAATAGTACTATATTATTTTAATTGAATTGAGTTGCATATTTGTTTCAAATAATGATATAATTTGCATCTTGGAAACTGTCTACAGGTATCGAAAATTTCATGTATTTCCGAAGCAGGAAACATCACAGATTTAAGAACAAATAAATAAATGAGAGAAAATTTATCTACACAATCTAAAATAAATTTATTACTATTTAATTGGCCAATATTTCGATGATATTAAATGATACTCTCTTTTATGAAATTAAAAAGTTTTTTCTGAAACATAAGGAAGTCGTTAGAGCACAACATCTAACATAGCAATCAACTGCTTCGCACTCAGACACTATTCAAGCAGCAAGCAAGTTGTTTCTGGTCAAATATGCATCGGCGCGTTTCTTCACGGTTTCCTCTTGATCTTCGGTGCACCGTTGTTTTCTCCCGAAGCTCTAGTCTCCTTACATTTCTTCTTGTCCAGTACTAGCTAGAACTACCGAAAAATCTAGTTTTACTTCTTTGGTGTTTTAAAATTAGTTAATACCAACATATATCTGTGTACTAAGAAAGCTCCTCATAATGTATTGATAAGAACCGATCATGGTAATGCTTAATCTGAAGAAAACTTTTTTTATCACGCGGATAGCTAGCGCTCAAAACTGTTCTGAAAGTTTAGAGTCATTGACTTGCAGAAGTTTAGTTCAATGGTAAATTTGAAGAGTAATTAAGGAAAAACGTGCGGGTAGCTTGCAACTCATAAAATAGGGTGACTATGATCAGCATATTACATCAGAAGAGATGCCATTTCATCTGGCCGGCTAAAAACATCTTTATATCAGAAATCTCACATGACCTCTACCTCGCCAGGTTAAGGCAATGCCGAGAACCAAGGTAGGGCCGTAGGGCCACAGAAACTCTGCGTAGGTCTGAATTAGTTTCTCTTACGGACATCACTAAAGCAAAGAGGACATATGTTAAAGCCATTTGCTGAAGACTCGACCCCATAGCTGAAACTTTATTTCCCCGTGTCCTCCATGCCTAGAGCTCGAAATGGTTCATTTCTTGTTTAAAACAAGAGCTGATCCATAAGGTCCTCAATTGCGTGGTTTACACTCTGCTTCACATGGACATTAAGCCAAGGGCGGAGAGATTAATTGTTAAACTAGTTTCAACACAAAGAACAGAGATGGGAGATCTATATATCTATGATCAATGAAGAGTGTCATATGTCTGCAGCCCTGGAACCCTCTTATATACATGATCTACTGTGCATTCAGACCCTAGTACTAGTTCTACATGGCTTCACTTACTCATGTGCCGCCTGACCCGAACATGGTCTCCAGGGCTTTTCTAGTAAGTAAAACAAACAATTTGAAAAGCCATTATACAAGGGGATACCAGCTTGTGATGACGTACACTATAAACTAGGATAGCAACACATTAGCAATGTACCTTCGCCCACCCACCTGACATGCGAAATTTCTTTGTCTTTTCAATTATTGGTACACACAAGTTTCAACTACTAGTTTCATGGAATATTGTCGTTTTTATGGTTTGTGAGGGTAATCGGGTAATTTCGGTCCTAACCTTGGGCTGGCCGGACAACCTGCACGACACACGCACGAAAGCTTTGCTTTGCACTTGCCACCTCGTGTTGATCAACCCTTTCCAACACGCCCATCGCAACTCTGAAGCAGGTTCAAGCGTTCGAACCAACCAGCAACACATTTAAGCATGCCCTGTTCAGGTCCGAGACAGTAAACCTGAAGGAAATCCTGTTCAGGCCACGCGCCGGACGATTCGCTCCAACAAGCCATGAATTACTTCTGAACGCTTTTCTCCCCACGATATTCTTAAAATGCCTTGCTCTCGACGCTACTCAAGCAGCAAGCGAGTTCTTTCCGTTCAATATGCGTGCACGCATTTCTTGACAATTTTCTCTGTACCTTCCGTGCACTGGAGTTCTCTCCTGAAGCTATAGTCTCCTTGTATTTCTTCTCGTTCAGTACTAGAACCACCGATAAGTCTGTTTTGTCAGTACGAAAATCACCTGCAGAAAGCTCACGCCATAGCTGACTCATCATTTCCTCATGTGTCTCCCATGCCTAGATCTCGAAACAGCCCGCTCTTGGTATTAAACAAGTGCTCAGCACTAAGGTTCCCGTTGCCCTCATGATTTACACTCTTCTTCATATGGATATGCATGAGGCCAAGGGCCGAGTGCTCTCAAATGATCACCTTAACACATATTGTAGGATCAACTGGAGTCAAATGCATGCTTCACTTTAACGGGAGCTAGGATCTGACGCAAGTACAAGGAGAAACGAAATTAAGGTAGAAGTAAAAGCTTAGAAATTAAGGTGTGCGGGAAATCTGTCAGGCAGGTGGAAGGGATTTTGAAGAGAGAATAATAGAGTCAACGACTGAAGTAGCGCATGGTATGTATATATTTTAAATTCTCACACATGCACATGGTACAACTCTATCTTGCCTTGTCCCACCTATCATCCTCAAACAACATCAATGGAACCTGCTGCATTTGACTGCCACTTCTGTTGTGCCGGACAACACCATTAATCCTCCAGTGTTACTACATTGGTGTTACTTCATTCATATTGTAAATGGTATGAATGGTGGTAGGGAAGAAATGGGCACTTGAGGACAAGGTGTTCGGATAGAACGCTCAAAAGTGGAGAAGCCTCCCTCGTCGCCCCCGCGTGGCGACAGGGGGGAACCCTAGCTTGCCACGCCGCCGCCGCCCCCTCTCGGCCTCTCTCTCGGTGCGGGCGCTCGCGGGGCCATCTTCCTGGGGCAGAGCGTGGGGCTGGCGTCGGGCTCCATGGCGGCGCTGCAGTGGCACGCGTCGGGCGGCGAGGTGGCGGCCGTGTCCTGGGCTGGCGGTTGCCGGCCTGGGCGGCGAGGGCCGCGGGCCGTGGGCGGCTCCCTCTGCAACGCTGGGTGGAGGGGCGGCGCGGTGATGGGTTGGTGTTGTGGCCGGTCGGGGCGAGGTGCGTCGTTGGGTGCTTGGTGGCGCTGGGAAGCAGGTTGGAGGAGGCAGGGAGCAGTGTGGCGGCCAGGGCGGCGTGGCCCAGATCTGGGCCCATTCGGGTTCGATCCGGGCCTGTAGGGGCTGGTGATGCGGGGGTGTGGCCTCGGCCCACCTCCTAGCTGCGGCTAGGACACCAGATCCAGGCCTGGCGGGCCCAGATCGGGTGACCGCCGGCGTCCCCCCTCGCCATGGCGTGTGTCTGTTGCTTCCAGCTCCTTGGCGGGTCTAGACTAGGTGGGTCTGGACCTAGGGCTGGCTTCCTCGTTTGAGTCTTCCTAGCACCGGTGTGCGTCCCTCCTCGAGCGGCGTGTTGTAACTTAGACCGGCATCGGACCGGCAGGTCCGGGTGACCACAGTGGGAATGGCGCTGCTATTTGGCGGCGGGGGTCTACGGTGGCGGCGGACTCATTGGTGGATTGAGGAGTAGCGACTAGTGTTTGGGTTGACGGTGATGGTGATACCCTTGCTGCAGTGTGGCGGCGAGGCTTCACGAGTCCTTTTTGGCTCGGCCGGGCCAGAGAGGGCCTAATTTGTCCTTGCTGCTACATCCGGTCGGCTATCTCCCTCCGGCGGTGGAGGTTGTTCCCTCCCGCGTGTCATTTTTCTGTCAACCCGTGCCGATGTTGCTTCTTTTCGGTCGTACCAGCCTCACATCGTGGGTCATGGTGCGATGATGGTGGTGACTGCAATTCCGTGGTGGCGTGTGCTGGTGGGTGGCAAGCTGGGTGGAGCAATTCGTAGCGTCTGGGAGGGTGTTTTTTCAGAGGTAGGGAGAAATCCTTGTCGTCTTGACACCGACGTGGTAACGCCTGTGGGTGTTGCCGTCCTTCCTGAAGGGTGTCAGATGTATCTCTTTCCCACCTCCCGTAGCGTATCGGGGGAAACCCTAGGTCTAGTCCGGACAGCAACGTCGTTGTCGTAGTTTTCCTTCATGGAGGTGTTGCTTGATACGCGATGCTTTGGAATGCTAGGTGCGAGGTGGAAATTCTTTGGAGGGCGCAGCGGTTGCGGGTCATCCCCTTTTCATCGAGCCACTGTTATCGGCTTTGTTTTCTCTTCTTTTTCTTCTTCGTTTTCTTTGTTTTTCTTTTGGGCGTTGTGCTGTCTGGCCCAGCAGCGGTCTCAAACGATTGCTATATTTATATAGCTGGGCGAAAGCCTGTTTCGAGAATGGTGGTAGGTATATAATAGTTTCTTTATGCATGGACAATGTGTTTAGAACATATGTGTAGATTCACCCGTTGTCAACAAATTACACAATTAAAATAGAAATTCTAATTTTCTCTCACGTGTACATTCGATGTTCGCACATAAAGTTTAGCAAAAGCAAAAAATATGGCTTGTGAGAAAAGGCACAAAAAGAAAAAAAATCTCGTGAATAGTGGTACTAGACCAGCAAAAATTGTGTTTTTACACATGCCACAAAAAATATGCACGAACATAGAATGTATGGATGCACATTGAATTTTTCTAACATTTTGAAACGCGTTTTAGGCCGTGGGTGCATCTACACCTATGATCCAAAGAGGGTTGCGCCCTATATAGGCCATTATATATTTTCGAACAGGAACATGTAGGCTCATTTGGTTTTACTAGAACAAGAACATGAAAGGGGTCATATTTATTGGACCATTCGGACATTTAGAAACACTTCTTAAGCGTCATACAAAAGTTTTGTGGGTATAAACACTATAATTTGATAGGCAATATCAGGTGCATTGAGACTGGTAGTCTCGTATTAGATTAGTACAAGTTAGGCAAATGGATGAGGTGCTGCTAAACTCTCATTCTGTTTGTGAGAATCCTTGGTGTTGATCTTTTATTCGGAGTAGATATTTTCTTACTACAGGAGAAGCTGAATACGTCGACGGCTGGGTCCCGTCGGCGTAGGCCCTAAATGCCGTCGGCGTAGGCTGGCCCGACGGCTCCCGTCGGCGTACAGCCCCGTAGACGTAGCCTCTCCTCCCGTCAGCGTAGAAAAGCCATCGGCGTATATAGCTACGCCGATGGCGTAGACCATATGGGGCCCACCTAGATGACTAACGGCCGTTTGGCTACGCCGACGGCTAATTTTTTTTCAATTTTTTTTTCATTTTTTTTCAACTTTTTTTAAACATTTTTGTATTGTTTAAATTGTTAATCTCACATGGACATTTTTAATTTTAAGTATACTTAGTCTCAAGTCAAATTACACAATTAGTCAAACTTTCCAACCGGCCACCCATCCTAATACTACTCCAGCCCCAGCACGCTTAACTTTTTCGTTCCTTCCACATGAGCTTCCGACAAAGAAACTAGAACTTGTTGTGAGTATTATCATATCAAACCTATTAACCATTACACTATAATGTTAGACATATTTGTTTTTTTACATTCCATACAATTTTTTGAGTAAACAACAATAAATAAGTAATAATAATCTTGAATTCAAATAAAAATTAAATAAATTTTATTTATTTTGCTTTTTTATTTAATTTTGAATAATTCATATCTACAAATGAAAAATGGTTTTTTGGTGCGACGAAAAGGAAAACTTCCTCCTGCAACATTGTTCACCATCTCATGATACACATGTGTGCATAATATGGAAACATTATCGCAAACTATACCGCGATTATACCAATAACATTGGTCATTTGACCTGAAATCCAGAAAACCTCGATT
Organism: Avena longiglumis; assembly: GCA_030063025.1. Taxonomy (NCBI): domain Eukaryota; kingdom Viridiplantae; phylum Streptophyta; class Magnoliopsida; order Poales; family Poaceae; genus Avena; species Avena longiglumis. Next base: position 1,204,063 of record CP125979.1, read on the forward strand.
GAGATATGCCATTTTGTGAAGGTTTTTTGATACTCAATGAATATACCAAGTCTGGTATTTTTCCATGGAACTATGTCATATAATATGACACCACGCAAAGGTTTTGCATTGTTCCGATCATTTTTTATTTTTTTATGCCCATTTCAAACTATCATCAAACTTCCTAAATCGAGGGGCATGATGATTCTTAGCTCGTGGAAGAGTCTCACTAAACTTGCATTAGATTTCTGATGAAATAGCATCTCGTGAACCTAAAAATGATTTTTACAAAAAATCATGAGCGATATATCATGTACCTGTAGTTCAAATCTAACTCATTTCCTGCCGATTCAGCATGAATTTGTCTTTTTCACGAGAGGTGAACGGAAGGTTTGAGATTCCTAGGTTGGGAAATTGTCCATTCAATATGGTCTAGTATTTTTGAAAAATGTGGTATTATCATTTTGAAACTTTCTTTTGGTGGCTGCTTCACAAAAACACCCCGTTTTTTGCACTCGGAAAATGAAAAATGGCTTTTTGGTGCGACGAAAAGGAAAACTTCCTCCTGCAACATTGTTCACCATCCCATGGTACACATGCATGCACAATATGGACACATTATTGTAGGGTTTCGTAGCATGGAAAACAAAAAAATTCTATCGCATACAAACAAACAAGCCAAGATCTATCTACTAGATTGTAGCAACGAGTCGATGGAATAACTCACCCTCAAAGATTTCAAAGTGTTTAACGAGAGCGGATTCTCATGGGTGATGTAGTCGTACTCTTCCCGATCTCAAGATCGCGTATACGATCCTTCCGGCCATGCGTTCAAGGCGCTCATGATCGGTCACGTTCGATACTCGACGAAGACCTTCCTCTCCCTTGTTCCAACAGGCAGTGGAGGTTGTAGCACTCTCCTCGCGATTCCGACAGCACAATGGCGTGGTACCGGAAGTAGAGGGGAGATCTCGCAGGGCTTTGCCTTAAGCCGGAGCGAGTATGGTGGACTATGAGAGAGATCCTCGGCGATCTAGGGTTTAGACGCACCAAGGAGGAGGGTCTAGGGCCGGTGGCTAGGGCTTGGAGCTGCCCAAGTCGGAGGCTAGGGTTTCCCTAGGCGGCGGCAGCAGGAGGTGGCGGCGCCGGCGGCTGGGAGCTAGGGTTTTGGGTGGAGGTGTTGTGTGCTTGGAGGGGCAGTTGTAACACCCTCAGAATCGACCCTATGCAAGTTTGAGCGAAACCCGCCAAACCCGCATAGAAACGATTCAAAGGTGCCCACCAGGCACTTTCGTACGGGTGGAAAACGAAGTAATAACATTACACAACAGTCCTCGATGGGACCCACAGAACAGATATATATATAACAGCGACTCAAAGAGTCAAGAATACAGATATACAATACAAAGATCCAAATCACCTTGAAAATGATACAGCGTCCGACTACGGACAAGATGCAAATGGGGCTAAGAGCCCTGAAGAATAACCAATGGCGTCCATAACCACCCGTGCCAAGCCGGAAGGGTAACACCGCTAACGACGTCGATCTCAAACCTGCTTAAACAAAGGGGTGCCGACAAAGGGCAAAGGAAAAAGAGAGCGGTCAAGATCGAGGCCAATGCAGCGAGGCTAGAATTTGGCGGTCCTCGCCTACACAGGTATGGTGGACTGCAGCGGCAGCGCAGCATGCACTAAACAACCTATAGAGACTCGATACAACTGGCGGCTATCAGAGAGGGGTAAGAAAGTCCTATTCGGAACCATCCTGATACTACCATCAAACAAACCCATCCTGGTGTTTCCCCCTCGAGACCAAACGAGGAAGTCAACCGAGGAACTCACACAGTTGGCAGTTTTATTTCTTCAGTTATCGTTGCAGCAATTACTAGTCAAGTATAGATAATCATCCTGAAAAAATAAGCAGTGGGCCATTTTAGTCAACCATTCCGTTGTAGTTGCAACACTTACTAGTCAGATACAATTAGCATGAGATATCCCAAAACCCAGCAGTTGTTGGTACTTTTATTTAGCCATTCCGTTGTAGTTGCAATACTTACTAATCAGATACAATGGTCGCCAGCGACAACCCAAACAAACAATTGTTGGAAGTTTTATTTAGCCATTCCATTATAGTGAAGCTGATTACTAGTCATTATATAGTCAAATTTATAGCACTACTTTAGTTATAGTTGTCTATGATCGAGATACTGTGCTCCAAGTCGTCCATAACCGCGGACACGGCTTTCAGAAAGTTTTACCCTGCAGGGGTGCACAAATAGCAACACACACTCGATCAACCTCGGAAAAACCAAATCAAAACCCAACGAGGCTTTCACGACAAAGCAATCACAGGATTCATAAATATTTGAGGCCACCCCATTAAGCTACCATAGAACGGTTAGTGACTCGAGACGGACTCAAGGTTTGCGTGATGGTACATGGGAACCCAAAAGCTGGGCTTGTCGATACATGAAAACACTCCGCTTACCTAAACATTAGGTGCGATTACCTCGCACAATCGTAAATAAAGCGATGAAACATGGCATAAGTACAGGATAGTAAATAAAACCTCAAACTAGTTTGTGGCCCCAAGAAATAAGAATGAATCAAGCTCGCTCGGGGGTCCCATAATCCTCCGGATGTGGATAGCGAATATTCAAGGCAGTATCAAGTACTCGGGGTCCCACAGGACACAAGTGGACGGTTAACAACCAAATAACATCTATTGCCCACTGTGCTCGCTACCTACTTCAATTTTAGTTGTTAAACAGTAATTAAAGTTATGATCATCTCCAACAATAAACACATGGCAATACTCCAACAAGCTGGTACTTGACGACACGCAACAACACTTAAGCAAGCGACTATCACGCAGGTCCAACTATCTACCAAACAACAGGTAATAGGATATGTCCAAGGCAATATAAGGCTGCAAGGGATATCACGGCACGAAAACTAGAGCATCGCATAACGGATAGCAATAGATCAACAGGAGGAATAAATACTATAAAAGTAAGATAGGTAGAAAGGGGGAGATGCTCGCCTGAAAACATTGCCGAAGGTTCAACCGAAGATCGGGTCGACACTCGCATCAACTCAATGGCCTTATCCGCGAAGAAGCAAAACACTAGAATAAACACCGGATGCAACATTTAATCCTACGGCAAAAGATCGGGCATGATACATGTATGATGTATGGCATGGTAAATATGCGTAATTAATTAATATTAAGCGGAACCGGGGTCCCGGCAATTAATTAAATGGTTCAAGTTATTTATCTACCCCGCAAATTAAATGTTGTAATAACATGGCAAAAGATAGCACCGGTTCGCTACACCAATTTAAATGAGGCCAATATAAGACTAGATTTGCCCGCATATGGATCCCATATTTAATTATAAGGTGAATCGGCATAATGCCCCCAAACCACACAATGTATGCATGCATGAACAATTAAATATGCAACAATTTATATAGTTGACAATTTATGAAAATAGGGTTCTCGAATCAGGGTCACACATAAGGTTCGGGGAACTTGGGCTCCGAGGGGTTCGGGGTTCGGTCTCAGGGTTCGACGGGGATCGGTTCGACGGATAACGGAGGTAGGTCTTGTCGCATCCGGGAAGCAGGACTTGGTTCGGCGTCATGGGCGCATCAGATTCGCCGTGGTCGGTGTCGATCTTGTCGTTGCGAGATCTTGTCGGGTCCCACGGGGTCGGACTTCGAAGCCAGGAAGGAGTACTTGGCGTTGCCGAGCGGAAGTCTTGATGGTCCTCGGGTCCGGGAAGATCTTGTCGCACGGTGTCCGGGTAGGCGAACTTGGCGTATCCGGGGAGATCTTGATTCGGCTTCGGTCGAAGTGTTCGGAAGCAGATCTTGGTGTAGGGACGGTCCTTGTCGGCGATTCTTCGGGTTCGGGGTCTCGATGTTCCATGAAGAAGGTCTTGGAATCCAAGACGAAGAACTTGGGATCAATGTCGGGTATTCGAGTGGGACCATGTACTTGCTTCAAAATCATCGGCATCGAGCCGATCTTGTCGACGAGAGGATCTCGACGCCTTATCAGGGCCCTCCATGTTCGATTGTTCTTGGTATTGATGTGAACAGAAGTGAAACATGGCGAGGTAGGACTTGTGTGTCCGGGTTAGTCATCGCAGAATCGGGCGTATGACGTCCTTGTCCTAGGATTGAGCGCCACCGAGGAGAACGGATGCATCTGGTCGTCTCGGGGCAGGGGCACACGCGCACGGGCGGGGTGATGCGCCCGGAGCAGCACGAAAGGCGAGGCCGGGGCGGCGGGCTCGACCGGAGAGGACTTGGGCGCGCCACCGGGAAAAGGGCAGCGGTGGCCGGCCTTGGCGCAGGCAGCGGAGGAGGTGAGGACGGCCAGGCAGCGGCGTCTTGGCGAGGTCGGACCGCAGACGGCGGCGGAGCACCGGGAGGCAAGGCGGTGGGCGAAGCTGCAGGGAGGCGCGCCCAGTTGCTCATGGCCCGCAGTGGCGGGCGGAGGACAGCGCTTGGGCGACAGCGGGAGAAGGCGGAGGCGGAGGAGCACGACATGGCCGGAGGCGAGGAAGGTGGGGAGGCGTCACGGGCGATGGCCAGGCGTCGAGGCGGAACGCGTGGGCGGCAGCTCAGAGGCGGAGGGCCAGGGCGGCCCGGAGGCGAGAGGAGGCTCGGCCAGCGGCGGGCGTGGCTGGCAGCTGGGCACAGCCAGTGAGAGACGGGCAGGCCGGCGGGGCTCGGAGGAGGGAGGCGAGCCGGGGAGAGGCAGTGGTGGGGAGAGAGGTTGGAGAAGGTGGGGGAGGAAGAGAGGCCGGTGGGGCCGGCTGGGGTCGGGGCTGGCAGGTGGGGCCGGGTGGTTGACCGGGTGGTGGCGTGTGTGAGGGCTGCTGGGGAAGTGGGGGGGCTGGCAGGTGGGGCCGGGGTGTAAGGGAGAGGAGTGGGGAGTGGGGAGAGAGGATTGGTGAGGTGGCGGTGGGTGTGATGAGGTGGAGGGAAAGGGAGGTGGCAAGCTGGGGTTGGTGGATAGACTAGGATTGGGTAGGAATAGATTAGGGTTTGGGTTTTGGGTTGATTATTTGTAGGATATTTATTTGTTTGGTTTTGTTTGAAATCTTTTTAGCAAATAATTTTTAGGCAATTAATTTAACAGATAATTATAAGACTTGTTTTGAAATAAGAGAATGGTATTGTATCAGACAAAATAGTTTTTAGCTACAATATTCTGAGAGCCAAAGATGCATGATGATGTCATGGTGATGCAATGCACAAAAACAACGCGATTTTCTAGTAGTGGTTTTAGCGGGATGCCACAATTCGACACCACTAACAATGGATCTCGCCCTCGAGATCCGCCTCATGGTACCGGAAGGAAGGTCGGCGATCTACGTCTTCTCGCTTCGTGTAGATCTTCGCGACACCACTAACAAGAGGTCGTTTTCCGTGATCATCGAGAGAACACTCCGGGAACAAAGGCGAAGGTAGAGGTATCAACCAATAAAGCCACCTCTAGCTTCCGTGGACGGAGTAAAATTGCTGGATCCACTGATTCGATGTACAAGAGCGAATGATAAGAGTAGTCGGATGGTGATCAGTCCATCGCGCACCCAAACCATTACTCTGCACACGAATAGGCGAATGGTGCAACCAACTCTCGGAATCAGACTGAAGATCTTGACAATCGAGGTTCGGAAACAAAGGAGTGATGCAGACTCTGCATCGGATCTAGCATAGATGATTTCGTCGCGTCGGAAAACACCGGAAGGCACGAGAAGGAACAAAGAGAAGTCCGCCAAACGAAGGATTCCTCGGATAGCATGAAGACCAGATGTAGCAACACCGTTACCAAAGAGGAAGCGAAACCCTAAAGGTACGACGGAACCCAACCACGAGAATTCCTGGACTCGAAGAAAGAGATGAGAGCGGATTCAAAACACGCAGAGGTGAGAGGAGAGCAGCAGAGGTAAGGATTAAAAGCAGACCTAACCAGATCTATCCAACCGATTTTGCAAAATAGTTTTGACACTCTACTTCGGCTGTTAGCTAGGTTATCCTATAGGCTGGACTTGTGGGGTATCGCAACTGCTGAGCTCTGATACCACTCTGTAACACCCTCAGAATCGGCCCTATGCAAGTTTGAGCGAAACCCGCCAAACCCGCATAGAAACGATTCAAAGGTGCCCACCAGGCACTTTCGTGCGGGTGGAAAACGAAGTAATAACATTACACAACAGTCCTCGATGGGACCCACAGAACAGATATATATAACAGCGACTCAAAGAGTCAAGAATACAGATATACAATACAAAGATCCAAATCACCTTGAAAATGATACAGCGTCCGACTACGGACAAGATGCAAATGGGGCTAAGAGCCCTGAAGAATAACCAATGGCGTCCATAACCCTGCCCAGGCCAAGCCGGAAGGGTAACACTGCTAACGACGTCGATCTCAAACCTGCTTAAACAAAAGGGGTGCCGACAAAGGGCAAAGGAAAAAGAGAGCGTCAAGATCGAGGCGATTACGGCGAGGCTAGAATTCGGCGGTCCTCGCCTACACAGGTATGGTGGACTGCAGCGGCAGCGCAGCATGCACTAAACAACCTATAGAGACTCGATACAACTGGCGGCTATCAGAGAGGGGTAAGAAAGTCCTATTCGGAACCATCCTGATACTACCATCAAACAAACCCATCCCGGTGTTTCCCCCTCGAGACCAAACGAGGAAGTCAACCGAGGAACTCACACAGTTGGCAGTTTTATTTCTTCAGTTATCGTTGCAGCAATTACTAGTCAAGTATAGATAATCATCCTGATAAAATAAGCAGTGGGCCATTTTAGTCAACCATTCCGTTGTAGTTGCAACACTTACTAGTCAAATACAATTAGCATGAGATATCCCAAAACCCAGCAGTTGTTGGTACTTTTATTTAGCCATTCCTTGTAGTTGCAATACTTACTAATCAGATACAATGGTCGCCAGCGACAACCCAAACAAGCAATTGTTGGCAGTTTTATTTAGCCATTCCATTATAGTGAAGCTGATTACTAGTCATTATATAGTCAAATTTATAGCACTACTTTAGTTATAGTTGTCTATGATCGAGATACTGTGCTCCAAGTCGTCCATAACCGCGGACACGGCTTTCAGAAAGTTTTACCCTGCAGGGGTGCACAAATAGCAACACACACTCGATCAACCTCGGAAAAACCAAATCAAAACCCAACGAGGCTTTCACGACAAAGCAATCATAGGATTCAGAAATATTTCAGGGGGCCACCCCATTAAGCTACCATAGCAACGGTTAGTGACTCGAGACGGACTCAAGGTTTGCGCCAACATGTAAACGATCGGGAACCCAAAAGCTGGCTTGTCGATACCGCGAAAACACTCGCTTACCTAAGCGATGCAGTGACTCGCACAATCGTAAATAAAGAAGTAAAACATGGCATAAGTACAGGATAGTAAATAAAACCTCAAACTAGTTTGTGGCCCCAAGAAATAAGAATGAATCAAGCTCTGGCTCAGGGGGGTCCCATAATCCTCCCGGATGTGGATAGCGAATATTCAAGGCAGTATCAAGTACTCGGGGTCCCACGGGACACAAGTGGACGATTAACAACCAAATAACATCTATTGCCCACTGTGCCTCGCTTACCTACTTCAATTTTAGTTGTTAAACAATAATTAAAGTTATGATCATCTCCAACAATAAACACATGGCAATACTCCAACAAGCTGTGGTACTTGACGACGCATAAACACTTAAGCAAGCGACTACGACGCGCAGGTCCAACTATCTACCAAACAACGGTAATAGGATATGTCCAAGGCAATATAAGGCTGCAAGGGATATCACGAATACGAAAACTAGAGCATCAAACGAGATAGCAATAGATCAACAGGAGGGAATAAATACTATAAAAGTAAGATAGGTAGAAAGGGGGAGATGCTCGCCTGAAAACATTGCCGAAGGTTCAACCGAAGATCGGGTCGACACTCGCATCAACTCAATGGCCTTATCCGCGAAGAAGCAAAACACTAGAATAAACACCGGATGCAACATTTAATCCTACGGCAAAAGATCGGGCATGATACATGTATGATGTATGGCATGGTAAATATGCGGTGCAATTAGGCCATATTAAGCGGAACCGGGGGTCCCGTCAATTAATTAAATGGTTCAAGTTATTTATCTACCCCGCAAATTAAATGTTGTAATAACATGGCAAAAGATAGCACCGGTTCGCTACACCAATTTAAATGAGGCCAATATAAGACTAGATTTGCCCGCATATGGATCCCATATTTAATTATAAGGTGAATCGGCATAATGCCCCCAAACCACACAATGTATGCATGCATGAACAATTAAATATGCAACAATTTATATAGTTGACAATTTATGAAAATAGGGTTCTCGGATCAGGGTCACACATTAGGGTTCGGCGAACTTGGGCTCCGAGGGGTTCGGGGTTCGGTCTCAGGGTTCGACGGGGATCGGTTCGACGGATAACGGAGGTAGGTCTTGTCGCATCCGGGAAGCAGGACTTGGTTCGGCGTCAGGGGCGCATCAGATTCGCCGTGGTCGGTGTCGATCTTGTCGTTGCGAGATCTTGTCGTGTCCCACGGGGTCGGACTTCGAAGCCAGGAAGGAGTACTTGGCGTTGCCGAGCGGAAGTCTTGATGGTCCTCGGGTCCGGGAAGATCTTGTCGCACGGTGTCCGGGTAGGCGAACTTGGCGTATCCGGGGAGATCTTGATTCGGCTTCGGTCGAAGTGTTCGGAAGCAGATCTTGGTGTAGGGACGGTCCTTTTCGGCGATTCTTCGGGTTCGGGGTCTCGATGTTCCATGAAGAAGGTCTTGGAATCCAAGACGAAGAACTTGGGATCGATGTCGGGTATTCGAGTGGGACCATGTACTTGCTTCAAAATCATCGGCATCGAGCCGATCTTGTCGACGAGAGGATCTCGACGCCTTATCAGGGCCCTCCATGTTCGATTGTTCTTGGTATTGATGTGAATAGAAGTGAAACATGGCGAGGTAGGACTTCAGGTGTCCGGTTAGTCGGCGACAATCGGGCGTGGCGTCCTTGTCCTAGGATTGAGCGCCACCGAGGAGAACGGATGCATCGGTCGTCTCGGGCGGGGCACGCGCACGGGCGGTGATGCGCCGGAAAGCAAGGCGCAGGCCGGGCGGCTCGACGAGAGGACTTAGGCGCCACCGAAAAGGGCAGCGGTGGCGGCCTTGGCGCAGCAGCGGAGAGGTGAGGACGGCCCAGGCAGCGTCTTTGGAGAGGTCGGACCAGCGACGATGGCGGCGGAGCACCGGGAGGCGAGGCCGCGGTGAGCTGCGAGGCGGCGCTGCTCGCGCCCAGCAGGGCGGCGGAGGGCAGCGCTTTGCGGCAGACGACGGAGAAGGGGCCGAGGCGAGGAGCACGACATGGCAGCGGTGGCGAGAAGGTGGGAGCGGTGGAGGCGTCGCGCTGACGGCAGCCTTGGAAGAGGCGTCGGAACGGCCACGGCGTGGGCGGCGGCTCGGCGGCGGATGACGGTTGGCGGCCCGAGAGGAGGCGGGCGGGAGAGAGGCTGGAGGGCGGCGGCTCGGAGGCGGCGAGCGAGGCCGGGGTCGAGGCGTGCTGGCAGACCGCAGGCTCATGGACGGTGGAGGACGAGGCGGGGCTGGCCGGGCGGCGCTGGCGCTCGGGCCAGGAAGCGAGGTCGTGGTGGCGGCTCCGTGGCAAGCAGTGCTGAGAGGCGAGGCAGGCGAGGAGGCGGCAGCCAGGAGGCGAGGTCGGTGGAGGCCGGCGCGTGCGGGTGGTGGGGAGAGAGGTTGGGGAAGGTGGGGGAGGAAGAGAGGCAGGTGGGGCAGTGGGGTCGGGCTGGGTGGGGCAGTGGTTGGCCGGGTGGTGGCGTGTGTGAGGCTCAGGGGAAGTGGGGGTGGCAGGTGGGGCCGGGGTGTAAGGGAGAGGAGTGGGGAGTGGGGAGAGAGGATTGGTGAGGTGGCGGTGGGTGTGATGAGGTGGAGGGAAAGGGAGGTGGCAAGCTGGGGTTGGTGGGTAGACTAGGATTGGGTAGGAATAGATTAGGGTTTGGGTTTTGGGTTGATTATTTGTAGGATATTTATTTGTTTGGTTTTGTTTGAAATCTTTTTAGCAAATAATTTTTAGGCAATTAATTTAACAGATAATTATAAGACTTGTTTTGAAATAAGAGAAGGGTATTGTATCAGACAAAATAGTTTTTAGCTACAATATTCTGAGAGCCAATGATGCATGATGATGTCATGGTGATGCAATGCACAAAAACAACGCGATTTTCTAGTAGTGGTTTTAGCGGGATGCCACAGCAGCCCTGCCCCTCCTTATATAGGTGGAGGGGCGCGCCAGGTGAGGGGAGTCCCTCCTCAACTCGGTTTCCCAAGTGGGTCGGCGGTGGAGGGGAGGAACTCCTCCCCAAGTAGGTTTCCTACTTCCCCTCCACCTCACAAAATAGCCGTTTGACTTTTCAAATTGGCGTTTGACTTTTCAAACTAGGATTTGATTAAACCCTTTATTTTGTTCAGCGATGACACCTAGTACATGATGCAATCATTCCAACTTGTTATGACACATTCATGTACTCTTCCCCTCCGGAGTGCCGGACATTCCGGAACCTTCTAGAACATTCCCGATGAAATCACCGGAACCATTCTTCAACCCCGAAACATGACTTTCCTTATATGAATCTTATTCTCCGGACCATTCCGGATCTCCTCGTGATATCCCGAATCCCATCCGAGACTCCGAACAACATTCGGTCTCTTACTCATCATTCCATAACTACTCAAACAACGTCGAATCCTTAAGTGTGTCTCCCTACGGTTCGTGAATTATGCGGACATGATCGAGACACTTCTCCGAACAATAACCAATAGAGGAATCTGGAAATTCATATGGCTCCCACATATTTCTATGATTACTTTGCTATCGAATGAACCACTTACATACGATACCAATTTACCTTTGTCTCACGATAGTTTACTTATCCGAGGTTATGATCGTCGGTATATCTGCATACCTAGTTCAACCTCGTTACTGATAAGTACTATTTTCTCGTTCCCATGATATGTGATCCCTTGTGAGCCAGTCACATGCTTGCAAGCTAATTGGATGACATTCCACCGAGAGGGCCCAGAGTATATCTATCCGTCATATGGATGGACAAATCCCACTCTTGATCCATGTGCCTCAACTAATACTTTCCGAACACTCAATGCCACCTTTATAGCCACCCAGTTACGGTGTGTTGTTTGATGTCATCAAAGCATCCTTCCAGTGAAGGTGATATGCATGATCTCATGGTCGAAGGAATCAGGTTACTATGTATCAGAAAGCATATAGCAATTGAACTATTAAAATGACTTTATCTTTATGCTACGCTTATCTATAGGAGTATGTCCATCATATCATTCTCCTAACGATATGATCTTGTTCTTAATAACATCTCAATGTTCATGATAGGGAAACCACAATCATTTATTAACCAACAAGCTAGTATTATAAAGAGGCTTTACTAGGGACTCTATTTTAGTTTACAAATCACACAATCATTAATGTTTCCTTGTTAATACTATTATAGCATGAATGTAAACATTTATCATAAACACAAAGATATAATAATAACTACATTTATTATTGCCTCTAGGGCATATCTCCAACAGTCTCCCACTTGCACTAGAGTCATCTAATCCAGATTACATGGTAATATACCGAACACCCATGGCAGTTTGGTGTTGGTCATGTTTTGCCCTCGGGAGATGTTTAGTCAACGGATCCGCCACATTCAGATCTGTGTGTACTTTGCAAATCTTTATGTCCCCATCTTGGACATGTTCTCGAATAGCCTGAAAATGTAGCTTGATGTGCTTCAGCTTCTTTTGTGACCTTGGTTCTTGCGCATTGGCTATGGCGCCCATGTTATCACAGTAGATTGACATTGGGTCCAGCGCACTAGGAACCACACCGAGCTCTGAAATGAACTCTTTCATCCATATTGCTTCTTGTGAAGCCTCCGAAGCAACCATGTATTCCGATTCAGTTGAAGATCTCGCCACAACGCTTTGCTTTGCACTCCTCCAGCTAACTGTTGCACCATTCAAAGTAAATACATATCCAGATTGTGATTTAGAATCATCCGGATCGGTGTTCCAACTAGCATTAGTGTAACCATTAAAAATGAGCTGTTCATCACCTCCATAAGAAAGAACCATATCCTTAGTTGTTCTCAAGTACTTAAGGATGTTTTTGACCGCTGTCCAATGATCTACTCCTGGATCACTTTGATATCTGCTAGTTAACAAACAGCATATGCAATGTCGGGTCTAGTACATAGCATGGCATACATCAGAGATCCTATGGCTGAGGCATTGGGAGTTTTACTCATCCTTTCTCTATCTTCTGCCGTTGTCGGACTTTGAGTTTTAGTCAAGGTCGTATTGGGCAACATGGGCAAGAACCCTTTCTTGCTATCTTCCATTCCAAACCTCTTTAGAACTTTGTCCAAATATGTACTTTGTGACAATGATATTAGGTGTCTCGATCTATCTCTATAAATCTTTATGCCTAATATATAAGCTGCTTCGCCAAGATCCTTCATTGAAAAACTATTATTCAAATATTCCTTGACACTATTAAGAAGGTCTACATCATTCCCAATCAACAATATGTCATCTACATATAGTATTAAGAATGCTCTGAGCTCCCACTCACTTTCTTTTAAATAAATACAAGCTTCTCCATAAGTTTATATAAAACCAAAACTTTTGATTACTTTATCAAAGCGTTGATTCCAACCGGATGCTTGCTTCAATCCATAGATGGACCGTTGAAGTTTGCATACCTTGTTAGCATCTTTAGGATCGACAAAACCTTTGGGTTGCATCATATACAACTCTTCATCAATGTCTCCATTGAGGAATGTTGTTTTGACATCCATCTGCCATATCTCATAATCGTAATATGCAGCGATTGCTAACATAATCCTCACAGACTTTAGCTTCGCTACAGGTGATAAAGTCTCATCGTAGTCATCTCCTTGAATTTGTCGAAACCCTTTTGCGAAAAGTCTAGCTTTATAGACAGTAACATTACCATCAGCATATGTTTTCTTCTTGAAAATCCATTTGTTCTCGACAGCCTTCCGGCCATCCGGTAAGTCCACCAAAGTCCATACTTGGTTTTCGTACATGGATCCAATCTCGGATTTCATGGCTTCTTGTCATTTATTGGAATCTGGGCTCATCATCGCTTCCTCATATGTCGGAGGGTCATCGGTGTTGTCCACCAACATGACACTCATAACGGGATCATACCAATCAGGAGTGGTATGAGTTCTCGTTGACCTGCGAGGCTCTGTGATGTAGCCCGACCTACGGTCGTTACCAGATCTTGGTCTCCAACTTATGCCAAGTCGTCATGGACTCCAAAGGTGAATCCATTCCTCTATCCGAGCCCCCTTCCTACCCTATTGAATGGTATGCTACTTCATACTCCATCACATATGCATGATAGGTTCACATTTACAAGTACGGAGGCAAGGGAGGAAGACCGGAGCATCAAGCCCGACAAGACGGAGGCTTGGAAGAGGAGGCGGAAGAAGACAGATCGCTAAATGCTCTCTGTCGCCAGTACTACGGACACAGACCGGTACCGCCCGGCACTACCGCCCCCTACCGCCACCAGCAGGCAACAGAAGCCAAATACTCCATCTCCGGTACTACCGGACACAGGCAGTACTATCGGTCTACAAAGCACTATCACTTCTGCCAGACGGCTCCAGCTGACGCTCCAGGACCGCAAGCGATACTACCGGTCCCAGAGCGGTACTACCGGTCCTGTGTGCCCGCGCGCACTAGTTGGGCCACAGCCCATGTATCCCCCTTTACTTACCTATTCGCCTAGTTTATCCCCAAACTACCCTTGTTTATGTGGTTGGCCTATAAATAGAGCCTCCACCCCTCATGTATCCCTTAGGCATAGATGATAGACTAAAGACAACCCCCATTGTGGAATCTCTAGTTTTGCCTCATCCCCTTTACCAAGGGGACCGACTATCGTCACCAACCTCGATTGGACTTTGCATCACGCATCCATCGTTGAACAAGGCCTTGGAGTTCGATGTCTCGTCTCCAAGTTGTCAAGACCCTCCCCAAGGTGTTCTTCCCTCTCCGATGTGGATTTGAGGGAGCACGTTGACCGATCTTTCCTTGCGAGGATTCTATCGGACCGGTGGCCACCGTTCGGGAGCAATCGGCCTTGTATCGTGTGAGTTTTGCGTGTGTTCATCGTGTTCTTCGCGAGGTGTGTGTTCGCTTCTGCTACCTTGTCCCTTTCCCCTCGCTTTCCCATCGATTTGACCACGAGATCCGTGAAGATCGGGCACCCAAGAGGTTAACCCCTCCATCATCTGGTATCAGCAGCTTTTGGTTGCCACGGATTTCTCATCGATTTGGTCTTTTCCCCATAAATTCGAAAATTTCACCAAAAATAGCCCCAATTCGTGTTTTGGATCGATCTGTGATTTGAGTGCGTTTTGGTAGGTTTTGATCCATGGATTGCTTGCTAAACTTGTTGATCTACCTTCCTTTGCGTTCCCATGGCCTAATTCCTTGATTTCCCCCGTCGATTTGGTGTTTTCTTGAAGATTTTCCGCCCAAATCGCCCCAAACTCACGAAAACGCATCAGATCTGGGCGTCTCTGTCTCGAGCGGTACTACCTCTCCAAAAATACGGTACTACCGCTCCCAAAATACGGTACTACCGCCCAAGACAGAAAGAAAACAGCAGGTTCCAGATTTCAGCCTCTCACCGTTTTGACCATAACTTTTGCATTCGAACTCGGATTTTGGTGTTCTTTAGCTTGTTTCGAAGAGGAGAAGGAGCTATACATCATCATCCACGCGGTTCATGCTATGTACTCCATCCAAATTCCGTGAGCAAGGCGGAATCCAACAATAAAGGGTGAAGATCGTCGACGAAAGGTATAAACATTCCGCGACTTCTCCCCACTTGCATTCCTTTGTGAACCCCACTATCTTTGCGAGCAACAAACACCTATTGAGACTATTTCCTCTTATGATTGCTTGGGCTATGCACATTTGATACCTTGTAGATTCCGAGCAAACATTGTGAGCGCTATCTTATATAGTTATCTTGTATAGTTGTTGGCACAAGGAAGAGGCAAGTGAAAAAGAATAAAAAGAAAAGAGTGATACAAAAAGAAAAATAAATAGAAAAAAAGAAAAGAAAAAGAAAGAGAGATACATGTGCCTCATAGAATAGGAAGCGCAAGCTCGATGAACATCATATAGGTGGTACTTATTGTGCATATCTTGTAGCCCACCAATTTTGTGCAATCGAACTAGCGTCTCTCCTTGTACTTGTGTGACACGAGCTTATAGTCTTCGCTAGGTAATCATTTGGTTCTTAGCTCACTTTCTCCGTCGCACAAGTCCTATTTATCCCACCGTGTGTGTTTCCTTGTACATATTTCCTATCTTGTGGATTAACTTGTTTGCTTTGTGATCATTGTGGTTCTTTACTTGCCAATACAACATCTTGATTTCGGATTGGTTCTCTACATGCCACTTTCCATACCTATCCACCATAGGCCTTGTGTGTGTTTGTTTTTTTGTTGGTTTATTGCTCTCAAATGTGGCCACTTGCACGATACGATCTTCCAAGGTAAAGTAAGGTTTGACGTTGTATCCCTACCTCCCACTACCA
This sequence comes from Avena longiglumis, assembly GCA_030063025.1. Lineage (NCBI taxonomy): Eukaryota > Viridiplantae > Streptophyta > Magnoliopsida > Poales > Poaceae > Avena > Avena longiglumis. The sequence goes on from CP125979.1 coordinate 1,219,808, forward strand.
CTTACATATACACCTCTTGGTCTTGTGCATCATGTCTAGGGACTCCGGAACCGAGGATGATATCTATGAAGAATCCATGATGAGCCACCATGACGACGACTCCACAAGTATAGAGGACATGACGGATCACAACACCAACAATGGCTCCACATGCTTTGAGGACCCGAAGCACTACACCTACGATGACTCCACATGCATGGAAGACATGGAGCTCTACGTCGACAATGGCTCCTCATGCATGGATCCTATGGAGCACTACACCGACCATGGCTCCACATGCTTGGGTGATATGGAGTACTACACCAACAACTACTCCATAAGCATGGACGACTTCCAGTGCGACATCGACGACGCCTCGCCAAGCATGGAGGACACGGAGAACTTCATCGACTTTGATGGCTCCTCCATGAGCCATGAAGAATTCCTCCACCGTGTGGAGATGGAATCCTACTACGCCAAGCAAGAGGAGGCGCATCATCAAGATTCCATGACCTTCAAGGCCAAGCGTGCCACACCAAAGGGAACCACCTACTTCGATGATCCACCTCAAAGGCGACAAGTGCCACCACCTAGATGGAGTCAAGCGCCACCATCTCCAAGGCGCCAAGCTCCATCACCTCCAAGGCGTCAAGCTCCACCATCTCCAAGGCGCCAAGCTACATCACCTCCAAGGCGCCAAGCACCAACTCCTATCCAAACAAGAGTGGCGTCCAAACATAATATGCATCAAGAGGCGCCAAGAAACAAGAATCTTCATCGACAAACATCCTCTCATGAGCTTCGCCACCATAAAGAGGATACAAGAAATCGTCTAAGGCATCTTCGCCACCAAGACGAAGAATTCAAGATGAGCACCAACCATAATGCTCAATCAAGCTCAAGAAGGCACCACAAGCACAAGAAGAGTTCCAAGGCAAATGATCATCGTCACGAGTGTCATGTGGACGACCAAGTGCGCCACCTACATCAACCATCGGCAAGGCATGCCAATGACCTCCGTCGACACCATCATAGGGCACCTTCAACTACTCGTGCCACCACCACAATGGCACCAAGAGCAAGCCTTCCTCCTCGCCATCAAGCTTCAATGCCTACGCTTGACTTCCACGACCTCGCCAACGAGGAAAATGTAAACCTCTACTTCGCCAAGTTGGATAGCATGAGCCTACCTCCACCACTACTACGAGATGGCCACAAGACGGTCGAGCATGGGATTTTACCTTCGACCATGGAGGCGAGCAATGATGCCCATCTTATGGCATCCAACTTTGAAGGCGACAAGGTCAAGAATGGTGAGCATGGGATTTTCCCTTCACCAAAGGAGGCGCATGGAGTTGAGGAAACCGAGCCTATCCCCATATGCTTGAGTGATGATGTGGTACCAATCCCATGTGAGTATGAGAGCCACTTAGCCCACTTGAGTGAGAACAAGAGTGAGATGAGTGACTCCACCTTATGTGAGATTGAGTGCTTCCACTTGGAGGGCATGAGTGATACTCCTAGTGAGTTGAGAGTGGTAGTTGATAGGTCAAGTGAGACCATTTCGAATTCTAACAACTTACCCTCTACCTCTAGTGTGTTCTCTTGTGTTGTGCTAGGTTCCATGGAGGAAGACGCCCGAAGCTATGAAGCAATGATGCCTCGAATGGAGAAGATGTACATGGTGCACGAAGATGATGCTACGCCATGGCTACATCAAGAAAACGAAGTCGTCCACAAGGAGACCACTACTTCCACAACAACCACTTCATATGAGAGGTATGAACAAGGTAACAATAAGGGTGTTGATGATTCCATGATCCCACTAGTGGACATGATGAATTGTGAGGATATGCATGCTATGGATGATACTTGTGACATTACATATGCTTCATCCACTTTCCCATGTGATGATTTGCCTTTGCATAATATTGATCATGTGGAATTGTTTGATTGCGATATCACTTCCATAAACATGCCATGCTATGCATCTTGTGTGTATCCTCCAATTGCTTTGGACTTGCCTTGTCATGCTAGTCATTCAATTTCTCTCGTTGCTTGCAATAAGATGAATGCTTGCTATTTCACTTGTTTTGCTTGCAACAATGTTGACCACATGCGTTATAATGAGATGGCCCCCATAGCTTTCTCAATTTTTGGAGAGTTTGATGATTGCCATGATAAGCATGTTCCCCACTTGCATACTCACCATGCATCTATTTCATACTTAATTGACATTAATGGTGATGTGCACAAGAAGAGATACGTCATGATGGATGATGTGTATCTCTACCACGCACACACGTTCTTCCTTTTGTGTTTGATGTGTGTAGGTACCCGCATTATCATGTCAACCTCGGTTGATCATGAGTTGACAAAAAGAGCTCTTGAGAGCATCCCATAAGTGAGTTCACGATCGAACCTAGCTCTAATACCTTTTGCATGCTTTGCATCTTTCATGTTGGCAAATTGTTCTATCCTATGGTTTGCTTGCAAGCATGTTAATGGTATTATCTTCCCTTGTGACATGCATGTTTCTTCGCCTTTAGATAATGATGCTTTGTGTGTTGCAACAAAAATGTTGAACAATTTACCTTTCCGATGGTTTGTATGCAACCACAATTCCTTTAAGAACATGTATTGTCATGAGAGCTTCCAAGAATCTCGTCTTGTTGTTGCAACAAACATAAGGACCACTTGCTCTTTCATTTGGTTTGTTTGCAAACATAATACTTTTGTTTTGGATATACTTCCTTGTGTGTTTTTGCCAAATTCTCCTAGTCTTGCATCAAAGATGTTGTTTGAAATTTGGATCCAATGCTTTGAATGCCCCACTTCTATGTTATATGGAGTTTTTGAGTTTCCACTTTTGGATGATGTTCAAACGATTTCCATGCACATTGACCTTGCATATGCATCCCGTTTGCTATACTCGAGTTGTGCTAATCGTGTTGTGAACAAGAATGGACATGCCACAAATGACATGCTCCTCTATCACACACAAACATATGTTGCTTGGTCTTTGTTGTATGAAGGTACAAATGCATACACGTCAACCTCTATGGACTATATGTTGACAAGAAGAACCGAAGAGAGTTACCTATGGCTACACTTCTTTGAGCTATATCTACAAGATAAGGTGACTTCCTTCTACTTGAGGACTCATGCTATAATCTTCATGAATTGGCTATGCTTTGAGTGTTGCTTTGCTTTTGTTGTGAGCTTTGTAGGCTTCAAGGAAGGTGAAGGAACATTGAAGTGTTGTCAAGTCAATCTTCCCGAGGACGACTATATGGTGAACCCCATGATCAAGAAGGTCTCTCGACCGCTTCTACTTTGTGATGAGCATGTAGAGTCGAGGACGACTCTTTTTGAAGGGGGGGGGGCGAGCTGATGTAGCCCGACCTACGGTCGTTACCACATCTTGCTCTCCAACTTATGCCAAGTCGTCATGGACTCCAAAGGTGAATCCATTCCTCTATGTGAGCCCCCTTCCTACCCTATTGAATGGTATGCTACTTCATACTCCGTCACATATGCATGATAGGTTCACATTGACAAGTACGGAGGCAAGGGAGGAAGACCGGAGCATCAAGCCCTACAAGACGGAGGCTTGGAAGAGGAGGCGGAAGAAGACAGATCGCCAAATGCTCTCTGTCACTTGTACCGGCAGATTACTACTGGCAAGGCACTATCGCCTCGCCACCGCCACCAACAGCATTTACGCCAACGAAGCCAAATACTCTGTCTCCGTGGTACTATCGACTGGAACCGGTACTACCGGTTCACAACACTACCGCCCTTCTAACGCCTGCCACAGACGGCTCCAAATGGCCCAGATCATAGCGGTAGTACCGGTCCCAGAGCGGTACTACCGGTGTTGACTGCACTACGGACCCAAGTCCCAGATTACCGGGTCCTGTGCTCACACAGCACTAGTTGGGACATAGCCCATGTATCCCCCTTTACTTACCTATTCGCCTAGTTTATCCCCAAACTACCCTTGTTTATGTGGTTGGCCTATAAATAGATCCTCCACCCCTCATGTATCCCTTAGGCATAGATGATAGACTAAAGACAACCCCCATTGTGGAATCTCTAGTTTTGCCTCATCCCCTTTACCAAGGGGACCGACTATCGTCACCAACCTCGATTGAACTTTGCATCACGCATCCATCGTTGAACAAGGCCTTGGAGTTCGATGTCTCGTCTCCAAGTTGTCAAGACCCTCCCCAAGGTGTTCTTCCCTCTCCGATGTGGATTTGAGGGAGCACGTTGACCGATCTTTTCTTGCGAGGATTCTATCGGACCGGTGGCCACCGTTCGGGAGCAATCGGCCTTGTATCGTGTGAGTTTTGCGTGTGTTCATCGTGTTCTTCGCGAGGTGTGTGTTCGCTTCCGCTACCTTCTCCCTTTCCCCTCGCTTTCCCATCGATTTGACCACGAGATCCGTGAAGATCGGGCACCCAAGAGGTTAACCCCTCCATCACTCTGTAGCAAATACAACCGAAGTTTCATGATCATCATCATTAGCTTCCTCTCTTATTGGTGCAGGCACCACAGGAACTTCTTCCGGTGCTGCGCTACTCGCAAGTTCGAGAGAAGGTTCAACAACCTCGTCGAGTTCTACTTTCCTTCCAGACACTTCTTTCGAGAGAAATTCCTTCTCTAGAAAGGATCCATTCTTGGCAACAAAGATTTTGCCTTCGGATCTATGATAGAAGGTATACCCAATAGTTTCCTTTGGGTATCCTATGAAGACACATTTTTCCGCTTTGGGTTCAAGCTTGTCCGGCTGTAACTTCTTTACATAGGCTTCGCAACCCCAAACTTTAAGGAACGACAATTTAGGTTTCTTCCCAAACCATAATTCATACGGTGTCATTTCAACGGATTTAGATGGTGCCCTATTTAAAGTGAATGCGGCTGTTTCTAATGCATAACCCCAAAATGATATATGTAAATCTGTAAGTGACATCGTAGAACGAACCATATCTAAGAGAGTTCGATTACGACGTTCGGACACACCATTACGCTGTGGTGTTCCCGGCGGTGTCAATTGTGAAAGTATTCCGCATTTCTTCAAATGCTCGCCAAACTCGTAACTTAGATATTCACCTCCATGATCAGAACGTAGAAATTTAATCTTCTTGTTACGTTGATTCTCAACCTCACTTTGAAATTCCTTAAACTTCTCGAAAGTTTCGGACTTATGTTTCATGAAATAGATATAGCCATATCTACTCAATTCATCCGTGAAGGTAAGAACATAACGATAACCACCGCATGATGCTACACTCATTGGACCACACACATTGGTATGTATGATTTCCAATAAGTCTGTAGCTCGCTCCATCATACCAGAAAATGGAGTCTTAGTCATTTTACCCATCAGACATGCTTCGCATCTTTCAAGTGATTCGAAATCAAGTGATTCAAGAAGTCCATCGGAATGGAGTTTCTACATACGCTTCACTCCAATGTGACCAAGACGACAGTGCCACATATAGGTCGAGTTATCGCTCGATTTCAAACGTTTAGCTTCAATGTTATTAATATGTGTATTTCCACTATCGAGATTCAATAAGAATAGACCATCTATCAAAGGTGCATGTGCATAAAACATATTACTCATATAAATCGAACAACCATTATTATCTGACTTAAACAAGTAACCGTCTCGCAATAAACAAGATCCCAATATAATGTTCATGCTTAACGCAGGCACCAAATAACAATTATTTAAGTATAAAACTAATCCCGATGGTAGATGAACATGTAGCGTGCCGACCGCGATCACATCAACCTTTGATCCGTTTCCCACGCGCATCGTCACCTCGTTCTTCGCTAGCTTCTGTTTATTCAAAGACTGCTTCGAGTTACAAATATGAGCAACCGAACCAAGATTATCAATACCTGTGCACTACTACAGTACTAGTGAGATACACATCAATAACATGTATATCGGATATACCTTTCTTCTTGATGTTGCCATTCTTCAAATCCGCCAAGTACTTTGGGCAATTCCGCCCAAAGGACCTTCTCCTTGCAAAGAAATCACTCAGTATCAGGCTTAGGTCCAGCCTTGGTCTTCTTCGTCGGCGCGGTAACTTTATTACCACCCTTCTTTAAGTGTCCCTTTTGCTTAGACTTGCCTTTCTTGAATTTGGTGGTCTTATTGACCATCAACACTTGGTGCTCTTTCTTGATCTCCACTTCTGCAGATTTTAACATGGCAAAGAGTTCTGGCAACTGCTTGTTCATTTTTTGCATATTGTAGTTCATCACAAAGTTCTTGTAACTTGCTGGTAGTGATTGGAGGACACGATAAATCCCCAAAGCATTAGGAATCACTATACCCAAGCTTTGAAGTTTGTTTGCGTGCCCAGACATCTTAAGAACATTCTCACTGACGGAGCTACCCTCTTCCATCTTGAAGTTAAAGAATTTTCAGAAGCGTCATAGCTCTCAATTTCCGCGTGAGTCTCAAAGATCAATTTGAGATCACGGACAATATAATGTGGGTCTGAATTCTCAAACCTTTTCTGAAGCTCCGATTCTAAACCATACAAGATAGCACAATCGAATCTGGAGTACCGAGCGAGGTAAACATTCTTTACTTCATCGGTAGCGAGTTGCAGTGGGTCACCCAAATGTGCATCCAAAGACATAGGTCAAATTACCAGCAGTGAGGACAATCCTCAAATTGCGGAACCAATCCGCAAAGTTGCTTCCATTGTTTTTCAACTTTTCTTTCTCTAGGAATGCATTAAAATTGATGGTAGGGGCCGCCATTGATCTACAACATATTTGCAATAGTTTAGAATACGTTTATGACAAATTGAGTTCTAATTAATAGTTAAATTAATCTAGGTGAACTCCCACTCAAAACAATATCCCTCACATTGTTTTAGTGATCACACGAACCAAATCCACCACATCAACACCGATCATCACGAGAGTCGATGTAGCTTCAATGGCGAACAATCGACATGTTCATCATATCTTACTATATGATTCATGCTTTACCTTTCGGTGATCCGTGTTCCGAGACCATGTCTGTACATGCTAGGCTCGTCAAGATCAAACCTTAGCTTCCGCATGAGCTAATCTGGCTTGCTCATGTTGTATACACTTGCGGAATCTAACACACCCGATCATCACGTGGTGCTTCGAAACAACAAGCTTTAGCAACGGTGCTTACTAAGGGTGAACACTTTAGAACTTGATATTCATGTGCATGAGGGATCATCTTATAATTCTAACGTCGTTAACTAAGCAATACAAGATGCATAAAGGATTAACATCACATGCAATTCATAATATGCGATATGATATGGCCTTTCTTCTTTGTGATTCCGATCTCCATCTTCAAGCACGAACATGATCTCCATCATCATCGGCATTGCATCAAGGTCAATGATGCTGCTCCATGGTTGTCGTCCACCAGCTTCAACTATTACAACTACTTTGAATAGACACGCGGGTCTTAACAGAAATTAAAGACAATCATATATTCTCGCCGTTGCCAACTTACAATAAGGAACATTGAATACATCAAATATAATCACAATCATGGCCATATAACATCACAGCACACCACTGCAAAACAAAGTTAGACTCCTCTACTTTCTTTGCATGTTTTACGTGGTTTGGGGCTTTCAATAAGTGTCGTTCTAACTATTTAACAAGAACGACAACATTGATACTAGTATTGTCAATCACCCGTTGTAAATTGAATCTTAACTATGTTGGGAGAAACAGGCACCCGCAAAGCCACTTATGCAATACAAGTTGCATGTCAAGCGTGGAGCAAGTCTCATGAACGATGTCATGTAAGGTTAGCCCGGGCCGCTTCATCCCACCATCCCGCAAGATGCAAAGTACACAAGAAGCAATCGACAACAAAAAGCATCAACGCCCACATTGACCATTGTGTTCTACTCGTGCAACAGATCTACATATAGACACAGCTCTGATACCACTATAGGGTTTTGTATCGCATACAAACAAACAAGCCAAGATCTATCTACTAGATTGTAGCAACGAGTCGATGGAATAACTCACCCTCGAAGATTCCAAAGTGTTTAACGAGAGCGGATTCTCATGGGTGATGTAGTCGTACTCTTCCCGATCTCAAGATCGCGTAGATGATCCTTCCAAGGCTGCTCCTAGCAGCTGCAATCGGTCACATCGCGTTAGATTGACGAAGACCTTCCTCTCCTTGTTCCAAAGAAAATGAGGTTGTAGCACTCTCCTCGCGATTCGACAAAGACAACGGGCGTGGTACGAAGTAGTAAAGGGGAGATCTCGCAGGGCTTCGCCTTAAGCCGGAGCGAGTATGGTGGACTATGAGAGAGATCCTCGGCGATCTAGGGTTTAGACGCACCAAAGAGGAGGGTCTAGGGCTGGCGGATAGGGCTTGGAGCTTCCCAAGTCGGCGGCGGCAGCAGGAGGTGGCGGCGCCGACGACTAGGAGCTAGGGTTTTGGGTGGAGGTGTTGTGTGCTTGGAGGGGCAGCCCTGCCCCTCCTTATATAGGTGGAGGGGGCGCGCCAGGGGAGGGGAGTCCCTCCCCAACTCGGTTTCCCAAGTGGGCCGGCGGTGGAGGGGAGGAACTCCTCCCCAAGTAGGTTTCCTACTTCCCCTCCACCTCACAAAATAGCCGTTTGACTTTTCAAATTGGCGTTTGACTTTTCAAACTAGGATTTGATTAAACCCTTTATTTTGTTCAGCGATGACACCTAGTACATGATGCAATCATTCCAACTTGTTATGACACATTCATGTACCCTTCCCCTCCGGAGTGCCGGACATTCTGAAACCTTCTAGAACATTCCAGATGAAATCACCGGAACCATTCTCCAACCCCGAAACAGGACTTTCCTTATATGAATCTTATTCTCCGGATCTCCTCGTGATATCCCGGATCCCATCCGAGACTTCGAACAACATTCGGTCTCTTACTCATCATTCCATATCTACTCAAACAATGTTGAATCCTTAAGTGTGTCTCCCTACGGTTCATAAATTATGCGGACATGATCGAGACACTTCTCCGAACAATAACCAATAGAGGAATCTAGAAATTCATTTGGCTCCCACATATTTCTATGATTACTTTGCGATCGAATGAACCACTTACATACGATACCAATTTCCCTTTGTCTCACGATAGTTTACTTATCCGAGGTTATGATCGTCGGTATCTCTGCATACCTAGTTCAACCTCGTTCGATAAGTACTCTTTTCGTTCGTGATATGTGATCCCTTGTGAGCCAGTCACATGCTTGCAAGCTAATTGGATGACATTCCACCGAGAGGTCCCAGAGTATATCTATCCGTCATATGGATGGACAAATCCCACTCTTGATCCATGTGTCTCAACCAATACTTTCCGAACACTCAATGCCACCTTTATAGCCACCCAGTTACGGTGTGGTGTTTGATGTCATCAAAGCATCCTTCCAGTGAAGGTGATGTGCATGATCTCATGGTCGAAGGAATTAGGTTACTATGTATCAGAAAGCATATAGCAATTGAACTATTAAAATGACTTGATCTTTATGCTACGCTTATCTATAGGAGTATGTCCATCATATCATTCTCCTAACGATATGATCTTGTTGTTAATAACATCTCAATGTTCATGATAGGGAAACCACAATCATTTCTTAACCAACAAGCTAGTATTATAAAGAGGCTTTACTAGGGACTCTGTTTTAGTTTACAAATCACACAAGCATTAATGTTTCCTTGTTAATACTATTATAGCATGAATGTAAAAATTTATCATAAACACAAAGATATAATAATAACTACATTTATTATTGCCTCTAGGGCATATCTCCAACAATTATCGCAAACTATACCGCGATTCTAGCAATAACATTGGTCATTTGACCTGAAATCCAGAAAACCTCTATTGAGGTAGGCCATTTTGTGAAGGGTTTTTTAAGACTCAATGAATATACCAAGTCTGGTATTTTTCCATGTAACTATGTCATATAATATGACACCACGCGAAGGTTTTGCATTGTTTCGATCGTTTTTTAAATTTTTATGCCCATTTCAAACTATCATCAAACTTCCTAAATCGAGGGGCATGATGATTCTTAGCTCGGGGACGAGTCTCACTAAACTTGCATTAGATCTCTGATGAAATAGCATATTGTAAACCTAAAATGATTTTTACAAAAAATCATGAGCAATATATCATGTACCTGTAGTTCAAATCTAACTCATTTCCTACCGATTCAGCAGGAATTTGTCTTTTTCATGAGAGGTGAACGGAAAGGTTTGAGATTCCTAGGTTGGGAAATTGTCCATTAAATATGGTCTAGTATTTTTGAAAAATGTGGTATTATCATTTTGAAGCTTTCTTTTGGTGGTTGCTTCACAAAACACCCCTTTTTTGCACTTCGAAAATGAAAAATATGTTATACGAAAGTATTTCAGGGCCCAGAGTATATCTATCCGTCATATGGATGGACAAATCTCACTCTTGATCCAAGTGCCTAAACACATACTTTCCGAACACTCAATGCCACCTTTATATCCACCCAGTTACGGTGTGGTGTTTGATGTCATCAAAGCATCCTTCCAGTGATGGTGATTAGCATGATCTCATGGTCGAAGGAATTAGGTTACTATGTATCAGAAAGCTTATAGCAAGTAAACTATATTAAATGACTTGATATTTATGCTACGCTTAACTATAGGAGTATGTCCATCACATCATTCTCCTAATAATATGACCCTGTTGTTAATAACATATCTATGTTCATGATGATCAAACCATGATCATATATTAACCAACAAGCTAGTTTAACAAGAGGCTGTACTAGGGACTCTTTTATGTTTACAAATCACACAAGTATTAATGTTTCCGGTTAATACAATTATAGCATGGTATGTAAACATTTATCATAAACATGAAGATATGATAATAACCACTTTATTATTGCCTCTTGGGCATATCTCCAACATATGTCACATAATATGACACCACGCGAAGGTTTTGCATTCTTTTGATCGTTTTTGAATTTTTTATGCCCATTTCAAACTATCGTCAAACTTTCTAAATCGAGGGGCATGAAGATTCTTAGCTCGGGGCTGACCCTCACTAAAATTGCATTAGATCTCTGATGAAATAGCATATTGTGAATCTAAAAATGATTTTTTCGAAAAATCATGAGCATAATATCATGTACCTGTAGTTCAAATCTAACTCATTTTCTACCGATTTGGCAGTAATTTGTCTTTTTCACGAGGGATGGACGGAAAGGTTTGAGATATCCAGGTTGGGAAATTGTCCATTCAATATGGTCTAGTATTTTTGAAAAATGTGGTATTATCATTTTGAAACTTTCATTTGGTGGTTGCTTCACAAAAACACACAGTTTTTTGCACTCAGAAAATCAAAAAATAGGTTTTCGGTGCGACGAAAAGGAAAAAAAACCTACTGCAACATTTTTGACCATCCCATTATACACATGTGTGCACAATATGGGCACATTATCGCAAACTATACCGCGATTCTAGCAATAACATTGGTCATTTGCCCTAAAATCCAGAAAAACTGAATTGAGATAGGTCATTTTGTGAAGGTTTTTTTGAGACTCGATGAATATACCAAGTTTGATATTTTTCCATGCAACTATGTCACATAATATGACACCACGCGAAGGTTTTGCATTATTTCGATCGTTTTTGAAATTTTTATGCTCATTTCAAACTATCGTCAAACTTTCTAAATCGAGGGGTATGAAGATTCTTAGCTCGAGGCTGAGCCTCACTAAACTTGCATTAAATATCTGATGAAATAGCATATTGTGAACCTAAAAATGATTTTTGCAAAAAATCAGCAGCATCATATCATATACCTGTAGTTCAAATCTAACTCATTTCCTCCCGATTCGACAGGAATTTGTCTTTTTCACGAGGGGTGGACGGAAAGTTTTGAGATAACCAGGTTGGGAAATTGTATATTCAATATGGTCTAGTATTTTTGAAAAATATGGTATTATCATTTTGAAACTTTCATTTGGTGGTTACTTCACAAAAACACCCGGTTTTTTGCACTCGGAAAATAAAAAATAGGTTTTCGGTGCGACGCAAAGGAAAACTTTCTCCTGCAACATTGTTCACCATATCATGATACACATGCATGCACAATATGGACACATTATCGCAAACTATACCACGATTCTAGCAATAACATTGGTCATTTGACTTGAAATCTAGAAAAACTCGATTGAGATAGACCATTTTGTGAAGGTTTTTTTGAGACTCAATGAATATACCTAGTTTGGTATTTTTCCATGCAACTATGTCACATAATATGACACCACGCGAAGGTTTTGCATTGTTTCGATCATTTTTGAATTTTTTTATGCCCATTTCAAACTATCGTCAAACTTTCTAAATCGAGGGGCATGGAGATTCTTAGCTTGGGGCTGAGACACAATAAACTTGCATTAGATCTCTGATGAAATAGCATATTGTGAACCTAAAAATGATTTTTTCAAAAAATCATAAGCATCATATCATATACTTGTAGTTCAAATCTAACTCATTTCCTTTCGATTCGGCAGGAATTTATCTTTTTCACGATAGGTGAATGGAAAGGTTTGAGATATCCAGGTCGGGAAATTGTCAATTCAATATGGTCTAGTATTTTTGAAAAATATGGTATTATCATTTTGCAACTATCATTTGGTGGTTGCGTCACAAAACACCCCCTTTTTGCAGTCGGAAAATAAAAAATATGTTATACGAAAGTATTTGTATTTTTTTGAATAAAAATATGTAATATTTGAGTTTATATAGATAGATCTTATTTTTCTGCAAATTTTGATATATTATATGTATTTTTTGAATTTAAATGATTTAGTTATGATTTTTCTAAGATTAATATGGCAAAAAAAAGAAAAATAGCTACGCCGACGGCTTTGTCGTCGGCATAGGTGTGAAGCCGTTGCTCTGCCGTTAGCCTAATAAGCTACGTCGACGGTCCTGGTTACGCCGACGGCTGCCTGCGGCCTATTTATGCCGTCGGCGTATAAAAAGGCCGTCGGCCTATCTGATTATTCGCGTAGTGCAGCTCACCATAGAAACATGCCGCCTGACCTAGTGGCCCTCGCAGGCCGGGGTGCATGCCCCTATGTTCGGAAGTTGCATCGAGCCGCCGGCAGCTTGGACCAAGCCATGGATTGCTGCTCGGCACGTGCCAGACGAGTAGGATTGCTTGAACAAGCGGTGGATTTCTTTGGAGCACTTTGCTCCCCACAATATTCAAGCGAGCTGTAATTCTTAAAATTCTTTGCTCTCGACACTACTAAAGCAGCAAGCGAGTTGTTTCTCGTCAATGTACATGCACACGTTTATTCACGATTTCCCCTGAGAGTTTTGCTCCGGTGTTCTCACCCTCCTCTCAAACTTAGTAAACTGAAAACACAGGAACGGTCTGGTGTCCTTTTATGCCCTCCAAACCAAATGAGTATTGGTCAATTCTAAATCTTCTCGTGTTTTCAATTTCCTAAGTTTGGAAAGATAGGGAGGATACCCAAGCACACCTCTTCCTGAATCTTCCTGTTCTAGCACGCGCGCCTGCATGAAATTTACCAACCTACACAAACAGCGAGTCAGCTGTGAGTCCACAGTGCGTGAGCCTGCTCATCACTCAATTACTGCATCTGCATGCAACAGTTACTAATTTATTCGCCCGGACAAGGGAGAAAATGACACGGAGAAGAGATCCAAGAAGAGCAAGCGTGTACTCCTACAAACAGTTCGACCGACGCTTCCTGCACGCGCACAGCCGAGAGGCATGCAGATGCTAATTAATACAATAGTCCTCTGTCTATTGCACAGAGGGAACTTACATGCATATTTGCATGTCATATCAGCTAGCTGGGCTAGCTTGATAACACATTCACAGATACACGTAAAATGTTTGCACTAATCTCATATGATCACAGCCAGGAAAGCGTGGCAATCCCTGTTTGGCAAAGAGTAATGCGTATAAGTTTTTTCCAATGTCAAAACAACTGTACAGAAAGTTGTATCCATGTCTACAATATCAAACACCCATGATATTATGAAAGTTCAAAAAAATGGAAGTATGTCTCATGATGATTCTAAAAAAAATATCAACTTGGTGTTATAGATGTTTTTTTCCTATATACTTGGCGAAAGTTCAGGATGTTTGATTTTCACGGAAACCGATGCACACTACGTTCTGGCATAGAAGGAAAAGAAAACACTTTTTAAAGTTGTACCAAATACGTAGAGTAAGACATATCTACAACAATAATAAATCCGTGATGAAAATATATCTAACGGTGGAACTGTTAGTGTTGATTTGGTATTCTAGATCTTCATATTCTTCTATAAGTACTTGGTCAAAAATCAGAAACCGTTGATTTTATTTACTAACTATACGTCGTGTATTTGGGGATGGAGGGAGTATAGTCTTAACGACGCATGTATCGGAGGACGTGCGTGCATTGACATACCAACAATCAATTAGTTGGTGAATTGTTCAGAATGCAATTGCGTCCATGTGCATGTTCAGAAATTATGCGAAATGATATCAGACAAGATGAGATTGATTCCAGTTCGTAAACAAATCGCACCAAGATTTCTCATATATATTATCTTTGTTGTACTTTTGCATCTACTTTTCTTTCAAGGAAAGGTTATGCTCCCTACCTCTCTATTCCACGGATGCACAACGTCGTCATATGTTAATTAGAAAAAATGCAAGTCAGCGAGACCAAAATTATCTTGTGACTGCAATGTAGGTCCATTACAAGATGTCACAAAGAACACCTACTACTAAGGTGGCATTCTTCCGGATCAAACACCCGTGTCTTTCATCGCATTCATCTATATGTTGTGCATAGACCTAGAGCGGGACTGAATGGAAGTTTAATTTCTAGGTGATAATGCACGGGCATTTTTTAACTAGATAAGAATCATATTGGATAATGAGAATAGAATATATAACCATGTCTCTTGTTGGTGACGGACATGGAGAAATTCAGCCACTGAGCTGCCTATAATGACATGTAGATCACCAAATTTTTTTCATTCAGCGCAATATTATGCCATTCACATATGGCAAAGATTGGTAGAAGGGCCAAAGCATGCCTAGTGGATCAGGGTGGTGCCCACCCTGATCCACTAGGATCACCAAACAAAGCCGATGCCCTTGCTCACATAAGTTAAAATTAGGGGTTCAACGCCGGCATGGGCACCACCCTGATCCACTAGAATCACCAAACAAAGCCGATGCCCTTGCTCACATAAGTTAAAATTAGGGGTTCTTGAAGAAGATGGCACTGTCCTCGACGATGTTAATGTTATGTTGTTGAACATAAATAAGAACCAACCCCTCATCCATGAAGACGAGTGGGGACAAGAACTCAGAAGCTCTTTAGTACTACGAGACCAAGTGGTTCCTAGACGGGATTGAAGCCGAAGGATATTCATTGAGACGGCACTGCCATCACCGAGTAGCAACACTTATTTTTAACCAAATAAATCTTTCTACATGCTCAATGAGGGACGAGACAAATTTACAAGCATATATATGTTCGATAATTTGCTACATGCATATCCTTTTTTCCTTCTAAATACACAACTAATGCATGAATATTTGAATATGGAAAAAATCATAAGGATTCCGTCAACACAACATGAACAACATGTCGTGGACCTCGAGGATGCACATTTTTTTTAGAAAACACGATAGCCAGCACACAAGAAAGATCTTCAATTTTCTAAAACATTTAGATTGGGAGATTTTCCTCCAAAGCAACACATGTATACCACCACAATTGCCAAATCGAACCACTAGAGGACCATCGGTTTTCACCAGAAAATGGATGCATACTAATCAACTTCTAACAAGTGGCCTCGACAGGCACCAAATAATTTAAGAAAGGAAAAAAAAAAAGGAATATGCAACGAAGCAGTCATTATCCTTTCGAGTAAAATTTATTCAAACCCAGGATGCTCTCTCATCCAGTAGTTTTCAATCATTTATTTTTCTAGTATTCAAAATATCGCCACTCTATCCACAAAAGAAGTCAAACACGAAATTGACAGTAACGATAATATCCTAGAGGTTTTGTGAGCACATACTGTAGCTACTTTGGAACTTCATCAGAATGTCCATAAACAAGTTTTCAAAAATAAAGTATAGATTCCTTCCTATTCGGTCCTATTAACTTGTAATTTTATCTAGAATTAATTGTGGGTAGCTCGATAGCTGATATGAACTGACAGGGAAACACAAAGGCATAAGGCTGTTGATGAAATCATCTTCACCAGGAACTTGTATGCCCACCGGCGTCAGCTATAGATTCAAGGCGAAAGCTTTCTTAACTCACGCAAAAATACCTGCGGACCCTCCCAAATCGACCCTTTCCATCCCATAAACTGCGGAAAAAAGGAAAAACATACACATACACATTACCTGTGAGCAGTTGGGCAGCCGGTAAAGACAGTTGCATCTTGCTTTTTTTGACAATCATCTAACTGAGAAGGCGTGATTCGCAGCTGGGGATCAAAGAGACCGAGGCGTGTGAAGGGAGGCGAGCGGAGAATTCCAGAGGGATTGCACTGATCTTACATACATGGGTCGATCATCACGCATGAGCGGAAGATCAATGCGATCCCTTTGGAATTCCCCACTAGCTTCCTGGTTTCAGATCATCATCGACATGGTCAGGTTCGCCATGTGGCTGGTTAGCTGGTACTGCGCTTGGATGGCAACTATCTAAGCTACTAGCTATAGTTGGTACCTAGCCGGAGAAGAGGTTTATAAAACCATGGCGAATTGGAGAAGATAGGTGGAGGGAGAGAGAGAGAGGGGAAATTGGAGATGGAGAGAAGAGATAGAGGAGGCATGGCGTTGAAGTTGAGAGCTACAGGGGGAGATTGCTTTGGTAGGTGCTAGTAGCCAGCAGCATCGTACGCCTGCTATAATTAGTTAGGCAGCTGCCCACCTCTCACTCGCTCACAAGCAACCGGCAAGCTCACACTTTGTACGTGAGAGGGACAGAGGTGGCCCTGGGGGGAACATGGCGATCCCACCATGAAGCAGGATGCTCGTGTGATAGTGTCCCGGTCCCGGCCACCAAGTTACGCATCTGTCCTCCTCTCCCGTAACAAACTTGTACCGGCACACGTCCGTAGATTTTTTTACAAATATGACGCTTTACAATTCGCCATTGCCAAAAATACCCCCCATCGCGCCGCAAAAGCAAAAAATGCTGGCGGGAGGCTGAGAAGGCGACACATGAATTGCAGAGGGTCATATTTGTAAAAAAATCCACGTCCGTAACTGTGTACGTACATGTACGGACGAGGTGTGCTTCGGTGTTCTTCCCCTTCTTTTAAACTTAGAAAATTAAGAACACAATGACGGCCAGGTTTGGTTAATACCCCTTTGGTTAGAAAAGCATGAAGGGTATCAGTCAATCCTAGCCGCTCTTGTGTTTCTAGTTTTCTAAGTTTTAAAAGAGGTGAAGACACCGAAGCAAAAGTGTGTACCAGCCATAGGCAGTGTGTCCATTGCTAGCTTGAGGTCTTGCTACCTTCTAATCTTTTTTTAGTCCATTTTAGTGCGCCGGGTCTTCGTCTATAGTGAAATGGCCAATGGCCTACTGCTAGCTAGTGCTAGGTCGATTCTTTTAAAATTAGCTTCGTCATGCATGCATGCTACTGATTTGAAATACTATATGTGCACGTTACAATATTGCACGTTCCTCCCACAGTGTAGTGGAGGTTAAATTTCTGACTAAACAACGTAGCTGGCTATGTGCTTCATGCATGATTGCTGTGTCACCCGGTCATGATACATTAGAGCATCTCTGCTCCCCTACTAGATAGCACCCCAATTAATGATTTGGATTTGTCTAAATTCAAACATACTCAAAATAACTTATTTCAAGACACATGGAGTACTATATATAGCAAATAGCTGGCTATATGCTTCATGCATAATTGTTGTGTCACCCGACCATGATACATTACATCTATCATAGCAGATCGCTCAACAGCGGTAGCCACATTTGCGCTGCGCTGCATGCATTGCGGGTAGGGTTGCAGAAGAGGGATCCCAAATATCCCGCAAAACAAATAGATTAGTATAAACTATACTAAAGGGGCTTCCATCCTTATTTACCTCTGCATCCAGATAAATTTTACTAGAGACTTGTCCCGCATCCCGGAACGCTTGCAACCCTAATTGCAGTCACGGTTGTCGCATTATACCTACCTAGCTAGGTAGGATACATAGAAATGTACGTGAGATCCATTCATAGCTACCATGATTTCTGGATCTGATTTCCATCCCATGATCGTCCCCCACCTACACCTACCTGAAGAATGAGACCCACACTAAACAAATTCAGGCGTCCCTCCCTCCCTCCGTCTGCGCAGGGATCCGGTCCATGCACGCACGTACGGCCTCACATGCATGCGAACGCAGGACCAGATCATGTGCATGCATTCGTCAATGTCCTTAACAGCCATGCCAATGCATGTCAATAACCCAGGAGAGAAAATGGAATCAATAATCCAACCGATGAATCATGGGAGACGAAGGCCGTATAGCTAGCAAAGACACTGCATGCCAGTTGTTTTGTGCTGGTAACCACCTATAGTCAATTTTGCGAACATGAGGCCATATGCATACTATATGGTACTTTAGGGAAAAACATAGTTACATGTTCATAAATTTTCTTTATTAGAAACCTCGAGCATGCCGTGGATAGGAACACGCCCATACGCACATTCAGTGGGAGTTTGATCATTTACGAGGTGGAGATAAGTAATCACAATTTAAATTATTTCATAATTTATCTACAATACAATTAGGTAACTTGGTGGGAAAAGCTATTATCTCCATACGTATGTTTTCACCGGATTTTGCATGCGCAAGTCTTCCCACACTCTTTCGAAAATTTAGAGGTTAGGAAGTTCAGCGAGATGTTTCGGCAATCTTTTGCATGCACAACTCCTTTACAGACGACTTAAATACGCGACGACACATTGTAAGTGGCAGAGAGTATGCTATAGCTCGAGAGTACATCACACAATTTAAAGATAAAATATATAGAAAAGGCAAAGATGAGTGTGCCAAAATATGTCTTTTGTGATCTCATAGGCAGCAGATTCTTTTGCCCAAAAATCTTTGACAATTTTTTATAAGTGATAATACTACTCTCTTCGTTCAGGAATAACTGATTTATGTTTGTCTAGATTCGAATGTATCTAAACATTCAAGTCAGTTATTTCTAGTCGAAGAGATTACAACAATTTTACAATCTATTATTAAGGGGCATTGTGGTCATTTCACGTACGGGTGGGCACGCGTGCACGCAGCAGCGACTATTGCACAAACAGGGACAAGGACGGTGGCGTGGTGGTCCATAGAAGCGGAGAGGAGGGAGCAGGATGTGAGTGTGGGTCGTCGTCCTTGTCTCTCACCAACTGTTGGATTCCCTCTAGTCCCTACCACCGCTACCAGATCAGAAGACAGCACAGAAAGCAACATGTATACATCACACATACTTCCTCCGTTTCAAAATATAAGATGTTTTAGATTTGTGAAGAGAATGTATCTATATTTATTTTAGTACATAGGTTCACTTATGTTTAGGATAAATCTAGACACTAAAACAAATCTAGATACATTTACTTCACAAAGCTATAACATCTTATATTTTAAAACGAAATAAGTATATGCTAGCTCAACCCTTTCCTCCTTCACCGGTAACACATTCACACCAAACAAATATCTCCCGCACCACACGTACAATAGGAATCAAGCACCAAAAACCGAGACCACCATCAATGTCGAAGGTACACAATTCATTGGACCGGACGGACACAAGCATCCTTGAAAGAATATTTGGATTGTTCTAGAAATTCTTATATTACTACTCCCTTCATCTTAAAATAGATGTCTCAGATTTGTCAAAATTTTGATGAATCAAATCTGAAACATCTATTTTAAGACGGAAGGAGTAGATAAAAATAAAATAAAAAAGTCTAAAATAAACCTTGCATCCGTAGACGCTAGCTAAATCAGCACACCGAAATTGGCACACCGAACTTATCAATCCCGGTCTATTTCAGTCCTTGAACATGTTTCCTAGACTAAAAAAACATCACAATTGAAACAATTTACTGTTCTCACTGACCAAGTTGGCCCATATCTCATCTCCATCTTCTATCTCCAGATCTCTCTATAACATGAACGTCTGATTCTCGTCGGTGAGCATGACAGCCACGTCGGCAACGGACCCACGCTGCTCGGCGCCAACATTGGCAGGCCGAGTGGCGCCTCTCCCCCGTCAACCAGCTCCATCGATAGGAGCACACAGAGCTCGAACGCCACCTGCGTGACCATTAAGCCCCAACATCAGCAGGTCGTGCGTGCCCAAGCTCGCGGATGCACCCCACCTTCCCAAGATCTTGAAGTCGCACGCCTACACAAGCCCGCGTGCCGCGTTCTCTCCCAGATCAACCACTAGCGACATGGGGGCGTTGCCGCTCCTCGGAACGAGGACGCATCGCTGCTGCTCGGGATAGAGTAGGAGATGAAGAGGATAAATATGACATGTGGGCCATGTTTGTAAGTGAGACACAGTTGCGATCGATTTGGGTAGACTGCGATCTTGATCAGGATTGTTGTTTCCCGGTGCGCCAAACAACCCTAGGGTATGAAATAGGTTGGGATTGACAAATTCAGTGTGTCAATTTCAGGAATTCCAAGTTTACGGTTTGGTTTGGCCAGCGTCTACGAATTCAAGGTTTAACTCTGGTGCCCCTCAACTTGCCCTCCCTGTAAAGTATGTCCATATGTTGAACGGCCATCATTACTACTCCATAGGAAAAGGTGAACAGCCACGTAGTACACATATGCGTGGTCCATCGACATGCCTGCTGCTTCAACTGTCGGCCTGCCAAGTTTGGTGGCAAGTTGCCAACCTACCAAAATTCAGCAAGACGCACGTACGACGCTTCACTCCGCTAGAATCTCTTTTACCAAACTAACTGCAAGAAAAGGAAAGAACTCTTCTTACCAAACAAGTCATGTCAAAATAACTTTTTTACCAATAACATCTAGTACTTTCTCTGTTTTATAATATAAGATGTTTTAGTTTTTGTGAAACTATGTATGCAGACGCCTCTTATAGTGTGTAAGTTCACTCGGAACCTACTCTCTAAAAAATGTCTAGATACGTCCGTTTTACAAAAAGTAAAACATCTTATATTTTAGAACGAAGAAAATACTAGCGAATCTTGATTTGACCTGGCGAGAATGTACATGTGAAACACATGAAAGAAGAAGCAAGAGGCTTGAGCGAGTTAGATACATGAAAGAAGAAGCAAGAGGTTTGAGCGAGCTAGCATGTATTATTATTAGTACGTACCTAGAAACAACAAGCCACTCCATCCATTTCATAATAGAATTATGAAACAGAGGGAGAAGCTAATTAAACACATGAATTATGGCGCATCGACCATTGAATTTAGATAGACATGTCCAGGTCGTGGTCTACCTCTACGATTAACATTCCACTAGGCTGATCATAGTGGGAAATATCATACGCTAGAATCATATACATATAATATTAGTGTATGTTACTTCTTATAATGCTCACTATCATCTACTAGTAGTATCATAATCTTATTGTATTTAATTATTTTTAGA
This sequence comes from Avena longiglumis, assembly GCA_030063025.1. Lineage (NCBI taxonomy): Eukaryota > Viridiplantae > Streptophyta > Magnoliopsida > Poales > Poaceae > Avena > Avena longiglumis. Next base: position 1,241,525 of record CP125979.1, read on the forward strand.
TTGCAATGCAATTATTTGACACTAACTTTTATTGTTACACGGTGCTATCATTTGGTATCATACTACTCCCTCCGTTTCAGGGCTTAAAGCGTCCTCGTTTTACGTGTTTTTTCTTTGACCAAGAATTAATCTAAATACATAAAGAGTTTTGGTATAAAACTAGTACCACTGGAAAGTATTTTTCAATACGAATCCAACGGTACTAATTATGTACAATATAATCAAAATTTTGTTATTCAATTTTTTGGTCAAACTTTGCTTTGAAAAGAGTGTGCGCCTTAAGGCCTAAAACGGAGGTAGTATGATATTACTAGCACCCCCCTCTCTCTCTCTCTTCATGATTAGTGTGACACGTTATTATTTTGCTAATGTGTCTCTCTCTCTCTCTCTTCATGATTAGTGTGACACGTTATTATTTTGCTAATGTGCCATGCATGATACTTCTTATATACTGTCACTATGGTTAGTCTAAGATCATCAATCCTTGATACTCCTTGCATTAAATATTATGTCTTGTCTTCACACCAAGCACATGTGAAAATATGACATCCTTCCGAGTAGAGATTTGGTGTACATAGGCACCAATGCTTTTTTTTATTGTTTATATAAGAACGATAGTTTTGAGTTTTAAAAAATAAAAAAAATCTAGGGAATGTATGTTTATGGTCCATGTATTTATGCCAAATTTCAGTAAAAAATTCATTTCATTTTGGGCTTGGGAAGAAATCTGACAGTAAATAATACTAAAAATACGTATGTTTTGTAAAAAAATTGTCTTTTTCATATATTTTAGATGTATGTAACTAGTTATAGAATTTCTGGAGACCTACAAGTATAAATTTCAATTTTCTTATAAAACAGAAGCACTGATGCCCATGTGCTAAAGAAAGTTTCCTCTTGATAATTATGCCCATGTGCTAAAGAAAGTTTCCTCTTGATATATATATATATATATATATATATATATATATATATATATATATATATATATATATATATATATATATATACATATATAGCACACATATCAATCGGCGTACCTTGGCGTTACTATATGGTAACATGGCATCATGAGAATCGAAACTATTCTACTCTCCGTTTCAAAATAAATGACTTGAATTTGTATATATATCTAGACATGTTTAGTGTGTAAATTTATACGAATCTAGACAAATCGACGTCAGTTGTTTTAGGACAGAGGGAGTATATTTCTTCCTCTTTTACCAGGTATAAACACTGTGAACCCCTCTAGAAGTAGCAGCTACTCGTATCCATAAAGTAAAGAGAAAGTTTCACCTGGCTTCATGAAGGCAGGACCGAAACCCCAGTGACTCTTCCCAACAGAACCGAGAACGAACGGACATGATATGTCACGCGACTGCCGAAACCGATCGAAACCGAATCGTGGCGGGGCCTCGCGGCGGCGTACGTGCGTATTCGACGGACGCGCGACCATGGAGGGGCCCATGTGGCTACTGCTCCGAGACAAGCCTCATGTGAATCGTCTGGGCGAGAGAGGAGAAAAGCCTGCATAGGCCCACGCCGGAGACAGATCCGGGCCCATGAGCTGCGAGCTTGCGTCCTCCTGCACCCCTCGCTGTGGGTCGCCTGGGCCTCACCTTCGGGCCCTTCCGCGCTTTCAAGTCCTTCCCCGCCATTATGCTGTTTCCCTGTTCCCCTTCTTCCATGTTTTTTTTTACCTCGAGTCCTTGACTCCAAATTATGCTAAAACAATAAACCTTGACTGCAAATGTGCAAATGGTGCTAAAATATATTCAAAGAGATAAGTAAACTAATTCTGGCTAGTAAATATTTTCTTCCATGGAACAGGATATCAGATGCTTTTGCGATACTAATCGCAAAAGTCTACAATAAATTAAGAAAGTGACCTCGTTCTTTACATCCGAGCTCTCAGTCTAGGAGAGTAGTAAAAGCAAAAGCTCACATGTTCTTATTACGTCGTTGTCGTTGTTCCAGGGAGTCCAAGACTGGCGCCAGCTTCTGATGGCATGAACATGCTGGACAGGCACGATGCTTGCGGGCCTACACGTACTATGACATGATATGGTACTCGAATTTAGGTTTGGTCTGTCTTTATGTCCATTGGTCGCCCTCCTATTTTTATTTTTATTGCCATCCAGCGATCGATTGCTTGGAGAATCAACACCATGCATATCGTTTAGCATTTCTGATATTGCAACAGCACATTCATGCTCGTACACCCCTTTTTAACAACAGGAGATTGGAGTATATATTCTCGATTAGCTAAGATATTTTTCCGGCTACCTCGACATAGCTATCTCCACTAGCTTTTTTCACACGTGATCTTGACATGAAAATTCCATGTCTGCTGGTTCGGGCGTGAAGCAGCACAGTTTAGGCAACTCACGCGATTTTGACACATCACTTATCTTTAGGAAAGGAGGGTGACAGGATCGGAATCCCCTTGTTGCTCCACAAAGACGAGGCAAGATTTTTAGACATGTCTCCTCTTTCTTAATGAGAGAAAAGAAGATGAAGAAGCAGGCCTATGGCGCAAGGAATTCGCTATTTCATAGGACATATATATAGCAAAAAAAAGTGGTCCCACCCATGCAGTCGGCGTGCTCCAGGACGACAGGAGAATCCTAATCGTCCTACCTCTAACCAAATCCTGCATGATCAATGCAGCCCTAGATGATCGGCTAATTGTTTCGTGCCATTTCTCCCGCCGTCTCTTCGCGCCGTTTTTTTTCCGCTGTTTTTTCCCGCCATTGCTTGCCGCCATTCTTTTCCGCTGTTTTTTTCCGCCATTGCTTGCCGCCGTTTTTTCCCGCCACCATTTCCCGCCTATTCTTCTCGGTGCTTCTATAAATCCGGGCAACGAAATGTTATCTCTTCACCCAGTTCATCTGTGTTCCTCCTCTTACTTTCTCATTTCCCTCTCCTCTACATCATGAGTGTGCCCCATTCGAACGCGTTTCCCTGGGCGATGTCCGTTGAGCTTTTCAACTTAGCCAGAAGTGTTACGATAGGCAATAAATCAGCCCAATGGGAGGACGTCCTCGTTTGTGATGATGCTCTCGTTCTGATTGGTAAGGAACTTTATCGGAAAGGGTGGGAACTAAGGACCCCAAATCAGGTACGAGAAGAGCTTATCAGGATCTAGGCAAGGTGGGACAAGCTCAACTTCAAGAGTGAAGCTGACATGATGGAGCAGGCTGAGGCACCTTGGGCCTGGATAGAAGAGAACGAAGATGAGGATGATATCTTCATGCCGCCACCCGTTGGAAGCAAGGCGAGAGCTGAGTGGGACAAGAGGCAAGAGAAGAAGAGAGCGCAGGCCAAGAAGAGCGATGACAAGAAGAGCAAGGGCGAGGGATCATCGAAGGGAAAGGGCGAGGCATCGTAGAAGGGAAAGGGAAAGGCATCGTGATAGGGATAGATAGGGCTCTTATTTATGTACCGCAAGTTATGTTGAACTGTGTTGCAAGCTATGTTGAGATATTTATCGAATAAAATCCTGAAATAATAGAATGGTGTCTCATACATAGGTAGATATATGTCTCATACATAAGTAGATGTTTCATGCATAGATAGACATGTCTCATACAGAGATAAATATATGTCTCATACATAGATAAATATATGTCTCATACATAGATAAATATATGTCGCATACATAGATAAATATATGTCGCATATACCGATAGATAGATACGTCTGCCGTATCAGCGACGTCGTCTGTCGCGATGCTCGGGTGGTGGCTTAGGAGGCGTTGTCCAACCGAACCTGTTGGGCGGCCGAACCTGTCGGAGAGGAATCACCAACCCGTACTCATCATACTGAGTCTCCTGTGTGGGGTTGGAGGTGGAGTCTGAAAAATGTTCAGCCAACTGCTCTGTGTCATGAAATGCCGAGTGCTATGATCAGCGTCCTGATCAGTCCATGCGGATCTGTACATAGATGACTGATAGCCAGGCATAGACCCCTGCATTTCGAATGCTCCTGCACATGAAAATGAAGTATGTAAGAACTTGACATGAACTGAGCCTCGACGCTTATCTTGTAAGACGCATACCCTGTGGCTGTGGCTGTGGGCGAAACCCGTAGTTTGGCATGGAAGGGTGACCCCAAGGCTCCTGCTACTGGTGCTACCACGACGAACCTCCATCGTGCAAAGGTGGCTGCTGCTGCTTCCAACAGTCGAAAGAAGACTGCTGATGCCACGTCGAACCTCCAGCCTGGTCTGGGGGAGGAGGTCTCGGAGTCGTCTGTGGTGTAAGCCGTGGACGGGGAGACTGTCATAGGGGCGAGGGTTGCTGCTGGTGGTGGTGGTGCGTCGAGTGCCGCGGAGGACGCTGTGGTGTCGGGTGGTGAGCAATGTCCGAAGGGCGGGTGCACGTGATAACCCCGTAGATACGCCGTAGCTTATCCTCCAGGCAACTCAGTTAGGTCTCCTGGACCTACCGGTGATCACAGTATTACCACTAGACGCGCAGTTGCGGAATTGATGAAGCGCGTCGAGGCAGTGTAGACGTTCCACGTCTCCTCCTTGTCCTCGTCCCACAAGAAGCTCCCCTTGCGCCGCTCGTCCAAGCGCTACAGATGCAGCGCCTCCAAGGTATCCACACGTATAGGGTGGAAGCGTCAGACGCCGGACTGCTAGGTCCGCGCGCGCGACACAGGCGTGAGGAGTGGCGGCTGGGTGGAATGGTCTAACCCTGGTCAGCTAGCTTCACCCTCTCTTATATAGGCGCCCCCGTGGGCTTCTACATTAGCAGCCCATTAGTAGCCTAAGCCTGGTCTAATTCGGATCCAATACTCATTAGGCTTCCAGTCCCTTAAGTGTGTGACCCTATAGGTTCATATACGTATAGACATAACACGAATACACCTATTCTGTCAATAGTTGATAGCGGACTCTAGCAAGACGTGTCAACTCCTAAACGTATACAAAGATCATATCGGACGAACCATCACAAGGGTTAGTACATGTCTTTCCCTTTGCCTCACGATATTTGGTCTAGCTCCTAGCTGACCTCCCTTTCTCGATACTGTGATACGGAATCCCTTTACTAGTTTAACTCTTAACCATATGTAGCACGACCATGCATTTCTGGATCCGTTCACTCAAGAAGACCAGAGATATCTCTCTCAAATAGAGAGGGGCAAATTCCATCTTGATTGACCATGCCTTGCAACATGCTTCAGGACAAACCCAAAAGCTACCTTTATAACTACCCAGTTATGGAGTAGCGTCTGATAGCCCCAAAGTAAGTCGATCCACATCTCAAGTACATGCGACAATCTCAGGTCTAAGGACAAAACATACACGATGTATAGAGAGAGAGCTGCAACTAATTGTCAGTCTCAAGTTGGGTCAGTCTAACCCCATGTTCATAACATGTGTCCACATCATTGGTTTGACATCTCCATGTCTATGACTTGCGAAACATAGTCATCAAACAATCGATGTGCTAGTCTAATATTCACATGTGTCCTCACATGAACTCCGACTAGAGACAACTCTTAAATAACCATACAAGTAAAGATTTTCACAAACAATTCACATAATTGCCAATCAATACAATAAACGTCCATAGGATTGGACGTGCCCTGAACCACACCAAGAGCGATCAGGAAATTCCTAATCCAAACAGCTTCCTTTGCAGCCTCCGAGGCGGCAATATATTCAGCTTCTGTTGAAGAGGAGGCCACCATATCTTGCTTGGAACTTTTCCAACTAACAACACCACCATTCATGACAAACACATAACCAGATTGCGATCTGGAGTCATCTGAGTCGTTAAGGTAACTCGCATCTGTGTAACCCCTTACACTGAGTCATCATCACCTCCATAAACTAGGAACACATCCTTAGTCCTTCTCAAGTACTTAAGGATATTCTTTACCGCTGTCCAGTGACCTTCACCTGGATCAGCCTGGTATCTGCTCGTAACACTTAGAGCATAGGAAACATCTGGGCGAGTACATATCATTGCATACATGATGGATCCAATAGCCAAAGCATATGGAATCCTGCTCATGCTCTCACGCTCATCAGTAGTCGAAGGACACTGAGTCTTGCTGAGTTTTATGCCATGAGACATGGGCAAGAACCCCTTCTTAGCCTCTTCCATGCTGAACCGTTTCAACACTTTGTCAATGTATGTACTCTGGCTTAATCCAATTAGTCTCCTTGATCTATCTCTACAGATCTTGATGCCCAAAATATATGCCGCTTCTCATAAGTCTTTCATCGAAAAACTAACGAGGTATTAACAGACTCAAGCATAGGAATGTCATTTCCGATCAACAATATGTCATCTACATATAAGATTAGAAATACAAGTACTCTCCCACTTTCCTTCTTATAAACACAAGGTTCTTGTTCGTTTTTTATGAAGCCAAACTCCTTTACAACTTCATCAAATCGAATGTTCCAACTCCGAGATGCTTGCTTCAGCCCATAAATGGACTTTAGAAGTTTGCATACCTTTCCAGCATTGTTTGGATCGACAAAACCTTCGGGCTGCATCATATACACGTACTAAGTTAGGATTCCATTTAGGAAAGCCGTCTTGACATCCATCTGCCATATTTCATAGTCAAAATGTGCAGCAATGGCTACGAGCGAGAAAGTCTCGTCATAGTCAACTCCTTGAAATTGTCGAAAAACTTTTGCAACAAGTCGAGCTTTATGGATGTGAACATTTCCATCCATATCAATCTTCTTCTTATAGATCCATTTGCACTCGATGGCTTTAAAACCATCAGGTAGGTCAACCAAGTTACAAACTTGATTGTCTCCCATGGATTCTATCTCGGATCTCATGGCGATCAGCCATTTCTCAGAGTCTGGGTCCACCATCGCTTATGCATAGGTCACAGGCTCATCATTGTCTAACAATAATAATTCTCACGCTTCGCGTAGCCTCGCCGACCTTCGTGGTTGCGGTGCTTCTGTTGCCACGGGTTCCTCAACTTGTTCTGCTACAATAGCATCACTCGTAGAAGCATCCCCAACTGGCTCATCTTGAACTTCTTCAAGACACACCGACCTTCCACTTGTTCCCTTTGTGAGAAACTCTTTTTCTAGGAAAACACCGCTACGAGCGACAAAAACTTTGCCCTCCTCCTGGTTGTAGAAGTAATACCCTAAGATTTCCCTCGGATATCCCATGAAAATGCACTTATCTGGTTTTGGTGTTAGCTTGTCCGACTGAAGTCGCTTGACAAATGCATCACAACCCCAAATCCTTAGAAAAGACAAACTGGGATTCTTTCCAGTCCACATATCATATGGTGTCTTAACTACGAATTTAGATGGTACCGTATTAAGTGTGAAAGCTGCCGTTTCTAGAGCATAACCCCAAAATGATAATGGTAAATCCGACTAGCTCATCATAGATCGAACCATGTCCAACAAAGTTCGATTACGCCATTCAGAGATCCCGTTTCTTTGAGGCGTTCTAGGCGGCGTAAGTTGTGGAACAATTCCGCAAATCTTAAGATGATCGCTAAATTCGTGACTCAAATATTCACCTCCACGATCAGATCGCAAGGACTTTATTCTCTTGCCACGTTGATTCTCTACTTCACTCTGAAACTCCTTGAACTTTTCAAAAGTTTCAGACTTATGCCTCATCAAGTAGACATAACCATATCTACTGAAATCATCAGTGAAAGTAATGAAGTAGTGATATCCTCCTCTGGCTGTCATGTCATTGGTCCACATACATCAGTATGTATGAGTTCCAACAAGTCTGTCGCTCTCTCGGGTAAACCCGAAAAAGGCGACTTGGTCATCTTTCCAAGTAAACAAGCCTGACATGTCTCGTATGATTCAAAATCAAACGAAGTTAGAAGAACATCACCATGGAGCTTCTTCATACGCTTTTCACTTATATGCCCCAAACGACAATGCCATAAATAGGTAGGACTCAAATCATTAGGCCGAAGCCTTTTAGCACTAACATTGTAAACAAATGCATCATCAAGATTTAAAAAAAATAACCCATTCACAATGGGAGCATTAGCCATAAACATATAATTCTTAGAGATTACACAACCATTGTTTGCACTCGCGAATGAATAACCATCCATCATCAAACATGAAGGTGATAAAATGTTTTGACTCATACTAGGAATGTAATAACAATTGTTCAACTCCACAATAAATCCTAACGGAAGGTGAAGTTGCATGACAGCGACGAACAATGCAGCAACCCTTGCTTTATTTCCGACGCGAAAATCCACTTTGCCTTTCTGCACTTCTCTATTCCTTATTAGCCCCTGCATCGAATTGCAAATATGAGCAACCGATCCGGTATCAAATACCCAAGAGTTAACATAGGAATCAGCGAGAAGAATGTCCACAACATTTACAACAAGCGTACCTGAGTGGGAAGTACTCTTACTTCCACTCTTCTTCAAAGAAGCCTGGTACTTGCTGAAGTTTCTCTTCCAGTGGCCATGTTCATGAAAAAAGAAGCACTCAGTGTCTTCTACAGGTCCAGCCTTTTGCTTGGGTGCAGGCTTAGGGATCGTATCCTTAGCCTTGCCCTTCTTCTTCCAAGAAGTATCATTTTTCTTGAAGCTAGGCTTGTTCTGCATAGCCATCACATGGATATGCCCTGCACACTTCTTCATGTCACTTTATGCTGTTTTTAGCATCCCGCATAACTCATTAAGGCCCTTCTCCACCACATGGATATGGTAGTTCGAAATGAACTGCCCATAGTTGGATGGAAGAGACGCCAAAATGAAGTCCGTGGCCAACTCTTGGCCTAGTGGAAAACCAAGCTTTCCTAAAGTCTGACTGTAACCAACCATTTTGATCACATGGGGGCCTACAGCTGCTCCCTCTGCTAGCTTGCATTCGACAAAGGACTTGGCAACATTATACCTCTCAGTCCTTGCCTGATCTTGGAACATGTCCTTAAGAGCCACGATCATATCGTACGCATCCTGATCCTCAAACTTCTTTTGGAGTTCAGGTTCCATGCATGCAAGCATAAGGCAGCTAACCTCAAGAGAATCATCACATGCTCTCTTGTAGGCATTCTTTAGGGCAGCAGATGCATTATCAGCAGGTTCATCGGGGATTGGGGTATCCAGAACCATTTCCTTTTTATCAGACCTAAGAACAATTCTCAGGTTACGGACCCAGTCCGTATAGTTTGTTCCATTAAGTTTATCTTTGTCAAAAATCGAACGCAAAGAAAAAGCTGATGCAGTGTTTGGTGCCATTGATCTACAACAGAAAACATGCAAAATACTAAGCCATGTAACCATGAAAGAGTAAAACATATTAAACAATTTAATAGCATATAATCCCACTTAAAACAATATCCCTCTATTGATACTAAGTGATTCAAGATCCACAATTAACAAGTCGAGTAGTGAGCACGTCACTAAGGTCGTCGATGGCCTGATTTACATTCTTCTTCAGATCGATATGAAGCCAACAACATGGAGATTAATTATGAAAGGAGTAACTTAGCACATATATGAGGATCAACTGCAATCAAAATGGATGTTTCACTTCAGTAGGAGCTAACACCCGATAGAAGAAAAATGAGTGAAGAAAGGTAGCTTGCAAGGTGTGATGGAATCTATTAGGAAGGAGGAAGGTATATTTATGAAGAGTGGATAGAGACATAGAGTCAACCGATGTAGAAATGCATTTCCCATGGATACACATATTCGTAGTTCCCGCACATGCAGGTGGTACAACTCCATCTTTCCCGGTCCCACCTAACCTCACGAAACATCAATCAAATCTGATGCATGCAACTAGTATCACTTTTGTTGTGTTGGAAAAAACCATTACTCCTTTAATTTGTCGTTTCATTATTGATGCTCTTACTTTTGTTAATATATGAATGCTGGTAGGTATCTGCATGATAGATTCCTTATGCAGGTCAATTTCTATTTTCATAACTTTGAAATCGTTGGATCATTCGATTTTATTGGAAAAAGAACACGAAAGTGGTCATGTTTATTTAATCCTTCTCACATTTAGATATACTTGTTAAGTGTTATTTGACATTTTTGTCGGTATAAACACCTATAATTTGAGTGCCAATAGTAGGTGCAATGATATGATTAGTACTAGATTAGTATAAGTGAGGCATGTGGTGCTAAACTATCATGCTAGTTGCGAGAATCCATTGTCTTGTTCTTTCAAATTGGAATTGATATTTTCTTTCGGATGGGTTAGGGAAAGAAAAACTTTGTTTCTATTTATCTAAGTTTGATTTCTGCTCTTATTTTCGTATGGATTCACTATGGTTGCTTGATGTGGTAGTTTTTCTATGTTCTTAATGAAGTGTTGATGGCGCCCACAACTGATTTTTTTTACGTTTATTCTCTGAGACCATTGGCCATACAAATTGAAATTCTAGGAGAATAATGGAAAATATGAATAAACCAAGCTTGAAAAGAAAATGTTTGAGCTTTTTTATAAATATGGGACAACCAAACATTGCTTCTGATGTTGCCTCAAATTTATTGTTCCATTTTAGATAATAAAGGCATACATATAATCTTTTGATGACTAACGTTTAGACTACCCATAGTGATGGTATCATAGGTTGTATCATGCTTGGAAATTCCATACAGACAAGATAATCCAGACAACAATTAACTGTGAGAAATGATAGTGGTATCATTGTATGATATTGTATCACATCATGTAAACTAGAAAATTTGATCTTAATACATCTTGTACATACTTTCGGATTGAGATTCTAGAAATCACTAAGTATGAAGAGACTATGATACTATTATATTAAGATGCATTATAAAGATGGTATCATACAATACTACCTCCATTCCGGTTTATAAGGCAAATACGTATTTTAGAAAAATAGTTTGACCGTAAAATTTGGTACTAATATATGATCAACCTTAATGGTGAGTGTCCTGTCAGAATATTAGCAATCTGCTAATGGATGTGATGGAATATATGTTTGCATGCCCCATAAGCTAACAAATTTTTATCTTATTGTCAAAAAATCCATGACATATTTACCTCAAACACCTGCAGGCTGGATAGATATTATGTTCCCTCGGATCTTAACTGGTTTCAAGAATGTTATTGTGATTTGTGGATTACACAATCTTGATAAATTTATAATTTTTCATGTGACGATACACTGCGCAAGACAAGGTTACGAGCTCAGTCTCCCGCACTAAAATTGTATAGTTGATTTATATACAATTTTGTGTTCCTATAATTGTCCGCCAAGAACCAAACTGCAGGTAGATAACATTACCATGCAGTTTGTATCTTGTACCAACTCCAAAATCCACTAGTAGAAAACAGGCCTTTCGTCCAGGCCATTGGTCCCGGTTGTGGCTGGGGCCAGGACTAATGGCCCTAGCCGGACGGCCCGAGCCACCCAGAACAATAGGTCCCGGCCCATTAGACCCCATTAGTCCCGGTCTGAGACGCAAACCGAGATTAAAGAGCCCTGGCCCTGCCGCTCGCTGGGGGCACCCCCTTTAGTCCCGGTTTGTATCTTCAACCAGGACTAGTAGTCTGGCCCTATATATATGTACATCCCCCTCCTCTCAACTGTTTTTTTCCTGGTGGGAGAGAGTGTTGTGTAGGGTTCGCAGCATAGAAAACAAATTTTTTTCTACGATGGGAACATCTATGTACCAAGATCTATCTACTAGATACAAGCAACGGGTGGATATATATCCATAGAATACATACCCTCGAAGACCGAATAGCGTTAACGAGGTTGTACTCGTGGATGATGTAGACGAACGCTTGCCGATCTCAAGATCGTGATGAAGTCCATCTGGTCCAGCCGGTCCAGCACGATCAAGTCCAGCACCTCAAAGCAGTGGTGCATCCGTGATCGCACACACGTACGGGTACCCCGACAACCTCCGCCCTCGCCCGGTGAAGCAGGAAGCAACAAATCCTTCCAGAAAAAGCCATCGGGAACATGTATCTCGCTGATCCGAGACCATGGGGAAATTCTAAAGGGGGGAGAGAGATCCTTCGCGAGGAGGTGTATGAGATAAGTGAGAGGAGGGGGTCCTTTTATAGGGGAGGGGGCAGCCCAAGGGGGCATGGCTGCCGGCCATGGAGGGTGCCCCCACCTCTCCCCATTCATGTGGTGGAAGCTCCACTCACATAAAAACCTCTCCACTCACATGCATTAATTTTCCACCAAAATTAATGCAAGCTCTCATTTAAATAAAACTCTTTTATTTATTTATTCAGAATTTTGTTAATTACTTTAATTAACAAACATTCACATAAAACCCCTTGCTATTATTCCATTTCACATGCAGAACCAGTTTCAGCAATTTCAACCGAAATAGTTCCGGTGTCTAGTGAAATAAATTCCTGCGCTTTCCTTTTCTTTTTCTGGCATATCATTTGCTCCGAATAGTGTCGGTATCCCTTAAGTGTGACCCTACGGTTCACGAATAATGCTGACATGATCGAGACCCTTCTCCGATCAATAATCGATGGACGAGATCCATCGACTCCCACACATTCAACGATGACTTCTGTGATCGTGTGAACCTTTTACGCTAGTATCTTAATCCCTTTGTTTCACGATATATTACATGTACGAGATTCGATCATCGGTATCTCCATACCTAGTTTGATCTCGTTACCTACATGCACTCTTTTCTCGTTCCCGTGATATAACATTCTAGTGATCAAATCACTTGCTTGCAAGCTAATCAATGTGATATCACCGAGAGGGCCCAAAGCATATCTATCCGTCATCGGGATGAACAAATTCCACTCTCAATCCATGGGTCTCAACATAACACTTTAGTAGTTCTGAAGCCATCTTTATAATCACCCAGTTACGGTGTGACGTTTGATGTCATCGAGAAACTCTTCCGGTGTTAGTGATTGACATGATCTCATGGTCTAAGGATTAGGATCACTTCGTAATTTTGTTATAGCAATATAAACTCAATGACTTTGATCGTAATGCTATACTTTGGATGAATGTTCATCACATCATTACACTAATGTTGTGACCTCGTTATTAACAACATCCAATGTCCATGATCAGGAAACTTTGATCATCATGTTAATCAACGAGCTAGTTTATAAGAGAGGCATAACTAGGAACTTCCTTTTTGTTTATTAAACACACATGTATTAACGTTTCCGTATTAATACAATTATAGCATGCAAAATAAACATTTATCATAAATAAGGAATACGATAATAACCACTTTATTATTGCCTCTCGGGCATATTCCCTTCATGTTGTTGTGCTATTTTTTTCTTGTCCATACATATGCACTAGACGTGTTCGGTGAAATGTCCATTAGAGCGATGCGAGTTTAGGTCACACAAGACAGACATGATATGAGGTGCCCGAGCCACACTTAAGCTTTCTCATCTTTGTTTCCAAGTGTAATAAAAGGTTAGCAAATATTTTCTCGTTTAGACCATGTGGTACTAATTTTAGCATAGTGATTGCGTTTGACATATATTTGTATGATACAGATGAGCCATCCATGGATGTATGGTGACCGACGCTCTGACGCTTTTAGAGAAGGTGTGCGTTCTTTTCGAGTTGTGGCCAAGGAGAACAAGCGGCATGATGGTTTTATGTGTTGTCCATGTGTTGACTACAAGAATGAGAAGGCTCACACTTCCGCAAGAGTCATTCAGAGCCACCTGCTTCGGTCTGGTTTTATGTCTGGATATAATGTTTGGACCAAACACGGATAAAGAGGGGTTGTGATGGAAGACGGCGATAAAGAAGAGAACAATGATGACAACTACCGATCTATGTTCCCTGAATACGCTGATACCGCAATGGAAGACCGTGAAGAAGGAGGTAAAGAACGGGAACCAAACCGGCCCGCTGATGATCTTGGTCGGGTCATTTCTGATGCAAAGCGAGATTGCGACATAGAAAAGGAGAGGTTGCAGTTTGAGAAGATGTTACAGGAACACAACAAAATGTTGTACCCAACTTTTGAAGATGGCCAGAAGAAGCTGGGTAGCACACTGGAATTGCTGAAGTGGAAGGCAGAGACCAGTGTGACTGACTCGGGATTTGAGAAGTTGCTGGTACTCATGAAGAGGTTGCTTCCAAGAAATAATGAATTGCCCGCTAGTACATACAAAGCAAAGAAGCTCGTCTGCCCTCTAGGATTAGATGTGCAGAAGATACATGTGTGCCCTAATGACTGCATCCTCTACCGCGGTGAGAAGTATGAGAATTTGGATAAACTCTCGGTATGCACTACATTGCGGTATAAGATCAGAAAAGATGACCCTGGTGATGTTGATGGCGAGCCACCCAGGAAGAGGGTTCCTGCCAAGGTCATGTGGTATGCTCCTATAATACCACGATTCAAACGTTTGTTCAGAAACAAAGAGCATGCCAAGTTGTTGCGATGGCACATGGAAGAACATAAGAAAGACGGGATATGGAGGCACCCCGATGATGGTCGACAGTGGAGAAAAATCGAGAGAGACTTCCCGGACTTTGCTGGTGACGCAAGAAACTTATGGTTTGGTCTAAGTACAGATGACATGAATCCTTTTGGGGAGCAGAGCTGCAGTCACAGCACCTGGCCCGTCACTCTATGTATCTACAACCTTCCTCCTTGGTTGTGCATGAAACGGAAGTTCATTATCATGCCAGTGCTCATCCAAGGCCCGAAGCAACCCGAAAACGACATTGATGTGTACCTAAGGCCATTAATTGATGAACTTCTACAGTTGTGGGCCGAACCAGGTTTACGTGTGTGGGATGAGCATAAACATGAGCCATTCGACCTACGAGCATTGCTGTTCGTAACCATCAATGATTGGCCTGCTCTTTGTAACATCTCAGGACAGACGAACAAGGGATATAATGCATGCACACACTGTTTAGATGAGACTGAAAGTATATATCTGGATAAATCTAGGAAGAATGTGTACCCGTACAATCGTCATTTTCTTCCGCCCAGACACCCCTTAAGGAAAAAAGGCAAGCATTTCGATGGCGATGCAGGTCACCGGAAGAAGCCTGCCCCCCCATACTTGTGCTGATGTATTTGGTATGGTCAAGGATTTAAATGTAATATTTGGAAAGGGTCTCGGAGGACAACCTGTTCCGAAATACGCCGACAGAAGCGCACCCATGTGGAAGAAGAAATCTATATTTTTGGAGCTACCCTATTGGGAAGTCCATGAGGTCCGCTCTGCAATCGACGTGATGCACCCGGCGAAGAATATTTGCGCCAATATTCTAGGATCCTTGGGCTTGTATGGGAAGTCAAAATATACACCGGAAGCACGGGAGGACCAGCAACGTCATAAAGGACGAGACGACAAGCATGAAGGGCAGTTTCAAGGGCCTGCCAGCTACGCTCTTACCAAGGAAGAGAAGGAACTCTTTTTTGAAGTCCTTTTTAGTATCAAGGTGCTGTCTGGCTTCTCGTCTAATATAAAAGAAATAGTAAATATGAAAGAGAAAAAATTCCAAAACCTAAAGTCCCATGACTGCCATGTGCTTATGACGCAATTGCTTCCAGTTGCATTGAGAGGGATTCTACCGGAAAATGTTCGGCTGGCCATTGTGAAGGTATGTGCATTCCTCAATGCAATTTCTCAGAAGGTAATCGATCCAGAAAGTCTATCAGGGTTACAGATTGATGTGTTCCAATGTCTGGTCAGCTTCGAGTTGTTGTACCCTCCATCTTTCTTCAATATTATGACGCACCTCCTAGTTCACTTAGTCGAAGAGATTAGAATTCTCGGTCCTGTGTTTCTACACAATATGTCCCTATTCGAAAGGTTTATGGGAGTCTTAAAAAATATGTTCATAACCGTGCTAGGCCATAAGGAAGCATTTCCAAGGGCTGTGGAACAGAGGAGGTCATTGAGTTTTGTGTTGACTTTATTCCTGACCTTAAGTCGATTGGTGTTCCTGAATCTCGGTATGAGGGGAGGCTGACTGGAAAAGGCACACTAGGAAGGAAAACAATGGTATGTATAGACAGGGATTCTTTCAATAAAGAACACTACACAGTTCTACACAATTCCACATTGGTGGCTCCGTATATCGATAAACACAAGATTATTGTACGCTCGGAAAACCCGGGGATGCCTGACTCCTCGATTAAAGTGGAATACGAGGACACTTTCGGCAGTTGGTTGCAGAAACATCTCATGAATAACAACACTGTTGAAGATCAGCTATACTTGTTGGCACGGTTACCACCTTCGACTATATGTACTTTCCAAGGGTACGAGATAAATGGTAATACATTTTACACGATCGCCCAAGATAAAAAGAGCACCAACCAAAACAGTGGTGTCCGCTTTGATGCAACAGATGACAATGGGCAGAAGGACACATATTATGGGTACATAGAGGAGATATGGGAACTTGAGTATGGACCTACTTTTAAGGTCCCTTTGTTTCGGTGCAAATGGGTCAAGATGACAGGAGGAGGGGTACATGTAGACGAAAAGTATGGCATAACAACAATGGATCTCAACAATCTTGCATACATGGACAAAACATTCGTCCTAGCCAACGATGTGGCTCAGGTTTTCTATGTGAAGGACATGTCTACGAAACCGAGAAAAATAAATCAGCAAAAGAATACATCGTCCGATGAGCCAACGCGCCACATAGTTCTTTTAGGGAAAAGAAACATCGTGGGAGTGGATGACAAGACATATATGTCAGAAGATTATAATAAGTTTCATGAAATCCCGCCCTTCAAAGTGAAAACTGACCCAAGCCTCCTGTTAAATGATGAAGATTCTCCATGACTACGGTGTAGAAGAAAACAACAATACTAGATAGGGATGTTGGTGTAATATATTAAACCTTTTATGTAATCATATTGTGAATCATATTGCCGCTGAGTCGAATACGAGGATGCGGGATGGGCATCCTAAAGTAGGCGGTGAGGAATGTGTGTATTTGTGGGTGGCCATGACGACCGCACTATAAATAGAGGGAAAGGGCGCGGTAGGCTGGGCCAGGCAGCACTAATAATAGGGGTTTAACCTTTAGTCCCGGTTGGAGAAACCAACTGCGACTGAAGGGATTGCGGCAGGCTGGGCCAGGCAGCACTAATAATAGGGGTTGAACCTTTAGTCCTGGTTGGAGAAACCAACTGCGGAAGAAGGATTATGGCAGGCTGCAAAAGCGGCACTAATAATAGGGGTTGAACCTTTAGTCCTGGTTGGAGAAACCAACCAGTACTGAAGGGATTGCGGCAGGCTGGGCCAGGCGGCACTAATAATAGGGGTTGAACCTTTAGTCCCGGTTGGAGAAACCAACCGCGACTGAAGGGATTGCGGCAGGCTGGGACATGCAGCACTAATAATAGGGGTTGAACCTTTAGTCCCGGTTGGAGAAAGCAACCGCGACTGAAGGGATTGCGACAGGCTAGGCCAGGAAGCACTAATAATAGGGGTTGAACCTTTAGTCCCGGTTGGATAAACCAACCGCGACAAAACACGAGTGAGCACTAATAATAGGGGTGAGTGTCGACACTATGCCGAGCTGCTTGTACTATAAATAGGCCAGTCCTCCAGCCAGTTTGAGGCATCTCCAAGATCGATGGTTTTCGAGAGCAGGGACACCACTACGGCCAGTTTCAGGGAGATGCCGCCGGAGCCCAGTCCTCCGGCATCTCCAAGAAACTGGTCATAGAGGCACTCCCTAATATGTGAAATTAGGTTAGCTCCCAGGCATATTGATCTAGTTAGAGAAGTTACAAGCTGCAAGATGGTCTTCGAGAGCAGGGACACCACTACGGCCAGTTTCAGGGAGATGCCGCCGGAGCCCAATCCTCCGGCATCTCCAAGAAACTGGTCATAGAGGCACTCCCTAATATGTGACCGCACGTGTTTGGAGATCAGATCTTCATGGTAAGTACGAATCGGGACAACATCTTCATAGTTTGGGAAAGTCGTAGTACGAATCGGAACTAAAGGCCCCCCTTTAGTCCCGGTCCAACCATAAAACGGGACTAACACTCAAGACATTTATTAATATTTAAAAACTGAGACTACGGAATCGGGACTAAAGGCCCCCTTTAGTCCCGGTCCAGCCACAAACCGGGACTAACACTCAACACATTTATTAATATTAAAAACCGGGACAAACCGGGACTAGCTAACACTCAGGAATAAAGCTGCCCCTTTAGTCATAATCATGCCTAGTCCTATAGTACACAACTTCAGGGTCTTCTTCGTCATCATCATCGTCATCGTCACCTGCCACTCCGGGGATCCTGAGCCCAGCCGATCAACAACGAAAGTAAATAACAAAAAAACTAGACAGACGTTATAACAAGCACTGCTTAGTAAGATGCCTAGAGTTATGGAAGATCAATCCGCTGATCATACGGCCATCCATGCCAGAAGAAAATATCCCTCGCCGTATCCTCTAAAACAACAACAGCTAGTGCTAGTTGACCTCATGTTCAGCTTGATAGATGTGGGCCTGATGTCCTAATAGCAAGTGCCGGTTGGCATCAGTTTAGCTTGCTAAACATGGACCTTAAGCCCTATGTGGACTCTAGATGGTTACAGAGTATTTGTTACGGAGAGGGCCCAAATATAATAGTTTTCCCTTTTCCTTGGCATAACGATCAACATGTCCCACTAATGTTCCAGGATCAATGAAAATGAGGCATCATCTGCAAAATAGGAGTATCACAAGAGACAAACATTCTGGTTGGCTGGCTTTATATGAACAATTCCTTTCCTAATTTTGCATGCATTAGACTGATAATCGAGAATGTGGAAGTCTGTGTTAGTGAATGATTTCTCTCCTGACAAATATTTTGAAAACCGAAGTTATCTGAAAGTGTGTTAGACTATCATCTTTGAGGACCATGCGTTTATGTCCATCCAAGAAAGAATAGTCCTGCAAATTCTGTATTGCATTATATAAGGTGCTTATTTTTTTTATGTCTAAGATTTTTTGATAATTTGAATCGATATTGTTCATCCTTCATGAGATTGCATATTTTGTTCAAATCATGAAGAGTAGACATTCTGAGGAACTACAGCTGTTATTGTGCCTACGATTTCTTCTTGTGTGCTGTAATGAGTCACTGGCCATCCATTAGTTAGTCCAAGTGTTTGATTTATGAATGTAGAAGATGTAGAGGAAAATATTTATTCTTTCATCATGATGAGAATGAGCATGAGCAATTCCTATCTTGGAGTGTCTAAACTTATTGTTGGCTACGAACTATGTATTGGTTATAGAGAATATCATTTGAGCAATTAACATAACACATCAAGATTATAGTTTTCCGTTTGAAGCGTTTATTAAACCAAATACTTCTTGAGAAACTTGGAATTATAAGTTAAAACCTAGATATGGGTTACATTCCTTTGGGATCCAACATTAAGATAACACATAGAATCATCCGGCGAAGCCAAGTGCCCCAACCCTTCTAGTAAGTTGAATGGGCATGCATATGTTATAGGAGAATGGACACTCATGCATCATGTCTTTGACGTTCTAATAGCTAACCTAGTTTGCTAAAGAGAGGCTGAATGCCACATATATGAACTTTCCCTGGATTTTTCATACCTACAAAATAAGAGATATGCTGAGCAATACTCCCAAAGTATTTCAATAGCATTTGCTAGCACTCATGTTGATTTACTCACGCAATTTTTATGAGAACCGATGGTTGGTGAGATGATAAAATATCTATAAATATGTGTGTACACATCGGTTCTTCTACAAATATGTGACTTCAGTGTGGCAAGAAACAAAAATTGAGTACATCTCATTTGTCGGTGAGAAGAATAATGTGGGAGAGTAGGTCAAATAAAGAGTCGATGGATATTCGCAGGAATAGGATGCATCAACAAAATGAGTTATACGACCAGGAATCGAGATACTTTGTATTGAGTATCTTTGATCCAACACAAACTTCGAATTTCATCCAGCTCGCTTCTCCAATTAGCATGGGGGATCATCGCACGGGATATATTTCTACTTGTTTGTTCACCTCAAGTTCTCTCGTAGATGGAGCTAGACATATTAAGCATACTATTCGTTCCAACTTGTTGCATATATCTCACAATAGAGATATGCCGAGTGCTGTTGGGAGTCTAACTAAATAATAAAGGTGGCTAATCATCTATCACTGAATGAAATGCTGTTGGGAGTATTGATCTGCATCTGAGGAGCCTAAAGAAGAAGGTAATGGAAGAAATTAACTCGAGGAAGATAAATTATCCTACTACAACTATGTTTCATCCCACAAGCTCACAGTTCTACTGGCTGATGTCGCTTTCTTATCCTTGAGGGCCAAGCATAACTCTGCAACGCCCACCATCTATGGCCATGAAGGAACCTGCAAGTCACTACACCACAGTGGATTATTAGGGGCACAAAAATGTTCCTGAAAAATACCAAAAGTGTCTTAAAAGATCTCTGAAGGCATTAAAAAATGCCACATCAAATGGGGTAGGGAAAAATCAATTAAGACACTTTGTAAAACTGCCTTAAAAGATAGTTTTTAAGGCACTTTTAAAGATGCCGTTAAACATGGATTTTTAAGGCACTTTAAAAATCGCCTTAGAATATTATTTGAGGCACTATTTGAACAATGCCTCCAAATATTTTTATTGGCAATTTTCCAAAGTTCCTCCAAAAATAATTTAAGGCATTATACAATAATGCCTATAATAAAATTGTAGGCATTATCGTATAATGCCTCAAAAAACAATTCTAGGCATTTTTTTTATAATAATGTGCCTCTACAAACATTTGAATGCATTTTTTTCAGGAAATGTAGCACTCAATTGCAGGTACAATCTATCTATCTATCTATTTCTATTATATACTAAAAGCAATATAAGGTTGTTTTTCGAGGCACCTGGTTGATCCACATCACTTTAAATATTTTTGATAGTTAGATCTAAAATATATGGCTAAGATTTAACAAGATATCAAAAGTTACGTAACAGTGTAATTGGGTTTGACACGATACACGTTAGAGACACTTATAAAATTAAAAGAAACGTGCAAGACAAATCGTGTCAATGCATGTCTCATAGTACGTAAAAAAAACGCATGTCTCATATAGAACTCTTATCTGTAGAGGTTGGAAAAAAAATACATAGAATAGCTAGGTAGACCGTGGAGGCAAATCCGGTCCCGAGAAAACTCATCCGATCCATGATGGAAAAAAAAACTGATAGGTACGTCTTGGAGAAGCAAACTCCATAGCTGATGGAAAATAAACTGATCCGTACGTCCAGGAAGCGAACTACAAAACTGATCGGCCACAAAAGCTGTTCAGGACAAATTAAACCCAGAACTGATTAATGTGTATACATGTGAAGCAAACTCTAAAACTGATTGGCCGAGGGAGAAAGTCAAAACCAGATCAACATGAGCATGTCATAGATATATATGTAAGCATTACTACATTAGGACATGGTGGTAATATGGCAGGAAAAATAAGACATGCTCTAAAATTAGATTTTTTCAGAGGAAATATTAGATTGATAAGTACACATACCAATATCATAACATATACACAATTTTTTAAAATAGTTGGTTTAAGTAAAAGTTATATCATGCTGACTTTAGATAGTAGGACCTAGGTTGTCTAATTCACGGTAGTGCTAGAGACAATTCCTCGCAAGACAAACTGTCCAACGGCCACTCTATCGCCATATTGCCAAACTACCTAGAAAAGAAAAAACTATAGCCATGAAAAACACAATTTCATGGACTACTGCACGATAGACATTGATCCATAGAGAAAATACAAAAATGAGATGCTACCAAATTCATTTATTATGCACGACACCATCTCAGAGATGAAAAAACAAGTTGTAAGCAAATCGATATGAGGTGTGATTTTAGCTTTGTTCTGTGCATGTAATGACATTGGAGTACGACAATAGGACATGGTGATAGCCTCACAGGAAAAATACATGACAGCCTCTGCAATTAAACATATTTGTAAATATATAAAACATGGATAGAAACTCTAAGACTATAATTTATAAAACTCAAATTAACCTCCCGTGTTTCAAAAAGTATGTATCAAACGTTGATTCCAGAGACTAGGAATAAGTTGTGAGATACACGGTTGTGCAGAGACGCGTTCCTCACAAGGCAGACTATCCAACCACTATTATATTGGAACTCACCAAATTGCAGAGAAAAAGAAAGAAAAAGCCATGATATCCATCGATTACATGGACTATTGCACGATAAACGTTGATCCATACAAAAAATACCAAGGATTAGATGGAGCCAATATTGTATGACACCATCTCAAACACCAAGAAAATATCGTGTAAAAAAGATTAAGATTACATATGCAAACTATGCTCTAATATAAATATTCATTAGTGCATCCATCACCTCCCGGAGGCTTTATCAGCTGTTAAAATATCAACTTATGTGAGGGAAGATTGAAAAAAGTTGTTTTTATTGAAAACCAAATGGGTGGATAGGAGTTCTGACGCATCTCTATTCAGTACAACTCCATCACAACCACAAAGACATAATCACCAAAAAAATAAGCGTAACATACCTAAACTACATTCTAGAGACTGATTAGTGCCATCATCACCTCCGAGAGCCTTTATTTTTTTTGCTGAAGTTCAAGTGACAAGGGAAGAGATCAAACATGCTATTTTCACTGAAAATGAGAAGGGGTAGATAGGATCTTCAACTCAGAAGAGAATTTGGGAGGAAAAGAAGTGGCTAGGCTCCTTAATGGTTGATTCATGCTTCCGTACATCATAACTATGTGTAAGAAAGATCAAACCAATTATCGTATTTCTTTATAAAATCAAAATCAATAAATTTTCATAGTTTTACTTAAGCAAATGAAAGTTAATAGATCTTCATGCGTGAACATATTGCCTTTCTAGATCGTAACAAGGTTAACAATCAATAATAGATCCTCCTGAAGTGTATCATGTTTTTAGAAGATAACAGTATGACTTGAACTTATTCCAACCGAAATATTTCATGAGTTTACTTAAATGTCATATATCAATTTTCCAGTGAAATTACGGTTTCAAGGATTAAAGATGAAAATACAATTGGTTAGTTCAATTGTTATGGAATCCTTATGAAAAATCAACGGTTTGTGGCACACTAAAGACGATATCTCTCTCTAAAAAAAATGAAAGGTGATGCCCTCGCATTTGCGAGGGCCACCATCCTAGTTATATACTAAAAGCAATATAAGGATGTTTTTTAAGGCACTAGGTTGATCCACGTCACCTATATTATATGAACCATTAGATCTGCTACTTACGGCTAAGATTTTATGAGATTAGTTTTACGCTATTTTTTGGACTGTCAACTAGAAGTCTAAGTCTAAGAGCATCTCCACTCGTTGGCCGAACCCAGGCCGAAATCCGGACCAAACTTTGGCCGGACGGCGCAAGTTTTTGGCCTGGGTACGCCCAGTTTCCCACTCGCGTACCCAGGCCGAGTATCCGGGTTGTCCGTTCCCGCTCAAATTCGGCTCAAGTTCGTCCAAATTTCGGCATACGATGAATACAGAACACTTTAAGACCAAAGTTCGGCGAAATTTTAAACAGAGTTCGGCGTAAATGTAAACATAGTTCGGCCTACAATAAAAGGACAACATATTTCGGCCAAGTTCGGCCAGTTCATGCTCAGCATCTACATCGTGTTACCCCTGCGTATCTATAGGTGCTCGACAAGATCATCCTGCAGCTGTTGATGCATCGCCGGATCTCGGATCTCCTGACGCATTGCGATGAATGAAGCCCATATTGGAGGCTAGGACAGCGAGGCGAGGCTAGGTCGGCGAAATCGGCGGCGGAGAAGGCGTGGAGTTGGGCGGCAACTACGGCGAGCGTACCTAGAGGCGTGGGCATGTCTCGGCACGGGGGAGCTCCGCCGGCGAAGTCATGGCGACAGAGATCTTCGCGGCGGTCTGGGCGAGTGGAGTGGGTGGGAATGGGACTGTCTCGCCGACAGAGTTGGCCCACGCCCTTTTTTGCGGCGCCCGGCGTCCCCAGAGCGTACCCGGGAACCTGGGTACGGCCTGGATAGGCCGGACCAAAACACGCCGAAATCCGGACGAAAACAGGTCCCTGGGTACGCGACTGGGCCGATTTTCGACGTTCGGACTGGATTTCGGTGTCCGAACCAGCGTCCTGGGTAGGCGAGTGGAGATGTTCTAAGCATTGTAATTAAAAAAGATCCAATGCCACGTCCACGTGTACATCAAAGAAACAGAAAAAACGATCTAGGTCTCAATTATATACGAGTCGTGTCCTTAGTTTTGACCGGACTCTGCATTTATAGAAAGAATCCCGGTTTTATCTATAAAAAAAAAGAATCCGGCTGCAATTAGTACATGCGGTTGGTGTAGCGCACACATATATATTTTTTCTACATGCATGGTGAACCCTTACAAAGTTTTATTTTATTTTAACCCATAACATAAGGCAATTATAAAGTATAAGAAAAATCATTGTGGTTTCTAAAATCAAACTTCTTCAAGATTGATCAAATATAACAAAAAATATAATAGCACTAATAAAAATCAATTAATATTATTGCTATTCTTGTGAAATATATTATCTATTTTGTATTACAGTCATCAATTTTTTTTTCTACATGCATGGTGAACCTTTACAAAGTTTTATTTTTATGCCATAACACAGAGTAATTAAAAATAGAGGCCACATGTAGGCTGCTTTTTTCTAGATTCCTCGATGTTTGCTAAATTTCTTAGACGCTCTCGGATATGAAATTGAAGAAATTATTACCGAAATTGTTTCCTCAAGTTATTCTTATTTTTAGATGTTGATTATGTATTAAAAATACAATAGATTGAAACAAAATTTGATAAAAATATGAAGCTTCATATTAGCCTTTAAAACCAAGGTCTCTGTGTGCACCATCTGTATCTACATGGTCATTGATGGCTCCAGTCACAATATAGAAGAAATAGAAGTTGATTAACCTATAGATTCAAAAGAGAGTATAGGCCGCCCATCGGAAAAACCGAGACTCGTAAGATCGCTGAACAGCCTGCTAGATACAGACAACTATCAAACAATGGTCCATTTCTCAACAATGAATGACTAAAAGTAAGCATGAAAAGATGAGTCATACAGTCCACTAACTCCATAGTGTTGCAACGGCCATATGACGAAGGGGGTCCACTATCCTACTTGTTTTTTACGAAAACATTAGCACAATAGGGATACCATAAGGAACACATATACCTAACAAGGGGTACTGTAAATACAAAATACGAACACACATGTTCCATGAAGTCTTTGGCGGTCATGCTGAGGCGACATAAAGTCATAAGACCTTATTACTTGTGACATAATCTTAAATGCCGGGTTGCATCACATAGAACCGCAACTTAATAATAAAGGAACCTGAATGACACACCAGAGGTTGATGTAGGGATGCCTTGCACTCATTTGTCTGATCAGCTATTGAAGGTCAAGAGAGCTAGATAAGATTAGAAACACATGTCCATGTGCCTTATTTTATCAAACAAAATAAATAAACTTACACATCTATCTATTATATACTAATAGGAGACATCAGGCACAGAATACATAGATGAATTAAAACATCTGAAAAAAATCATAACCCGATTGTCGATATGGTGGTCATCTCTTTATTAGTAATATCACAATTATTACATCTAGATAACTTCCCTAAAGATATTATAACTCTAAGATCTACATAGGAGTACACGAATATATCACATTCGTTAGATCATCAAAATTATTCATAAAATAAATCGCATCCATTAGAACTTCATAATTTGACTTAACCATGTCACTGCCATTGTATCTACATAATTATAATTAAATGTATCTCATTTGGTAGATCTTCAAAAGGTTAACTCAAAATTTCATAACCCGTTAGATCTATCCAAACATAGCACTTTAGTTTCTAAAATATCATATGTTAGGTCTTTATAACTTCACATAAACAATTCATAAATGACAGGTCTTTAACTAGAGCTATCTAGCCATATCATAGCCTATAAGACCTATATAACCATTCCTCAACAAACCTCATATGTTAATCTACATGGCCTTTTTTTCTAAGAAAAAGTTTTATAATATTTTTTTCATAGAAATACAGTCACGTTTCAAATTGTCAAAGTTACACATTTAAGAATAGGTCCATAGCCAAGACACATTATGTATTTCAAAACAAAAGAGCTAAACAAGATGAAAATGTTTATAACATAAAAATAATTTAAGTGATGCCCTCGCAAACCAGATATAAATAATTGAGGTGATGCCCTCGCATTTGCGAGGGCCACCATGCTAGTTCATATATAATGATGAATAACTTATGATTCTACAGAAAACATAGCATTCAATTTAATACATTCAAAACATCACTCAAGTTTCATCGTTTGCACTATTCGCATTAATTACATAACTGAATACATAGAATTTGAAACTACAGAATCCCAGCGTGTCTTTCAGCGAATAGGAACTAGAATAGCATCCAGCAACATAAAAGCTTCATGTTAGCATCCAACAACTTCAGAAATTTGTAAATGTTTCGGTGCTTCATCATTTCCTCTTCTCGTCCTAGAAACATAAAGCTCAAAAGGTTAGTAGGCCTACTAGTTCTAGATTGATCAGAGACAACACATATAAGAGGCCAAACTAGTGAAGGAAATAATGGTGTTGAACTGAAGATAACATTGCCATGGAAAATTTCTTGCATGTTTACTTACTCCTAGTTGATCTATATATCCACCACCAGCAGCATTTTATAAGTTTCAGTACAAATAGACAAGTTTCAGAATTGAAGTCTAGTGTGCCTAGGCATTACGGATAATTAAAAAAATCAGAATTGAATATATTCACACTTCTGAAAAGATATTGGTTTGATATAGTGCTCTCAAAAACTGAAGCTATATAGAAGCTATATTTTGTGATCTAATTCCAGATTCAGATGCATATCAATAATCATGGTGGCCGTGAATAGTCATCACAAAAGTAAGAAGCATTTGGTAGATGTTGCTTTGATATTCCATAACTTGTCAGTCACTCTGAAACTAAAATTGTACTCTCTTGCACAGGCAATTCAGCTAGATCATTAAATGAATTGCTACAAGTAGGTGTCGTTCTTTCAGAGGTATCTAGACAACTATACAAGACATGAATGGTCAATCAAGTGCCGATGAACTGAACAAGCGAGTTGCGAGTAACACAAGCCAAGTTCGTAATAGAATAGGTGAGAGTCCAGGAGCAGAGATACTCACGTAGGTGTTGAGATGGCGGATGAAGGTGGAGAAGTTGTTGTGCTTGAAGTGTCACATGAGCAGGATGGCGGCGAAGGCATGGGGAGGGGGGAAAATGATGAAGCTATTCCCGTCGCGACCCCAGGAGACGACGCCATCGGTGAACGGGTCGGCCACCAGGTCGAACGTCTTGGTCAGGAATGGTGGCGACCCAGTTTCATGTAGCCCCTCCATAGGCTGCGGCGCTAGTCCATTCTCCTACTCCTCCGACCACGGCAGCCACTCCTCCTTGACCCTCCTAGGCAGCACCCGATCCATCCTGAGCGGAGCGCAATCACCTGCCAAGAGCTTGATCTAGGGAACCTTCGTCTCCTTGCATGGGCATAGATCCGTGAACCAAGCGAGATCGACGAGACAAGACGAGCGACTGCGGCGTAGGTTGGGGAAGTGCAGGGTTCGACGACGCAGCTCTGCGTACCACTCTAGGGCATCTTCAAAGAAGCCGCCGTGCATGGCTAATAGAGCGAGGCCGAGACGGAGGTCGGCAGACATAGAGCGGTCGCCCTCCTACATGACTATGGCACCATTTTCCCACTGCTCCACTAGCACGGGCGCACCTCACCGCATGGCCATCACCAGCAGAGAACAAGGGATCACCTCGATAGGCAGCATCCTCCGTAGCCCCAACCCCCCTATGCCCTGATGACCCACAAGTATAGGGGGTGTATCGTAGTACTTTCAATAAATAGGAGTGTCGATCCCAATGAGGAGCAGAAGGCGTTGACTAATGGTATGGAGAAGGAACTATCTGCAAATACTTAGCAAAAGGATTTTTAGTGGTTTTCTGATAAAGCAACAAAACAAAGTGCAAGTAATAAATAAGAAACACAACAAGTGGCCCAATCCTTTCTTAGCAAAGGACAATCCGGTGGAATAAGGATCAAATGTTCTTGAGGACACATGGGAATTCTGTCAAGTGCTTTCGCTTCAGATAGCTGAGTACTCTTCTTTGGTGTTGTAAGTGTTGTGTGGGTGAACCTGTGCTAATATACCGACCTTACTTGGACTAATACATACTTGTGATTAAACCCCTGCAAACATCCGTAACTACAGTAAAGTAATTAATATGTAAATCTAACCACAGCCTTAAACTCTGAGATCCTACACTCCCTTGTGCAAAGGTGTCCTAACGGGGGTTCAGTTTTCTGTCACTCCGGCAACCCCACAATTAGTAGCCAAATACACAATGCCTTCCCTTAGGCCCATAAATGGTGAAGTATCATGTAGTCAATGTTCACATGACACCACTAACCATTGAATAATAACTCAACACAAATCCACTAATAACAAGATGACTTCTCCCATGTCCTCAAGAACTAAACGAACTACTCACGAGACATCATATGGATCAAGATCAAAGATGATATGATAATGGATAACAATCTGAACATAAACAATAATCCAATGGTTCCACTCACAAGCATCAACTACAATAGTAATTAACACCGGGAAAGTTTCCTCTATGAACTAATGCAAGATCCAACACAATTGTTACAGCGGGATGGAGTAGTGATGATGGTGTTGGTGGTGATGATGGTGTGGATGATACCGATGAAGCCTAGCTTGATGACGGTGTTGATGGCGACGATCTCCCCTCTCCGGGAAGGAATTCCCCCGGCAGAAATCTGTCTGCCGGAGAGATCTTTCGCTCTCGATGTTTTTCTCCCCGCAGAGGCGGCGGTAATCTATCTATCGTCGCCCCTACAGTGTTAGGGTTCGACAGGGAATATATAGGCGAAGGGGCGGAGTCAGAGGCCGAGAAGCTGGGCCACACCTGCCCCAGGCGCGACCCAGGGTGGGCCCGTACCTAGGGGGTGTGGGCCCCCTGTGGCCCTTCTTCTCCTCCCCTTATGACTTCCTTAGTCTTCCGGGAAAATATAATTTTCCCATATTTTTTGGTATTTTTTTGATCTTCGCGAAATTGCATCAAAACACCTCTTTTTCCATTAGAATCCTGACTCCGACAGTCCATCCTCCAAGAATCATCCAACATGCAAAAACAGTGGAAGACATAAGTAATACCTCATAATAAGACATATATCAATGAATAGAGGAAAATTATGATATGAACGGTGATGCAAATTGGACATATCAACTCCCCCCAAGCTTAGACCTTCGCTTGTCCCCAAGCGAAAATTGAGCTCAGTAAACATGTCCACAGATTTATAGAGTGAAGTGTCGATAAAATAATACGGACAAGAAGAATCACACTTACCATTGCACAACTCATAGAAGAAAGCAACTGACCATTATATAACTTAGCCTGCAACAAGTACAGGAGTCTAAATAGAGATTCATAAAGATAAGTCATAATTGGAATTGGCAAATTCTTATTCCTGGTTAGAGAACAACTGGCAAACATTTTCACAAAAAGCTTTTTGTAGAAGTTTTATAACAGGAGCACTCTTTGCTCAAAAAGGTTTTTCAATGAAGGCTTTCAAAGTAATACTCAATAGATAAGAGTTTTGTGCAAACAAGGAAGATAAAGAACATGAGTGAATAAATCACCATATGAATGCTTGAAACACAACAACTCAAATGTTTGCTGGGGATAGAGAGGAAGTAGGTTTACTAACTCAACTTAGAAAATAGGAGAAAGGTCCCTTCATAGAGGGTAGCAGGGATTACAAGTCATAAAGAGCTTCCAAAAGATTATGGTACTTACTAGCTTTGAGCCCTCATTGCCCCTATCATAGGCATCTTGAGATGATTAAGGTTAAAGTGCACAAAGATGGAGTATATGCTTGACGAAATATAAGTTGGAATTCTCATGTCCCTTGAATATGAGGGCAACTCCTCATGCTACTCAACTTCAGTTACCGGTTGAAAGAACATTTTATAACCCGTAGTGTTTTGTGTGTTAGATAACAATATCAAGGATTATTTAATGTATGTTGAAGTGTTGCATCTCTCTCTAGGGATCAAAGGAAAAGGATTCTGCAGTTGGGGGCGGATAATCCGCCCCTCCCTCTTCCCAAATAGGCGCAAGCCCCAGAAGGGGGGCGAAGTTTCGGCCAGATTTTCTGGCCCCGCTGGATAATCCGCCCCTCAGGGGGCCAGATAATCCGCCACTCCTGCTCACGACAAAGGCGCAAGCCCCAGATAGGGGGCAGAGTTTTGGCCAGACTTTCCGGCTTGGCCGGATAATCCGCCCCAGGAGGGGGCCGGATTATCTGCCCCCCCCCCCAAGATCTTCATCAAGTTGCGTAGGCGCCAGTCCTAGAGAGGGGCGGATTTTCTCCCGGAATATCCACCCTTGGGGCGGAGTTTTCCCAGGGGGCGGATAATCCGCCCCCAAAGTTGTTCAAGGGCCAGATCTGGACAGGGGGTATTTAAGCCAGCCTTCCCCCTCCTGCCAGATCGCTTGGTTCATTCAAAAAATTTAAGATCTGATCTGTAACCTTCATCCAAGAGATCTCCACCTAGATCCACCCAAAGGCCCCGTCCATTGGGGAATCAAAGGAGGAGAACTCGATCTTCATCATCAGCAATCAAGCGCTTCATCTCCTCTCCATTCATTTGGAGAATCATTGATCTAGTATTTCTTGCTAATACTAGATCCTTGTTTTGTTTATATTGATAAACCTTGTTCTTGTGACAGATTGTTGTCATCTCGGGATCCCCCAATTCAGTTGTGGGTGTATGCCCCGGTAGCGTTGTAAAAGGCACCGGTTCCCGCCTCAAAGGGTTCCAATAGTGGAGAAGGTAGATCAGGCCTCTCGTGGCGAGATCCATCAGAGAATAGGGTGAGGCCTATTGTGGCATGGTGGTCTTAGAACCGCCCACCCCTCCAACGAAGATGTACTTCCCTTAACAAGGAAGGAACTGCGGTAAAACAAATCCCTGTGTCTCCGCGTGCTCCACTATGGTTCCTTCGCTCCTCTCTTTACGTGCTTAGTAGCTAGGGTTGCATATAGGGAAATTCTCGTAGTTACATATCTAGAGAATTTACTTTGTGTCAATCCTAAACTTGAAAAAGTACTAAAAATTGGTTAGCACCTATTCATCCCCCTCTAGGTGCCCATACGATCCATTTCAATTGGTATCAGAGCCCCGGCTCTTATTTCGGGCTTAACCGCCTAAGAGAAGTATGGTTTCCAAGGTAGATGGGAGTGATGCTCCGGATGTAGTCACCATGAACGATCTCAAGACGTTGGAAACAACCTTGGTGAGTTCAATGGAGGCTAAGATGGAAGAGATGCGTCAATTGATAATGCGTCTCTCCACATCCACAACATCACCTCCATCTAACTCTGAGGCTACCACTCCGCAATCCAAGGAAATGGGTAAAACCGATTCCAAAGAGAACGAAGTGGTTGGTGATGACACTAGCAATATCTCCTCCTCAAAAAAGGATAGTGGTAAGGATGGATACAATGAGGTTTCTCATGTGTATTCTCCTGATCCACCTATTCCTCACCCACATATACATAATAGGGGTGATCCACCCAAACTTTCAGCATCTACTTTTACTCAATGGCAATTTTTGATGAAATCTCATGTGTGCAGTTCCCCCATTGAGTTGTGGAAAATCATTGAAAATGGTCTTCATGTTGGAAACCCCAACAATATCATAAGAAGATAAGTTGTCGATAGCCAACTCAACACTACAGCTCTACACATGATACAACTTGGTGTGGGTGACAAAGATATGCCACACATTCAGCATCTTAGTACAGCTAAGGAAGCTTGGGATGCTCTCACCGAGCTCTTCATCGGAAATGAAAGTATGAGAAGGAATAGATATGATGCTTTGAGCAACGAAGCTGAAGGATTCTATATGTTGGATGGAGAAGACCACGAGGACATGTATAGGACACTCAAGGTAATAGCCACAACTTTCAGAAACCACGGTGCCGCTCATGTTGATGATGCATGGATCAAGCGCAAGTATGTCAGTGCTCTTATGCCATTTGAGCCCACAGATTTGAAAAGTCTCCAAGGTAGGCATAACTATCACCTCATGACATCCAATGAGGTAATGCAAGAAATGGACGCTTTCAAAGTGGCTGCCAAGAATGCCGAAGATGCTCGTGCTCGAGCTATGGGGATGCAAAAGGGGGTCAACATGGCCTTGAAGACTAGTGTGATTGATCATGATGAATATGCCATAGAAGGTCTGGACTGTCCCGAGGGTATAAAAAGGATCCATAGACAATACTTGGCTCTTTATGCTAGAAACTTTTGGAAAGATCTAGCCAAGGCTAAAGCTGAACTAGAACGCAAGAGTGGAGCCTATGGAAGAAAGGAAAATGGTCCCAAGCTGAGAACATGTTTCAACTGTGGTGACCGGCTGCACTTTGTAGCTGAGTGTCCATATCAAAGTAGGGAAGATAATGGAGGAAGACTTATTTTCAAAGACAAGTCAAAGGCTCCACGCAAGAAACAGTTTGTAAAGAAGAATGCTCCCTTCAAGAAGCAACCAAAGATTGTTCTAGTGGCTCAAGAAGAATATTCTTCGGGAAGTGAAGATGAGGACGAGGACGATAGCTCTCAAGAGGTGGATGCTATAGCCACCACATCTACATCAACATCACTCTTTGACTCTGAACGAAAACATCATCAACAAGCATGCTACTTGTCTCATGGCAAGAAGCTCCGAGGTAACTACTTCTAACTCTGCTTTTCCTAAGGCTATTATTGACATGGATGATCCTACTAGTCTTAAGGTTAAAGAAGAGATTATTGCTTTGGATTACTTCTACACTAACTTGCAAGGTGAGAACTTAATATGTTTTGAAGCTCTTATGGATCAGCTGGCCCAAAACGAAGCTCTCCTCGAAGAAAAGGGCAGAATTGAAAGGGAGGATGCAATGGAAATTGCATCCTTAAAAAATTCTCTTGAAGAAGAAGAAGCTCGGGTCTCTCTTGAAGAGAGGCTTGAGTCCATTGAGGAGTAACATGAAGGAATGGTGGCTAAACATGTTAAGGAACGTGACAATGCAGTCACCAAAGCAAAAAGTTAAAGAAGGAAAATATTGACTTTGGGGCTGCTCATGATAGACTCTCCAAGGAGTTGGAGAAACTTGACAACGCTCACAAGGCGTTGAAAAATGATTTCTCCATTCTCAATGAGTCACATGATCAGCTCCAAATTCGATTGGCCAAGTATGATGTTCCTAGATCATCCAATTCAACATATAGTCACAAGGAAAATGCTAGTGTGTAAAAAGAAGTGGTCAAGGATATCACTCCCAAGGATAAAGGTGTTCTTTATGAAGTTCTTAGCAAGCAAAGGTCAAATCATGGTAAAGAGGGGCTTGGGTATGTCACCAAGTCCAAGAAAAAGAAAAACAAGAAGAACAAGACCAAGAATGTGCAATCAAAGACAAGCACCGCTGAGAAGAATGTCAAAAAAGACAAGACTAACAATATTGGTTTTGCATGGTCTCACAATCCAAATTATGAACTCTTTTGTGATGATTATGGAGATGTTTATGCTTATTATGTCGGTCCCTTTGATGAATATATTGCTTGGTCTATTTGGGTTCCAAAGACCCTTGTTACTAACATGAAAGGACCCATTGAAAAATGGGTACCTAAAACCAAGAAGTAATTCTCTTGCAGGGCTATGCTTCCGGTGGGTCGAAATGGGTACTGGATAGTGGATGCACTAGTCATATGACTGGAAGCAAGGAGATCATCACGGAGATGCGACCAAATCATGATAATATTACAGTCTCCTACGGTGATAAGTCTAAATCTCAGGTATTGGGTCTTGGCAAGGTTGTGGTTGCCCACGATATCTCTCTCGTGGACGTCATGCTTGTTGAGACCCTCAGTTACAACCTTCTTTCTGTTCGTGCCCTTGGCAAGATGGGTTTTGCTGTTCTTATCGATGATGATTTGGTGGTACCCTTGTGGAGCAAGTCTCTAAAGGTCGCTTTTGTTGGGTACGTCGTAAATGACCTGTATGTGGTGGACTTTTCAGGGAAAACCACTTCGGGTCCGATGTGTCTATTCGGAAAGGCCGACGTGGGCTGGTTATGGCATCGCCGTTTAGCCCATGTCAACATGAGAACTTTGCAAAGTCTCCACAAGGGTGGCCACATCCTTGGACTAAAAGACAATGTCTCCTTTGCCAAAGATCGTGTTTGCAGGGCTTGTGTTGAAGGAAAAATGCATGACTCTCCCCACAAGAGGAAGAATATTGTGTCTTCAAAGAGGATCTTGCAATTACTTCATGTGGATTTATTTGGTCCTCCTTCTCATGCAAGTCTTGGTGGGAATAAATATTGTTTGGTCATTGTCGATGATTACTCAATATATACATGGGTCTATTTCTTCAAGCTAAAGAGTGAGACTCAACAAACAGTCATTGACTTTGCTAATGAAGTTCAACGTCACCACAATGTTCCTATCTTGGCAATAAGAAGTGACAATAGCTCCGAATTCAAGAACTACACTTTGAATGAGTTTCTAAGCGAAGAGGGGATTAGACATCAATATTCCGCTGCATACACCCCTCAACAAAATGGTGTAGCCGAGAGGAAGAACCGGACTTTGATGGATATGGCAAGATCAAAGTTGGCTGAATTCAAGTCTCCTTACAATTTTTGGGCTCACTACTAGAGAAAAGGCTATAGGAGACATGCTTATGCGAGGCACATTTAGACCATATGCGCCTCCTATAAAATAGGCGAGGCACACTCCTTCTCCATGCGCCTCTAGTATAAAAATAGGCGAGGCGCATATGATAAGAATGCGCCTTCTATAATCCCTGTACGGACTAAATATAGCAGCCCCATATTATGCGAGGCACATTCTAGTCATATGCGCCTCCTATATATCAGATAGGCGAGGCGCATATGGACAGAATACGCCTCGCATAATCTGTGTGGGCCTGCGTGTTGGTAGGTGCACGAATATGCGAGGCGCATATGGTTATATGCGCCTCCTATATTTGATAATATGCGAGACGCATATGGTCATATGCGCCTCAAGTAAATCCTGCGGGCCCGGGCGTTGGTAGGTGGCCGCATATGCGAGGCGCATATTGCTATATGTGCCTCCTATAGTTTGAATTATAGGAGGCACATATTGTGCAATATGCGCCTCGCATAACTTGGCACCACTTTTTTCCAGCGGACCACGATCCCAACCGTACACGTCCTACTCATCCCACGACCCAAAATGAACCACGCCTCGCGAAAAACACAAGACGCACTCTCCCCCCACAAGACGCACTCTGAGCTGAGGCATAGCCTTTGATCCCCTCTGTATCTCATCTCCTCACATCTCTCTCCCATCGATTCTGCCTCGCCGCCGCCGCTCGTTACGCTTCCCGGCATCCCAGCCTCGCCGCCCACCACCCCCACAACGCCGCCTCCACCCTCCGCCAAGTACGGAGCGGCTCGAGCTCCGTCCCGCGGCAGATCAACCCCCACCCGCCGCCATGGCGCCTCCCGTCGACCTGCGCCCCCGGTGCCCCTCCTCCGCCTCCCTCCCTACCTCGATACACCAACCTTGGTCAATGGACCAAGCAGTAGAAGCAGCGGCCGACCGCTGGGGTACCTCCTCCACGACGCCCTAGCCGCCGTCGGTCTCGATCCCATCTCCTCTCCCCGTCCGGATCTCAGATTTTTAACAACTTCCTAATGCTCCTGCCTGTTCTTGCAGATAGTGAAAAGGATCTTCTGCTGCTGGTTCCGCGGACCACGTGCCTGGCCTCCGAGATGTGCCGATTGTCGGCGCGCATCGATCGAGGTCCTCATCCGCGTCTTGGGGTGAGCTCCAGCTCGGTTTCTGAGCTACGGCTGTGGCGTTCTAGTGTTTTGTTTTTGGGGTGAGGTCCACTTCTATTTGTTGTTATTCAAGTGCCGGATTTTGATCTTGTCACAATAAGTATTCGTTGTTGCTGACGGATGATAATTATGTGACACAAAGCAGACCTGATTCCATCTATTCCGGTGATTTAAGCTAGGATCTGGTGCCAATTTTGAGATTATGTTGTCTTTGGATTGAAGGAGTGCAAAAATGTTTCGTACGAGTGGACGAGCAAGTGCCGGAGCTGCCAGGGCTCGGGACTGGTGACCTACTTCAGTAAGAAGGGGAAGGAGACCATCTGCACATGTGTGCCATGCGCTGGCATCGGTGAGATATCTTGGTCTTCAATTGGTTACCCTGCTTCGTTGTTATTATTGTACACTGGGAAAAGGAATGAGATGCAGCATTGCTATCTGGATCTTCTAGCCATGGATGTTGTAACTGCCGATGTCGGAAGCAAGCTTTAGTTAAAGGCTTGTAATTTTGTGATAGCGGTGATGTTGTGATGAATTCGGGATTTATAGAAAGATAATTTACCCTGCAGCCTTAACCGACAGTGGAGGCGTTACTGGTGGAGGCTTAATAAACAATATAGTCCTCAGGCAGTTGAATTGGAATTAAGCATCTTAGTCTTAGTTGCAGATTCTGGCGAGTAGCAATACTGATGACAGCTTATGCTATCCAAAAGACTATACATGGCTGTATCACATTCTTTTTTAGATGAGTATACTGCATAAGTTATATACAGTGCCACAATTATGTAGCTCTTGACATGTTGATGCATAACAAGTCAACTATGCCGGGACTTCCATTGACCTAGAATCCAATGTAGTTGTCTATCATATCTATATTCAGGAATAGTTGGATTACCAAACTATCTTATTTTCATCTGACCATGTTAAGTGACCATGTTAAGTGACCATTGACCATGCTGGGACTATCATATCTATTTGCCGATGATTATAACCTGATTTCTTACATCTTGTTGCACCCATATATGTATGCATGATTCTATCTTGTGAACTGCTATTGCTTTCCACTGACACAAATTCTCGGGCAACAACTACCTAGGCTACGAGAGTAGAGAGGTGGCGGAAGAGAAGTGGAGGAGGCACAGAAGAAAGAAGTGGAGGAACTTCCTCGTGATCACCACCTTGTTGCTCTTCATGGTAGGTTATGTGCTCTACTTCATCTAGCTAGAGCTCCATCGTCGGAGTTGTAATGTGGTTGTGAACTTGTAATCGGAGGTGTAATGTGATTGTGAACTTGTATTCGGAGGTGTGAACTTGTGGCACAAACACTTGATGTATGAACTTGTATGTCATGATTGATGTGTAATGTATTGTATTCATGTTGGTTCTATTATGCTTTGGCAAATTGCAAGTTTCTGAAAAATTATGTGCTCTTTATACTATATTCTGGACTATATTGTATATTCGAATATCTGTATATTATTATTTATAGTGGTCTGTAAAACTTGAATTTCGAAAATATTACTGGAGGCGCATATAGGACACTATAGGAGGCGCATATCCTATAAATATGCGAGGCGCATATCCTATAAATATGCGAGGCGCATTGTAAACATATGCGAGGCGCATATGATATGCGCCTCCTATACTTCACATATGCGAGGCGCATATCAATATGCGCCTCGCATAATATTATAGGAGGCGCATATGGATATGCGCCTCGCATAAAAATAGCCGATGCTTGAAGCTAGAGGCGCATATGTCGCATAAGCTTTTAGGTGCGCCTCGCATAAGCTTTTCTCTAGTAGTGGATGAAGCCATATCCACTGCTTGTCACTCATCAAACCGGCTCTACCTCCAAAAGATTTTGGACAAGACTCCATATGAAATACTTATCGGTAACAAGCCCAACATCTCATACTTCTGGGTATTCAGGTGTAAGTGTTCCTTTCTTATTAAAGGTGTCCGTGTCCGCTTGTCTAAATTTGAGTCCAAGGCTTTAGAAAGTATTTTTGTTGGTTACGGTGCCGAATCCCACACTTATAGAGTCTACAACAAGCTCACTGGGATTGTTGTAGAATCTTGTAGTGTGGAGTTCGATGAAAATAACGGCTCCTTTGTAGGGCAAGTTGATGTTTGTGATGCAGATGTTGAAATACCCCAAGATGGCATAAGAAGAATGGGCGTGGGATTTTTCCACCCCGTTGAGGAACCCCTTGTGGCGGATCGGGAAGGACAATGCTCCACTCAAGTGGAGCCCTCATCTACACAAGATCAACATGCTCCTACTGTTAGAGAAAATTCTGCACCGACTCCACAACCCTCTGAAGATCATCAGTCTCCTAGACAAAATGGTAGTCCCAGGCCGGACTATCCGCCCCCTGCAAGGGGCGGACAATCCGCCCCTGGCACTCCAACTTGTTCCAGGGGATCTAAAGAAGAAGACAACAACCCAAAAGTTCCCAGGCCGGATTCTCTGGCCCCCGAGGGCGGATTATCCGGCTCTGGATCTCCCAGTTCTGTCAGGCATCCTCAGGAAGAAGAAACAGGTGCCTCATCTCCTAGGCCGGATAGTCCGGACCCACCAAGGGGCGGATTATCCGGCCCTAAAGAACAAATTCTGCAGCAAGCTCCTTTTGTTAACTCAGATCAAGATCAAGGGCAAGGCAGTGGTCAAGACAAGGATACAAATACTGAATCAACTCCTTCTAGAAACAATAAGGACATTGAGGCTCGTCACAAGGCTCGTGCTGATCGGAACCTTGAACTAAGGGGTCACACTCTTGACAAGGTTGTTAGTGATCTATGCAGAAGGGTGTCTAATAGAAGAGAATTTGCAAGCTTCTGTGATCATCAAGCTCACATTTCCATGGTTGAACCAAAGAAGGTATTTGATGCTCTTGAAGATCCCGATTGGGTTGTTGCAATGCATGAAGAATTAAATAACTTCAAACGCAACAAAGTTTGGAAGCTCGTAGAGAAACCCAAGGATTGCCGCAATGTTATCGGCACCAAGTGGATCTTCAAGAACAAACAAGATGAAAATGGCATTCTTGTGAGGAATTAAGCAAGACTCGTGGCTCAAGGATTCTCTCAAGTGGAAGGAATTGATTTTGGCGAGACGTATGCTCTTGTGGCTCGTCTTGAGTCTATCTGTATTCTTCTTGCGTATGCAGCCCATAATAACTTTAAATTACAGCAAATGCATGTTAAGAGTGCGTTTCTTAATGGTCCCCTACATGAGTTAGTATACGTCAAGCAGCCCCTGGGTTTTGAGGACCCCAAATTTCTGAACCATGTCTACAAACTCGATAAGGTGCTCTATGGCCTTAAACAAGCTCCACGTGCGTGGTATGAGCACCTTAAAGAGTTTTTGTTAGACCATGGATTCGAAGTTGGGCAAATCAATCCCACTCTTTTTACTAAGAAGTTTAATGGGGAGCTTTTTGTATGCCAACTTTATGTAGATGACATTATTTTTGGCTCTACTAACCAAGCTTTTAACGATGAATTTTCAAAGCTTATGACTGACAGGTTTAGGATGTCAATGATGGGTGAGTTGAGGTTCTTTCTTGGATTCGAGATCAAACAACTTAGATAGGGAACCTTTCTTAATCAAGCTAAGTACATCCAAGACATGCTCAAAAGGTTCAAGATGACGGATCTCAATGGCGTTGCTACTCCAATGCAAACAAAGTGTCATCTTGAGCTCAATCCCAAGGGTAAAGACGTGGACCAAAAGGTATACCGATCCATGATCGGGTCTCTCCTTTACCTTTGCGCATCTAGGCCCGATATCGTGTTAAGTGTAGGAGTGTGTGCAAGGTACCAAGCCGCTCCTAAAGAAAGCCACTTAGTGGCGGTCAAACGAATCTTCAGATTTTTGGTTCATTCCCCGAATTTTGGGTTATGGTATCCCAAGGGTTCCAGTTTCTCTCTATGTGGTTACATTGATTCAGATTGGGCTGGTGACAAAGATGATAGAAAATCAACTTCTGGTGCATGTCAATTCTTGGGCAAGTCTCTAGTGTGTTGGTCCTCAAAGAAACAGAATTGTATTTCACTCTCAATCGCCGAAGCTGAATATGTTGCTGCTGCAAGTGCTTGTACACAGTTATTATGGATGAGGCAAACTTTAAAGGAATACGGTGTCAATTGTGACAAAGTGCCTCTATTATGTGACAATGAAAGTGCTATCAAAATTGCTTACAATCCTATGCAGCATACAAGAACAAAACATATTGAGATTCGCAACCATTTTATTCGGGATCATGTTGCTCGTGGCGATATTTCCCTATCCTTTGTGAGCACGAAGAACCAACTTGCTGATATTTTCACGAAGCCCCTTGATGAAGCAAGATTTTGTTATTTGAGGAATGAGCTAAATATCATAGGTTCAAGGAGCTTGGCTTGACTACCCTTGCACACTCACTTGCTCTTATTCATGTATTTGGTTTAGATGCGTGCATAGCATAGGGGAGTGTGGTCCTAATTGATTGGGCTAACCATCCCCCCCATAATGTCGAAAGCAAGAAAAATCATTTCCCTTAATATCATTTTGTGATATGTGGGTCATCGATGAGCATTGGTTTTGAACTCAAGATACATCTTCGCGGTATCATGCCATGCGCTCCAACATGGTGGCTTCGGCCACCGCCCTCTTCCTTAAGAAGAGTTGGTTTCTAATGGCTCTCTTTGTATTTTCTTGCATATTTCTTGTTCTTATGGAAAACACACTCAACTTTGGTTTTTGTTTGATTTGATTCTTGCAAATTTGGGTGTGTAGTACCATCTCAGTTTGTTGCTCTAAACCCAAGTCTTATTGCCCTCCTTGAACCATCTATTCTTGCACACAAGTCCTCTATACACCAGCGAGGGGTTTTGCAAGGTTGCTCCGGCCTGAATCTGTACTTAACAGACATTTCAGAGGGGGCGGACTATCCGCCCTAAGTGGGGGGCGGATTATCCGCCCCGGGCAAAATCTGCCCTTTAAAGGCTGGGTCGGGGAGGCCAGGCTCAAACAGAGCAGCCATCCCCCCAACCCTACCTCAGCCCGCAGCCGCTGCCGGAGCATCCGCCCCTCCCGGAGTCGATTTGACCACCAGATTCTCTGGGCCCGCCTCGGATCTTCTTCACCTTGCCTCTGGGTATCTTCTCCTCCGCGATTTTCCTCCAATGAGTGAGGGTAACTCCCTCATATCTCTCCTTTTGTATGAGATGCATTTTGTTTGGTGGAAATCTCGTTGTATAAGATTCTTGGTGTTCTTCCTTACTTGCTAGAATCAGTAGTATTGCAACCCTAGTGACCGATCTGTTTTTCCATGGTAGATCTGGGTCATTCCAGAAATTTTTTGCAGGTGGGCGGATTATCCGCCCCTGCCAGGGCCGGATAATCTAGCCTGGAGATTCACTTCTGTTCTGGCTTGGTCCTGACTCCTGCAATGCACATCATTCACTTATGGATTGTTTTTCTACTCTTTCTATTGTTTATCCTGGACTTGTGTGTGTGCTTATCTCCATGCTATCCCTCTCATGCTTTTCACAGGTGGTTCCAAGCCGACCAAGACCTTCTCTCGTCGTTCCCGTGCCCGTTATCTCAAGCCCACTGCAAAAGGGAAGTTCATTGACGAAACCGAGGTCAGCAGAGCAGCAAGAGAGGCTGAACGGATGGCTGAGGCAGGAAAGAAAACTAAGAGGACCACATCTCGCAAGGGCAAATAGTCTCGGCCCAATTACAAGTCTATGGACAGTATTCAGTATGCCTCCATTCGCCAGACTGACTACTATGATGAGGCTGACAGTGATGGTCCCCCCGAGGACTCTATGTTTTGGAATGCCCACTTTTGGGCTATTCATGATGATGTATATGCTACCCTCAAAGCTTCGACCTATGCATCCTATCAATTTGACTGAGGCTCAATCCAAGGCAAGGCTCCTTGAGGCATTAGATGTGACCAACAAGATGGGGCTTCACCACCTTATGACTATCAAATCCAACTATGATTCCTCTGTGGTGCGGCAGTTTTTCTCAACACTTGTGATTTGCGGTGATGAGCGCCATACTATGAAGTGGATGACCGGAACCACAATGATTTAGTCGGACTTCCGCATTTTTGGGAAGGTTCTTGGTTATGCCTTCCATGGCCGTGACACCCCTTCTGGCCACCGTATCATTTCTCCACTGAAGCCATCCAAGGATACTGTGCTTGATCCTTGTCTTACCCCTGATGGTGTTGCTGGTACTTTCAATGGTCTCTCTCCCTTGTATGCCTCCATTGTTGGCATATTTAGGGATTGCATTTCTCCGAGTGGTGGCAACAATGACAAGATCCGTGTCCATCTGGTTCCTCTCCTTGCTTTTGCTCACGAGTGTGCCACCAACTCTGGTTCAGCTACAGGTTACAAACTGGATGTCATGGACTACATATATCATGAGTTGACGGATGCTATGATCAACAGGCTCTCTATTCCTTATGCTCCTTTCATTATGATGCTCATCAAGCATATGTTGCCCCATGAGGACTTTGGCACTGCTTTGGATGGGGTTCACAAGCCCAATAAAATCTACAACAAGGCTCAGAAGACCCATCACCCTTCCACTGCCCCTGAGTCCTTCATGCGTGATGCACGGGCTAGTGGTCGTCGTTCCGCGGTGTCCCCAATGGCACGCGAGGTTAAGAAGCTCACTTGGTTCCAGCGGCACATCCTTTGCATGGGCATTGACACGCACAAGGGCCAATATGAGGCATACCGCAGGGATCATGAGAGGGATCACACTCAGCAGCTTATTCTTCACCATGTCTTAGGTGCCACTGGCCATCCACCTCCTCCCACTACTTCGGAACCGTATGCTCAGTGGAACACTTCAGGATTGAATTACGGCGAGCTCGAGAGCTGCCTGTTTCCTCCACCTCCGAGGGCACCCACTCCTCCAGCTGATGACGATGATGATGAGTATGATGAAGAGCAAGGGGAAGGGGAGGGGAATGACTATGACGAGGATGAGTGATCTTCAGGGGCGTTAGCATCACTCTTCTTCCTTTTTGGCGTTTCGATGCCAAAGGGGGAGAAGTAGTTCTATTAGGTTTCGTGGATTTGCAAGGGTCGGGCGCAAGCACCTATCTTTCAGTCGTTTTATTTGCTTGCTTGTGCCTTTTTAGCGTGAACTTATTTGTTATTTGTGCTTGGTTATGTAAGACTATGTCGTGCTTTACTCTGCGTGTTTGGTATTCTGGAATTCCGGATTTATATTGTGGATCTCATGGAATTCTGGATTTATCTATGGAGCCTATTGGATGGCATATGGAATCATGGGATTATCTAATGTATGCATCAATATTGTTGGGATGTTCTTGGAGGCTATCAATCTCTTTATTGCCTTTGGTTATAATCACATCCCGGTGGTATGACCTTGTTTCCCAACCCACCTTGTTTCAATTATCTTTGCTATGAAAGTTGTGTTCTCTCTAGTGTGTGTATTTGTATTCAAATGCAAATTGTAAATATGCACACATATAGGGGGAGCGTCTTTCATTTTTAAGGTGGCGTTAGCCGGTTTCATTAAAAATCCTAGTATTGTCATCTAACACCAAAAAGGGGGAGATTGAAAGAACATTTTATAACCCCTAGTGTTTTGTGTGTTAGATAACAATATCAAGGATTATTTAATGTGTGTTGAAGTGTTGCAGCTCTCTCTAGGGATCAAAGGAAAAGGATTCTGCAGTTGGGGGGGGGGGGTGGATAATCCGCCCCCTCCAGGGGCGGATAATACGCCCCTTCCTCTTCCCAAATAGGCGCAAGCCCTAGAAGGGGGGCGGAGTTTCGGCCGGATTTTCCGGCCCCGCCGGATAATCCGCCCCTCAGGGGGGGGGGGGCGGATAATCCGCCCCTCCTGCTCACGACCAAGGCGCAATCCCTAGAGATGTGGCGGAGTTTCGGCCGGACTTTCCGGCTTGGCCGGATAATCCGCCCGAGAGGCAGTTATCGCCCCTCCCAAGATCTTCATCAAGTTGCGCGTAACCGTAGAGAGGGGGCGGATTTTCTCCCGGAATATCCGCCCTTGGGGCGGAGTTTTCCCAGGGGAGGATAATCCGCCCCAAGTGGGGGCGGATAATCCGCCCCCAAAGTTGTTCAACAGCCAGATCTAGGCAGGGGGTATTTAAGCCAGCCTTCCCCCTCCTGCCAGATCGCTTGGTTCATTCAAAAAAGTCAAGATCTGATCTGCAACCATCATCCAAGAGAGCTCCACCTAGATCCACCCAAAGGCCCCGTCCATTGGAGAATCAAAGGAGGAGAACTCGATCTTCATCATC
The DNA here is from genome assembly GCA_030063025.1 of Avena longiglumis. Taxonomy (NCBI): domain Eukaryota; kingdom Viridiplantae; phylum Streptophyta; class Magnoliopsida; order Poales; family Poaceae; genus Avena; species Avena longiglumis. Next base: position 1,285,866 of record CP125979.1, read on the forward strand.
AACAATCAAGCGCTTCATATCCTCTCCATTCATTTGGAGAATCACTGATCTAGTATTTCTTGCTAATACCTAGATCCTTGTTTTGTTTATATTGATAAACCTTGTTCTTGTGACAGCTTGTTGTCATCTCGGGAGCCCCCAATTCAGTTGTGGATGTGTGCCCGAGCGTTGTAAAAACGGTTCCCGCCTCGAAGGGTTCCAATAGTGGAGAAGGTGGATCAGGCCTCTCGTGGCGAGATCCATCGGAGAATAGGGTGAGGCATATTGTGGCATGGTGGTCTTAGAACCGCCCACCCCTCCAACGCAGATGTACTTCCCTTAACAAGGAAAGAACTGCGGTAAAACAAATCCATGTGTCTCCGCGTGCTCCACTACGGTTCCTTCGCTCCTCTCTTTACGTGCTTAGTAGCTAGGGTTGCATAAGGGGAAATTCTCGTAGTTACATATCTAGAGAATTTACTTTGTATCAAGCCTAAAATTGAAAAAGTACTAAATATTGGTTAGAACCTATTCACCCCCCTCTAGGTGCCCATACGATCGATTTCAAACAAGGAAAATAAAGAACATGAGTGAATAAATCACCATATGAATGCTTGAAACACAACAACTCAAATGCTTGCTGGGGATAGAGAGGAAGTAGGTTTACTAACTCAACTTAGAAAATAGGAGAACGGTCCCTTCATAGAGGATAGCAGGGATTACAAGTCATAAAGAGCTTCCAAAAGATTATGGTACTTACTAGTTTTGAGCCCTCATTGCCCCTATCATAGGAATCTTGAGATGATTAAGGTTAAAGTGCACAAATATGGAGTATATGCTTGACGAAATATAAGTTGGCAATCTCATGTCCCTTGAATATGAGGGCCACTCCTCATGCTACTCAACTTTAGTTACCGGTAAGTTCTTGTGTCACATCCCAAGATTTTCCAAATCTTGTAATGTGAAAATAAATGAATAAAATAAAACTTTGTTTTTCAGAGCCAGAAGAAACTTTTGAATTCAATTGGAACTTCAAACTCATTTGAATTAAATAAACCTAAAGGGATCTAAAAAGATAAACATTTAATAAAAGGAAAAATAAAAAAATTTGGAAATACTATTTTGAAACTCTTGAGTGAAAAGATTTATTTTCAAATGAAATAGAAGTTTATAAATAAAGAATATTTTATAAAGCCAAATTAAACCTTGGCCAAACTTTGGGAATTAAAACATTTTTTAGCAAAGGTTTATTTAAATAAATTAATAAGGATTTAATATCCAACCTTATTTAAATAAAAGGTTTTACCAATTTAAATTGAAACATCAAAACTTATTAAATTATTTAAAATAAGATTTCCAAATATTTGATATTCACAAATAAAATCTACTAAAGTGTTTTGGCTTTATTTTAGGTTTTAAAATAAATCTTTTAATAAAACAAATTCTATTTGATTTAATAACTAGGGTCCATTTTATTTAATTATTAAATGGATCCTAAAATAAAGATGTTATTTTGTTTTAAACAAGTTTCCAAATATTCTTTATTTCCAAATAACCTACTGATTTGGTTTTGAAAGTGTTTGGAATTCAAATGAAAATTTTATTAAATAAATCAAACCATATTAAATAAATAAAGGACCCTTTTATTTAATTAATGAAGGGATCTTAAAATATTATTTTATTTTGAGATTGGGTTTATGTTGATAAACAGAACCAAAAACTCATTACAATTGTTGAATGGTTTGAATTATTTGAATGTTTGAATAGTTGGATGAAATTCAAATCAGAAAAATAGATTTAGAAATAGAAAAAGATTTAGAAAAAAAAAGAACAGCCCACCATCTGGCCCAACTAACCCCACAGCAGCCCACCTAGCCCACCTCACCCTCGCCCCCGAAACGTTTTTCTTCACCCCAGAAGAAACCCTCACCCTCACTGACTGGTGGACCCTCCCCTCCCTTCTTTCCCCACTGACCGGTAGGACCATTCTCCACTGTTCTTCCTCCCCACCCGCACGACCCAGTCCTTCCCAAAACCTCGCTGCCGTTGCTGCCATTCAAGCCGCGATCAATTCGCAGTAATGCCGCGCCATAATCTCGCCGTGACTACACGCTTTAAGTCGCCAGCATCCCCTCCTCCTTTCCCCTCTTACTCCTCCCACAAGCACGCCACCAGGCCGCTCTAATTCCTCCTCGAAGCTCCTCTGCTCCGACCACCGTCTCCGACAAATTCCGGCCATTACACACCGCCCCTCGCCTCCCAGAGCACTCAGACAGCTTCACCACTCCCAGACGTAAATCCCAGTATCACCCATTCGTGGCAGGCGCTCAGGCGTCGGCTTTGTCAAGTTCTGAACAGCGCCGCCGTCCGCTCCAACTCCGGCAAACACCCAGGTAGTTTCTAACCACCCCGCGCCTCCTTATTCACACTCCCACACTCGCCACATCTTTCTGCATCTAACCGCATCGTTGTTTTGCTTTGGGGTGATCCACAGCGTAAATCCCACGACCACGAAATACCCGACGTCCTCCACTCCGTGAGCAATCATGCCAAGATCGGCGCCTCGCCCTCGACCACCTCTCGAGCATGACCTCCTCGAACCGGTGAGCCTTTTCTCCTCCTCTCGCCTTAGACCACCAGCACCACCATCCTCACTGATCACAAGGCACTTCCAGCCCACTTTAGGTCAAACTTCAAAGACCGTTGATCTAGATCTAGCGCCCACGATTAGTTCACTTATCGTCGAAGAGTCTGCGTCCAGGACCGTCGCGATCGATCGGATCCAACGCCCACGATCCACGCGAAGCCGCATGAATAACAGCGTGTCATCTATTAGGATTAGAAAGCATTTGAATCGATTGTTGCAAACTTCAAACCCTTATAACTTGGGATCTACGCGTCCAAAAATTACAAATTTTATATCAATGGATTCAGGAGAGCAAGCCCTAGCCAACTGTGGCCTTGATTTATAAAATAGTAAATGTTAGTTTGCTTGATTTTTCAGATTCATTTTTATGCTTATTTAGAGTAGAAAAATTGTTTAAAATTGATTTTTAGATTAAAACCTTTGCAAAAAGAATTGTTGTGACCTTACTGACCCTAGGAACCAACCCTTGGTGTTAAAAATGACTTTGGTAAAATTTGGGTTAAATTATTTGACTTAGCCATTTTTTAAGCCAAATAAAATTATTAGGTTTATTATGGAAATGATTTTTGCAAGGAAAACTTTGGGAAAATGTTTTGAACCAAGCCTACTGACCCAAAAACACCAAGCCTTGCAAATGGCAACCCACTTGGTGAAAAACATAAAGTTTTGCCTTGATAAAAATATTTTTCAGCACAGGAAATGATGGTTGGATTTTAAAATGGTTTATGAACTAAAGCCTTTTGCAAATGACTTTGCCATTTTGGTAAATGACCAATATGGAACTTACAAAATTTATAAACCTAGTGGAGACCATCCTTGCAATAGAACCATCCTTTGCATACTTATGCATGACTTAGACTCCATTGCTTTGTGAGTATGAGATTGTTTGTTTGACTTTGGTTTGGAATGTTAGTTGATTTTGTGTTTGCTTGATTGACTTGTTGTGAAATTAGCAAAGTGTGAGACTAGCAAGATCAAGGAGTGGACCACCATTCCCTACCAAAAAGGCAAGTTACACTATCATACAAATGTCCTATTATTTTCATTATACTTAGTGGATTATGAAAAACATGCATGAAAACAATTTTATACTTATGCTATGCTAAATCCTAATAGGATTCCCTATACACTCCTTAGTGAAAATATTGTAGTTGTACATGCTTGGCCATGCTTCATTTTGAAAAGAGATACATGTTGAGATTTTACAAAGGTTGAGAAAAGGACTTATGTTTTACATAATAAAACAAGGACTCAATGAACCACCTAGGTGGTGGATACTTTAAGTTTTGGAGAAGGTGGCAACAAAAGGAACCATGTCTATGGGAATCACTTTGTGTTGTGCTCCAAAAGAAAACCACCTAGGAAACTTAGAGATTGAACATGTTTCTCCAATTGTGGCTTTCGTGTGCAACCACATGCTATTATGGCTCTGGCTTAGTCAACTACATTAGGAAGACCCATACATTGTCTTTAGTTACCGGACATGGGGATCTGGAATGCTTCATGGGGGCTGAAGACAAGCTAGCAATGATGTATGGGAGGACCTTTTGGAAAGACTTCGTCACACTCTCAGTCTGCCAGTACTCCATCTTGGTGAGCACTAATCCAGTAGGCCACTGGTGGCAACCGGATGGGATTGTGACATGTGGGTAAAGTGTACTCCTTCTGCAGAAGTTAATAAAAGCTAAGTACTTAGTCGTGTCCCCGGTTATGGACAATACTGAGCAACTAAAGTTTGAACTATGGGAGATCTCGACATTCCAACTTCTAAAATAAAAACTTGATGCCCTTGTGTGTCTACCAAGGAATTCAAAGAAATTATGTTAAGCTTGAAGCACTTGGGGTTACCAAGGTGCTCAAGAGATTTTGCTTAAACACTTGATGTACTTGGGGTTACCAAGGAACTCATGAGATATTATAAAACTTGATGCACTTGGGGTTACCAAGGTGCTCAAGGAATTTTGACAAGGACTTGAACACTTGAGTTTCTACCAAGGAGTTCAAAGAACTTGGAAAAGAAATTTGACAAAGGACCAAAACCTTTTTGAAAAGATAGGATAAAATATTGCTTTATACAAATAAGCCTTAAACTCTACTTAGCCAAATATGCATGTAATGATAGGATCCACTCTTATTATACATAGAAATGAAGCTTGCCAATACAATTCAAACCTATTGACCCATGTGGCTGTAACTTGTAATGTTGCAGGTTGATTGATTTTAAGTGAAGATTGTTTGATTGACTAGGACTACAAAGTCTACAACCAACAGCTGCCTGTGGCACTTTGAAGATGAAGGACCCATACTTATAGTTATTCCGCTGCAATGTAGAGTAATAGCTAAATGAGCTATGTATGATGTAATAAAACTATGTTATTCCTGGTTATAAATTTATATTATGACCTTTGTATCTTGATATTACATCTTAATTGTGGATGCTAGCTATTGATCCAGGGACTAGCATTGTAAAACACAGGAGGAATCTACCTTATATTAGGTTGAGACCCCTACATCTTGTCATTGTAAGTACATGTGAATCATAGAGAACTGCCAGTGGGGTACCCCTTGCACATGGTACAGGAGCTATCCCATAACCAAAATGATAAGGCAAGCAGACAATGAGCATCTTAGCGATCTTTTTATTTACTATGTGCATAGCATTTTATTGAGGATGCTTCATAAATAGCTCACTATGGTGATGCTGCAAGTTTCCACCATGATTAGGCATGGCTTATGTCACATCCCAAGATTTTTCCAAATCTTGTAATGTGGAAATAAATGAATAAAATAAAACTTTGTTTGATTTTCAGGGCCAGAAGAAACTTTTTGAATTCCAATAGGAATCTTCAAACCTATTTTGAACAATTAAATCCTAAAGGGATTTAAAAACATAAAACAATTAACAAAGGGAAATAAAATATTTTGGAAATACTATTTTGGATCTTTTAATAAAAGATTTGGTATTCAAAAGAAAAGGATGGATTTACAAATAAAGATTATTTTATAAATCCAAATTAAACCTTGGCCAAGCCTTTGAATTAAACATTTTGTTTTGAATAAAAAATAACAAAGGTTTTATTTAAATAAACTAATAAGGATTTGATATCCAACTTTATTTAAATAAAAGGTTTTATCATTTTAATTAAAATATCAAACTTATTAAATTATTTTAAATAAGTTTTCTAAGAATTTTATTTTCTTAATTAAAACCTATTGAAGTGTTTTGGCTTTATTTTATATTTCAAAATAAATATCTCAATAGAACAAATCCTATTTGAATTAATAACTAAAGCCCATTTTATTTAATTACTAATGGCCCCTTTAGCAAAAATGTTATTTTGTTTTAAACAAATTTCCAAAATATTCTATATTTTCCAAATTAAAACTACTGATTTGGTTTTGAAAATATTTAGGTTTCAAATAAAGATTTTATTAATAAAATCAAACTCTATTTGATTTAATAACTAAGGCCTATTTTAATGGACCCTATATAACAAAATGTTATTTTTATTTTAAAACAGGCTTTCCAAATGTTCCTTAAATTCAAATACAACCTACTAAATGGTTCAAAATTTATTTATTTCTCAAGTGGAGCTTTGAATTAAATCAAAACTATGGATATAATAATTGGAACATCCATTTAATTAAATAGTAATAGCCCCTATTATTAAAATTATTAATTTGAATTTGGATTTTGGTTCATGTTACTGAACATAAATAATTTCAATATTACAAGTATGGGTGTTGTTTGAATTGATTTGAACCATGCTTGTTTGATAGAAATTTCAAAACAGAAATTGAAAATAGAAAAGGAAAAAGATTTAGACAGGAAAAAAATAGAACAGCCCACCATCTGGCCCAACACAGCCCAATCCAGCCCAGCTTCCTCCCTCCCCGAAGGAAAACGATTTGCACCCATATTCTGACCCGCTAAGCAGCTGACAAGTGGACCCTCCTTTCCTCTCCTTTTCTCCGATCGGTATTGCGCAACCAGCTCACCCTTCTTCCTCCTCGCGTTAACTCGCCACCGTTGTCGCCATTGATTCTCCGATCGAATCGTCTTATTTTAGCATTAATCTCTCGCCATGAGCATCTTTGTCTTAATCGCCGTCTCCTCCTACTTTCCCCTCGCCTTCTCCCGAGCACGCCTCCGGCCGTCCCAATTTCTCCTCGAACAGCTCCGTCTCCGACGAGCTTCCACCGGCAACGCCGAGCCACCACCTCCGCCTCCCGAACACACGAGCACTCACGCATCCTGGCGCATCTTACCGTGCCAATCATTCATCCGGGTGCCTGTAACCTCGACTTGACGACATACATCACCGTCGCCCTCTTTCTCCAAAGCTTCCGGTAGTAATTGGTCACCTTGTCCTTCCAATGATACGCCGGTGATCGGACACTCGCGCATCTAACCCTACCACTCTCTCGCTTTACGGTGGACTACGGCCCGTCCCGTCGACAAGCGAAACTCTGGCGCCAAGACTAACTCGGTGAGGAATTCGCCCAACCCGTCGCCTTCATCAACCAGGGCAGGTTGAGCATCCCCATGCCACGGCGATCACGGTGAGCCTCTCCTCCTTCCTTGCTTCTCAGCGTCGACTCCGCCACCGTCGCCGCCACCGTGACGTCGCCGCCGCCCATCCTCACAGCAGCGGTGAGCACCGTCCGATCTTGATCCGGCTAGGAAAAGTGAGCGAAGGGTATCGAGCGATCGAGCAGCGCGATGTCAATTGAATCAACGGCGTCGCCCGATCTGGCGAACCGGTATCAACCAGTAGAATAACGGCGTGTCACGCCGGTTTAAAAGCAGATTTGAAATCGATTATGTTATGATTTTCAAACCATTGTAACTTTCAAAACACGTCCAAATTTGGCAAATTTTATATCAATGGATTCAGGAGAACAAGCCCTAAACCTGTGGAATTAGTTTAGCAAATAGTATTTGTTTGTTTGTTCATTTTTGCAGATTCATTTGTATGCTTGTTTAGAGTATAAAAATTGTTTAAAATTGAATTTAAGGATAAAACCTTTGAAAATTGGATTGTTGTGACCTTACTGACCCTAGGAACCAACCCTTGGTATTAAAAATGATTTTTGTAAGATTTAGGTTGGATTACTTGACTTAGTCATTTTCTAGCCAAATAAAAAGAATGGTTTTTGTTATAAAAATGTTTATGGAAAGAAAACTTTAAGGAAATAATTTGGACCAAACCTACTGACCCAAAAACACCAAGCTTTGCAATAGCAACTCATTTGGTGAACAACTTAAGAGTTTTGCCTTAATAAAAACATTTTTCACCACATGAAATGATGAATGGATTTAAAAATAGTTTTTGGACAAACCCTCTTGCTAATGACTTTGCCACTTTGGTAAATGACCAATTTGGATCTTACAAAGTTTAGAAACCCCATAGAGACCCCTTTGCAAAATAAAACTATCTTGTGCATGCTCCCATGCATGAATTGGTTTCCATTGTCTTGTGTGTGTGAAATTGTTTGAGTGATTATTGGTTTGGAATGTAAATTGAATTAGTGTTTGCTTGTTTGACTTGTAGTGAAGTGTGAGACTAACAAGATCAAGGAGTGAACTACCATTCCCTACCAAAAAGGCAAGTGATGCTTCATACTTTTTGTCCCATTACTTTCTCTATGCATTAGTGATTTTGCTAAGTAAAACTTGCATGGATTTTGCTAAGTATAGACCTTGCTATAAGAAAACCTAGTAGATGAATCCTTAGTAGGATTTTCCTAAGTTAAAGATTTCTACTACTATCAAGCTTAGCCTATCTAATAGAAAACATGGGTGGAATATATATTCACACTATGGAAAAATATTCTAAGTCTGAGGACTTAGGTTTTGTTTAATAAAACAACTAAGTTAATGAACCTCCTGGGTGGAATGGAAGGATTGGGATATGTTGAGTGGTTCACAAGGCCATGGACTTGGATTGTGTATCTCACTTGTGGATGGCCACCCAGGAAACAAAGGGATTTGAGATGTCAAATGTTGAGAATCTTCAAGTGCAACCACTTGGCAATATGGGCTCTGCCATGATCATATAGGTTGCAAGAACTTAGCCAAATGGACAGTGGGTGGTAGTGTTTGATAGGTTGGAGCGCGTCCATTTTGGTCTAAGGGAAGGCTTCTGAAAGATTTTTTCTTGGGAAACCAAGTCTTGTGGGTAAAGTGCACCACCTCTGCAGAGTGTAAAATCTAAGTACTTAGCCATGTCCCTGGTAAAGGACAATTTGAGCATCAAGACATGGAAGCAATCAATAATATCATCATTCAAATTTCTAAAGTTAAAACTTGTGGTTTGAACAAGGGTTGTTTGAATTCTTCAACCATTGATGGAGAGATGGCTTGGTACAAGGATCTTGAAATCTTTGATTGAGGGAAATGATTTTGTCAAGCAAAAACTTAGTATTTTCAAAATGATAAGAAAAATCTATTTGAGCAATGCAAGCCTCAACTCCACTTGGCCAAATGCATATAGATGATAGACTCCACTATACTACCATAGTATCACTTGCCAATACAATTCAAATGTATTGACCCTTGTGGCTGTAACTTGTAATGTTGCAGGTTTGATTGATTTTAGTGAAGATTGATTGTTTAGGATTACAAAGTCTACAACCAAAATCTTCCTGTGGCACTTTGAAGAGGAAGGACCCCATGACTATAGTTATTCCGCTGCAATGTAATGTAATAGCCAAATGAGCTATGTTTGATGTAATAAACTTATGTTATTCCTGGTTATAAATTTATATTATGACCTTTGTATCTTGATATTACATCTTAACTGTGGATGCTAGCTAATGATCCAGGGACTAGCATTGTAAAACACAGGAGGCTCTATCTTATCTAAGATTGGGACCCCTACAGAAGGTATCAGAGCATTGTGTTTCCTGTAGGATTTGTAAACCTAGGATTGGACAAAACCCCTTAGAAAAATAGGAGTTATACTTGTTCCAAAAACTTATTTACAAAATCTTGTAAACTCTTCCCTCAACCATTTTGGTTTCAACTCTACATCTCTTCTACTTCAACTTGATGGAAAAGCCTACCCCATGACCAAAGACTACACCAGGTGCAAAGGACTACTTCAACTTCTTCAACTCTAATGACTTCAACATCTTCAACTCTAATGACTTCAACATCTTCAGCATGTTCTCCAAAGATTTCCAACATGGATACCACTAAGGACTACAAGTGAGAGAAGGAAATCTTACTCAAGATTTAGAGACTGAGGGAATGCAAAATAAGAAGGGGCCATCAACAACTTTGAAGTATTGCAACCAAGATATTTTTCTCAAGGAAACCATGATCTCATACAAGAAGAATCATGAAGGAAAGAAAAATCACAAGTGAACCATATAGATGGACCACCATATTTTAGTTAAGTCAAAACTCACCAACTTATGTGGTGTAACAAAAATGTTTTGTTGCCTAAGTATGTGCTTGAACTTTGTTGTTTGAGTGAAGTGTTGGTTTCTGATTGCTTGCAATTGCTTGTGTGAATTGTGATGTGTGTGATTAGAAATAATTCCTTAGAAATATCTTGCCTACTCTAATCTCCCTTCAACACAAACAGATGACTTCTCCAAGAGGCTCCAACATCAAGGTTGATGACAACAACAACACCAACCAAGAAGACAACATGAGAGAACTTATAGCAACCCAAAACCAGTTGAGCCAAGAGACAACTCAACTTTTAGCCAACAACAATGGACTAGATCCAGCCATACAAAGGATTTTGAAGCTTCAATCCCAATTGTTGCAAGGATTGGTTACTCAAATGATCAACATGGGAGAAAACTTTTCCCAAAGAGCCAATGACAACAAGGATGACAAAGATGTTTGTAGGGACAAGGATCATGCATCCAAGGAGCATGAAGATCAATGCCCCAAGAAGAGAGAAAGATCTCCCACCTATGAAGAACATGAACTAGAAGAACTCCTAGCTTTGGAGAGACCCAGGAAGAAGAAGAAATTCCCCAACACTAACAAGAAGGATATTACTCAAGAGCAATGTTACAATTGCAAAGAGATGGGACACTATGCCAATGAATGCCCAGAAAATAAGAAGAACCAAAGAAACAAACAAGAGGCAATGATACCAAAGGAAAAGAAAGATATCAGCCAAGTGATGTGTTTCAAATGCAAGGAACTAGGCCACTATGCAAGCAATTGTCCAGAAAAGATGAAGAACAAGTTAAACAAATCTATGAAGGAACTCAACCTTGGCCCATGAGTCAAGTATGGAAACAAAGGACTCAAATGCAAATGTTTGCTTAGAGAAATTATCCCCAGGATCCCAAGAAGGCCAATATGTAATTTTTGTTTGAGAATTTTTTAAGGGTGGTAGTACCCTAGTTGTTTTGAACTTGCTTGTAACCCTAGCCTTCCCAAATCTCGGGACGAGATTTATTTTAAGGGTGGTAGCCTGTCACATCCCAAGATTTTTCCAAATCTTGTAATGTGGAAATAAATGAATAAAATAAAACTTTGTTTGATTTTCAGGGCCAGAAGAAACTTTTTTAATTCCAATAGGAATCTTCAAACCTATTTTGAACAATTAAATCCTAAAGGGATTTAAAAACATTAAACAATTAACAAAGGGAAATAAAATATTTTGGAAATACTATTTTGGATCTTTTAATAAAAGATTTGGTATTCAAAAGAAAAGGATGGATTTACAAATAAAGATTATTTTATAAAGCCAAATTAAACCTTGGACAAGCCTTTGAATTAAACATTTTGTTTTGAATAAAAAATAACAAAGGTTTTATTTAGATAAACTAATAAGGATTTGATATCCAACTTTATTTAAATAAAAGGTTTTATCATTTTAATTAAAATATCAAACTTATTAAATTATTTTAAATAAGTTTTTTAAGAATTTTATTTTCTTAATTAAAACCTATTGAAGTGTTTTGGCTTTATTTTAGATTTCAAAATAAATATCTCAATAGAACAAATCCTATTTGAATTAATAACTAAAGCCCATTTTATTTAATTACTAATGGCCCCTTTAGCAAAAATGTTATTTTGTTTTAAACAAATTTCCAAAATATTCTATATTTTCCAAATTAAACCTACTGATTTGGTTTTGAAAATATTTAGGTTTCAAATAAAGATTTTATTAATAAAATCAAACTCTATTTGATTTAATAACTAAGGCCTATTTTAATGGACCCTATATAACAAAATGTTATTTTTATTTTAAAACAAGCTTTCCAAATGTTCCTTAAATTCAAATACAACCTACTAAATGGTTCAAAATTTATTTAGTTCTCAAGTGGAGCTTTGAATTAAATCAAAACTATGGATATAATAATTGGAACATCCATTTAATTAAATAGTAATAGCCCCTATTATTAAAATTATTATTTTGAATTTGGATTTTGGTTCATGTTACTGAACAGAACTAATTTCAATATTACAAGTATGGGTGTTGTTTGAATTGATTTGAACCATGCTTGTTTGATAGAAATTTCAAAACAAAAATTGAAAATAGAAAAGGAAAAAGATTTAGACAGGAAAAAATAGAACGACACCATCCGCCCAACACCAATCCATTGACTTCCTCCTCCAGAAGGAAAACGATTTGCACCCATATTCTGACCCGCTAAGCAGCTGACAAGTGGACCCTCCTTTCCTCTCCTTTTCTCACTGATCAGCCGGCCCCACGCAACCAGCTCACCCTTCTTCCTCCTCGCGTTAACTCGCCACCGTTGCTGCCATTGATTCTCCGATCGAATACGTCTTATTTTAGCATTAATCTCTCGCCGCGAGCATGCTGTCTTAATCGCCAGCGTCTCCTCCTACTTTCCCCTCTGCCTTCTCCCCCGAGCACGCCTCCAGGCCGTCCCAATTTCTCCTCGAACAGCTCCGTCTCCGACGAGCTTCCACCGACGAATACGGCCGAGCCACACCACCTCCTGCCTCCCCGAACACACGAGCACGCATCCTGGCGCATTTACCGTGCCAATCATTCATCCGGGTGCCTCAGTAACCTCGACTTCGGCGACGACTGCAGACAAATGCCTCTTTCTCCGATGAAGCTTCCAGGTAGTAATTGGCCACCCCTTGTCCTTCCAATGATACGCCTGTGATCAGTACACTCGCCCGCATCTAACCCTACCACTCTCTCGCTTCGGTGGACTACAACGTCCCGTCGACAAACAGAAACTCCTGGCGCCAGCCCTAACTCCGGTAAGGAATTCCGCCCAACCCCGTGCGTCCCTTCATCAACCAGGGGCAGGTTAAGCATCCCCGTGCCACGACGATCACAGTGAGCATCCTCTCCTCCTTCCTCGCTTCCTGTAGCGTCGACTCCGCCACCGTCTGGCCGCTCCGCCACCAGACGCCGCCGCCAGCGCCGCCCATCCCTGGCAAGCGAGCTGAGCATCGTCCGATCTTGATCTAGCGGCTAGGAAAGAAAGTGAGCGAAGGGGTATCGAACGATCTGAGCCGCGCGATGTCAATTAAATCCAACGGCCAGCGTCGCCCGATCCGGCCGAACCGGTATCAACCAGTAGAATAACGCCGCGTGTCACCTGCTTGGTTTAAAAACAGATTTGAAATCTGATTATGTTATGATTTTCAAACCATTATAACTTTCAAACCACACGTCCAAATTTGGCAAATTTTATATCAATGGATTCAGGAGAACAAGCCCTAGCCAACTGTGGAATTAGTTTAGCAAATAGTATCTGTTTGTTTGCTCATTTTTGCAGATTCATTTGTATGCTTGTTTAGAGTATAAAAATTGTTTAAAATTTAATTCAAGGATAAAACCTTTGCAAATTGGATTGTTGTGACCTTACTGACCCTAGGAACTAACCCTTGGTATTAAAAATGATTTTTGTAAGATTTAGGTTGGATTACTTGACTTAGTCATTTTCTAGCCAAATAAAAAGAATGGTTTTTGTTATAAAAATGTTTATGGAAAGAAAACTTTAAGGAAATAGTTTGGACCAAACCTACTGACCCAAAAACACCAAGCTTTGCAATAGCAACTCATTTGGTGAACAACATAAGAGTTTTGCCTTAATAAAAACATTTTTCACCACATGAAATGATGAATGGATTTAAAAATAGTTTTTGGACAAAACCCTCTTGCTAATGACTTTGCCACTTTGGTAAATGACCAATTTGGATCTTACAAAGTTTAGAAACCCCATAGAGACCCCTTTGCAAAATAAAACTATCGTGTGCATGCTCCCATGCATGAATTGGTTTCCATTGTCTTGTGTGTGTGAAATTGTTTGAGTGATTATTGGTTTGGAATGTAAATTGAATTAGTGTTTGCTTGTTTGACTTGTAGTGAAGTGTGAGACTAACAAGATCAAGGAGTAAACTACCATTCCCTACCAAAAAGGCAAGTGATGCTTCATACTTTTTGTCCCATTACTTTCTCTATGCATTAGTGATTTTGCTAAGTAAAACTTGCATGGATTTTGCTAAGTATAGACCTTGCTATAAGAAAACCTAGTAGATGAATCCTTAGTAGGATTTTCCTAAGTTAAAGATTTCTACTACTATCAAGCTTAGCCTAGCTAATAGAAAACATGGGTGGAATATATATTCACACTATGGAAAAATATTCTAAGTCTGAGGACTTAGGTTTTGTTTAATAAAACAACTAAGTTAATGAACCTCCTGGGTGGAATGGAAGGATTGGGATATGTTGAGTTGTTCACAAGGCCATGGACTTGGATTGTGTATCTCACTTGTGGATGGCCACCCAGGAAACAAAGGGATTTGAGATGTCAAATGTTGAGAAGCTTCAAGTGCAACCACTTGGCAATATGGGCTCTGCCATGATCATATAGGTTGCAAGAACTTAGCCAAATGGACAGTGGGTGGTAGTGTTTGATCGTTGGAGTGGCGTCCATTTTGGTCTAAGGAAGGCTTGAAAGATTTTGTCTTGGGAAACCAAGTCTTGTGGGTAAAGTGCACCACCTCTGCACAGTGTAAAATCTAAGTACTTAGCCATGTCCCTGGTAAAGGACAATTTGAGCATCAAGACATGGAAGCAATCAAGAATCTCATCATTCAAATTTCTAAAGTTAAAACTTGTGGTTTGAACAAGGGTTGTTTGAATTCTTCAACCATTGATGGAGAGATGGCTTGGTACAAGGATCTTGAAATCTTTGATTGAGGGAAATGATTTTGTCAAGCAAAAACTTAGTATTTTCAAAATGATAAGAAAAATATATTTGAGCAATGCAAGCCTCAACTCCACTTGGCCAAATGCATATAGATGATAGACTCCACTATACTACCATAGTATCACTTGCCAATACAATTCAAATGTATTGACCCTTGTGGCTGTAACTTGTAATGTTGCAGGTTTGATTGATTTTAGTGAAGATTGATTGTTTAGGATTACAAATTCTACAACCAACATATGCCTGTGGCACTTTGAAGATGAAGGACCCCATGACTATAGTTATTCCGCTGCAATGTAATGTAATAGCCAAATGAGCTATGTTTGATGTAATAAACTTATGTTATTCCTGGTTATAAATTTATATTATGACCTTTGTATCTTGATATTACATCTTAACTGTGGATGCTAGCTAATGATCCAGGGACTAGCATTGTAAAACACAGGAGGCTCTATCTTATCTAAGATTGGGACCCCTACAACTTAGGCTAGCGGCCCAGACGTTTCTCTAACACAAAATACAGACTCCATGGACTTACAAGTTCCCTCTTTATTTCACACTGTTGACATCCATAGACAAAAGAGCACGATATCAAATGAGTACAAGGTACAGGTGCAATGTTGAAAGTGTTCCCCGTGACAGCACGGTTCTGCTAATTCCAATGTATAGATGCAAGCATATACAACTTCGATGGCACAATGATTCAAGTCTATTAGGGGCAAAGAAATAAGGTGTGCCGTCAAGTTCGTGAGAGCTTTACTAAATAGTTTTCACATAACAAAATACATTTTAATTCGAAAGGTAGATGAAGCTTGAGAATTTGCTTGAAATAGCAAAAGCTACTAGGTAGATATGGTGGACACAAGTGGGAAAGGTTTTGGTTCAAAGGGTTTGGAAACATGAGAAGTATGCCTTCTCAAAACAGGTTTTTGGCTAGCAAGGCTGGGTAGCAAGCAAGAGAGTTGAAAGAAACAAGCAAACATACAAGTAATAAAGCCTAACATGCAATCTTCCTTGGAGACACAAAAGATCTTAAATAAAGAATACTAAGCTTATGAGCCAACAAGAAAGAAAAATAAATGATACAAAACACATGTAAGCTTTTTCTCTTTTTCTTTCAAACCTCAGAAAGTATTGCTACTGACCAGAACTCGGTTTGCCAAAACCAATTTAGAGTTACTTGATGCTCCCAAAGTGATGCCAATACTGATCAACAAGATCCATCATATAATAGAGATTGCAAACTAAAATAAAAAGTGCAAAAAGTAAAATATGAGACTTCTCATTAATATTCCAATAAAGGCACTCACACCAAGGGATACATAGATAATCAGCTAAAGGATAGATACTTCCACATGCAAACCAACCTATAAGATAACTTCTCTACCAAATATATGAATCCACTAAAAAGGTAAAAGATAAAACATAAAGGCGGTGATACCGCGACAATCCCCCAAGCTTGGAACAAGCCAAGGGGATGCCAAACCTGATGACGAATTACTCCTTCAGAGGTGGTGGTGTTCTCTTGTCATCATAAAACTTCCAAGGCAAAGGTTCCCCATCCAAAAAGGATGTCCTTGTCTCTGCAATCCTGAAACTAGTAGCAGAGCTTATGCGATCAAATCTAGTCTCATACTCATAGTTTTGATTTTGTATGTCGTAGAGCTGTGCTTGTAATTGGTTGGTGGTCTGATGGAACGAGAAGATTTCTTCTCGAAGCTCAGCCACCTCCTCCTCGTGTTTGGCAATGAGTTATGAACTTATCTTGTGAATAACATCCACTTCGCGGTCCGCCATCTTCTTGTACCTGAAAACCTCCTGCTCCAATGCTTCCATCCTGTCTTCCAGACTTCCTTCTCCCTTAGGGCCTTGAACTTATTTCATTTGTACCTTCCCACCTTTGAGAATCAGCTCCTTGGTATGGATCTTCAACTCATACATGTATGGGTTGAGGACATCCGCAGAGGAATCCTCCATGGGTGATCCAGAGGAAGACATTGTAGCTCCAAAGCTGAGAATTTGCCTGACAGAAACAGATTGAAACAAAAACACGACGATAACTCGATGCAAGAACCTCGGGGAATCTAGGGGGTTATATATTACGAAGTTTCAAAGCATAAGGAAGGTTTTGAGACGGAAATGAGGCGGAGTCGCAGCTCGGGGGAGGCACACCCCCTCCAGGCACGGGGCAAGGTGGGCCCGCGCCTAGGGTGGGTTTGGCCACCCTGGCCTCCGGTTCCTCCTCTGTCCCGTCTCGTAACTTCCCTTATGTATTAAAAACATCAGAAATATAAAAAGTTTGGGGTTTCACGAACCTTCTATTTTCACCACTTTTACCTATTCAAGGACGAACTCTGCAATTTCTGGTGCTTGACTTCTGATAAATTCTTCTGGAGTCACCATTTGAATAACATCCACATCTTCATTATAAGAATCTCCAGAAATATAATGTTTTAGTCTTTGACCATTAACCACCTGTGTTGTGTCATCCTTCAGAGAAGAAATTTTGATGGCACCTAAACGGTACATTTCCTTGATAACAAAAGGTACTTCCATTTTGAGAGTAGTTTCCATGCAAAAAATCTGAGACGAGACCTATACAAAAGAACTTTCTCACCAACATGGAACTCCCTTTTGAGAATTCTCCTATCATGCCATCTTTTTACTTTTTCCTTAAAAAGCCTAGCATTTTCATAAGCTTCACCTCTCCACTCATCTAGGTTACATAAGTCGAGCAGTCTTTTCTCACTTGCAAGTCTAAAATCTCTATTCAACTCTTTCACTGGCCAATAAGCTTTGTCTTATAATTCTAAAGGCAAGTGACAAGCTTTCCCATAGACCATTTTTTAAGGAGACATCCCCATAGGATTTTTATAAGCAGTTCTATAAGCCTCCAAAGCGTAATTCAACTTTTTAGCCCGATTTTTTCTAGATCTATTGACAGTCTTCTGCAAGATAGATTTAATTTCCCTATTGGAAAGTTACACTTGCCCACTGGTTTGGGGGTGATAAGTTGAAGCAATTCTATGGTTTACATCATACTTAGCGAGCGTTTTTTAAAACCCCCATGAATAAAATGAGAGCCTCCATCAGTCATGAGATATCTAGGCACACCGAACCTAGGAAAAATGACATCCTTAAGCATTTTCAAAGAGGTCTTACCATCAACACTATTTGTAGGTATGGCTTCTACCCACTTTGTAACATAGTCGACAGCAACAAGAATATGAGTGTACCCTTTTGAAGGGGGAAAAGGTCCCATAAAGTCGAATCCCCTACAATCAAAAGGTTCAATAACAAGAGAATAATTCATAGGAATTTCATTGCGTCTAGAAATGTTACCTACTCGTTGACATTCATCACATGATAAGACAAACTTCCTTGCATCTTTGAAAATGGTAGGCCAATAAAATCCAGATTGTAAAACCTTCTGTGCAGTTCTTTCCCCTGCATGATGTCCTCCATAAGCACTGCCATGAAATTTTCTCAATATCTCTTGTTGTTCAAATTCTGGAACACATCTTCGCATAATGCCATCTACTCTTCTTTATATAAGTGTGGGTCATCCCAAAAGTAATGCCTTAGATCATAAAAGAATTTCCTTGTCTGCTGAGCTGTAAAGGTTGGAGGCAAATACTTGGAAACAATAAAGTTAGCATAATCAGCATACCAAGGACTCTCATGCGGACTTACCCTTATCGCAGCCAACTTCTCATTTGGAAAACTATCATTAATATGCAACGGGTCAAAAGAAATGTTTTCCAAACGAGATAAAGTGTCAGCAACAGGATTTTCAGCACCTTTCCTATCTACAATATGCAGATCAAACTCTTGTAAAAGCAAAACCCACCTAATAAGTCTAGGCTTAGTGTCCTTCTTTGTCATAAGGTACTTGATAGCAGCATGATCAGTATGAATAGTAACCTTTGAATCAATAATATAAGTTCTAAACTTATCACATGCAAAGATTACAGCTAAGAACTCTTTTTCAGTAGTAGCATAATTCTTTTGAGCAGCATCTAGAGTCTTGCTAGAATAATGAATAACATTCAACTTCTTGTCCAAATGTTGCTCAAGGATAACACCCACAGCAAAATCACTAGCATCACATGTAATTTCAAAAGGTAAACTCCAATCAGGTGGTTGAACAATAGGAGCAGTTGTCAAAGCTTTCTTCAAAGTTTCAAAAGCTTCCTTACAATCATCATCAAAAACAAAAGGTACATCTTTTTGAAGAAGATTAGTAAGGGGCTTTAAAATTTTGGAGAAATCTTTAATAAACCTCCTATAGAAACCATCATGACCAAGGATACTACGAATACCTTCAATATCTCTAGGACAAGGCATCTTCTCAATTGCTTCAATTTTGGCTTTGTCCACTTCGATGCCTCTTTTAGAGATCTTGTGTCCAAGAACAATCCCTTCATTAACCATGAAATGGAATTTCTCCCAATTAAGAACAAGGTTGGTTTCTTACATCTCTACAAAACTTTATCAAGGTTGTGTAAATAGTTATCAAAAGAAGTTCCATAGACAGAAAAATCGTCCATGAAAACTGTAGGGGTTCGTAGCATGGAAAACAAAAAAATTCTACCGCATGCAAACAAACAAGCCAAGATCTATCTACTAGATTGTAGCAACGAGTCGATAGAGGAACTCACCCTCGAAGATTCCAAAGCGGTTAACGAGAGCAGATTCTCGTGGGTGATGTAGTCGTACTCTTGCCGATCTCAAGATCGCGTAGACGATCCTTCCGACGCTGCGTTACGACAGCGCTTCCGCAGTCGGTAACACGTTCTGTACTCGATGAAGACCTTCCTCTCCCTTGTTCCAGCAGGCAGCAGAGGTTGTAGCACTCTCCTTGCGATTCCGGCAGCACGACGACGTGGTACCGGAAGTAGAGTGGAGATCTCGCAGGGCTTCGCCTTAAGCCGGAGCGAGTATGGTGGACTATGAGAGAGGCCTTGGTGATCTAGGGTTTAGAGGCAACAAGGGGAGGTTGTGGCCGGAGACTAGGGCTTGGGGAAGCCCTAAGTCGACGACTTGGAGAAACCCTAGGGCAGCAGCGACTTGGAGGAGGCCGACGGCTAGGGCTAGGGTTTTGGGGTGTGTTTGGTGTAGGGAAGAGGGGCAGCCCTGCCCCTCCTTATATAGGTGGGAGGGCGCGGCTTGGGAGGAGGGAGTCCTCCCCCAAGTCGGCCTCCTTGGCCGGCAGGTGGAGGGAGAGTAACTCCTCCCCAAGTAGGTTTCCTACTCTCCCTTCACCAAGCAAACTTGCCGTTTGACTTTTTCAAATGGGCGTTTGACTTTCAAACTAGGATTTGATTTCTTCCTTTATTTTTCCCAGCCAAGTGACCTAGTACATGATGCAACCATTCCATATTGTTATGACACATTCATGTACCCTTCCCTCCGGAGTCTTGGGACCTTGGACCCTTCTAGAACATTCCTGGTGAAAACACCAGAATCATTCCCCAACTCCGAAACAGGACTTTCCTTATATGAATCTTATTCTCCGGACCATTCCGTATCTCCTCATGATATCCTGGATCCCATCCGAGACTCCGAACAACATTCGGTCTCTTACTCATCTTTCCATAACTACTCAACAACATAGAATCCTTAAGTGTGTCTCCCTACGATTCGTGAATTATGCGGACATGATCGAGACACTTCTCCGATCAATAACCAATAGAGGAATCTGGAAATTCATATGGCTCCCACATATTTCTACGATTACTTTGCAATCGAATGAACCACTTACATACGATACCAATTTCCTTTTGTCTCACGATAGCTTACTTATCCGAGGTTTTGATCGTCGGTATCTCTGCATACCTAGTTCAACCTTGTTACTGATAAGTACTCTTTTCTCGTTCCCGTGGTATGTGATCCCTTGTGAGCCAGTCACATGCTTGCAAGCCAATTGGATGACATTCCACCAAGAGGTCCCAGAGTATATCTATCTGTCATATGGATGGACAAATCCCACTCTTGATCCATGTGCCTCAACCCATACTTTCCGAACACTCAATGCCACCTTTATAGCCACCCAGTTACGGTGTGGTGTTTGATGTCATCAAAGCATCCTTCCGGTGATGGTGATTAGCATGATCTCATGGTCGAAGGAATTAGGTTACTATGCATCAGAAAGCTTATAGCAATTGAACTATTAAAATGACTTAATCTTTATGGTACGCTTATCTATAGGAGTATGTCCATCATACCATTCTCCTAATGATATGACCTTGTTATTAACAACATATCAAATGTTCATGATCAAGAAACAATGATCATCCATTAATCAACAAGCTAGTATTATAAAGAGGCTTTACTAGGGACTCTGAGTTAGTTCACAAATCACACAAGTATTAATGTTTCTGGTTAATACTATTATAGCATGAATGTAAACATTTATCATAAACACAAAGATATAATAATAACTACATTTATTATTGCCTCTAGGGCATATCTCCAACAAAAACCTCCATAATTTCTTCACAAAAACCATTAAAGATACTAAACATACATCTTTGAAAGGTAGCAGGAGCATTACATAAACCAAAAGGCATACGCCTGTAAGCATAAGTACCATAAGGACAAGTGAAAGTAGTTTTCTCTTAGTCTTGTGCTGCTTTCACAACAATTTGAGAAAACCCAGAATATGTCAAGCTTCATGCACTAGCCAACGCAACCAAAAGTCCGAACTGATGGAAAGGGCTAGTGCAATCCACTTATACACTTCAACACCCCCTCTCACGTGTGATGGGGAGAATTCAGCACGTGCAACCGGAAGAGAGCGACGGCGCGCGAAACTCACGTATGACTCAAGAAGCCTATACGTGGACACAGAGGGGTCAACATCAATTTTAGGATAAATTGCGAAAGCCAGGACTCGAACTCGAGACCTTAGGCTCGGATACCATGTCAAGCTTCAGAATAGCCATCAAGAAAACAAAAGTGAGTCTTTTGGACAACCTCTCAAGCATTTGATCAATAAAGGGCAAAGGATAATGATCTTTCTTAGTAACTTTAATTAATATTTCTAAAATCAATGCACATTCTATACCCAACCACTACTCTTTGGGGTATAAGCTCATTACCTTCATTGGGCACAACAGTTACCTTTCTTGGGAACACAATGAAAAGGGATAACCCATTGACTATCAGCAATAGGATAAATAATACTAGCATGAAGGAGTTTTAGTACCTCATTTCTTACCACATCCTTCATCTTAGGATTTAGACGACGTTGGTGCTCAACAACTGGTTTTGCATCAAGTTCTATATTAATAGCATGCTAACATATAGTAGGAGAAGTTCCTTTTAAATCATCAAGAGTATAACCCATAGCTCCTCGGTGTTTCTTCAGTATCTCCAATAACCTTTCTTATTCCTTTCCTAAAAGTTCAGAACTAATAATAACAGGATATACTTTCGTATTATCAACATAAGCATATTTAAGATCATCAGGTAAAGGTTTTAATTCAAAAACAGGGTCCTCTTTAGGTGGTAGTGTGGTTCCAAAGTCTTCCACAAGTAGAATATGCTTAAGTTGCTCCGACTGACGAAGGAAAACCTCGTCAATCTCATTTCTTTCCTTCATGAAGACATCACTTTCATGATCTTCCATAAACTGCTGCAAGGCATTGTTAGGAGCAAGAGAAATAGCAGAAAGTTGTTCAACCCTGAAATCATCATTAGGTAGTTCATTTTCATAATGAGTTTTGGAAAATTTGGAAAAATTAAACTCATAATACTCTCCATCAAACTTTGTCAAAAAAATTCCTTTCTACAATCTATAATAGCCCCACAAGTATTCAGGAAGGGTCTACAAAAGATAATAGGATAGGTTTTACTAGCTTCTTTACCAAGTACTAGAAAATCAGCAGGATATTTAATCTTACCACAAAGGACCTCCACATCTCTTACAATGCCAATGGGGCAAACTTGCACTCTATTGGCAAGGTGAATAACCACATGAATGTCCTCAAGCTCGCAAGGACCAAGTTCATGCATAATTTCCCTGTAAAGCTCATAAGGAATAGCACTAGAACTAGCACCAATATCACATAAACCATAATAGCTATG
This sequence comes from Avena longiglumis, assembly GCA_030063025.1. Classification (NCBI taxonomy): domain Eukaryota; kingdom Viridiplantae; phylum Streptophyta; class Magnoliopsida; order Poales; family Poaceae; genus Avena; species Avena longiglumis. The sequence goes on from CP125979.1 coordinate 1,308,763, forward strand.
ATTACCAATTCTAACAGAAAGCGCGGGGACACTAGCTTTTCTAGCTTTTTTAGGATGAGAAACAATATTAGTAGCGTCTTCACAGAATACAATATGCTCATCCTCTATATTTCTAGTGACAAGATCTTTCACAACACCTACCACATGCTCAATATCAATGAGCTCATCAGGCTCCATAGTTTTCTTTGCACTTTTGCTAACCACATTAGCTATAATGGAATGTTCCCTTACCTTAGCAGGAAAAGAGATTTTCTCCACATAAGGTTCAGGCAAAATAGGATCAACAGTACAAACCTCTATGCTAGAAGGAACATGGGTGACAATGTCTTTATAAGGAGCATGGTACTTGTCCCACTCTTTCTTGGGAATTTCAATATAAGAGACAAAGGCGGCTCCTATCCCTAGACATAGGAATGTAGTATTCCGATCCTACAACGATATTTCCTCATCATTAAAACATTTTGCAAGAACTTGAGGATCAAGACCAAACTCATTACTAATATCACGGAAGTCATCAGTTCCCATAAAATATTTAATGCATTCATAATCATAGTTTATACCTGACTTTCTTTCTTTGTCATTCTCCCAAGCTTCAGTGTTCTCTTGAATACGGTCTAGTAGATCCCATTTAGCTTCTTCCTTCATACTTGTGAATGATCCAGCACAAGAAGCATCTAGTAAATCTTTATCATGAAGAGAAAGCCTAGTATAAAAGTTGTTGATAATAATATTGTTAGGGAGTTCATGAATAGGACATTTAATCATTAGTAACTTCAATCTCCCCCAAGCTTGAGTTGTACTCTCTCCATCACGAGGCCAAAAGTTATATATCAGATTTCTATCCTTATGAATCTCACTGGGAGGATAGAATTTAGAATAAAAGAGAGATGCCATCTCCTCCCATTCCATGGATTGTCCATTCTTCAGCAACTTATACCATTCTTCAGCTCTCCCTTTCAAGGATATGGAGAGTAGCTTCTTCTTCACCTGTTCAGTTGTGATACCTGCACACTTAAACAACCCTCATAATTCATGGATAAAAAGCAAGTGATCACCAGGATGGAAAGTTCCATCCCCTAAAGAATAATTATCCATAACACGATCAACAATACTTGTAGGTATCTTAAAAGGATCTATCTCAATAAGTGGTGGTTCATCTACTACCCTAGCAGTGGTAGTAGTTTTCCCAAACAGAAAACCAAGTGGGTTATCCATATTGGAAACAAAGTAACAAGCAGTAACAAAAGCAATACTCATAGTAAAAGTTTCCTTTACCAGTTCCACTCTTCAATAGCGCTTCACTCCCCGGCAACGGTGCCAGAAAATAGTCTTGATCACCCACAAGTATAGGGGTTGTATCGTAGTACTTTTAATAAATAGGAGTGTCGATCCCAACAAGGAGCAGAAGGTGTTGACTAGTGGTATGGAGCAGGAACTCTCTGCAAATATTTATCAAACTGTTTTTAGTGGTTTTCTGATAAAGCAACAAAACAAAGTGCAAGTAATAAAGAACAAACGCAGCAAGTGGCCCAATCCTTTCTTAGCAAAGGAGAAGCCGGTGGAAATATTTATAAGGATCAAACATTCTCGAGGACACATGGGAATTCTGTCAAGTGCTTTCGCTTCAGATAGCTGAGTACTCTTCAATTCTTTGGGGTTTTAAGTGTTGTGTGGGTGAACCTGTGCTAATGTACCAACCTTACTTGGACTAATGCATACTTGTGATTAAACCCCCTGCAAACATCTGTAACTACAGTAAAGTAATTAAGATATAAATCTAACCACAGCCTTAAACTCTGAGATCCTACACTCCCTTGTGCAAAGGTGTCCTAATGGGGGTTCAGGTTTCTGTCACTCCGGCAACCCCACAATTAGTAGCCAAATACGCAATGCATTCCCCTAGGCCCATAAATGGTGAAGTATCATGTAGTCGACGTTCACATGACAGTACTAGAAGAATAGCACCACAACTTAAATACTAAACCATTGAATAATAACTCAACACAAACCACTAATAACAACATGACTTCTCCCATGTCCTCAAGAACTAAACGAACTACTCACGAGACATCATATGGATCAAGATCAAAGATGATATGATAATGGATAACAATCTGAACATAAACAATAATCCAATGGTTCCACTCACAAGCATCAACTACAATAGTAATTAACACCGGGAAAGTTTCCCCTATGAACTAATGCAAGATCCAACACAATTGTTACAGCGGGACATAGTGGTGATGATGGTGCTGGTGGTGATGATGATGATCCCGATGAAGCCTAACTTGATGACGGTGTTGATGGCGACGATCTCCCCTCTTCGGAAAGGAATTCCCCCGACAGTAATCTGTCTGTCGGAGAGATCTTTCTCTCTCGGTGTTTTCCGCCCCGCAGAGGCGGTGGAAATCTATCTGTGGTCGCCTCTATAGTATTAAGGTTCGATAGGGAAGATATAGGCGAAGGGGCGGAGTCGGAGACCGAGCAGGTGGGCCACACCTGCCCAAGGCACGACCCAGGGTGGGCCTGTGCCTAGGGGGTGTGGGCCCCCTGTGGCCCTTCTTCGCCTCCCCTTCTGGCTTCCTTAGTCTTTCGGGAAAATATAATTTTCCCATATTTTTTTTGTATTTTCTGATCTTCGCGAAATTGCATCAAAACACCTCTTTTTTCATCAGAATCCTGACTCCGGCAGTCCATCCTCCAAGAATCATCCAACATGCAAAAACAGTGGAAAAGACATAAGTAATACCTCATAATAAGACATATATCAATGAATAGAGGCAAATTATGATATAGAATGGTGATACAAATTGGACGTATCACGCCCATCCCCCATCTAACTCCACAACCGTAGCATGGGAGCCACCACACGAGTCCCCCGCCCTCCGTTCCGCCTCCACCGCCGTCATCTCCTCCTCTCGCACCACCCGCAAGGGTCACCTGATGGCCATCCCCTAGAACCGGTGAGCTCGCAACCGAGCGGGTAGGTGGGGGATTAGGCTAGGAGAGCGAGAATGAACCATTTGTGGAGGCTGTATGAGCATCAGTGCGTCCATGAGGGCGACGCGGGCAAGGGCATCGCAAGATAGATTGGAAGGAGGCGAGATTGGGGGAGAGTGGGAGGCAGAGTCACAGAACTTGGGAAAGGGCGACCCGCGGCACGGTGGCCGTGAGGAATTGGTCTGCGGTTTTTATTTCCTTTCAGACGTGTCGGATGTACCGGTTTTCTAGAGGGTTTCTTCCTTGGTAGTCACCACCATTTCCACTTAATGTAGAGATTTTTGCCGACGCTTTTGAAGGGCCTTAGAAAATCCTATTATTGTAGGCACTTTGGTAATAATGCCTTAGAAAATCGTATTTTTCCAGGCAATTTTTGAAGGTGCCTCTGAAAATTGTTTTTTAAGCACATTTGAAAAATGCCTCTACAAATCAGTTTTTGCGGGCAGTAATTAAAAAGTGCCCCTGTACATAATTTTTTTTGGCACTTTACAAAAGTGCGTCTACACAAATGCCCCTAAAAATCGACTATGACATAGTGAGTACAAGGTCACGTACATCTGTTGTGGGTTGGGCCTAAGAGTCACATGTCATCCAGTTCTCCACTCATTCTCCTACTGTCATTAACATTGATGTAACTCCCCGCAAAAAACGACATTGTTGTACCACATCCGAGTCTGATGGAACAGAGTACTAGCCAAGTTGAGTTCATGACTTTTCTTTTACTAGTACAGTCCAGGACTAAGGGCAACTCCAACCCAGCTCCTCCATTGCGGACATTGATTATGTCTGAATGGTCCGTTTGTAGCGGCCTGAGGATAGATGAGAGGCCCATGTCCATGTTGTGTCCATTTGAGGTGGCCAACCATCGTCCTAGTTTGCTCGGCCCATGGCCCTTTTGTGTTTTTGACCATTTTTGTATACACAAAATGTCAACAATAAAATTAAAACATCATAGTTCATAAAAATAAACAAAGCCAAGGTTCATGCAAGCCCCAATGTACTTTATTATTGTTATAATTAAATTGGTCATGACTCATTATAATTTTTGTTTCAAATATATCATTTCAAACTTAAATATTTGCAAACTAATCTTGCATTCCAATCCATATGTGCACAATGATCTGATGTCATATAGTTTTTTCTAGGGATGACAACACTGATGATCTTGGGAAGCATGTTTTTCTGTATTTAGTTATGTCTTGCGGAATCTTACCCATTACAAGCTAGGTATATATATAATGCATTTTAACTTATTTAGTTAGCTACATATATTCTTATTGTCTACATATTTTGATTCAGACACTTGAATATCTTTATCATGACCTTGTTATGTTTTGCTTGTAACAATGACACCACCTAAAGATGCGGCATATGAGGATCTCAGCCACGTGAAGATGAGGCATCTGAGCATCCCAGCCACGTGAAGATGAGGGTATGTGTTCTGTAATATTAAAATTCATAAACCTTCTAAACTTGATGAGCTGCAAACTTTTAGAAATTGAGGTGATTATTTTTAAGGTTTTGATGTTGATGTTTGTACCTGATAAAATATGGTGTACAATTGTAAGTTATGAATACATTAATGGATGTATTGGCACGTATGCATTGACATGTTCATTTATACATATGTCAGCCTAGAATGTATTAATACGAAATATGCATAATTTATTTATTTTTGTTTTGGAAAATTAACCAGGGACAACCGGTAAATCCGTGTATAGTCAGTGATGCGCTAGGACTAGCGCAGATGATGAAGAATAGTCTGTCGCTGCATTACTTAGTGTTATTGGTCATCTACAAAGTAGGCTAGTCACAGGTAACTTATATATGAAGGGAATTATGCTACTGGTACACCATTGCTGTGGGCTGACTCGACGAATGAACACGTGACAAGCATACTTCAATGGCTCACAACTACTATGGACTGGCTCGACGGATGAACACATACAAGTGACAAGAATACTTCCTTGCATCGCCACTGCAATGGACCGACTCAAAGCATGAACACATACATATGACAAATCGTATTTCAATAGCTCGCAACTGCTGTGCCGGGCTCAACGGATGATAAATGTAATTCACTGGCTCGCCACATACAAGTGAACATTTCTTTCAGAAATGTTGTCACTACAGCAGGTTCGTGGAGACGCCTAGACATATGTCAGTAGTAATGTGTTACCAGAAAATGTATACTACTGACAAACGCCGCTATCGTTGGTGTAGTTGACACCTAGCCTATCACTACTAAGCCATTTCGCAATAGCGATGGTTTGGAGAGAACAATTGTAACCAACCCGAAGAGGGAAAATTTCCTTGTAGTGATGCTTGTGATATTGACCACATCATTGTTCCATAGTAGCAGGATCCTTCCTCTCATCCCATCTGCTGGGAGCTGAGTGTAGCTCTTAAGGCGTTTGCCACCAAGAAAAGCATGACGTGATCATTGATGTGTGCTAGCTTTGTTTCTTGAATGCAAATAACTTCACATGAAGTGGTGGTGATGGTGCCATTAACAGTTCTTTAGCGACCGTGGTCGTTGAGGACTCTAGTGTTCCAAGTTACAAAACATGTAAGTGCTACTGAATTGTCGAAATATCCAAGTTGTTGGATAAAAACGAACGGAAAGAGAATTGTTTGTGGGTGGATTAACACACATAACCTCGAGATTGACAAAAATCAACCTGCACTCCTTGAAACAGGATTTTGCTCCGCTTTATTAAAAAATACAAATGGTCAAACCAATATATAGTGATGGGGAAGTCCTCTTACAAGCAAATCAAAGATAAACAACATGAACTAAGAAGCATCGAGCTTACCACCAAAGACTCCGTGATACTAAGGGGGCGTAACGAGCGTCGTCGTCGTTGAGACCATAGAGGTCTAGGGTTTTCATCTGGAGCCTTAATATGGAGAGGATAGCCACAACGACGCCCCCAAGAGGGTCACGACACCCGCATGCATCTTCGTTGTTGGCGCCGAAGCATTGGGATTTCATCCTGAAAACCCTCGCAACACTTGGTATCTTAGACTACTAGTCATCCTCAAGCCGAGCTTCTAACGTGTGATCTGGGAACTAACCATGTCGAGGCACCATTGACACCAGGAGCCCCCCACGGCCACTCCTCGCTGGCCCCAAGATACGAACATCACCACCGCCACATTGCCCGCCGTCAAGCCTCTTGTGCGGTCCACCTTCCGGGGCCGCCACCCCGGCATCCGCGAACTCGCGCTTGAGTAAGACGGTCCATCCCGTGACTTGTGAGTTAGAGGAGTTAGAAAGGCTAGAATCAGAGGATGAAAGTAGGACAACCACCTGGAGGACATCCTCTACCGCCGTCGGGCGGGTGACGACCGGACACGGAAGCAAGGACACACCCGACCTAGCAGGCCCGGTCGGACCGACGTTGGGCCTGTAAAGTCCCGCCTCCACCCTGAAGCACGTAGGCTATTGCCATTGCTACCCTCTTTCTCCGATCCACTCCACACGAAGGTCAAACACTTGGCTGCATAAGCGAATCAGTTACGCCAGTAAAAATAAGAAGGATCTGCCTAGCAGCCACAAAATTGTTGGAATTATGACCTAGAGGCAATAATAAAGATGTTATTATTATAATTCTTGTTCATGATAAAGTTTATATTCCATGCTAGAATTGTATTAAGCGGAAACATTAATACTTGTGTGGTTTGTGAACAACACCGTGTCCCTGGTACGCCTCTAAGGACTAGCTCATTGATCAATGATGGTTAAGGTTTCCTAACCATAGACATGAGTTGTCAATTGATAATGAGATCATATCATTGGGAGAATGATATGATGGACAGACCCAAACTAAGCGAAGCAATTAGATCGTTTCATCGTGTTCATCTTTGCGAAGCTTTTCCTATGTCGAATATTGTATTCCTTAGAACATGAGATAATGCAACTCCTGGTACGGAAGAAAGCTTTGAGGTCATCAAGCGTCATCCTATGAGAGGGTGATCATAAAGGTGTCTCTCGGTGATCGGAAAGTATCTGTTGGGTATGTATCGAGATGGAATTTGTCCCTCCCAAGTCGGAGAGATATACTTGGGCCCACTCGTGTCGATATCAACACCGCTTGCAAGCATGTGGTTAAGGAGTTAATCACAAAGTGATATCGGATTACGGAGTAAAGTACTTACTGCTGACGAGATTGAACTAGGTATGTGATGCCGACGATCGAATCTCGGGCAAGTAAAATATCGGCAGAAGGGAATATATATATGGGATTGATTGAATCCATCGTGGTTCATCCGATATGATCATCGATGAATGTGTGGAGTCAATATGGGTGCCCAGACCCGTTGTTGATTATTGATAGAAGATCATGCGCATATTCTCGAACCCGAGGTCACACATAACGTATCTCGACGCTAGGATAGATTGGATAATTGGTTTATGAATTTTTGTTGGTCTCGGATGGGATCCGGGACATCACGAGAGGTTCGAGAATGGTCGGAGAATAAGATTCATATAAGGCAAGGCAGTTTTGGAGTTGAATTGTTAGTTAATCGGTATTGTACCGAAGCTTCTAGAACCTTCCGGAAGGGACCAACGTGGCCCCACCTTCCGGGGAGGGCATGGGCCTATGAGGGAGTGACCTGGCGCATTGGGCTAGGGAACAAGGCCCCATAGGGCCCAGCCGATCCTAGAGAGTTTAAATCGTTTAAACTAGAGATAGGGTTTCTAGAAGAGGAGAGTCCATGCCCCACTCCTTATCCTTTGGGCTTGGGGGAGGGCTGCTGCGCCCCTCTATATAAAGAGGGTGGGCGCACCAACCCCCACCTCTCCTCCAAACCCTAGCCGCCTTGCTAGCTTTCCTCTCTCCTCCCATTGTTTGTAGAAGCCTGCTGTAAATTCTCCACCATATACACCACGCCGTCGTGTTGTAGATCCAATCTATCTCTCCACCATACTTGCTGGTCCGAGGAAGGAGGAGGCGTCGAGGTGCTGCGTGTGCATCTCATGGAGGCACCGCCACTTGTGGTGCTAGATCGGATCGGATCGCGAGGAGGAGAAGCGAGTCGACTACATCACCCACGTTAGACGAGCGTTCCATTGTCGAATCTTCAAGGGTATGAAGATCTAATCCAATCTCTCTCGTTGATTGCATCTCCTAGATTAGATCTTGGCTTTCCCTCATCGCATCCGTAGAAAATTTTGATTTACTATGCCGCGAAACCCTTGATGGTATCGAGCTAGATCTATGCGTAGATGTGTTTCACGAGTAGAACGCAACATGGTTGTTGGGCGTTGATGTTTTCTGTTGCAAGCCTCTTGTTTGTGTTCTTCTTATGGCGGGATAGTGAGATTGAAGCGGTCAGGCCAACCTTGGCGACGTCGTTCGCGAGACCGGCTCCGCACTTGGCGTGTGGCTTGTTCCACATGCGGCTGGTGGATGTCAGTTTCTCTCACTATAGTTGTCATGGGATTAACACCGGAGTTTGGCAACCATAATATCACCGTTGTGGATTTCCGTAGGTAAGAATCGTTCTTAGCATCTACTCCCATAAGCCACGTAAAACATGCAACAACAAAGTAGAGGTGTCTAACTTGTTTTTGCAGGGAGTGTTTTCTGTGATATGGTATGGCCCAAGATGTGATGTGTATATTGTATGCGATGATCATGTTTTTTTAATGTTTCACGACTTGCATGTCGATGAGTACACAACCGGCAGGAGCCATATGGTTGTCTTTATAATTGTGTATGACCTGCGAGTCAACTTCTTATACGCCATGTAATAGCTTTACTTTATCACTAAGTAGTTAGCAATAGTTGTAGTTGCTATTCGTGGTGGAGGCAATCATGGTGGAGTGATGGAGATCATGCCGGAATGCACAAGATGGAGATCATTGCGCGAGGATTGGCTATACCATGTCACATAAAGTTATATGCATGTGATGTTTATCCTTTTATGTATCTTATCATGCTTAGATCGCGACGGTAGCATTATAAGATGATTCCTCATAAATATCAAGATAAAAACGTATGTTCTCCCCAAGTATGCACCGTTCGAAAGTTAAATGTGTCCAAGCATCACGTGATGATCGGGTGCTATAGACTCTCGCTCACATACAATGGGTGCAAGCCAGTTTTGCTGCAGAAATACTTGGGTCTAGCTTAGCGAGCCTAGCATGTCTGACATAGCCTCGGAACACAAGAACCGAAAGGTTAAGCATGAGTCATATGAGTGATATGATCGACACTTTGTTGTCCACCATTGAAACCACATCTCTTCTCGTGATGATCGGATTAGGTGTGGTGAATTTGGATCGTGTTCACTAAACAACTTGAGGGATGTTGAATTTAGTGGGAGTTCATCTAGTAATTTGATTAAATTGAACTATTTATCATGAACATAGTCTAAATTGTACTTGCAAATCTGTAGATCACATGGCCAAGTCCAACTTCAACTTCAACGTTTTCTTTGAGAAGGAAAAGCTTAGAAACAATGGGTCTAACTTCACCAATTGGTTCCAATCTAAGAATCATTCTGGCGGACAAAAGGACTATGTCCTTGGGAAGCGTTAGGTGACCCCTACTGCAAGCTACCGGTGATGAGAAAGGCATCTGTCGATCGCGCAAAGATGATTATGGTGTGATTAAGAGCACCATGTTGTTTGCTATGGAACCGGAGCTTCAAAATCGTTTTGAAGAGTATCCGGGCCCTTCGAGATTCTCGAGGCTGAAAACCATGTTTGAGACTCAGGGCTGAGAGATATGAGATCTCGAGAAGTTCTTTAACGCAAGATGGAGGAAGGAGTTACATTAGTGAGCACGACATAAAGATTTGGGCTACACTCAAAGTCTTGAGCAACCTGGAATGCACGATTCGGAGGAGATCAAGATTGATGGTTCTGCAATCACTCCTCCGGCTACAAAAGTTTTGTAGTGACTCATAATCAGATTGGTTCCATCGATCGATCACGAGCTCTTCGCAAAGCTGAAGGCTGCAGAGGTGGATATCAAGAAGGATAATCATGTGTTGATGGTCAACAAGCCCTCCTTTAAGAAAGGTAAGGGAGCAAAGAAACCCTTCAAGAAGGGCGGCGACAAGCGCAATGCCCCTGCTGAGAAGAAGCTCAAGTCTGGTCCTAAGCCCGACACTGAGTGCTTCTATTGCAAGGACAAGGGTCACTGGAAGCGCAACTATCCGAAGTACTTAGCGGACAAGAAGGCTGGCACCATCAAAGGTATATTTGATATACATGTTATTGATGTTTTCCTTACTATCCCTCGTTGTAGTGCCTGGGTATTTGATACCGGTTCAGTTGCTAATATTTGTAACTCGAAGCAGAGCTACGGAATGAGCGGACTGCGAGGGATGAGGTGACGATCTTGGCGTTGCAGCGGATCAAGAGTTGATGTGATGGCGTCAGACGCTCTCCTTAGTTTTACCTTCGGGATTAGTTTTAAACCTTAATAAGTGTTATTATGTACTGCGTTGAGCATGAACATTATTTCGGATCGTGTTTATTGCAAGGCGGTTATTCATTTAAATCGGAAAATAATGGTTGTTCTATTTATATGAGTAACATCTTTTATGGTCATGCACCTCTTGTGAATGGTTTATTTCTTCTAAATCTCGAAAGGGATGAAACACACATCCATAACATTGAGGCTAAGAGATGCAAAGTAGATAGTGATAATACTACTTATTTGTGCAATCGTCTAGGTCACATTGGTGTAAAGCGATGAAGAAACTCCATTCGATGGACTTTTGGAGTCTCTTGATTTTGAATCATTTGACACATGCGAACCATGCCTCATGGGCAAGATGATCAAAACCCGTTCTCGGTATGATGGAGCGAACAGCGGACTTGTTGGAAATCATACATACCGATGTATGCGGACCGATGAGTGTTTCGACGCGCGGTGGATATCGCTATTTCCTCACTTTTACCGATGACTTAAGTAGATATGGGTATATCTATTTAATGAAACATAAATCTGAAACATTTTAAAAGTTCAAGGAATTTCAGAATGAAGTGGAGAACCATCGTAACAGAAAGATTAAGTTTCTACGATCCGATCGTGGAGGTGAATATTTGAGTTATGATTTTCTCACGCATCTTAAAGCAAGTGGAATCGTTTCACAACTCACGCCACCCGGAACACCAGTAGCAATGGTGTGTAATACGAGCGAATCGAACCCTATTAGATATGGTCCGATCAATGATGTCTCTTCTTGATTTGCCGTTATCATTTTGGGGTTATGCATTAGAAACCTGCATTCACTTTAAATAGGGCTCCATCTAAATCTTTGAGGCGACACCGTATGAACTGTGGTTTGGTGCTAAACCTAAGTTGTCGTTTCTTAAAGTTTGGGGATCTGAAGCTTACGCCAAGAAGTTGATCGGACAAGCTCGAACCCAAAGCGGAGAAATGCGTCTTCATAGGATACCCTAAGGAAACTATTGGGTATACCTTCTATCACAGAACCGAAGGCAAAGTGTTTGTGCATGAAGCGGTTCCTTTCTTGAGAAGGAGTTTCTCTCGAAAGAAGTGAGTGGGAGGAAAGTAGAGCTAGACGAGGTTATTGAACCTTCTCTTGAATTGGAGAGTAGCGCAGCACCTGAAATTGTTCCATGCTTTGCACCAACAATAGAGGAAGCTAATGACAAGGATCATGAAGCTTGGACGATCTTGCTCTTGAGCGTCGCGGTCGACAAGGTCGTGCCCCTCCCGAGTGGTCATGCAGCCTGTCTTGACTGTCTTGTTGGTAGAAGACATGAACCTCGAACTATGAGGAAGCAATGATGAGCCGGACTCGAGAAATGGTGGAAGCCATGAAATCCATTGGGATCCATGGCGAAAACCAAGTATGGACTTTGGTGGATCCTCCTAGCGGCCGAAAGGCCATTGAGTGCAAATGGATATTCAAGAAGAAAGCGGATGCGGATGGTAATGTTACCGTCTATAAAGCGGCTTGCTTAAAAGGTTTTCGACAAGTTCAAGGTGTTGACTACGATGAGACTTTCTCTCCCGTAGCGATGTTTAAGTCCATTCGGATTTTATTAGCAATTGTTGCGTTTCATGATTATGAAATATGGCGGATGGATGTCAAGATCGCTTTCCTCAATGGAACATTGATGAAGAGTTGTATATGATGCAACCGAAGGTTTTGTCGATCCTAAGGATGCTAGTAAAGTATGCAAACTTCACGTTCCATTTATAGACTGAAGCAAGCATCTCGGAGTTGGAACCGTTTTGATCAAGTGATCAAGAGTTTTGGATTTGTTCCAAATTGCTCTGAAGCTTGTATCTACAAGAAAGTGAGTGGGAGATCGGTGGCGTTTACAGTGCGTATGTGGATGACATATTGATTATCGGAAATGACATCAACATGCTTAACGATGTGAAGAGTTATTTGAACAAGTGTTTTCAATGAAAGACCTAGGTGAAGCTGCTTATATATTGGGCATCAAAATCTATAGAGATAGACAAAGACGCTTTGATAGCTTTAAGCGGTACATACCTAGACAAAGTTCAAAAGGTTGAATGGATAAGGCAAAGAAAGGTTCGGTGCCTATGTTGTTAGGTAAGATATTGAGCAAGGCTCGGTGTCCACCACGGTAAATGATAGGGAAGCTATGAGCAAAGTGCCTTATGCCTCGGCCATAGGTTCCATCATGTATGCCATCTTGTGTACTAGACGGATGTGTCCAATGCTCTTAGTTTGTGCGAGATATCAAAGTGATCGAGTGGAACCTTTGGACAGCCGTGAAGAACATCCTAAAGTACCTAAATAGAACTAAAGAAATGTTTTTAGTCTATGGGGTGGTGAACATCTTGTCGTAAAGGTTACGTCGATGCTAGTTTCGACACAACAAGGATGATTCCAAATCTCGAGACGGATCGTTTATATTTTGAATGGAGGAGCTGTGAGCTGGAGAAGCTGCAAGCAAAGCGTGATCGTGGGATCTACAGTGGAAGCGGAATACATGGCTGCTGCAGAAGCGTCAAGTGAAGGAGTTTGGATCAGAAACTTCATCACTGAGCTTGGCGTGGTTCCAAGTGTATTGGACCCATTGGAGATATTGTGTGACAACACTGGCGCCATAGCACTCGCCGAGGAACCAAGATATCATCCAAAGACCAAGCATATCAACATAAGTTTCATATAATCCGAGATTATATAGCGATGGAGATCGAAGATTAGCAAAGTACATACAGATCCGAATGTCGCAGATCCATTGACTAAACCTCTTCCACGTGTAAAACATGATCAACACCTCGATTGCCATGGGTGTGAGATTGTTGCGGATGTAAACTAGATTATTGACTCTAGTGCAAGTGGGAGACTGTTGGAATTATGCCCTAGAGGCAATAATAAAGATGTTATTATTATAATTCTTGTTCATGATAAAGTTTATATTCCATGCTAGAATTGTATTAAGCGGAAACATTAATACTTGTGTGGTTTGTGAACAACACCGTGTCCCGGTATGCGCCTCTAAGGACTAGCTCATTGATCAATGATGGTTAAGGTTTCCTAACCATAGACATGAGTTGTCAATTGATAATGAGATCATATCATTGGGAGAATGATATGATGGATGACCAAACTAAGCGAAGCAATTAGATCGTTTCATCGTGTTCATCTTTGCGAAGCTTTTCCTATGTCAAATATTGTATTCCTTAGACCATGAGATAATGCAACTCCTGTACCGGAAGAAAGCTTTAAGGTCATCAAACGTCATCCTATGAGAGGGTGATCATAAAGGTGTCTCTCGGTGATCGGAAAGTATCTGTTGGGTTGTATGTATCGAGATGGAATTTGTCCCTCCCAAGTCGGAGAGATATACTTGGGCCCACTTTCGGTGTCGATATCAACACCGCTTGCAAGCATGTGGTTAAGGAGTTAATCACAAAGTGATATCGGATTACGGAACGAGTAAAGTACTTCGTGAGCGAGATTGAACTAGGTATGATGATGCATCGGCGATCGAATCTCGGGCAAGTAAAATATCGCGAGACGAAGGGAATATATATATGGGATTGATTGAATCCTGGCATCGTGGTTCATCCGATATGATCATCGATGAATGTGTGGAGTCAATATGGGTGCCTGCACCCATTGTTGATTATTGATAGAAGATCATGTGCGCATATTCTCGAACCGAGGTCACACATAACGTATCTCGGCGCTAGGATAGATTGGATAATTGGTTTATAAATTTTTGTTGAGTCTCGGATGGGATCCGGGACATCACGAGAGGTTCAGAATGGTCCGGAGAATAAGATTCATATAAGGATTGCAGTTTTGGAGTTGAATTGTTAGGGTTAATCGGTATTGTCGGAAGCTTCTAGAACCTTCGGAAGGGACCAACGTGGCCCCACCTTCCGGGAGGGGCATGGGCCTATGAGGGAGTGTCCTGGCCGCATTGGGCTAGGGCACAAGGCCCCATAGGGCCCAGCCGATCCTAGAGAGTTTAAATCGTTTAAACTAGAGATAGGGTTTCTAGAAGAGGGGAGAGTCCATGCCCCCCACTCCTTATCCTTTGGGCTTGGGGGAGGGTCTAGGGCTGCGCCCCCCTTCTATATAAAGATGGGTGGGGGTGCACCAACCCCCCACACCTCTCCTCCAAACCCTAGCCGCCTTGCTAGCTTTCCTCTCTCCCTCATTTTGTGGCGAAGCCTGCTGAAATTCTCCACCATATACACCACGGTCGTGTTGTAGATCCAATCTATCTCTCCACCATACTTGCTGGTCCGAGGAAGGAGGAGACGCCGAGGTTTGCACGTGTTCATCTCACGGAGGCACCGCCACTTGTGGTGCTAGATCGGATCGGATCGCGAGGAGGAGAAGCGAGTACGACTACATCACCCACGTTAAATGAGCGTTCACTGCGAATCTTCAAGGGTATGAAGATCTAATCCAATCTCTCTCGTTGATTGCATCTCCTAGATTAGATCTTGGCTTTCCCTCTGTTCGCATCCGTAGAAAATTTTGATTTACTATGCCGCGAAACCCTTCAAAAATATATGTCTTCCTGGTGGGATCCGGCGCCCGACCAGCATGGCCAAGGGGCATGAACCCCTCCTTCAACCACATGCAAGAGGGGCCAGGAGTACCCATAGCCCATATCCATGGCCCCCACATCCCACGAGGCAAAGATCAGGCCCTCCCTGACCCAGATCTAGCCCGCATCACCTAGCCTCAAGGGGATCACCGCTGCACGCCGTCGCCCCATGGCACTCCCGGCTAGGCACCATCCCCATCACCACCACCAGGACACAACACCTCCACCGGGCCAAGAGCTTGAGATCGAGCCGCATTGATTGCCTGCCAGTGACTCTGCCGCCATATAAGGAGAAGGCCGCACGGCTGCAAGCTGGCGGTGTTCACCGGCAGCGGCGGAGAGGTAGAGAGGATGTGGAGGAAGGTTTTTGAGGGGAGGGGATGTCTCTCGTCCGTCGACCGTGGGGACCGACGAGACGGGTCAAAGCGTTTTTTTATTGTCTCAGCTGCCTCTGTCCACCAGCAACCTGCACTCAGACTCAATCAGTTTCATTTCTATATTTTTTTGCAGTCATAACCTTTTATTATACATAAATCCGTACAATATCTGCGGTGACCCAGCATACCACTGCATGATGTAGTACACTATAGTCGTTGACATAACACCAATGAAACACTGTTCACTAGTATTACATCCCTCAGAGTAGTACAACAGAAACATAGCAGGTCCAAGACATTACTATAGGTTACAACTCAACTCTTTACACAAGATCCAGAGAACACTCTAGGTTAAAGAGAGAGAAAGAAACTTCTTACGAAGAAGAATCAAGAATAAATAACTCATAGCTATCATACTTATAAAACTAGTAGCTGAACTACTGGCTTGCATTGCTGCTATTCAATACTCTACAGAAGTAGGTTCTATGGTTAGAAATTCTATTCTTATCTAATTAGTAACTTCATCTTCACTTGAGTTGATGTATATGTTGGCTTTCTTGACTTCATGGAAGTGCGTTAGCTTTTGATGATGATTCCTGGAGCATAACTTGATTTAGACGTCGTCTGTACTGGCTTTAGAACCTAGCAAGGGTTAAGAAGATATTTTGAGTACGAGCGTACTCAACAAGTTCACTAGAAAAGGAGTGTTTGATGCACTATAACTACAGCCACAGACCATAGGTCGTAGGCAATGCAAGTTTTCGTAAACATTTCTTCAAAGGTTGCTTTTATTCTGAAAAACTATGTCTGTCAGCCTTCACGGTTTTACTAGAACCTTCATGGGGTTCCTTTCCCACCGCGTTCGCAGCTCCTTCCCGGAACAGGGAGTAATAAGTTATAGTTCTTACACTCTGCAGAGGTGCGTCACTTAACCCATGAGAGATCTTAGCTTTGTTGCACATCCGAATTGCAGGTTCGTTCATACTTCCTTGGTGTGAGGCCCAGACTAAGATCCAAGCCAATCACTGCCTTCTCCGCAACCCCGCATGTCTCCTTGGTGTACGCCTGCCCACCTATTGAATTACGGCAATGGCAGTACAGACCGTTCAGATGCCGGAACTATCGTGGGACGTTGAGGGCTCTCACCCATATGATGCATATCCTCTACGAATTACCATAAATAATATGCATGCTACGAGTGAGAACAGCCACGACCCGCACATCCAGCTCCATGCGAGAGGGAAAAGATACAGCTGACTTCTCCGTCCCATTCTAAATCTCATGGTCAACGCGTAATACACGGCACAAGAATCACTGGCGACATTGGTTGTTAGGTCCTAGATAATATGTACATTTACCACCGAACTCTTATAGTAGTTTATTACCTCATGGTAATTAACCTATACTCACATTATTATGAAAATAGTGTTTTCTGACCTTTTTCAAATGCAGGTGATGACAACACTGGATTTGTAAAATACTTTACAGAAAATAATCAAAGGACATGAGAAAGTGTGAACTTGCCTTTTGTGATTGCAAGATTATGCACTCATGGTCTTCAAGACAATATAAGATCCAATAGCGGAAATCTGCATCATTGGTCCGGTAAGTACTAATGTTTAAAGAAGCAAGATGCTTTTATGCATAAGTAATGTAATGCAAGTTGATAAACGCGAATCCCGAGAATAACGTTGTCCTAGGGTTTGGATTCTGGAAAAGGTTTCCTTAGAATGTGTTGCCCTTTTAGATTAAGTTTTATACATGTGCTTCTTATTAAGGCTTGTGAGTGTGTTTAATACATGTATTTATACAACAATAAAATACATAGTATGGAATGCTATTCAAGGTTGCTTACATTTGAATTGTTTATCTTCAAGTTTTACTTTACAAGTAATGTCACTTATAAAGAATTTAAGTATTAACAATCTTATTATACAAGTAAAGTATAAAATAAGGTGTTTACTATTAATTGTTATATGTTGATTGAGGTGGCAAAACGAATAACTTTTGAAGAAAAATATTACTCAACTAAGCAGAAGCATTTAAGATTTTAAGTTAATCTTATGAGGTGTTCTTTCTAGTTATAGTCTTTAAGTTAGAAGAAATTGCCTTAACTGGAATAATGAAATTAGTAGTATTTGAGACTTATCTATCTTGGTTTTTAATTGGGTTGGTTTGGTATTAAGATGCTTTATAATTGAATTGTAACAGACCAAAGTTAACAACAAAGCATATAATAATTTTATTAGCATTATACTTAAAGCTTTGCAAACTATAAGTAACTTTAAGAATGTAGATAGACTTAGGGTGTATTACTTATGATACTTGTATCTTGTTCACTTTATATTGTTTCCTTAGTGTTCCTTAAGAATGGCATTACTTCTATTGGAGTAGTGGTTTCTTTACATTATAATTGTATAAAGGGATATACCTTCCTATAAAGATGTGGTTAAGGTTTATGGATAAGTAAACAATATTATTTATTACTTATGAACTCACTTATAGTGTTTTGATTTGTTTATAAACTTGTGGTTAATATAAAGAATGGTTTTTATTTTATTACAATTATTCTTGGAGATTTTATATTAGATAAGGATTCTTTTATAAAATAATTTATACTAATGGTTGAAAGATCATTCAATAAAATTGCATTTAAATGGTGTTAAATCATTTTGACTTCATAATGTTAGTATTTAAGATTAATACTATTTATTACATTTAATTGGTTAATTTAAGAAATATTAACAAGTTTTATTTACCTTTATATGAATTATTAATTAAGGAAATATGTTTAAATTCAAGTTATAAAGGTGTTTAACTTTTTATTTAACTCAAAAGTGGAATATTACATTTTAAACATGTAGGTATTATTTTTGTGATCATTTTGGTATATTATATTTATATTTGTGATTTTAAAAAAATAAGATATGATTTTAATAAGGTTTGTTACTTTATAAATATTTAATAAATAATAAATATTTAATTAAGAGGAATAATAATGAATGATTAAAGTTTTAAACTCTAATTCTTATTTTTCTAAAAAAATTGGTATTTTATTTAGATTTTTAATATTTACCATTATTAATATATTAATCATCAAAGTATTAAAACTTGATAAAGTATTTATTAAATCATATTTATTTAAATAATTATCATAATAATATTTAATAATGGTTTTAAGTTGTAGATTTTATTTTTTAAACATTTTCATATATTATATAGGGGTGGGCATAAAAAACCGGACCGAACACCGAAAGCGAATTAACCGGAACCGAAACCGAATACACCGGTCCGAATTAGCCGAATCTAATTTCGGTTAGTAAATATGATTAACCGAATTTATAAATATTAATTCGGTTTTGACTCTCTGTTAACCGAAATAACCGTATAAACCGAAAACTATATATGAAAGAGCTAAATATATTTGTGATTCTGTCCCAGACGTTCATTAATGTACGTAGGTACTAGCTCATGCGATAAAAAGACATGCATGGAAAAGCTGCCAGGCAGCCCATGCATGTACGTATGTCTTCATCCACATGTACGTACATGTCTGTGGTTTAACTGTCAATTGTGTCTATGAATTTTGTTGGAAGCCTTTCAATTGTTTTCCTGTTTCCGATATAATCATGTATTTTAGCTGAACTCTTAATACATACAATTTGTTGAATGTATACGGCTTGAAAGATAGACATTATTTTTTTGAACGAGCAAGATAGACATCATGCTTATTATGTTTTTTTCAGCACATGCGTTCAAGACATCAGCTAGCCATGTATTGCTTAGGTACTCGCCGACCTGGAGGTTGTTTCCGTGTGCCAATGAGTGGTTTAGCTCGTATGGATCTGACATAAATTATGGCACAGTGTTGTTATTTCCAGAAGTTCGGTTAAAAACCGAACACCGAACCGAATTGTCCACTAACCGAAATATTGATTAATTAGAAAACCGAAATAATTTTGGTGCCTATTTTATAGAAACCGAATTATAGAAAAACCCGAAAAACCGAACCGAATTAACCGAAAAAACTGAATGCCCATCCTATTATTATATGTATTTTTCTGATTTATAAAACAAAAGATATTAAATTTACAAGATTTAATCATTTCATTTTTTTTGAAATATTTGAAATTTGAATTCATATTGTTTTAATTATTTTCTAAACAGACACAGACTTTTTATACCGCAACTCTATCTAGCCACAGACACTGACCCATGGGCCCTAGGCCACGTCACATGCCACATGGGCAAAGACCGGTCAACGGGGTGGACTTGGTCAAGGATGACGCCAGCAGAGCAGAATGTCATCTTGACGTCACACAGACCCTCACCCTCAGATCGAAGTTCGATCGATCGATCCCGAACGCGCGTGCGGCTGTGGTTTTGTTGGTTGGAACGAGAACGACGCGAGGAGCCTAGCTGTGGTGGCGTCGCCAAGAAATGGTCACCGGCGAGGGGAGCACGACGGCGTCTGACGGCGGAGCACGGTGACGCACGACGGTGGCTCGATTCAGGAAGCAAGCGAGGCAAAGGAAGACGGCGGCATATTTAGTAGCTCACCCAGAATGCAGGGAAGTGGTCGTAGAGGCGAGGTGCAGCTGGAGACGATGGCGATTGACGTCGGCGACGACGTCGGTGTTGAGGAAGACGGCCAAAATCCTGCGGCTAGGGATCACCCCGACCAACGCGCCTTGGGGTGAACAACGAAGTCGAGTGTCGCGGTCATCATGGTGGCTTCAGAATGGCTAGGGGAGCTCGGACACGACGACGACGGGCGGCTCCGGCGAGCTAGGTTTTGGATCAGAGGAGAAATGAGGAAAGAGGAGGAGATAGGGTTCGCCACTGCGCATGAGGGGATTTGTAGACGACCAGAAGCGGTGGCGTGGATCTTGGCGCGGCCGGACGTCATCGCGTGGCGGCGGATGGCGGCGATGCTGACAGCCAGCTGCTTGTGACGTCGGGGAGGAAGACGACGACGGTCCTTTCACAGATAACCCCCTGCTAAAAATCTAGACTCAACTCGCAGTCCTTTGTCGGTCCACTAGTCAAGTCAGAGAGGAGGGCAGACTGGGTTGTTACTGGGCTGCAGCGAAGTGAGCGGCTCGTGGTTGCTTCTTTGCCGAGGTTAGAAAATGAGTCTTGGACCGTGGGCCACTTTCTGGACTGGGCTTGTTCCTTTATTTTTTTTCATGGTTCTATTTCTTTTCCAATTTCTGTTTTGTTTTTAACTTTGAATATTATACATTTGATTGAAATTTCTTTATGGAACTTATTTTCTGAATAATTGCAGTAACAATGAAGTTATTAAGAATCAATTTGTGATATTTTATTAAATATTGTTTAGGGTTTCTTTATTTTCAATATATAGATACCTTTTCTATTATTATTTGTGAGGGCTTTTAATATGAATTTTTTAATTGGATATAAATTCATAAACTTGTTATAGAATATATTACTATTAACTAATGAGTTAAAGTTTGGGTTGAAAATGCTTTACCATAAGTTTTTAGAAGATTTACTATTCACAAGTTTATTTTATTGATGTGAATAAAGATTAATGGTTAATCACATTGTCTTTATGTTTGTGATCTTTAATAACATCACCATTCAAAGTAAAATAATGGAATTGTTTTCTAGGATAACTTATGAGAAACAATTAATAAAGATAGTTCCATAAGCACCTATAATAATGATGGTTGAGAATGTCCAAGGTATGCTGAAATTATTAATGTAGGAAATTATTCCTATCAACCATTATGGAAACAAGATGATAGATCAACCATAGAAAGTGAATATTAGGTTTAGTCTTAGATTTAGGATTTGGGTGTTTAACCAAGATTCCTATATTCCATACTTCATAATTCTGGACTTCTAATTAAGGAATTCCTTTCCTAGATATATTACTTCTCTATGTCCATCATCATGTACTAACATGATGAGCTTTGCTTTATAGAAACTTCTTATCCACCCTTTATTATTCTAAATCCATTTGTAAATGCAAAGTGCTTAACACTAAAGCTTTCATAATATTCCCATATTTATACTTGGCTATAACAACTATTCTACTATTAATAATCTCTAACCCAACATGTGGTTACCTCTAACTCCATTCATACCCTTCCTAAATCATCCATCACAAATACTACTCTAGTAGAGGTTTATATCAAGTTCTACTCTCCTCTAGTGTTTAGTATTTACCTAAGAGGAAAATACTACTTTAATTCAATGTTGCTCTAACATTATTTTAATCATACTTTCTTCTCTCTACTTACTCCAATATCTAACATTCCAACCTCACATTATATTAATGTGACTTGTAATGACTAATCTAGGATAATATATCTATACTATGGTTCATTCATGTTTTATCCACCATTGTTACTTATACATGGTATAAGCATTCAATATTGGTGAATAGGGTATGATAATTATGATCCTTTTATGGTTCAAGTATTCAGTTGGCTAAATAAGGCTTTCATCCATACAACATTACAGTTGTATTATAATTATCTTCTGTTTAGCTATATTGGATTAAGAGGTATAATTCGTTGACTATACCTACTTGATCCAACAGGACTACTCCTGATAACTATCTTCAGACTTCATCCTTGTAAACTTCTTTGTTATCTTATTGATTTACTTTCCCCCAATAACTCCCATCCTATAGATGACATCTAAAACTAGCATCACTATTTACCTCTTCTGACTTCTTTCTTTATAAACCTTAAGTAAATGCTATAATAAGGACAAGAGTTGATAGGTCAAGAATTGATAAGTTAAGAATTTGTGAATCAATAATTGATTACTCAATATTGATGAACAACAATTATAAGGATAGGATTCAGTAGAGATGATAAAAGTTGATATGGAAAGAAGGATATATGGTGAATGATCTTAACTTTGGTTTCTTTCTTACTCCATCTCACTAGAGAGTTAAAGTTAGGTGTTTCCATGATACTCATGGTATAAGTAGATGAGATTAAGATATAGTTGTTACATTCTTATTATTTGTGTTATGTTTATAATTTGGTACTCATGAGTGATTATAATGATTACTATGATATGATCACCTAAAGATCAAATATAAATCATTAAGTAATGTATTAGGGTTTAGTTTTATTCCATTTGATCTACCCTTAGATCAAATCATGTTTACCCAAAATAAGGTCTTAGCAAAGGTCATCGCAGTCAACTTGATGATCTACTTCAATTCCATCAAGCTAAGAGAAGCTTCAATCACTTTGATACGTTTTTATTTAAAAGCGCGAAAATTATTCAGATTTTCTATGCATGAATGCAATGCACACATCTGTGTTCAACTTATTTCTAAGCTCTAATGCTGGGATGTTACAATATCTTTGAAATCAACAAGATTGAATCAGATTGCACGTCGATTTTACCTAAATTCAAGGTTCTATGTGTGAATCAGCCAATGAACAATTCTCTTGCCGCTAGTTTTTCTACCCAATGACTCGGATTTTTCGAGAATCATATAGCACTAGATATGTTCTCTTCTACTAGTAGATCAACATCAGGACTCCGGCATATCACCATGGTACTACATAGCTTCATGCCAGCCCAATGTCGTCGGACATGTTTGGCACGAACAATTGACTTTGTTTTTCTCATATTTCCGGTGCATCCCATTTCAAAAGCCAAAAGGGATTACTATTATTAGGCGACACAGCAAACCACATGATTAGTCTCCTTTTTCTATAGAAAACAAGTCGAAATTGTGCAGGATCTTTGCATTATATGTGTACATTTACTACTGGCTTGATCTGAACAACATATCTGGAGATCTGAGCTATTTATAGATTAGGAGTATGCACACACGACATGATTGCAAGAAGATATCATCAATTGGGAATGGCATACAACGGATAAAAAATGTTTAAACAACGGAACCACACACACACACATATGTCCTATGTCGTTGCCAGAGAGTTGGCTAGCTCTTACGTTGATTTAGTCATGCCATAAATAACTCGATATATGGGTGGATATATAATAAAATCAGCTAAATACTTACCAAACTGTGTATGAAAGCATGACTTCAGTAGTAAGACAAACAACTCACACACAACGGGACGAATTATGTATAATATGTAGGAAAATTAGAGCATCTTCACCCGTAACCCGAATTTGGACTCTCAAAAATAGTTCCTAGTAGAGGAGAAAGAAGTTTTTTGCCGTGAAAACTGCTTATTCAGTCCCTAAAACTGCCTTGCTATTTTTTTGTGCTCTCGCACCTCCATGTGAATTCAGCACTCTATACTCACAGCTGTCATCGTATTAAGATTATGCATTTTTTGTGTTTAGTTACTACAGTACTACATAAAAAGGAAGTTGTCATGTATTCAGTACCACCTATAAGAATAATCATGAATATAGCTAAATACAGTCCATGGCCTCGGGCAGTAGTGTTGTAGCGGTACGGATGAGAGCCTCACGTCCTCAACATTGCCGGACTGGAGAACATGGCTCAGTGAAGAGCTTCCTAAGCTTGCCTGGCTGGACTCTGACGCCATCATGATCTTGCGCTTGATGACCCGCATCTATGGCTAAAGAAACAAAATTGTTTTCAACACACGGTCATCGAGATGTTGAGGGAACTTGAGCTTGTTTCTAATTATTACCTTCTTTAAGGTCTAGGAATATTCCATAAGATCCAAACATTGAGGCACAAAGTGAATCCACAACTAGCGTGTCGTTACGCTAAAGGAACACCGTAAGATGACATAAAGCAGGAAAAGGCTCTAGGTTGCACCGGTACCCAGCCCACATAAAATTGGCAAGCAGGACACAAGAAAAGAGGATGTAACCCTAGCCGCCTCCCTCCCGGTCCGCATCCCTCCCGAGCAGCTCCGGAGGAACCTCCTCCAATCCCTCTCGAGGCAGGCCGATCTACAAGCAGTGGCCGCCGCTGCCGCCGGCGACGTCGGTGGTGGTGGCGCCTACCCCGTCAAACGACAGTGGGCTAGAGAGGTGGCCTCAGCCATGTCGCGCGGGGAGTAGCATGGCGACGGTGGAGTGCACTGTGCGGCGCGGCTTGGTCGGTCGAGGCTTGAGATCTCCTGCGGGGCGGCATCGTAGAGGTGGCAAGGCGGCGCCGTGGTAGCTGCCGGAAGCGGCGATGGTCACTGGCGACGACGATCTGGGTTTCCGGCGGACCAAGATCTGGACCTTGGGCCATGTTCGAGGTTGTAGGATCCCAGTTGGGCTACTGTTGCGGGGGGTTCGCCCCTTCAACTCAGCTTTCTTGTTGCTTCTTTGTGTGTTGCAGTCGTGCTGGAGGAGTGGGGTCTTGCGAGTCTCGCGAATAATGGAGGCGGACCTTGGTTTCTCATGCACAAAGACGAAGAATTGCTAGATGCGTGCCGTTGTCGATCTATGAGGATTGTTGGGTTCCGGAAAGCTCCGCTAGCGATCTCCCATGGGCGCTCATGCCTAGAGAATGCTGATCGGATAAGATTTGGTCGTGTGCACCCATGCATGTTCTGTCTATTTGGTTTCAGAGGGAACGTTGTGAAGCTCTATTGTTTGTTACCATCATTGGATATTTTATTTGTCGGTCCATGGTGAAGTCAGTGGTGGATAATGTCATGAAATCAAAGATTTGAGGGCTAGCACAGGTGGTTCGAGTCTTCGGCGCTGAGTAACTGGCTTGGTGATCCGTGAATTGGAGCAGCGGCTTGTTAGTTGGGCGGTAGCACATGAGACGTTCAGTTTCTGATCTTGCAGGGTGAAAATCCAAGGTCTGGCCTTAATTGGTTGTGCATGGTAATGGTCTTGTTGAATGCATTATTTTGCGAGCAAGAACTTTCTCCAGGATGAAAACCTAAGATCTATGATCGGGCGACAACAACGCTTGTGTACTGCTTCCTTATTGGAGACGTCGTTTTTGGAGAAGATGGACTTCTGGTGATGTACTGGTGGTGTTAGTACTGCTATTACAAGAAATAGATTGATGTAGCTGTATGGTTTCGTAGCATGGAAAACAAAAAATTTCTACCGCAGACAAACAAACAAGCCAAGATCTATCTACTAGATTGTAGCAACGAGTCGATGGAATAACTCACCCTCGAAGATTCCAAAGTGTTTAACGAGAGCGGATTCTCGTGGGTCATGTAGTCGTACTCTTCCCGATCTCAAGATCGCGTAGACGATCCTTCCGGCGCTGCGTTCCGGCAGCGCTCCCGCAGTCGGTCACACGTTCGATTTTCGAAGACCTTCCTCTCCTTGTTCCAATGAGGCGGAGGTTGTAGTACTCTCCTCGCGATTCCGGCGACTGGCGTGGTCTAGGAAGTAGAGGGGAGATCTCGCAGGGCTTCGCCTTAAGCCGGAGCGAGTATGGTGGAGTATGAGAGAGTCCCACGATGATCTAGGGTTTAGACACGCCGAGGAGGGGCAAGCCGGCGGCTAGGGTTTAGCTAGGCAGCGGCGGTTTTCCCTAGGGCCGGCGGCGGCTATGGAGGCGGCGGCGGCTTGGTACTAGGGTTTAGAGGTAGGAACTTGTGTGTCTAGGAGGGGAGCCCTGCCCCTCCTTTTATAGGTGGAGGGGGCCGGCCAAGGGGAGGGGAGTCCCTCCCCAACTCGGCTTGGTGGTGCGCCGGCGGTGGGGAGGAGGGACTCCTCCCCAACTCGGTTTCCTCCTCCTTTTCCACTTCCTAAAAATAGTCGTTTGACTTTCAAACTTGGCGTTTGAATTTTCAAACAAGGATTTGATTTAATCCTTTATTTTGTTCAGCGATGAAACTTAGTACATGATGCAATCATACCAACTTGATATAACACATTCATGTACCCTTCCCCTCCGGTCTTGGGACATTCTGGAACCTTCTAGAACATTCCCGATGAAAACACCAGAATCATTCTCCAACTCCGAAACGGGACTTTCCTTATATGAATCTTATTCTCCGGACCATTCCGGATCTCCTCGTGATATCCCGAATCCCATTCGAGACTCCGAACAACATTCAGACTCTTTCTCATCATTCCATAACTACTCAAACAACGTCGAATCCTTAAGTGTGTCTCCCTACGGTTCGTGAATTATGCGGACATGATCGAGACACTTCTCCGATCAATAACTAATAGAGGAATATGGAAATTCATATGGCTCCCACATATTTCTACGATTACTTTGCGATCGAATGAACCACTTACATACGATACCAATTTCCCTTTGTCTCACGATAGTTTACTCATCCGAGGTTATGATCGTTGGTATCTCTGCATACCTAGTTCAACCTCGTTACCGATAAGTACTCTTTTCTCGTTCCCGTGATATGTGATCCCTTGTGAGCCAGTCACATGCTTGCAAGCTAATTGGATGACATTTCACCGAGAGGGCCCAGAGTATATCTATCCGTCATATGGATGGACAAATCCCACTCTTGATCCATGTGTTTCAACCATTACTTTCCGAACACTCAATGCCACCTTTATAGCCACCCAGTTACGGTGTGGTGTTTGATGTCATCAAAGCATCCATCCGGTAAAGGTGATATGCATGATCTCATGGTCGAAGGAATTAGGTTACTATGTATCAGAAAGCATATAGCAATTGAACTATTAAAATGACTTGATCTTTATGCTGCGCTTATCTATAGGAGTATGTCCACCATATCATTCTCCTAACGATATGATCTTGTTGTTAACAACATCTCAATGTTCATGATAGGGAAACCACAATCATCTATTAACCAACAAGCTAGTATTATATAGAGGCTTTAATAGGGACTTCAAATTAAGTTTACAAATCACACAAGTATTAATGTTTCCTTGTTAATACTATTATATCATGAATGTAAACATTTATCATAAACACAACGATATAATAATAACTACAATTATTATTGCCTCTAGGGCATATCTCCAACAGTCTCCCACTTGCACTAGAGTCATCTAATCTAGATTATATGGTAATATACCGAACACCCATGGCAGTTTGGTGCTGGTCATGTTTTTCCCTCGGGAGAGGTTTAGTCAACGGATCCGCCACATTCAGATCTGTGTGTACTTTGAAAATCTTTATATCCCCATCTTGGATATGTTCTCGAATAGCGTGAAAACGTAGCTTGATGTGCTTCAGCTTCTTGTGTGACCTTGGTTCTTGCGCATTGGCTATGGCGCCCATGTTATCACAGTAGATAGACATTGGGTCCAGCGCACTTGGAACCACACCTAGCTCTGTAATGAACTCTTTCATCCATATCGCTTCTTGTGAAGCCTCCGAAGCAGCCATGTATTCCGATTCAGTTGAAGATCTCGCCACAACGCTTTGCTTTGCACTCCTCCGACTAGCGGTGCACCATTCAAAATAAATCATTATCCAGTTGTGATTTAGAATCATCCGGATCGGTGTTCCAACTAGCATCGGTGTAACCATTAACAACGAGTTGTTCATCACCTCCATAAGAAAGAACCATATCCTTAGTTCTTCTCAAGTACTTAAGGATGTTTTTGACATTGTCAATGATCCACTCTGGATCACTTTGATATCTGCTAGTTAAACTAACAACATATGCAATGTCGGGTCTAGTACATAGCATGGCATACATTAGAGATCCTATGGCTGAGGCATAGGGAGTCTTACTCATCCTTTCTCTATCTTCTGCCGATGTCGGACTTTGAGTTATACTCAAGGTCGTATTGGGCAACATGGGCAAGAACCCTTTCTTGCTATCTTCCATTCCAAACCTCTTTAGAACTTTGTCCAAATATGTACTTTGTGACAATAATATTTGGCGTCTCGATCTATCTCTATAAATCTTTATGCCTAATATGTAAGCTGCTTCGCCAAGATCCTTCATTGAAAAACTATTATTCAAATATTCCTTGACACTATTAAGAAGGTCTACACCATTCCCAATCAACAATATATCATCTACATATAGTATTAAGAATGCTACAGAGCTCCCACTCACTTTCTTGTAAATACAAGCTTCTCCATAAGTTTGTATAAAACCAAAACTTTTGATCACCTTATCAAAATGTTGTTTCCAACTTCGGGATGCTTGCTTCAATCCATAGATGGATCGTTGAAGTTTGCATACCTTGTTAGCATCTTTAGGATCAACAAAACCTTTGGGTTGCATCATATACAACTCTTCATCAATGTCTCCATTGAGGAATGCTGTTTTGACATCCATCTGCCATATCTCATAATCATAATATGCAGCGATTGCTAACATAATCCTCACAGACTTTAGCTTCGCTACTGGTGAGAAAGTCTCATCGTAGTCAACTCCTTGAATTTGTAGAAACCCTTTTGCGACAAGTCGAGCTTTATAGACAGTAACATTACCATCAACATCTGTTTTCTTCTTGAAGATCCATTTGTTCTCGATAGCCTTCCGGCCATCCGGTAAGTCCACCAAAGTCCATACTTGGTTTTCGTACATGGATCCAATCTCGGATTTCATGGCTTCTTGCCATTTGTTGGAATCTGGGCTCATCATCGCTTCCTCACATGTCTCAGGGTCATCGGTGTTGTCCACCAACATGACACTCATAACGGGATCATACCAATCTGGAGTGGTACGAGTTCTCGTTGACCTGCGAGGCTCTGTAGCAACTTCAACCGAAGTTTCATGATCATCATCATTAGCTTCCTCTCTAATTGGTGCAGGCACCACAGGAACTTCTTCCGGCGCTGCGCTACTCGCAATTTCGAGAGAAGGTTCAACAACCTCATCGAGTTCTACCTTCCTTCCAGTCACTTCTTTCGAGAGAAATTCCTTCTCTAGAAAGGATCCATTCTTGGCAACGAAGATTTTGCCTTAGGATCTATGATAGAAGGTATACCCAATAGTTTCCTTCGGGTATCCTATGAAGACGCATTTTTCCGCTTTGGGTTCAAGCTTGTCCGGCTGTAACTTCTTTACATAGGCTTCGCAACCCCAAACTTTAAGGAACGACAATCTAGGTTTCATCCCAAACCATAATTCATACGGTGTCGTTTAAACGGATTTAGATGGTGCCCTATTTAAAGTGAATGCGGCTGTTTCTAATGCATAACCCCAAAATGATAGCGGTAAATCTGTAGGTGACATCATAGAATGAACCATATCTAAAAGAGTTCGATTACGATGTTCGGACACACCATTACGCTGTGGTGTTCCCGGCGGTGTCAATTGTGAAAGTATTCCGCATTTCTTCAAATGCTCGCCAAACTCGTAACTTAGATATTCACCTCCACGATCAGAACGTAGAAATTTAATCTTCTTGTTACGTTGATTCTCTACCTCACTTTGAAATTCCTTAAACTTCTCGAAAGTTTCGGACTTATATTTCATGAAATAGATATACCCATATCTACTCAAGTCATCCGTGAAGGTAAGAACATAACGATAACCACCGCGCGATGCTACACTCATTGGACCACACACATCGGTATGTATGATTTCCAATAAGTCCGTAGCTCGCTCCATCATACCAGAGAATGGAGTCTTGGTCATTTTACCCATCAGACATGCTTCGCATCTTTCAAGTGATTCGAAATCAAGTGATTCAAGAAGTCCATCGGAATGGAATTTCTTCATACGCTTCACTCCAATGTGACCAAGGCGACAGTGCCACATATAGGTCAAGTTATCGCTCGATTTCAAACGTTTAGCCTCAATGTTATTAATATGTGTATTTCCACTATCGAGATTCAACAAGAATAGACCATCTATCAAAGGTGCATGTGCATAAAACATATTACTCATATAAATCGAACAACCATTATTATCGGACTTAAACAAGTAACCGTCTCGCAATAAACAAGATCCCGATATAATGTTCATGCTTAACGTAGGCACAAATTGTCAATTATTTAAGTATAAAACTAATCCCGATGGTAGATGAAGGGGTAGCGTGCCGACCGCGATCACATGAACCTTTGGTCCGTTTCCCACGCGCATCGTCACCTCGTTCTTCGCTAGCTTTCGTTTATTCTAAGACTTTGTTTGAGTTACAAATATGAGCAACGAACGATTATCAAATACCCAGGCACTACTACGAGTACTAGTGAGATACACATCAATAACATGTATATCGGATATACCTTTCTTCTTGATGTTGCCGTTCTTCAAATCCGCCAAGTACTTTGGGCAATTCCACTTCCAGTGACCTTCTCCCTTGCAGTAAAAGCACTCAGTATCAGGCTTAGGTCCAGCCTTGGTCTTCTTCGTCGGCGTGGTAGCTTTCTTACCACCCTTCTTGAAGTGTACCTTCTGCTTAGACTTGCCTTTCTTGAATTTGGTGGTCTTATTGACCAACAATACTTGGTGCTCTTTCTTGATCTCCATACGCAGATTTCAACATGGCAAAGAGTTACGGCAACGTCTTGTTCATGTTTTGCATGTTGTAGTTCATCAAAAGTTCTTGTAACTTGGTGGTAGTGATTGGAGGACACGGTAAATCCCCAAAGCATTAGGAATCACAATACCCAAGCTTTGAAGTTTGTTTGCGTGCCCGGACATCTTAAGCACATGCTCCTTGAGAGCTGCCCTCTTCCATCTTGCGATTAAATAAATTTTCGGAAGCCTCATAGCTTTCAATTGCCGCATGAGTCTCAAAGATCAATTTGAGATGCTCGACAATATCATATGGTCTGAATTCTCAAACCTTTTACGAGCTCGGTTCTAAACCATACAAGATAGCACCTTTGAATCGTGGAGTACCGAGTCTTCCGAGTGAGGTAAACATTCTTTACTTCATCGGCAAAGATCGGTGCAGTGGGTCACCAAGTGCATCCAGCACATAGGTCAAATTACCAGCTGTGAGGATAATCCTCAAATTGCGGAACCAATCCGCGAAGTTTCTTCCATTGTTTTTCAACGTTTCTCTCTCTAGGAACGCATTAAAATTGATGGTAGGGGCTGCCATTGATCTACAACATATTTGCAATAGTTTAGACTAAGTTTATGACAAATTGAGTTCAAATTAATAATAAAATTAATCTAGGTGAACTCCCACTCAAAACAATATCCCTCACATTGTTTTAGTGATCACACGAACCAAATCCACCACATCAACACCGATCATCACGAGAGTCGATATAGTTTCAATGGCGAACAATCGTCATGTTCATCATATCTACTATATGATTTATGCTTTACCTTTCGGTGATCCGTGTTCCGAGACCATGTCTGTACATGCTAGGCTCGTTAAGATCAAACCTTAGTTTCCGCATGAGCAAATCTGGCTTGCTCACATTGTATACACTTTCGGAATCTAACACACCCGATCATCACATGGTGCCTCGAAACAACAAGCTTTAGCAACGGTGCTAACTAAGGGTGAACACTTTATGACTTGAAATTCATGTGCATGAGGGATCATCTTATAATGATACCGTCGTCTACTAAGAAATACAAGATGCATAAAGGATTAACATCACATGCAATTCATAATATGTGATATGATATGGCCTTTCTTCATTGTGCTTCCGATCTCCATCTTCTAGCACGAACATGATCTCCATCATCACCAGCATTGCATCAAGGTCAATGATGCTTCTCCATGGTTGTCGTCCACCGGCTTCAACTATTACAACTACTTTGAATAGACACGCGGGTCTTAACATAAATTAAAGACAACCATATGGCTCCTGCCGGTTGCCAACTTACAATAAGGAACATTGCATACATCAAATATAATCACAATCATGGACATATCACATCACAGCACACCCCTGCAAAACAAAGTTAGAGGCCTCTACTTTCTTTGCATGTTTTACGTGGTTTGGGGCTTTCAATAAGTGTCGATCTAACTTACGAACATGTACCACAACATTGATACTAGTATTGTTAATCACCCGTTGTAAATTGGATCTTAACTATGCTAGGAGAAACAGGCACCCGCAAAGCCACTTATGCAATACAAGTTGCATGTCAAGCGTGGAGCAAGTCTCATGAACGATGTCATGTAAGGTTAGCCCGGGCCGCTTCATCCCAACATACCGCAAGATGCAAAGTACACAAGAAGCAATCGACAATAAAAGCATCAACGCCCATGACCATTGTGTTCTACTCGTGCAACAGATCTACATATAGACACGGCTCGATACCCTTTGTATGGTTTCAGTAGCATGGAAAACAAAAATTTTCTATCGCATACAAACAAACAAGCCAAGATCTATCTACTAGATTGTAGCAACGAGTCGATGGAATAACTCACCCTCGAAGATTCCAAAGTGTTTAACGAGCGGATTCTCGTGGGTGATGTAGTCGTACTCTTCCGATCTCAAGATCGCAGAGGCGATCCTTCCGCTTACGTTCAGCGCTCCCTTGATTGGTCACACGTTCGGTACTCGACGAAGACCTTCCTCTCCCTTGTTCCAGCAGGCAGCGGAGGTTGTAGTACTCTCCTCGCGATTCTGGCAGCATAACGGCGTGGTACCGGAAGTAGAGGGGAGATTTCGCAGGGCTTCGCCTTAAGCCGGAGCGAGTATGGTGAAGTATGAGAGAGTCCCTCGACGATCTAGGGTTTATACACGCCGAGGAGGGGCAAGCCGACGGCTAGGGTTTAGCTAGGCGGTGGAGGCGGTTTTCCCAAGGGCCGGCGGCGGCTTGGTACTAGGGTTTAGAGGTAGGAACTTGTGTGTCTAGGAGGGGAGCCCGGCCCCTCCTTTTATAGGTGGATGGGGCGGCCAGGGAGGAGTCCCTCAACTCGGCAGTGGTGCGCCGGCGGTGGAGGAGGACTCCTCCCAACTCGGTTCCTCCTCCTTTTCCACTTCCCAAAAATAGCCGTTTGACTTTCAAACTTGGCGTTTGACTTTTTAGACAAGGATTTGATTTAATCCTTTATTTTGTTCTGCGATGACACTTAGTACATTATGCAATCATACCAACTTGATATAACACATTAATGTACCCTTCCTTGAGTCTTGGGACATTCGGAACCTTCGGAACATTCCGATGAAAACACGAATCATTCTCCAACTCGAAGCGGACTTTCCTTATATGAATCTTATTCTCCGGACCATTCCGGATCTCCTCGTGATATCCCGAATCCCATTCGAGACTCCGAACAACATTCGGACTCTTTCTCATCATTCATAACTACTCAAACAACGTCGAATCCTTAAGTGTGTCTCCCTACGGTTCGTGAATTATGCGGACATGATCGAGGCACTTCTCCGATCAATAACCAATAGAGGAATCTGGAAATTCATATGGCTCCCACATATTTCTACGATTACTTTGCGATCGAATGAACCACTTACATACGACACCAATTTCCCTTTGTCTCACGATAGTTTACTCATCCGAGGTTATGATCGTTGGTATCTCTGCATACCTAGTTCAACCTCGTTACCGATAAGTACTCTTTTCTCATTCCCGTGATATGTGATCCCTTGTGAGCCAGTCACATGCTTGCAACCTAATTGGATGACATTTCACCAAGAGGGCCCAGAGTATATCTATCCGTCATATGGATGGACAAATCCCACTCTTGATCCATGTGTTTCAACCAATAATTTCCGAACACTCAATGCCACCTTTATAGCCACCCGATTCACGGTGGTGTTTGATGTCATCAAAGCATCCATCCGGTAAAGGTGATATGCATGATCTCATGGTCGAAGGAATTAGGTTACTATGTATCAGAAAGCATATAGCAATTGAACTAATAAAATGACTTGATCTTTATGCTACGCTTATCTATAGGAGTATGTCCACCATATCATTCTCCTAACGATATGATCTTGTTGTTAACAACATCTCAATGTTCATGATAGGGAAACCACAATCATCTATTAACCAACAAGCTAGTATTATATAGAGGCTTTACTAGGGACTTCAAATTAAGTTTACAAATCACACAAGTATTAATGTTTCCTTGTTAATACTATTATAGCATGAATGTAAACATTTATCATAAACACAAAGATATAATAATAACTACATTTATTATTGCCTCTAGGGCATATCTCCAACAGTAGCGGGGCTTTTATTTTTTGTAATTTCTCTTTTTTTTGTATGCATCCGTATTGCCATTAGGGCACTGCGTTGTTGCAGAGGCCGAGTGTAATTGGTATCTATTGATATTAATATATGCTCATTTCCAAAAAGAAAAGAAAAGAGGATGTGCACGCGGGTCCTCCAACTGGATACATAGAACACCCGTCCTATTTGCTTGTCCATGCCTCTTTAGGATCTGGTCATTAGAGGTGTGCCGTTTGCCAGGGAATTGTGAGGTAAAGATCTTCAGGGGCGGATCCAAGATTTGAGTATGGGGGGGGGGAGGGGGTTGGGGCGAAGAAGAACGGCAATCAGAAATAATACCTCTCTCTATATGTATATCAAGTCTCTCATGAAATCGATATGTCTTTTGCAACAAATATGCATTGTATAATTTATCTAGGATATATAAGCTTATGTCCGAAAATTGTTAGTGTATGTTTGGCTTCCCAATGACCTACAAGATCGTATGAGTTAATAATCTCATTGTTGGACGACCTGAGTTGAATTCTGATTTCAGACCATGATCAAGTTTGTAGAAGGCAATATGTGATGTTATTCTTCTTGAAACTAGCGTGGTGGCCCTCGCAAATGAGAGGGTATCACCTAAATTATTTTTATGTTATATAAACATTTTCATCTTGTTTAGCTCCTTCTTTTTAAAATACACAATGTCTTGTCCATGGACCTATTCATAAATGTGTAACTTTGACGTTTTGAAACATGATTGTATTTCTAAGAGATAAAAATAATTATTACAAAACCTCTTTCTAGAAAAAAACGGCCACGTAGATTTAAGTTATGAGGTTTGTTGAAGAAAGGTTATATAGATCTGATAGGCTATGATATGGTTAGATAGCTCTAGTTAAAGATCTATCATTTATGAGTTGTTTATGTGAAGTTATAAAGATTTAACATATGATATTTTAGAAACAAAGTGCTCTGTTTCGAAAGATCTAACAGGTTATAGCATTTTGAGTTAAACTTTTGAAGATCTACCTAATGAGATATGCTTATTTATAATTATGTTAATACAATGTTAGTGACATGCTTAGTTCGAATTATGAAGTTCTAATGGATGCCATTTATTTTATGCCTAAGTGTGATGATCTAAGGAATATGATATGTTCAAGTATGCCTATGTAGACTTAGAGTTATGATCTCTTTAGGGCAGTTACCTAGATGAAAGAATTATAATATTACTAATAAAGAGGCGACCACCATATCGACAACTGGTGCTTTGATTTTCCCCAAAAGTTTTAGTTCTATTTTGTGCCTGATGTATTCATATTAGTATATAATAGATAGATAGATGTGTAAGTTCAAGTCATTTTATCTGATAAAATAAGGCACATGGACATGTATTTCTGATCTTAGCTAGCTCTCTTGGTCTTCAATAGCCGATCATACAGATGAGTGCAAGGCGGCCCTAGATCAACTTCTGGTGTGTCATTCAGTTTCCTTTATTATTAGGTTGTAGTTCTATGCGATGCAACCTGACATTTAAGATGATGTCACAAGTAATAAGGTCTCGTGACTTTATGTCTCCCCCGCATGACAGGCCAATACTTCATGGAGCATGTGTGCT
The DNA here is from genome assembly GCA_030063025.1 of Avena longiglumis. NCBI lineage: Eukaryota > Viridiplantae > Streptophyta > Magnoliopsida > Poales > Poaceae > Avena > Avena longiglumis. The sequence goes on from CP125979.1 coordinate 1,344,733, forward strand.
CGCTCGTCTTTTGTATTTACAATACCCATTGCTAGGTATTCCTTGCGATGGTAACCCGATTGTGCTAAAGATGTCGTACAAAATAAGTAAGACCGTGGCTCCCCTTCGTCATATGGACATTGCAACACTATGGAGTTAGTGGATCGTATGACTCATCTTTTCATGCTTACTTTTGTTCATACATTGTCGATAAATGGACCAATATTTTGTAGTTGTTTGTATCTAGAAGGGTGTTCAGCGATCTTAGCGTCTCGCTTTTTTTTTATTGTGGCCCATACTCTTTTTGGAATCTATTAGGTTAGTCAGCTTCTGTTTTATGCTATATATTGTGACCCGAGCCATGAATCACCATGGAGATCGGCTCATATTTTCATGCTTACTTTTCTTCATCCATTTTCAAGAAATGAACCAGATTTTGGTAGTTGATTGTATCTTGCAGGGTGTTCAGGCGTCTCATTTTTTTCTTATGGGCGGCCCATATTCTCTTTAGAATCTATTAGGTTAGCCAACTTCCATTTTCTGCTATATTGCGACCGGGGCCATGAATGACCATGGAGATACAAATGGTGTACACAGTTTAAAGGCCATTATGGAGCTTCATATTTTATAAAAAAAATTAATCTATTATATTTTGTTTAATACATAATCTTCATCTCAAAATAAGAATAACTTGAGGGAAAATTTTTGGTTATAATTCCTTCAATTTCATATCCGAGGGTGTCTAAGAAATTTTGAGAACATTGAGGAATCTAGACAATAACAGCCTATATGTGGCATCCGTTTTTAATTACCCTACTATGTTATGGGTTAATTAAGGTTCACCCTGCATGTAGAAAAAATCGACGTCTATAATACAATATATATTTTAAAAGAATAGCAATAATATCAATTGATTTTGTATTATAGTGCATTGATATTTTTTGTTACATTTGATCAATCTTGAAAAAGTTTGATTTTGGATACCACACAGCAGAGTACTGATTTGCCTTATATTTTTTAATTGTCCTATATTATAGGTTAAAAAAAGAACTGTAAAGGTTCACCATGCACGCTACACCAACCGCATGTACTACTAATTGCAGCGGAGTATTAGGCGTGCACGCGCACGCGCACGCACAGAGAGAGATCTTGACACTAGATGTTTGTCTACGAACGAAATCGAGAATTAGAGACAAATGGTACACATGCAGTTAGACACTGAAATCCCACTCACTTTAACATCATCTGTGTCAATCATTGCGACCTTTTCCTGTTCAACTAACATATGTTCCGCCTTTATTTTCTATTTTCAAAATATTAAAAAAGAAGGACATATAATTTATAGACCAGAACTCAAAACCACCTTATTAAAAGAAAAGAACTCAAAAAAAAAAATCATTTGTCTCGATCATTGCGACCTTTTCATCTTCAACTAACATATGTTGCACCTTTATTTTCTATTTTCAAAATAGTAAAAGAAGGACATATAATTTATAGACCCGAACTCAAAACCACCTTATATAAAAGAAAAAGAATAAACAAAAAGAATACACATAAATGTAAAAAAATAATAACTGGACATACAAACACGATCTTGTCGACCAAAGACGCGCGCGCGCAGATCCACCGATGATCACTAGCTGTTGACGACGGCGCAGTGCCGCCTGATCTCCCCCTCGCCGCCGGTCTTGACGTCCACCATGCCCATCCTGACCATGGACCGCGCGAACAGCTGGAAGAACACCTCCGGCGGCCCGCCGGCGACGCTCTCGACGTCGGCCCGCGCCGCCGCGTCCGTGAGCAGCGCGTGGTCGGACTGGAACAGGCCCCGGCGCTTGAGCAGGCCGCGGTAGTAGCCGAGGTCGAAGGTGAGGAAGCTCCCGGGGTCCATCTCCACGATGGTGGTGTTGTCCGTCGGCGTGGCGCACTTGGTCCGACGCAGGTTCGCCGCGTAGACCGGGTCCAGCGACGGGTCGGCGTCGCTGGCGCCGCCGCGGCCCGTGAAGTTGTACAGGCGCTCGCTGAAGGAGTCGCAGTGGGCGATGCCGATGGTGTGCGCCCCTGAGGTTCAGGTTACCACAGACACGCACAGAGAGGTGCAAAATTCAGCAAGTTTTTCGTTTTAGGTTCAGAAGAAGATTCAGTATGTTCAGTAACGTGCTATGAAGTGTCACTGTCATACGTACAATTTTGCCAACTTTGCAAGGAATCTTAGGGAAGGTTAACTTGAGCAATAGTATTGCTTAACATTAATCTACTGCTAAAGTGTGCATTTAGGCTGCCTGCGTCATCTAAACAAAACATGCAACTTGTTTGTTTTTTATATCGTAACAACGCAATCGGGTAGTAATTAACAAACCGATGTGGTTAGCAGCAGTACAGACAAATCAGTAGACTGCAGGTCTACATCAGAGCAGGCTACCCATTGGTGCTAACGTAGTATATATAAGATGATGTAAATCGTAATCTAATAAGTTGGTACTTTACCAACAGGTGACAGAGTTGAGTGACTGACTCCAAGATGCCCTTGTCAATTTGTGCCTACTTAACTCTGTTCAGTCATTTCCTAATTACATGTCGTTGGTTACCTTGTCAATTACATGTCATTTAACGTTTTCTCGCAGTATGCGGGGAATTGGCCTATAGCTAGTAGATATATGCGAGTAGTTAGCGTGTCAAAATGTATGACTGCGGTGCTACGCTCCCTCCGAAGAAGGAAATGTAAGAGCCGGTGCAATGATGTGCTACACTGCATTGCATTGAACAGTTGAGAGAACTTATGTTTTCAACACAGAATCAGGACAGAGTATGCAGTCATCGAATCTAGACATGTTTTAGTGTATAGATACATATCATGTTAATCTAAACTTTTTCAAAGAAAAAAAGATACATAATGATCTAAACAAATCCGGGATATCATTTTCCAACGGATCGAGTGCGGTTCGACACATGGCAATCTCTAAAGTTTCCTTTCCCTTTTCTTTTTATCCTGCAGCCATCCGTTTCAGCAACAGCAGCATTGGTGATGCGTCATGTGACCTTATTAGTGGCTAGTAGTAGAAGCTTGTGGTAGCTGCTGCCGGGCTAGCTAGCTAGTTGCCGCCAGGACAGGAAAAGCACGATCTTGGCCAAAGCTACCGATCTATAGTCTCCTCACTACTCACTCAACTGTCCTACTCTTCTCGAGTGCTTGTGCCACACTCAGCATTTCCACAACACCATGTGTCGGTGGCACGACAATTGATGCATTTTGCGAAAAAGAGAAGAGGCAGAAAAATCTTGACATGACGAGTAATTAATGAACTATTATGTACCTAGGGTGATTATTAGCGCTGATGATCCATTAATTAACGAAGTAAGTTCATTTACCTGAGAGCCAGACGAGGTCGGGTAGCTCGAGTCCTTTGCTTTGGAAGGAGGCGAGGAGGTCGGTGAAGTTCATGGTGGGCGCCGGGACCTGGTCCAGCGCCTCCTGCTTCACCGACACCCGCCCGTCGCGCCGCCCCGTCGGCACCCGCCAGAACGGGCCGCCCTTCGTACCGAAGTCAGCTCACGTCACGTCATGCATGCTCATGGTGTACGTCGATGTATTTGGGTGGTGGACGAAGGAAATGGCGACTTACGAGCACGCCGATGGCGTCGCGCGCGGCGAGCGCGAGGACGTCGGCGCAGGAGACGACGCCGGGGCAGTCGCGCTCGAGGAGCGCCTTGACGCGGTCTAGGAACGCGAACCCGCGCAGCGTCAGGTTCGGCGCCGCGTCCTTCTCCGCCTCGGCGCCGTCCGTCCCGTTCAGCAGCACCGACGCGTCGCACCCCTGCACACACCGTGACCACCGTCGATCAGAGTTCAGAGCACGCCACGCTCACGCCCGCATTGACTGACACGGGCACCGGCGATCACCGCCGGCCGTCGCGGGCAAGCCCAAGCTAGGCGCGGCGCGCGCGGCATGGAGAGTGGAGACCGGAGAGCGATGCATGGGACGTACCCTGACGAAGCAGTCGTGGAAGTGGGTGCGGAGGAGGGTGGCGGCGACGGAGGGCGCGCGGGGGACGTGCTGCTCCACGTAGTGCCGCACGATCTTCTCCGCCTGGGGGCAGCTCTGCTCGTAGAATCCCTGTCGCAGCTTCCATCCTTCTTCCTCCTCCGCCGCCGACGCCCCGCCGACCACCGCCGCCAGCACGACCATCGCCACCACCGCCGCCATTTGCCTCACCGTCGATCACTGGCTAGAGCTGTGGACTCTGGAGTGGCGCGCGCGGGTTCTCGCTGGCTCTCGCTCGCCCGGCCGACTTTTTATACACACACACGTGCCGGCACGGTCCAGTTAAGAACGCCAGTACGTGACCCGTGAGTGGTTCCGTTGGCGGGACGACCACCGAAGGTGACGAGCGCTGACAATGGCGTACGTCGTCACGCCTGCTTTGTGTGAGCAATTTGATTCTCTTCTGAAATGGCCAGTTAAACAGTTTGGTCTGCCGTACGCAGAGTCACAGAGTGTCGGTATGATCAGCGAGCAGGGCGAATGTACTGACGAACTGCCATTTGTCAAGACGCAAGACCAGGTGATGACTACCCTAGCTAGTCTTATGATGGTAATAACGTCGCTCCATTTGGATTGTCTTCGCTTGTCGCCACGGCCGCCCTCTAGCTGGCGCGCGGCACACTACGTTGAGTATGAACTTTTTCATCCTTAAGAAATATACTCTCGATATTCCGAATCTATTGGAAGTTGTAGGCTTATACCGAGTCAAACTACTTTCAGTTTGACCAGGATTATTTAAAATGTATCTACACCACAACACCGCCTCATTAGCTTCTGGATTCATTATAAAATGTATGTACTTTGGTACTGCTTAGGTTTAGAGTTGGCGATATCAGCGCACATCTTCCTATAAATTCGGGCAAACTTATAGAAATTTAATTTACGGTAATAAGCTTAGAACTTCGACGAATCAAGAACGGATCAAGTTTCCCCCAAAAAAATGCAACGCCTCGAGAGAGAAACAATCGTTTAAAACATGGTAACCCAGCGTAAAACAGTGAAAATCTGGATCAAGTAAAACCTGTCAGGAGGTCCCCTGAAAGAGCAAGAAAGATTTCTTGATAGAGTAACAAACTAACAAGAAACATCGTGAAAACAGAACCATTATAGCGCAGTCACCACCACCGCAGATAGGATGGAGAGACTGAAACCATATTGAAGCAGCCAATCGGTGCACTAATTTCCCTGAAGATGAGACTCGTGCATCCCTCGGATGCTACATGATAGTTTTGGTCCCTATCCAGCAGGGCAGCTTCTTCTTCATTCGGCTGTTGCTTCGGGGTCCTCCCTCCACTAAACTTATGAAACCGAGGACACAAGGATGGCTAAGATTGGCCGATACCTCTTCGGGTTGTAATGCATGAAAGAGTATCGGCCAATCCTGGATGTCCTTGTGTTTTCAGTTCCATAAGTTTGGGAAAGAGGGGGAGACTCTCTTCATAATTCATCTAACTACTGCAACCTGAGCAATCTGTTAGCGATACAAAATATGTACGCTGTAACGTGTTGTACCGAGTAGAGAGATTAGGATAGTTTGTTTGGAGTTTCCTTGATGTACACGATTGATCCATGAGATAAGGATTCAATCGTTCTATCTCTCTCTCCCGGTTGTAACCTCTTCTCTCTTATCTTCTTATCTCTTGTACGATTGACAGTATATATAAACATGTAATCGATGGGAGGCCAACCATCGTTCCCAAAAACCTCTCGATCGATCATATGGTATCAGAGCCACCATCTTCCTAAAAAAATACATCTATGTGCCTCGCACCTCTCCCTGACGACACCATGACCAATCCTCTTGCCGGCATCAACGTGGGAGAAAAGCTCACACGCACCAACTACCTCCTCTGGCAGTCTCAAGTGCTGCCGCCCATCCGCGGCGCCCGGTTGACAAGCTTCCTCGACGAGAAGATCGCCGCCGCCAGAGACGCCGTCGAGAAGGATGGGAAGACCAGCAGGAGGACAACCCGCATACCATGCGGTAGCGGCTGCACCAACAGTCTGTCATTTTTATTGAGCACTTTGTCATCTGACATCCTTGTGTCCACCATTGGCATGGATACGGCTGCTGAAGTATGGATGGCGATCAAGGCTATGTTCGCCTCTCAATCAAGGACGCGGGTGTCCAACCTGCGTGTCGCCCTCACCAAGACGAGGAAGGAGAACATGACGACGGCGCAGTTCTTCACCAAGATGAAGGGCCTCGCCGACGAGCTCGCTGCAGCAGGCCGGCCAATCGATGAGGAAGAACTCGTGGAGTATCTCCTTGCCGGCCTCGATGACACATACAACCCTCTCTTCGCTGCCATTGAACTCAACGGCGGCGGGGACCTCACCGTGAGTGAACTCTACGGTCATGTCTGCGCCTACGACAATCGCATCGCTCTTCTCACCGATGGCATCGGTGGGGGTTCCTCCATCAACTCCGCCCAGCGCGGTCAAGGAGGCCCACGTGGACGTGGCCACCGTGGAGGACGTCGTGGAGGCCGTGGTGTCTATGGCCACGGCAACCGCGGCAACGGACGCCAGCAGCGCGGCGGTGGTGGCCGCCGAGGAGGCGGCAGGGGCGGCAAGGACCGTGACTACACCCCCTGTCAGATCTGTGGGAAGCCCGGGCATGAAGCTCGGAACTGCTGGCATCGCTACTCCGACGATGAAGAAGAGGAGGAGGAGAAGGGCGCGAACGCTGCGTCCTATGGAGTGGACACCAACTGGTACGGCGATACCGGTGCCACCGACCACATCACCGGTGAGCTCAACAAGCTCACCATGAAGGAGAAGTACCACGGCCACGATCAAGTTCATATTGCAAATGGACAAGGTATGAGCATTAGTCATGTTGGTCATGCAATTGTTAATACCCCCTCTAAAAATTTGCATCTAAAAAATGTTCTTCATATTCCCCATGCCACAAAAAACCTTGTTTCTATTCATCGCTTCACCAAAGATAATGATGTTTTTATTGAATTTCATCCATGGTATTTTTATGTCAAGGATCGAGCCACGAAGAAGGTACTTCTCAAAGGTAGATGCTCAAGAGGCCTCTATCCTTTGATTTCTTCATCATCCACCAAGAATAAACAAGTCTTCGCTGCAACCAAGCCTTCAGCTTCGAGATGGCATAGTCGCCTAGGGCATCCTTCTTCTCGCATTGTTCAACAAGTTCTTAGCAAGCACAATCTTCCGTGCTTAAGTCAACCTAGTAATAATTCTGTTTGTGACTCTTGTCAAAGAGCCAAAAGTCATCAATTGCCTTATGTAAGATCCACTAGTGTATCCACTGCTCCCCTACAACTTGTCTTCTCCGATGTTTGGGGACCTGCGCCATCTTCTGTAGGAAGATACACATATTATGTAAGCTTTATTGATGATTTTAGCAAGTTTGTTTGGATTTATCTCCTCAAGAAAAAATCCGATGTGTTTCAAATTTTTCATAATTTCAAGCAACTTGTTGAACGACAATTTGATAGAAAGATCCTTGCTCTACAATCCGATTGGGGAGGAGAATATGAAAAACTCAATTCTTTCTTTCAAACCATTGGTATTGAACACCACGTGACTTGTCCTCATGCACATCAACAAAATGGCTCCGCAGAACGCAAGCACCGACACATTGTAGAAGTAGGGCTTGCACTTCTTGCCAATGCATCCATGCCATTAAAATTTTGGGGTGAAGCTTTCTTGACTGCCACATATCTCATTAATATGCTCCCATCCAAAGTCATTGATCATGACACTCCCATGGAACGTCTACTTCACAAAACACTAGATTATGCATCCCTTCGCATCTTTGGTTGCGCATGTTGGCCTAATCTTCGACCATATAATACACGGAAATTTGCTTTTCGTTCTAAGCAGTGTGTTTTTCTCGGTTATAGTCACATGCATAAAGGAGTTAAATATCTTGATGTTAAATCTGGTAGAGTCTACATCTCCCGTGATGTTGTTTTTGATGAGACAGTGTTTCCCTTTGCCAGTCTTCATCCCAATGCAGGCTCCCTACTTCGGCAAGAAATTCTTCTACTTCCTGACACACTCCAAAATCCTTCGGTGTCATCTAATGAGGGGGCAAAACATTGCATTGATCTAACACCTAATGACTCTGTAATCCCTGGTATTTTAAGTCCTCCGCAGGTACAACAAGAAGCAGAAGAAAATTCGGACCAAAACAGTGCTTCAACAAGGAAAAACGGTGCATTTTTTCCTCTCCTATCATCGCATGCTGAACCAGGCGCGCGAGGCTCGCGATCCGAAGAAGATGCGCCGGGAACCTCGGACGGCAGCGCCAGGCTCTCTCCGGGATCTGTGCGCGCACCTGGCGGACTCCACTCAGACGCGCCCCGGTCACGCGCTGACACGTTGCGCGGGCCCTCGCCCACGCCCCGCTCTCGGTCTGGCGGGAGTCAGCCATACCAGCGCCGCCCACGGCGTCTGGCCCCACGCTGGTTCTCCACGCCGCAATGCTCCAGCAAGACACGGATCGGACGCGGACGCGTCAACGTCATGCACAAGTGAAGCTGCAGTGTCTCCAACCAGTACCGGGTCTACATCATCTCCTGTACATGCACATGCACATGGGGAGGACTCCTATTCAGCTGATGATGGCGTACACGCATCAGCAGACTCCGGTGGATCAGCAGACTCCAGATCAACTGCACCTTCGCCTCCTGCAGCTCCGGTCCACAGAACAAGGGCGACAACTGGTAACTTAAGACCAAAAATCTATAATGATGGTACTGTTCGTTACGGTTTGTCCTGTTTAACTAGTGAACCCGAAAATTTACAGATAGCTCTTAAAGATAAAAATTGGAAAAATGCTATGAATGACGAGTATAGGGCATTAATGGACAACAAAACATGGCATCTAGTACCACATAAGGAAGGTAGAAATATTATAGATTGCAAATGGGTCTATAAAATTAAAAGAAAGGCTGATGGCACTATTGATAGATATAAGGCTAGACTAGTAGCAAAAGGTTTCAAACAAAGATATGGCATAGATTATGAGAATACTTTTAGTCCTGTTGTAAAAGCTGCTACTATCAGACTTGTTCTAGCTGTTTCAGTTTCAAAAGGCTGGACTTTGAGGCAACTAGATGTAAAGAATGCGTTTCTTCATGGCGTTCTGGAAGAAGAGGTATACATGAAGCAGCCACCTGGTTATGAGGATCCGAATGCACCATCTTATGTGTGCAAATTGGACAAATCACTGTATGGGCTAAAACAAGCACCAAGGGCATGGTTTTCCAAGCTAAGCTCCAAATTACAAGAACTTGGTTTTCTGGCATCCAAGGCAGACACTTCGTTATTCATATATAACAAGTCAGGTATCATGATTTATGTGCTAGTATATGTTGATGATATTATTGTCACTAGCTCCTCCAACAAGGCTATCACATCACTTCTTCAAGATCTTGGTTCAGCTTTTGCATTGAAAGATCTTGTTGACTTACACTTCTTCTTGGGAATTGAGGTAAAACGATTCAATCAAGGCATTGTACTAACCCAAGAAAAATATGCTCTAGATTTGCTTGGCAGAGTTGGAATGAAGAAGTGCAAAAAATTACCAACACCACTGTCAGCATCAGAAAAACTCTCAGTCACAGAAGGAGATCTTCTAGGGCCAGAAGATAGCACAAAGTACATGAGTATTGTTGGAGCACTACAATATCTGACTCTCACACGACCAGACATTGCTTTTTCTGTCAACAAGGTATGTCAGTTTCTTCATGCTCCTACTACTGTACATTGGACAGCTGTAAAGAGAATATTAAGATATGTCAGTGGTACAACAAGTATTGGCTTAACCTTCAGAAGATCATTCTCCACTCTAGTAAGTGCCTTCTCAGATGCTGATTGGGCAGGATGTGTAGATGACAGAAGATCCACAGGAGGTTTTGCTATATATTTTGGTCCTAACTTAATTTCCTGGAGTGCCAGAAAACAGGCAACAGTGTCAAGGTCAAGTACAGAAGCTGAGTATAAATCTCTAGCAAATGCTACAGCTGAAGTCATATGGATTGAGTCCCTAGTGGGAGAACTTGGAATCAAAAAGACCCAAATCTCGTGTCTATGGTGTGATAATATGGGAGCGACTTATCTTTCTGCTAATCCCATATTTCATGCTAGAACTAAACATATTGAAATTGATTTCCATTTTGTGAGAGAAAGAGTAGCAAACAAACAGCTAGAGATCAGATTCATTCCATCCAAAGACCAGGTGGCGGATGGTTTTACCAAGGCACTACCAACTCGGCAGTTTGAAGAATTCAAGTACAATCTCAACCTTAAAAGGAGTTGTGATTGAGGAGGGGTGTTAGCGATACAAAATATGTACGCTGTAACGTGTTGTACCGAGTAGAGAGATTAGGATAGTTTGTTTGGAGTTTCCTTGATGTACACGATTGATCCATGAGATAAGGATTCAATCGTTCTATCTCTCTCTCCTGGTTGTAACCTCTTCTCTCTTATCTTCTTATCTCTTGTACGATTGACAGTATATATAAACATGTAACCGATGGGAGGCCAACCATCGTTCCCAAAAACCTCTCGATCGATCATACAATCCACTTCCACCCTCTTCGATCGACGCCCCTCCGACTTCCACAACTCACCATGTTGTCAATTAAAAATGATGAGTTTATGACCACCAGTGCCATATAAATTGAATAATAATTTATTGAACATTTCAATACCATTGTAATGGCTCTTCACATGTTTGTATGTGTTAGCCTCTCTGAACCTGTCTTAGATGGCACATTTTGTCGGCCGTTAGGACCAAAGTCAAAAGATGGCGTGGACCACATACACATTTTCTAAATAAAATAGGGTGCATATTTTTATTGGCCTTTGATAAAAATAATTACAAAATGAAGTAGAAAAACGCTAACTATCCAAAGCAGTACAGATTAACTGAGGTTCTGCCTTCTACGCCCAAGATTTGAATGTGTTCAAGTGATTCCCGGCCAGTGGCCCTGACTTCCACTTGCATCTAAAAAGATTGGCCCTGATGCTCTTTAAAAAATACGATAACTTTGAGTGGTCCAAATATCCCATAGTGGATAACACTCTGCTTTGCCATCCTAGAGTCAATATAACATAATACATATGATTGTATAAAGGTGGAAAGTAACTAATTTGAGCAAAATAAAGCTCAACACCGAACCCAAGTGGAGCGTGAACTGAGAAGGTGGCGGTATTTTAGGGAGCTTCAACGACATTTTAATCTTCATAATATTTAAATTAAATACCAACCATATGAATAATTTGTTGCACCAGAATTTAAAGTTGTTTGGACACTAAGTAGAGGTGGTTCTATCCTCCGTCTAGCGAAGAACAAACCCTAGCTAGGTTTACAAATGCCTCAGATGGATGGATAGCCAGATAGGTGACGTACCCATTAACAGCGAGGCTTAGAAGCTCCACAGCTCGGGTGTTTTTTTTTTTTTTGCTAGTCGTCTCTTGAATGCGCACATAATGCGCGATGTACTCATTTTTCATTGAAAAGTACCCCCCCGTAAATAGTAGTATTATGATTTTGCGTCATGTTGGATATTATAATTACTATTTTCATTGAAGTAAGCAAGCTGCATTTTTTGGAGACCATGCCACGTGCACTCTTCTAGAACCGAAGGGGGTGCATGACAAGGCTGCCTGTTTGCCAAGATTCTTCCCACTTTCCTTTGTCACCATGGATGATAGATACATTCCCACATCCATCCGTCCAACTCGCAGGAAGATTGTGAATTGTCATACCCCCTGCCTGCACTTTCCCTTCCTCTCCGACTCTGCTCCATCATCTTTGGTACCTCTCCCCATACCATGCACGGAGTAGTACACTCTGCACTGCACGGAGTAGTACACTCTGCACTGCACTGCACTGCAGTGCACTGCAGAGATGTTACATGCAATCTGCCCAAAATGAAGGAACAGCAACACGGATCTGGCACGGCCATTGTACTTGCGAACGAAGCCTGAGTTAAGCACACTAGTAGTAGAATTGCCGACGCCGCACCCCTTGTCCTGTTCTAGGTGAAGGCGATGTCCTAACTGTTGTCCTGTTCATGCAAGAAGCTTCTTTCCTCAGTTTTCTGTTCATGCGTTTCAGTATCAGCCGAGCTCATGATCGAAATGCTTGCTAGCTAGGGTGGTTAGGCCTTCGCCATGTCATTGCTCACCGCATATCCTTGTGTCCTTGCGCTGTTGGTTCCTGGCCCTCGTCGTGGCGCTCACCGACAGCCACTAATTATTTCTATTCAGGGGTGGTTAGCTTGGCGGCAAGGCTGGATGATGATATTCTACTCTAGTTAGTTTGGTGAATTCCGTTCCTAGGAAGTCAGATAAATATAGGATGAACAGATAACAGCAAACAAATTCAGAAAATTTCACACCGAATTTTGAGGCCAGATATTATTGTTTTCACGAGCTGACAGAGCCCCCATCTTTCCTGTGACTCTGAGATAGAAAAGGCTTGTAGGTAGGTCTTTACAGCGGAACAAACAGATCGTTAACTGAACCCCATGAAAAGTTTGAGGGGAAGCCTGCACAGGTTTCGTCCAGTTCAGGGGAAGCAGTAGGGGGCTTTTGGAATAACTTGTGACAAGGGAAGATAATTATGGCAGCATGAGCGTTGCCATGGATTGCACGCCATGCCTAATGAGCCATCTTTCCGTTTCAGGGCCACTCTAGTCTATATATTCTCTACTATCTTTGTTTGTCTAAAGTACATTTTGTTTGAGCCAATGACTGACAGATGCAGCCATGCATGACACCAGCCATTTTGTTTCAGCCGAATATTAGTGGAATTAGGATTTAATACTGCTATAGTACAGAAATGCCCATCATCCACATTAGGGCGATACAGTTTTTGGCCAATCACTGATACAGGCATACAGCCATGATACCAGCTGGGCTGTCAAGGAAGTAATAATTAGGACTGGCTAGCGGTTCGCTCAAATAAATCTTTCTCTCGATACAGGTCGACAGACAACAGTTCGAACAAACAACAACTAATGATGTTTAAATGCACTCAAGACTGAGAAATGTGCACTAGTAATTGGAATTTCCACATCTCTGTGTTCTCGCGTTAGGGATAACGTGTGTGTGCTTTGCTTTGGGTAAATGGTCCCGAGATACTCAGAAATCCTGTGCGATTGTGCCTCCTTTGCAGGCATTAATAATATCGAAATGCGTGGAACATGTTGAGACTCTCGCACACCTTGCTTCAACTGATACACTCAATAAATGATGCTAGTTACACCAGTGGAAGTTCAGTCTTCCATTCTACTCTAATTTAAAAAAAAAACAAGAAAAGAAATCCCATGAATAGCACAAGTTACCCGATTGATGTCAGAACAATCTTCTCTCTTCTAGGCTCACTCTGGCAGGGGCTTACAAGATGTCACTCTTTTCCATACTTACCTCACTAGACTGATGAGCAGCGTTTGATGCCGTTGATGCCTGTGGATGTCAATGACTGCAAGCCTTTTTTCACTGGAAACGTTTGGCAATGACCTTCCTCTTTTCACATCCCTTTCAGGTTCCCAGGCACCTAATGATATGTAGATGCTTCTGATGACGATAGATCATACTACTAACAGAGACATGCTACACAGTCAGAAATGTGCTAAGCACAAATCCATTCAGTAGTTGGGACAACTTAATCGTCCAAAGATTTTCTTGTCTTTTAACCTCTGCAGTTATACCTTTCTTTTGGGATGGATACAAGAGAAAGTAAGTCGCATATGATGCCTGCGGGTATCATCAAGACGGAACGTAGCATGCCATTTTTCATGGGAAAATCCTTGGAAATGACCATCATCTTTTTACATCACTTCCAGAGGCAGGTTGCCACTTACACATCTCACTTTCAGGTTCTGCCTAATGATATATAGGTGATACTATGTTCGGGACCATGGGGAGAGCACCCTGGCACCGTGCTGCTTCTTTATTTGACATTTGTAATTTTGAGTTCCAAAAAATACAAAATTTATTCTGGGAACTTATACATGGTCCGAGTAACTGTGCAAGTGGAAAAATCGTTTTATTTTGGGCTACAAAATTTTTTTTCTTACTATATGTAGGAGTAAATAACACATTATTTTGTTAGAAATTTATCTTTTTGTATTTTCCAAAATACAACGTATTTTATCCAAAATTTCTACTGTTAGGTTTTCCAATTTAAAAAAGGGCACTGTGGTGTCCAGGTGCCGCCCTCTGGGTTTTCGGGACCATGCTGGGTGCATTCAGTAGCTGTGACCAGTAAAACGGCGATTCTGGCGTGCACGCCATATCGCGTGCATGGCCCCACCCCCTCTCTCTCCTCTGCTGTATGTACCTTTGTGTAGATTAGCCTATTTTCTTTCATATTGTTGTATAATTTAAAATGTTTATAGATTTTTAATTACAAGTTCATTTTAAAAACCGTTTGCACATCTGAGTTTTCAATGGAGAGAGCTTCAAAATAAGGCTAATATTATCTATATTTTGACAATATTTAAAAATTGATTTTTGAAATTGATAAAAAAAATTATATGAAACTTGGTGGTTTTTTATTGCTAAAACAGTCTCTTCCTTTATGTTTCAAACCTTTTCCATCATAATTAGAAAATAGTTGACAAAATCCTTCGAGTTGAAAAAATAAAATATATTAAAGAAAAACCAATAATACAATATGTTTCATTGTGAATCATGACATTTCATTATGTTTTGAAATTTAAATTTTCAATTTTATTAATTTTAGGCTTGTTTAAAAGATTTAATAAAAATAAATACGCTGGTTCAAAAAGATTTTTAATCAGATAATTATTTCGAATTATATGACTCTTTTAAATCTAGTATTAAAAGTTAAACGAGTGGGAGAGAGTGTCATAGATTTGTTAGATGTTATACTATGTGCATGCAAAAGATTTTTTTTTGTGTAAATCTCAAAGCAAAAGAAGCATATGAACGTCTCTAGCATGTACGAGACCTAACGTGCATGCTAGAGTTGCATTTATGCTGTGTCCAGTTACTCATCCAAAGTTTCTCTTTGCCTTTAACTTTAATCCAGCAATTTTCTCTGACGCTGTAGCTTTACTTTTTTGGATGGATACAAGACAGATTAGTAGCTGGATACATAAGCATGCTTGTGGCTGACTAAGAAGACAATTCCAACGCAAACGAAAGTGCTGCAGTGATTGCTGAAGTGACCTCATATCAATCCAATGGCAACATCCATGGGAGAAAAGGACACTTTCAGGACGGAAACAAAAGGGAGCATTATGCGCGCGCTTGTGCCACACAACTGTTGGGCCATGATGTTGCTGCTGAACTGAAACTCTAGTACATGCAACTGTAGTTTCTAGCTGCAAGATGGGAAAAGTGAGAACCAGCTGCTGCAAGATGGGAGTGAAATAAGAAGTGTCGAGCGGGGAATCGATACCCTGTTGAGGGCTCGAGTTTCGTGTTATATTGTGTATGGAACAACCCTATATGGGTGTGTAAAAGAGAGGTCTAATACGGGTAGAGTACTACTCTATACCGTATTAGATAGGTATTACATGGGTTGTCTAACATCCCCCTTAATCTAAACCTCGGGAGAGGTTAAGATTACGCTTAAACTCATCTAAGTTCTTAACAGCCAAAGTTTTGGTAAAACCATCAGCAATCTGATATTTAGTGGAAATAAACTTGATATCAATCAGTTTTGCAGCAACTCGTTCTCGGACAAAATGATAGTCTATCTCAATATGTTTAGTACGAGCATGAAAAATAGGATTTGCTGATAAGTAGGTGGCTCCAAGATTATCACACCAGAGACATGGACGCTCCTTGAGAGAAACTCCCAGCTCTCGAATAAGTGCTTCCACCCAAATCAATTCAATGGTGGCATTAGCTAATGCTTTATATTCTGCTTCAGTATTTGATCGTGAAACAATGGCTTGCTTACGAGCACTCCAGGAGATGAGATTAGGACCAAAAATATAGCAAAGATACCAGTGGAGCGTCTATCATCAAGACAACCTGCCCAATCGACATCTGAAAAAGCACTAAGGAGGGTTGACGAGGAGCGCTGAAAAGTAAGACCAACCTCAATGGTGCCTCGTACATATCTGAGAATCCGTGTGACTGCAGTCCAGTGAGTGGTAGTGGGAGCATGTAAAAATTGACATACTTTATTCACCAAGAAAGACAAATCCGGTCTTGTCAAGGTTAAATATTGAAGTGCACCCTATAGTTTGTACTGTCTTCAGTCCCAAGAGGAGAACCATCATTTAAAAACAGTTTGTCAGTAGTAGATAGTGGTGTGGGACAAGTAGTGCACTGTGTCATTCCCACTTTTGCCAACAATTCAGAAGCATATTTTCCTTGAGTCATAATAATACCATCAGAGCATTTTTTAACTTCAATACCCAAGAAGTAATGAAGGTCACCTAGATCCTTTATAGAAAAATGAGTACGTAGGTTGTGAAGTAATGCTGAAGTAGCTGAATTAGATGAGCTGACCACAATAATATCATCAACATATATCAACATAAACATCGTGATACCTGACTTGTTGTAGAGAAACAACGACGTATCAGCCTTGGATGGTGTAAAACCAAGATCAAGAAGCTTTGAACTTAAACGAGAATACCATACACGAGGTGCTTGCTTGAGACCATAAAGAGATTTATCAAGTTTGCAAATGTGATGCGGAAAGCGAGGATCTTCAAACCCAGGTGGTTGTTTCATATACACCTCTTCCTCCAGAACACCATGTAAAAACGCATTCTTGACGTCCGACTGTCTCAAACTCCAGCCCTTTGACACAGCTAGAGCAAGAACAAGTCTAATAGTGGCAGATTTAACTACCGGACTGAAAGTGTCTTCGTAGTCAAGACCATACCGTTGTTTGAATCCTTTTGCAACAAGACGTGCCTTATATCTATCAATTGTGCCATCATCACGCATTTTTATTCGATAAACCCACTTGCAGTCAATAAGATTTTTTTTGGGATTATTGGGAACAAGGTGCCAAGTTTTGTTCTCCATAAGTGCATCATATTCCTCTTTCATAGCATTTTTGCATTTTTCATCAGTGAGAGCTTCATTGAGATTACTTGGTTCCCCTGTAGAAGTAAACATGCCATACCGTACAGTGTCGTCATGGTAAACTTTAGGGTTTTTAATACCTTTTTGTAGCCGGGTTCGCGGTTCAGGCGGCGGAGCATTTTGTGGTTGCACAGGTTGACGTACAGGACGTTGAGGCGCAAAGAATCCAGGCGACAGAGCTGCAGAAGAAACTGGCGTTGAGGATCTAGAAAAATCACCGTCCATGTGTATGTGAGCATTGTCCTCATGCGTGTGCATGTGAGCACCGTCCCCATGCATGTCGTTGTCCTCAACATTCAATGCTGGGCTAGTTGAGGACCTCTCCAGGCGGTCACCGACCGACGGTGACAAGACGCCAGGGCGGGAAGACGCGCTAGTGGACCGTGTAGGAGAGTCTGCTGGCGCCTGATCCACCTGGGAGTCCGTACAACCAGCGTTTTCTGAATTTCCTTCTGAGTGTGTCTCCGTCTCTAATATTTCATGCAAATTTTCAGTAGTAGAGTTGCTAGATGAACTGTTTTCATTATTATCTTCAACAATCTGTGGAGGGTTAGCGATAGGAACAATAGGCATATGATCATTAACGTTAGCATGCACCTCCTCATGACTAGGGGATGGAGAAGACAAATGATCAGGTAACAGTAAAATTTCAGACCGAAGACGAGAGACAGCATTTGGATGTAAAGAGTGAAAAAGAAAAACATTTTCATCAAATACAACATCGCGAGATATGTAAACGCGCCCAGTAGAAATCTTTAGGCATTTTACTCCTTTATGAAGAGGACTGTAGCCTATAAAGACACACCGTTTGGAGCGAAAAGCCAACTTGCATTGATTATACGGTCGGAGATTGGGCCAACATGTGCAGCCAAAAATGCGAAGAGAGTCATAATTTGGCTTTACATTAAGGAGTGCTTCTACAGGAGTTTGAAAATTGAGAGTTTTTGTGGGAAGAATGTTGATGAGAAAAGTGGAAGTTAGAAACGCTTCATCCCAAAACTTGAGAGGCATGGAGGCGTGTGCAAGTAAGGCAAGACCAACCTCAACAATGTGACGATGTTTGCGCTCTGCCGAACCATTTTGTTGGTGAGCATGGGGACATGATACATGATGTGTTATGCCTACTTTTTGGAAGAACCCATGGAGTTTTTCATATTCACCACCCAAATCAGATTGCATGGTTATGATTTTGTGACCAAATTTGCGTTCAACAAGTTGTTGGAAATTGAGAAACACTTGATACACATCGGACCGCTTTTTAAGCAAATAAATCCAAGTAAACTTGCTATAATCATCAATAAAGCTTACATAGTACTGGTGTTTGCCAACAGAAACTAGGGCAGGGCCCCATACATCAGAGAATACTTGCTCCGAAGGAACAGTAGAAACACTAGTAGAGGTGGGATATGGAAGTTGATGACTTTTTGCTTGTTGGCATGGATCACACACATATGGATTTATTTCAGACGAATGTGGCAGATTATTTTTTCTAAGAACTTGTTGAACAATAAAAGATGATGGATGTCCTAGACGACGATGCTAAGTGGATGAAGGCGGCTTGATGGTGATGAATGTGTGCTTGGAAGACCCGGCGGAAATGGTCACAAGAGGATATAAGCCGCCATGACAGAGACCTCTAAACAGAATTTGCTTGGTGACCTGATCCTTAATCAAAAAGAAAAATGGGTGAAATTCAACAAAGGCATTATTGTCTAAGGCAATTTTGTGAGTGGATAAGAGATTTTTGGAAGCACTAGGAACCTTTAATATATTGCGGAGTTGTAACGAACTATGAGGAGTATGCAATGTTGAATGACCAATATGCTCAATTGTCATACCTGTACCACCAGCATTGTGGACTTGATCACGGCCCCTGTAGTCGTCCCTCATGTGTAGTTTGTTGAGTTCACCAGCGACATGATGTGTAGCCCCACTATCCATGTACCAGTTGGTATCAACCCCGTAAGCACCTCTCTCAACATGTGAGTCATCATCATCATCTTCACGATCAGAATAGTGCCACCAACACTCATTCGCAGGTTGCCCATGTTTTTTACAAATCTGACATGTGACATCAACAAAAGGGGTGGGAGTCCGACCACAACCGCGACCACCTTTGGGCGCCCCGCGCCCATCATCTCTGCGATAGCGACCACCATCACGGTCACGTCCATCACGATTTTTCTGCATGTCCCGATCACGCCGATAACCATCATCACACCGATACCCATCATCGCGGTAGCGGCCACCACCATCTCGATCATAGCGGCGGTGCTGGTCATCGCGACGGCCGTTATCACGGCGAGGAGAGTCGCGGTAGTAATCATCACGATGAGGGTCTGTGCGGCCACCATCACGATGGCGGGAAGCCGCATTGGCTGATGACGAGAAGGAGCATGTACCCTGGCCTGAGTCAGTGAGCATAGTCTCACGGTAATCAAATGCCTACAGCTGAGAACACATGTCGTTGAGAGTTGTCGAGGGAACAACGTTAATGGATGCCACAAAAGGGGTATAGGAACCATCCAAACCATTGAGAATATAACCTTTCAGTTCATCATCATCAACCTTTTTTCCTGCTGCGGCTAATTCAGAAACAAACCCTTTCATCTTGGTAATAAACTGGACATCCGTCATATCAAGTTTCTTTGTACTAGAAAGAGCACCACGTAGCATATTTACCTTGGCACATGACTGCGAGGAGAAGAGGTCCTCCACCGTAGTCCAGACTTCAGAGGCATGTTCAAGACCCATGATGTCTGACAGAATATCTGGGCTGAACAACTTGGTGAGGTAGCCTAATACAGTCTGATCACGAGCAAGCCAGACGCTATAGGCAGGGTTGGAAATGACCATCTTTTGCTTCTTCGCATCCTCAACTTCAATTGTTTTGGCAGGGGCAACATCAGTACCATCAAGTAAGCCCATGACCTGGGCACCACGGAGGGCAGGGAGCACTTGAAGTTTCCAGACCAGATGATTGTCACGGGTCAACTTCTCTGTGGGTGGCGATCCAAGAGCAGCACCCAGTGTGGCCATGGTGGAAGAAGAAGACGTCATCAGGGCAGGAGATCGAAGGAGATCGCGATCGACAAATCTTGGACGGATTGAGGGGTGTCGAGGCAGCGGCAGATCAGAACAACCGCGTCGGTATTGTGTGTTTGGAGTTTTGTCTTGGGATCTTGGGTTTCTGGGCGGAAGCAGATCAATACGATTGCGGCGGCTTGTTCGTTGGTTTTTGGGATCTTGGGTGTTCTTGGCAGCGGCAGATCAGGGCGATCGCGGCGGCAGGTTTGTTGGTTTTGACGACGGCAACCAGAGGGATCACGGCCAGAGGTGGTGCGGCGGCGGGGAGAACCGGCGGCCGGAAGTTTTTGGGTCGTGGCACACGGCAAGATCGCCAGCGAAAAATTTAGGACGTCGTGGAGGAAGTTCGCTCTGATACCATGTCGAGCGACGGGGAATCGATACCCTATTGAGGGCTCGAGTTTCGTGTTATATTGTGTATGTGCACTATAACACCAAATTGTCATGCTTTGTCTGTGCACTATAGATCCGTTTTTATATTTTAGTGTCTAACGCATCATATCAATAATCAACGGCAAATATATGTTTTTTTTTGGAAATAGACGTATTTATTAACATAAAATATTTAATGTTTACACCCGGCCTCTGCATAACTAAGATGCACACGGCCACACGAACGATAGAACTAGGAAATAAAAAGTAGACAAGCATTACAAAAAGGCACTATCGAAAAAATTGTCTTCAATCTAAGGTAGATCAATCCTCAAATCACGCGGCCATCCATGTCGGGAGAAAATATCCCTCGCCGTGTCCTCCAATCGCATACATCCCTCCACAAATAAGTCGCAAAACTCCATGCGTCGGAGAATAGTCCATGATCGGAGGATAAGTGTGGCTCGATAAATAACCTGCGGAGGAGAAGACACAATGTTATTAAAAATCTTGTCATTTCTACAAAGCCATAACGACCATATAATGGCAAACGCTCCCACCCTAAGCAGAGTTCTATACTTATCAACAATTCCATGCAACCAATTACCAAAAACATCGATTACTAAACGTGGAGGAGATAAACCAGAAGCTATTTGGATGAATGACCATATAGAGCGAGCAAATTTGCAATGAAAGAATAAATAACGAATTGCCTCATCGTGATGACAAAAACCGCATTGTGTACTTCCATGCCAATTCCTCCTTGCAAGATTATCTTTTGTTAGAATTACACCTTTACGTAGATACCATGCAAATATCTTCGTCTTAAGGCAAATATATGTTGTTATGCAATGCCCAACAATTTTAGACCACATTTTATTTTTAGTCTCTAGTGGAATCTACGAAGTACAGCGGCCCCGGTAGCACCATCGGAACTAGTTCTTACATTAGTCACATCGTCTCCAACAAGGACAACATCTAGGGCTGGACCTTGAAGAAAATGTTGCAACGGCACCTTTTTGTGTCCCAGTGCCTCCCATGTCGAACAAAAAAAAGGCTTAGCTCTCTTTATTTTGCAAAAAGAGGATTAGCTAGCAAAGAGGAAAGAATAATGTAACCGAAGAGAGTGCAACCTATATAAGTATGTGCGCGTGTGCTTGTTGTTTGTTTTACATTGGAAGAGAGCGGCAGCGGTAGCAGTTATATATATGCACAAAGAAGCCTTGCCATTAAGTAGTCAAGCTGCGTTCAAAAAAAAGTAGTCAAGCTAGAAAACGGAGCACTTCCTCTATACCGGTTTATACGGTTAACACGGAGTTAAAAAAATATGCTTGACTAAATTTGATCAATGAAATAGTATGAATTATATGTGACAAAACCTATAATATTGAAAAGATATTTCAATATGAATCCAATGTTTTAATTTTTGTGACATACTATAATTCATGTTTTATTGACTAATTTTATGATCAATTTTTTTTCTTAAACTCCGTGTTAGCCCAGTAGACCGGTATGGAGGTAGTACTACTCCCTCTATCCCGGTTTAAAAGGCACATATAGCAAATCTCTTGGCTCTAGCCATTCTTTGATTGGGACTAATTTGGCTTTTACTAATTCTCTGGTTGGCTCTTTCTCTAAAATTAGATGCTTATGTGCCTAGTATGTGAAGGAATTTTAGGATTGCATAATTTTTAATATGTGTTCTTTAAACCGGAACGGAGGGAGTAGTACTGATGAATAGGCCAAAATTAATTTAATGTGCTGATTATAGATGGCTACTAGAACGTGGAAGGGAGAGCATAGTTTACTTGAGAAAATTTATGACGCTCCACATAATTTAATATAATATCTACCGAAATGTTACTCCATCCGTTCTGGTTTAAAGAGGACGTATAGCAAATCTTTGAACCCTAAGCTTTATCTAATTGGAGCTAATTTGACTCTCACTAATCTATGATTTGCTCTTCCTCTGAAATTAAATGCTTATGTGCCTAGGACTATGTGTTGGGGGGGGGGGGGGGGGGGTTGGGGTATACCTGGGCATTTCTCGGCTGGCCGGGCTTAGGATGGGCTAGAAAAAGCCCAGGGGTAAAAACCCAGGCCTGAGCCAGACCCGACCGTTGGACCAAAATCCTAGGCCAGAGCCTGGCCCATGCATCTGTCGGGCCTCAGATCTAGAGCCTAGGCCTGGCCTGCGGGCCTAAAAATCCTGGTTCGTCGGCCTTTTTTGGGTTGGGCTGCCTAGGCCCAAACTGAGGTTGGGATAGCATAATTTCCAATATGTGCCCTTTTAACTGGACGGAGGGAGTATTTGGAATCAATCAACTGGCATGTCTAATGAACTGCTCACCTAGTCTAACCATACCGGTGAGTATCATATAGTAGTATTATGCATATGATATTAATATATTATACTACCTTTGTAGTGCATTATATCGTGTGGTAGTATCATATTAGTAGTATATCTATTGATTTACAGAATCTTAAATAAATGTGTACACGATTTACTTGCCACTAGGATTTCTAGTTTTACGTGTTATGATACGGTGTCTAGCTATGATACTCTAACATTCTCTTTCTTTATTAATTATAGTTTCATATCATATTTTTGCCAACATGATATGCATGATAGTAGCAATGATACTCCCGTCTAGCCTTAGGTTTTATTAGACGAAGAAATTATATTAATGCTCACATGTCATGATCTACTTAAGTGAGATGACTAGATATGTCAAGCCATTGGCAAAACCTATGGATCCAAGATATCAATGCCCAACACAGACAAACGTTCTAGTGTATCACAAGTTTATAAATCTTTTAGACGAATAGAGAGGAATCTTCCAACCTCCATTTCATTTTTCAGAAAGAAAACAACATGTGTATGCTCCAAGCAAGCAGTTCAATCTAAAACGTCTTTGGGATCATTACATCAAGTAAACTAACAGTGCGGCAAACTTGGTCTTAGGTAAACCGAAACGACAAAGATAAGTCACTGGTACTCCATCAAACCTTCATCCGCTTTTTCATTCGCATCGAACTCCAGTCCAACAGGTTCAACTTGCTTAATGTTAGCTTGAGGGAAATGTAATAAACAACGATGTCAGGCCAGGAGGTCGTATTGGTAAAATCCAGGCTCACACCCATGACAAATTGAGAGGCTCTTGGAGCCATAGGAATACCTCATTCAAGTACCAGTCGATCAAGCGCGAAATATGTTTGAAAATCAAATTATTTCTAGTCACCACTCTTCTTGACTTATGTTACCTTTTGCATTGGTCGTTATGTTGATCATGGTCTTCCTAATAATTTTTCATGTGTGTTGTATATGCCGAGCTTACTTGTTCCATCTTAGCTTAATTAGTAAAATTAGCCATTACCAATAAGCACCTCGTCAAATAAGAACGTTCTATTAGCATAATGGTGCAAGAGGCTATGACTATTATCCTTAAGTGTAATGTCTTTAAGATAATATGATATAAAAGAAAAACACCAAAATGTTTGGATTAATACCTATTTGTAGGATAAATATATACACACACATATTTGATAACTAGAGAAAAATGATAAGATATGATTATTTGTGAACAATCGAATACTATACATCTTATCCTTCTTCATAATGATATATAAATGGTACTAATTGCCACGCTTCAACACTAATGATAGATAATACTCCTAGCAGATACATGTTACACGACAAGAAACCACGAGTTCATTCAACAATAGTGACTAGTTAATCATCCAAAAAATATCTTATCTATTAAACTCTATAGTTAATCCAGAATTTTTTTGTGACGTTATACCTTTGTTTTGTGATGGATACAAGACAAATTAGTCATGCATAACGATGCTTGTGACTAAGTAATTAATAATATAATTCAAGATGCAAAATGAAGTGCTGAAGCGATTGAAAGACTAATATTGACCTCGTCCATCCAACGACAACATCACTAGAAAAAATGTATTTTCAGTAACGAAATAAAATGAAGAAAATGCACTTTCTAAATACTCTCACTAGTTTGAAACTTCAGTATGGAATGTACCATAATGTGCAAAGGTCTCGTTTGTGCCATTTCTTGAGATCCTACAAATGTTTTTTACTATCTAAGTAAACTATCGTAGGGCTAATACATGACTAGTTATGTAGATACCTAGAGGCATGTGCAAAGATCGTATGGAGGCTGGAGAAACAACTAGTCTGACTCACTAATATATCATCCTAGAAACCATTAACTATGTTTACATCTTGTCTGATAGAACAAACTTTCACAAATTACGAAATCTGAAGTCACATTTCAGCCACAAATTCAGCTCAAATAACAGAAGAAGCACATTGTAGTCTGTTGTTCTTAGATGACATGCATGTGTAAGCACTCTCATAAACTTGTACTTTTACATAGTACATAGTATTTTCTTACATGATTATTATTGATTGGTTGGAGTATGTTAAATTCCATAGAATCTACTGTTCTCTTATTCATGCCATGTTAGCTTATTTATCAAGAAATACTTAAAGGATTTATGCACTAGTCAATTATCCCAAAAGACCGATCTTATGGAAAGAGGCTAAGCAGTATATTTATATTCAACAATACTATTATTTATTTCCTCCCTTTTTCATTGGAATATGGTGTTTCAGCTCCCAAGTTCATTTTCTCATGTCTAAATAGTTACACAAAAATAAATTAAAAAACCAAAACTTTTGTACAATGAAAGTGAACATGTTTTTCCCAGAATAGAAATATTTAGCGGTGTGTGATAAAAAATAAATCTAATTGTTTTGAAGAATCAATGCTCAAAAGAGTACCAGAATTCTTTCACAGACCCCAACGTACCACTTCTCTACAAAATGTTGCATTCAGTTAGAACACTCTTTCATGCTAATTGTCCAAAGAATTCATATTTTTATTTTCTATCTTATTTGTTTCAAATTTTTAAATTTGGCAGGAGCATATGAGCTCGGTTCAGTTGACTTAGTGTGCACAAACAACTTTGTAGTGAGCATATCAAAATTCACAAGATCCACATAGAAAAGAACCAAGTCCTAATAGTGTGTCCTCTTCCCGTTGCAGTGCATCACATGTGTAGTGCATCTTTTTTCCATGGTATGCCAACATGTGTATTTTAATCTTAACTCTATACTGCAACAAGAATAACTCTCTACACCTAACAGTACATGTGGTCCATGCTCTCCATCTCATAAAATCTCTCACCCTTATTACATAAATTTTGAGGTTGAACTAACACATATAAGAAACCGCTCCCTCCCCTTCCCGTCGAATTTTGAGATGTTAATTTCCCACCATTATAAGAACAAGCACCAGCTGATTTGTTGTTATTTTGTTTATCCTTTTTGCTCCCACACTCATGATTCTAGCCACTTGATAGTTGATAGGGATGGTAGGCATCAGGAGAGAGGTGGCAACGATCACTTGATAGGGAATGGCCAGCCTGACCTAACCTTAGACCGGTCATACGACCCGCAGGAGCTGATTGGCATAATGAAGAGTTAGATGTGCACTCATTGTTCCATGCTGTCTAGAAACTTCGACGAGAAGAGATAACCACTAGGAACACTCCTAGTTATGGGATGGTGGTGGCGACGACCTATCTTGGTATGCGTCGAAGCAGCGTTGCTCCTTATGAGGTCCTAGTCAATCGAGGTAGACACATGCCAGTCATGGGTGCGTCTTGGACGGGTCGGTCAAGTGAGAGAACACAAACGACATCACTGGAGCCTAGAGGTGAGTTCAATGGACGTCGTAAAGGGGCTTCCTCTAGTAGCAGAGTGACGCTGAGGTGCAAAAGTGCATGTTCATAGAACAACCTGCTGCTATCTACTTGAAATTTTGTACAACTTCAAACATTAAAGAAAACAATTCAAAGCCTGTAAGACGCCAGCGATCTCGCTCAATTGTTCAGCACATTACTAATAATCCAATTACTGCACTTTTCACCAAATTACTGCACTTTTCTCTTGGAAACGCACTCCATCATCCCATACAATATAGAATAAAGTTATGCTGCTGAGCTATGTGTAAATAAAGCTACTACTCGCACTGAAAATAAACTCATGAAACAACATGATGGTGACCAAATGAAACTGCTCAGATTGACACAAAAGTATGATAAAGCATGAACTAGATACACAAGACCAGCCATAAGAACCAGAACTAGCGAATACGTAGAGAAGATAGAAACACACAGAGATTCAGGGCAACAAACTATTTAGTTCTGGTCTCACAAGATTCATATGATTCTTTTCATCTATCAGCTCATCCCTGAGCGTCACCTTGATGCAAGATGTAGGAAACCAAAGAACAACTGAAAGAAGATGGACCACTATAACTACAAGCCGTTAACAAGACTAGCATCATCAACCGTAGAACTATAATACCTAAGAAAAGAGATGAGCTATGCTTCGGTACACAGTCCCTCCCCAAACTTAAAAAGGTTTGTATAGTCTTTTGCCCATAATTAGTTAATTAAACAGATTAAAATAGGTTGTCCTAACTAAACCCAGAATACCCATGTGTGCTATACGGTATCCCCCAGCTATACCCACTTCCGCTCTACCGGCGGAGTCACTGCGTCATCGGTTTAATAGATTCTTAGTGAACAGCTCATGTACACGCAACAGAAAATGTTACTGTCGTCGAATTGCCGACCAATCTTCATGGTTATAATCCCCATAAACTTTGCCGATCCTGCCGAGAACTCCACCATGTCGCCGTATGGTGCCCCTGACCTGCGGGAGGCATCGAGGTCCCGCTGCACCACTATGCCGAGACCCACCGCCATGCGGTAGATGATACACCACTACACCTTATCAAATACCACCATCTAACATTGGTTTGACAAGTCAAGTCCAACCTCTGCACACTGCCCCTAGGATATAAAAAAAGCTAAGCGTCGCGAACATCCGACCCCAAAACCAGAACTCATGGTTTCTTCCAAGGCGATATGTGTGGGAGCCTGAATTGCATCTGACATGGGGTCTCCACGACAATGCCCATGGTTGATGAACTTGGGTTTTTAGGAAGAAGGTGTGCGCTGGTGATATCGTTAGCTAACAAACAATAGGGGGCACAGTTTATCCAGGTTCAGGCTCCCGAAGGGTAATACCCTTTTTCTGCTTGTCTGTTCTTGATTGATGATGATGAAAGTTACAATATCGCTGAGGTGGCTATGAATGCACATATTGGATCTGGCATAAGCTACGGGTGTTCTTATCGCGGATCTTCTCCTCAGCGGCCCCTCCTAGCCTTTATATGTGGAGGCTAGGTCTTGGGAACTGTTCAAGCCGGTTACAAATTGAACTCTAGTTTTCTAAAAAAAAATCTTCTTCTTTCTACTCACGTCCGGAGTTGGTATATTCATGGGCTTCGTAGGAGCCGGATTTCCTTGAACTTCATGGATCTTAGCAGATCGTCATGTGGGCCTCCTATTGAACCGAGCCAGGTAAGCTAAAGGCATGTGCCCGCTAGGGCATACCTATGTCAACATCGCCGAGGCCTTTAGCAAGGTTATATGATGCCAATGGGCGCCACCATCCTCGGCTGAAGCCGCCACCATAATAACTTCTGACAGATCAAAACTTCCACCATGATTTGACCAGCTTGTCTACCTTGTTCACTGAGCGAGCCGTCCTACCGCGGATCCAGGCCTAGGACCAAGGTTCCCGCCGGGCGATCTGGAACCATAACCCATCGAGATACTTGGGGATGAGAAGGGAGGACGCCCGGCCACGCTGAGCCGCTCAACCAACGCCATACCATGCTGCCCCACAGGGAAAAACACGCTGCAGCGCCACCGATCTTCGGGAAGAAGCCAACTATATGGAGGCGGCGAACTTGGTGAGATCTTCCGGAGAAAACATCGCCACGGCCATCCGCAGTAGGAGCTTTGTCCGGCCGCATCATCCCAAGGGTTTCCGTGTCGCCCTAGAGGAAGACGTGGGGGGACGCGAGTGGTTTTCATGAAATGCAAGCTAGCGAGTTAGGCCTTAGCCATGTCATTACTCACCGGATCATTGTGTCCTTAGCTATTGGTTCCTGGCTCTCGTCGTGGCGCTCACCGACAGCCTAGGCTGGTGTAGCTACCTATGTCATTACAAGCCACTAATTATTCGAAAATGATACTACTCCCCCGGGGGATCGCACGCGACGTGTCCCCCGGCTCCTTCGTTCGCCACGTGTCCAGGACGTGCGGCAGTGGGTCTTCTCTATCCTTCTCTATCGATCTCCACCGCCGGACCGAACCCCTCCTGCACACCGCTCAATCTCCGCCGCCGGCTGCCCCACCTCCGCCCACCTTCACACCTGGCCAGACTCCTTGTGTTCACCACCGCCTCCATGGGCACCCTCGCACTCCCCTGCATCTCTTGATCCCCCGTAGACAGGAGCGAAGGACCTCTTTGGGCAAGGTATGGCAGCTGCCCTACCTTGATTTTTTGCAAAAAATTGCATATATATAAGCTTCTATATTCAACCTACATACAGTTCTCTGCAAAGCACGTGAGTTCTGAAGAAAAACTACTACTCCCTCCGACCCATATTAATTGACTCACATTTGTCTAGATTTGGATAAATCTAAACACTATTTAGTATATAGATCATCTAAATTTTAACAAATTCAAGTCAATTAATATGGGCCGGAGGGAGTACCGAAAATATAAAATGGGCTATGTTGGAGGGGATTCAGCCATACTGGTCGTTTGCTGGGTCGCGCACTAGGGAGCAGTAGCCCCCCTGATCGTGTGTGCGTATGTGGCCGGAGCCCCTTCCTGTCTTCACCCCGGAGAGATCGAAGCCTACGAGTCTTGGACTCGAGCGACGAACAGGAGGAACGCCGCCGTCTTCTACTAATCTACTCCCTGCTGGAAAAACTGCCCGCCGATCAGGCCGCCCTCCCATAATCCTCCTCCAACCTTCTCATTTTCTTAAATTTTAAATTCTCACGGTGACACGGTTCACTCGGCTAGGGATCCTTCTGACACTGCTTCAAAATATAGGGTTATGCTCCTTCCTATTAGTGGCCTCTAGGCCCCGCAAATTTGTGGTAGAGATAGACAAGAAGGGGAAGAAACCTGCAGCTTCAAAGGGGACAGCTATAATTTGTGATTTTATAGTCAATTGAACTATTGAAGCAAGTTTGAATTTGTGGTCAACTAATTATGCTATTACCATTGCATTGATACAATTTTGATTTTTTGCATCATATTTTTTATACCTTAGAGTTTGCCCGACCTTAATTTTTTCTCGTCCTTCGCCACTGCCCGTAGATCCGGCGCCCCCGGGGATGGGAGGAGCTGTTGCGGCGAGAGTAGCTACTGCCGGTGCCGGTGGTGTTGCTTCCCACAACACCATATCTCCTCTCGGCTCCCCAGGCCCATCCTCCATCGGTGGTGGTACGTGCGACATCAAATTTTGCTACCTGAATAATAGCATGTTTTTCTTGCTATAGAAATTTTGTTGTTTTGCTACAATAGTATACATGTTCTGCTACGAGATCTCCGGCGAGGTCTCCGGCGAAATCAGATTTGCTACAATCGAACATTTTATTTGCTACCATCATTTTATAGTTTTGCTACAATGGCACAAAGTTTTTGCTACATCTGCTTTCTAGTTTTGCTACAATAGCGTAAACCTTCTGCTATGGTGTCTCCGATGAGGTCTGCCGGCGAAAGTCTCCGGCGACTCTCCGGCGAAGTCTATTTTTCTACATTAGAACAAACATTTCGCTACAAAGTGTCCGGCGAGGTTTCAGACGAGATCTGTCTTTTAATTTTTGTCTTGTGAGTGAATCGTTTTCTGCTACATTGTAGCAAAAGCGGGACTAGTTGTAGCAAAAATGAGACTTTCTATAGCAAAAGCGGGATTTTGATCCAAAAAGAGGACACATGATTGGCTGGGGACAGTTAGATAAATATAGGATGAACAGTTAAGAGCAAAATTTCCAGAAAATTTCTCGCCAAATTTTGATGCTGCATAATTGTTTTGACGAGCTGAGGGCGTCTCCACCCAGGCCGACCCATCCGGTCGATCCAAACGGTCCTTTTCTGTCTATTTGGGTCGGTCCGCGTTCGCTTTTGGGTCGGTTCTGTCTATTTGGGTCGGTCCGCGTTCACTTTTGGGTCGGGGTCTGGCCTGTCTGGCCAACCGCGTCAAGCGGTACGATCCATTTATCACATACAAACAAACAAGCCAAGATCTATCTACTAGATTGTAGCAACGAGTCGATGGAATAACTCACCCTCGAAGATTCCAAAGTGTTTAACGAGAGAGGATTCTCGTGGGTGATGTAGTCGTACTCTTGCCGATCTCAAGATCGCGTAGACGATCCTTCCAAGGCTGCGTTCGGCGCTTCCTTGATCGGTCACACGTTCGATTTTCGATGAAGACCTTCCTCTCCCTTGTTCAAGAAGGCGGAGGTTGTAGCACTCTCCTCGCGATTCCGGCTGTGGCGTTAATGCAGGAAGTAGATGGGAGATCTCGCAGGGCTTCGCCTTAAGCCGGAGCGAGTATGGTGGACTGTGAGAGAGAGCCTCGGCGATCTAGGGTTTAGACGCACCAAGGAGGAGGCAAGGCCGGCGGCTAGGGTTTGACCTAGGCGGCGGCGAGTTACCCTAGGCGGCGGCTATGGTGGGCGGCGGCTAGGGTTAGGGTTTAGAGGTGGAGGTGTTGTGTGCTAGGAGGGGCAGCCCTGCCCCTCCTTATATAGGTGGAGTGGGCGCGCCAGGGGAGGGGAGTCCCTCCCCAACTCGGTTTCCCAAGTGGGCCGGCGGTGGAGGGGAGGAACTCCTCCCCAAGTAGGTTTCCTACTTCCCCTCCACCTTCCAAAATAGCTGTTTGATTTCCAAATTGGCGTTTGACTTTTCAAATTAGGGTTTGATTAAACCCTTTATTTTGTTCAGCGATGACACCTAGTACATGATGCAATCATTCCAAATTGTTATGACACATTCATGTACCCTTCCCCTCCGGAGTGCCGGACATTCCGGAACCTTCTAGAACATTCCCGATGAAAACACCGGAACCATTCTCCAACCCCGAAATAGGACTTTCCTTATATGAATCTTATTCTCCGGACCATTCCGGATCTCCTCGTGATATCCCGGATCCCATCCGAGATTCCGAACAATATTCGGTCTCTTACTCATCATTCCATAACTACTCAAACAACGTCGAATCCTTAAGTGTGTCTCCCTACGGTTTGTGAATTATGCGGACATGATCGAGACACTTCTCCGAACAATAACCAATATAGGAATCTGGAAATTCATATGTCTCCCACATATTTCTACGATTACTTTGCGATTGAATGAACCACTTACATACATACCAATTTCCCTTTGTCTCACGATAGTTTACTTATCTGAGGTATTGATCGTCGGTATCTCTGCATACCTAGTTCAACCTCGTTATAGATAAGTACTCTTTTCTCGTTCCCCTGATATGTGATCCCTTGTGAGCCAGTCACAAGCTTGCAAGCTAATTGGATGACATTTCATCGAGAGAGCCTAGAGTATATCTATCCGTCATATGGATGGACAAATCCCACTCTTGATCCATGTGTCTCAACCAATACTTTCCGAACACTCAATGCCACCTTTATAGCCACCCAGTTACGGTGTGGTGTTTGATGTCATCAAAGCATCCTTCCGGTGAAGGTGATATGCATGATCTCATGGTCGAAGGAATTAGGTTACTATGTATCAGAAAGCATATAGCAACTGAACTATTAAAATGACTTGATCTTTATGCTACGCTTATCTATAGGAGTATGTCCACCATATAATTCTCCTAACGATATGATCTT
Organism: Avena longiglumis; assembly: GCA_030063025.1. Classification (NCBI taxonomy): domain Eukaryota; kingdom Viridiplantae; phylum Streptophyta; class Magnoliopsida; order Poales; family Poaceae; genus Avena; species Avena longiglumis. The sequence goes on from CP125979.1 coordinate 1,377,111, forward strand.
GTTGTTAATAACATCTCAATGTTCATGATAGGGAAACCACAATCATTTATTAACCAACAAGCTAGTATTATGAAGAGGCTTTACTAGGGACTTCAATTTAAGTTTACAAATCACACAAGTATTAATGTTTCCTTGTTAATACTATTATAGCATGAATGTAAACTTTTATCATAAACACAAAGATATAATAATAACTACATTTATTATTGCCTCTAGGGCATATCTCCAACAGTCTCCCACTTGCACTAGAGTCATCTAATCTGGATTACATGGTAATATACCGAACACCCATGGCAGTTTGGTGTTGGTCATGTTTTGCCCTCGGGAGAGGTTTAGTCAACGGATCCGCCACATTCAGAACTGTGTGTACTTTGCAAATCTTTATGTCCCTATCTTGGACATGTTCTCTAATAGCGTGAAAACGTAGCTTGATGTGCTTCAGCTTCTTGTGTGACCTTGGTTCTTGCGCATTGGCTATGGCGCCCATGTTATCACAGTAGATAGACATTGGGTCCAGCGCACTTGGAACCACACCCAGCTCTGTAATGAACTCTTTCATCCATATCGCTTCTTGTGAAGCCTCCGAAGCATCCATGTATTCCGATTCAGTTGAAGATCTCACCACAACGCTTTGCTTTGCACTCCTCCAGCTAACTGCTGCACCATTCAAAGTAAATACGTATCCAGATTGTGATTTAGAATCATCCGGATCGGTGTTCCAACTAGCATCGGTGTAACCATTAACAATGAGCTGTTCATCACCTCCATAAGAAAGAACCACATCCTTAGTTCTTCTCAAGTACTTAAGGATGTTTTTGACCGCTGTCCAATGATCCACTCCTGGATCACTTTGATATCTGCTAGTCAAACTAACAACATATGCAATGTCGGGTCTAGTACATAGCATGGCATACATTAGAGATCCTATGGCTGATGCATAGGGAGTCTTACTCATCCTTTCTCTATCTTCTGCCGTTGTCGGACTTTGAGTTTTACTCAAGGTCGTATTGGGCAACATGGGCAAGAACCCTTTCTTGCTATCTTCCATTCCAAACCTCTTTAGAACTTTGTCTAAATATGTACTTTGTGACAATGATATTAGGCGTCTCGATCTATCTCTATAAATCTTTATGCCCAATATATAAGCTGCTTCGCCAAGATCCTTCATTGAAAAACTATTATTCAAATATTCCTTGACACTATTAAGAAGGTCTACATCATTCCCAATCAACAATATGTCATCTACATATAGTATTAAGAATGCTACAGAGCTTCCACTCACTTTATTGTAAATACAAGCTTCTCCATAAGTTTGTATAAATCCAAAACTTTTGATTACCTTATCAAAACGTTGATTCCAACTTCGGGATGCTTGCTTCAATCCATAAATGGACCTTTGAAGTTTGCATACCTTGTTAGCATCTTTAGGATCGACAAAACCTTTGTGTTGCATCATATACAACTCTTCATCAATGTCTCCATTGAGGAACGCTGTTTTGACATCCATCTGCCATATCTCATAATCATAATATGCAGCGATTGCTAACATAATCCTCACAGACTTTAGCTTCGCTACTGGTGATAAAGTCTCATCGTAGTCAACTCCTTGAATTTGTCGAAACCCTTTTGCAACAAGTCGAGCTTTATAGACAGTAACATTACCATCAGCATCTATTTTCTTCTTGAAAATCCATTTGTTCTCGACAGCCTTCCGGCCATCCGGTAAGTCCACCAAAGTCCATACTTGGTTTTCGTACATGGATCCAATCTCGTATTTCATGGCTTCTTGCCATTTATTGGAATCTGGGCTCATCATCGCTTCCTCATATGTCGCAGGGTCATCGGTGTTGTCCACCAACATGACACTCATAACGGGATCATACCAATCAGGAGTGGTACGAGTTCTCGTTGACTGCAAGGCTCAGAGCAACTACAACCGAAGTTTCATGATCATCATCATTAGCTTCCTCTCTTATTGGTGCAGGCACCACAGAACTTCTTCCGGTCTTTGCGCTACTCGCAAGTTCGAGAGATGGTTCGACAACCTCGTCGAGTTCTCATCCTTCAGTCACTTCTTTCGAGAGAAATTCCTTCTCTAGAAAGGATCCATTCTTAACCTTGAAGATTTTGCCTTCGGATCTATGATAGAAGGTATACCCAATAGTTTCCTTCGTTATCCTATGAAGACGCATTTTTCCGCTTTGGGTTCAAGCTTGTCCGTCAGAACTTCTTTACATAGGCTTCGCAACCCCAAACTTTAAGGAACGACAATTTAGGTTTCTTCCCAAACCATAATTCATACGGTGTCGTTTCAACGGATTTAGATGGTTCCCTATTTAAAGTGAATGCGGTTGTTTCTAATGCATAACCCCAAAATGATAGCGGTAAATCTGTAAGTGACATCATAGAACGAACCATATCTAAGAGAGTTCGATTACGACGTTCGGACACACCATTACGCTGTGGTGTTCCCGGCGGTGTCAATTGCGAAAGTATTCCGCATTTCTTCAAATGCTCGCCAAACTCGTAACTTAGATATTCACATCCACGATCAGAACGTAGAAATTTAATCTTCTTGTTACGTTGATTCTCAACCTCACTTTGAAATTCCTTAAACTTCTCGAAAGTTTCGGACTTATGTTTCATGAAATAGATATACCCATATCTACTCAAGTCATCCGTGAAGGTAAGTACATAACGATAACCACCGCGCGATGCTACACTCATTGGACCACACACATCGGTATGTATGATTTCCAATAAGTCCGTAGCTCGCTCCATCATACCAGAAAATGGAGTCTTAGTCATTTTACCCATCAGACATGCTTCACATCTTTCAAGTGATTCGAAATCAAGTGATTCAAGAAGTCCATCGGAATGGAGTTTCTTCATACGCTTCATTCCAATGTGACCAAGACGACAGTGCCACATATAGGTCGAGTTATCGCTCGATTTCAAACGTTTAGCTTCAATGTTATTAATATGTGTATTTCCACTATCAAGATTTAATAAGAATAGACCATCTATCAAAGGTGCATGTGCATAAAACATATTACTCGTATAAATCGAACAACCATTATTCTCGGACTTAAACAAGTAACCGTCTCGCAATAAACAAGATCCCGATATAATGTTCATGCTTAACGCAGACACCAAATAACAATTATTTTAAGTATAAAACTAATCCCGATGGTAGATTAAGGGGTAGCGTGCCGACCGCGATCACATCAACCTTTGATCCGTTTTCCACGCGCATCGTCACCTTGTTCTTCGCTAGCTTCCGTTTATTCTGCAGCACCTGTTTCGAGTTACAAATATGAGCAACCGAACCAGTATCAAATACCTAGGCACTACTACGAGTACTAGTGAGATACACATCAATAACATGTATATAGGATATACCTTTCTTCTTGATGTTGCCGTTCTTCAAATCCGCCAAGTACTTTGGGCAATTCCGCTTCCAGTGACCTTCTCCCTTGCAGTAAAAGAACTCAGTATCAGGCTTAGGTCCAGCCTTGGTCTTCTTCGTCGGCGCGGTAACTTTCTTACCACCCTTCTTGAAGTGTCCCTTTTGCTTAGACTTACCTTTCTTGAATTTGGTGGTCTTATTGACCATCAACACTTGGTGCTCTTTCTTGATCTCCACTTCTGCAGATTTCAACATGGCAAAGAGTTCTGGCAACTGCTTGTTCATGTTTTGCATATTGTAGTTCATCACAAAGTTCTTGTAACTTGGTGGTAGTGATTGGAGGACACGATAAATCCCCAAAGAATTAGGAATCACTATACCCAAGCTTTGAAGTTTGTTTGCATGCCGAGACATCTTAAGCACATGCTCACTGACGGAGCTGCCATCTTCCATCTTGCAGTTAAAGAACTTTTCAGAAGCCTCATAGCTCTCAATTTCCGCATGAGTCTCAAAGATCAATTTGAGATCACGGACAATATCATGTGGGTCTGAATTCTCAAACCTTTTCTGAAGCTCCGATTCTAAACCATACTAGATAGCACACTGAACTGTGGAGTACTGAGCCTTCCGAGCGAGGTAAACATTCTTTACTTCATCGGTAGCAGTAGCTGCAGGTGGGTCACCCAGCGGTGCATCCAGCACATAGGTCAATTTACCAGCTGTGAGGACAATCCTCGAATTGCGGAACCAATCCACGAAGTTGCTTCCATTGTTTTTCAACTTTTCTTTCTCTAGGAACGCATTAAAATTGATGGTAGGGGCCGCCATTGATGTACAACATATTTGCAATAGTTTAGACTAAGTTTATGACAAATTGAGTTCTAATTAATAGTTAAATTAATCTAGGTGAACTCCCACTCAAAACAATATCCCTCACATTGTTTTAGTGATCACACGAACCAAATCCACCACATCAACACCGATCATCACGAGAGTTGTTGTAGCTTCAATGGCGAACAATCGACATGTTCATCATATCTACTATATGATTCATGCTTTACCTTTCGGTGATCCGTGTTCCGAGACCATGTCTGTACATGCTAGGCTCGTCAATATCAAACCTTAGCTTCCGCATGAGCAAATCTGGCTTGCTCACGTTGTATACACCCACAGAATCTAACACACCCGATCATCACATGGTGCTTCGAAACAACGAGCTTTAGCAACGATGCTTACTAAGGATGAACACTTTGGAATGGGAAATTTGTGTGCATGAGGGATCATCTTATAATGCTACCGTCGTTAACTAAGCAATACAAGATGCATAAAGGATTAACATCACATGCAATTCATAATATGTGATATGATATGGCCTTTCTTCTTTGTGCTTCCGATCTCCATCTTCAAGCACGAACATGATCTCCATCATCACCGGCATTGCATCAAGGTTCATGACGCTGCTCCATGGTTGTCGTCCACCGGCTTCAACTATTACAACTACTTTGAATAGACACGCGAGTCTTAACAGAATTTAAAGACAACCATATGGCTCCTGCCGGTTGCCAACTTACAATAAGGAACATTGCATACATCAAATATAATCACAATCATGGCCATATCACATCACAGCACACCCCTGCAAAACAAAGTTAGACGCCTCTACTTTCTTTGCATGTTTTACGTAGTTTGGGGATTTCAATAAGTGTCGTTCTAACTTACGAACAAGAACCACAACATTGATACTAGTATTGTCAATCACCCGTTGTAAATTGAATCTTAACTATGTTGGGAGAAACAGGCACCCGCGAAGCCACTTATGCAATACAAGTTGCATGTCAAGCGTGGAGCAAGTATCATGAACGATGTCATGTAAGGTTAGCCCGGTCCGCTTCATCCCACCATCCCGCAAGATGCAAAGTACACAATAAGCAATCGACAACAAAAGAATCAACGCCCACAATGACCATTGTGTTCTACTCGTGCAACAGATCTGCATATAGACACGGCTCTGATACCACTGTAGGGTTTCGGAGCATGGAAAACAAAATTTTTCTATCGCATACAAACAAACAAGCCAAGATCTATCTACTAGATTGTTGCAACGAGTCGATGGAATAACTCACCCTCGAAGATTCCAAAGTGTTAAACAAGAGCGGATTCTCGTGGGTGATGTAGTCGTACTCTTGCCGATCTCAAGATCGCGTAGACGATCCTTCCGGCCAAGGCTCCTAGCGCTCAGCCGATCACACGTTCGTACTCGACGAAGACCTTCCTCTCCCTTGTTCTTGCAGGCAGCGGAGGTTGTAGCACTCTCCTCGCGATTCCGACAGCACAACGGCGTGGTACCGGAAGTAGAAGGGAGATCTCGCAGGGCTTCTCCTTAAGCCGGAGCGAGTATGGTGGACTGTGAGAGAGAGCCTCGGCGATCTAGGGTTTAGACGCACCAAGGAGGGGGCAAGGCCGGCGGCTAGGGTTTGACCTAGGCGGCGGCGAGTTTCCCTAGGCAGCGACGGCTATGGTGGGCGGCGGCGGCTAGGGTTAGGGTTTAGAGGTGGAGGTGTTGTGTGCTAGGAGGGGCAACCCTGCCCCTCCTTATATAGGTGGAGGGGGCGCGCCAGGGGAGGGGAGTCCCTCCCCAACTCGGTTTCCCAAGTGGACCGGCGGTGGAGGGGAGGAACTCCTCCCCAAGTAGGTTTCCTACTTCCCCTCCACCATCCAAAATAGCCGTTTGACTTTTCAAATTGGCGTTTGACTTTTCAAACTAGGATTTAAACCCTTTATTTTGTTCAGCGATGACACCTAGTACATGATGCAATCATTCCAACTTGTTATGACACATTCATGTACCCTTCCCCTCCGGAGTGCCGGACATTCCGGAACCTTCTAGAACATTCCCGATGAAAACACTGGAACCATTCTCCAACCCCGAAACAGGACTTTCCTTATATGAATCTTATTCTCCGGACCATTCCGGATCCCCTCGTGATATCCCGGATTCCATCCGAGACTCCGAACAACATTCGGTCTCTTACTCATCATTCCATCACTACTCAAACAACGTCGAATCCTTAAGTGTGTCTCCCTACGGTTCGTGAATTATGCGGACATGATCGAGACATTTCTCCGAACAATAACCAATAGAGGAATCTGGAAATTCATATGGCTCCCACATATTTCTACGATTAATTTGCGATCGAATGAACCACTTACATACGATACCAATTTCCCTTTGTCTCACGATTGTTTACTTATCCGAGGTATTGATCGTCGGTAGCTCTGCATACCTAGTTCAACCTCGTTACAGATAAGTACTCTTTTCTCATTCTCGTGATATGTGATACCTTGTGAGCCAGTCACATGCTTGCAAGCTAATTGGATGACATTTCACCGAGAGGGCCCAAAGTATATCTATCCGTCATATGGATGGACAAATCCCACTCTTGATCTATGTGTCTCAACCAATACTTTCCGAACACTCAATGCCACCTTTATAGCCACCCAGTTATGGTGTGGTGTTTGATGTCATCAAAGCATCCTTCCGGTGAAGGTGATATGCATGATCTCATGGTCGAAGGAATTAGGTTACTATGTATCAGAAAGCATATATCAATTGAACTATTAATATGACTTGATCTTTATGCTACGCTTATCTATAGGAGTATGTCCACCATATCATTCTCCTAACGATATGATCTTGTTGTTAATAACATCTCAATGTTCATGATAGGGAAACCACAATCATTTATTAACCAACAAGCTAGTATTATGAAGAGGCTTTACTAGGGACTTCAATTTAAGTTTACAAATCACACAAGTATTAATGTTTCCTTGTTAATACTATTATAGCATGAATGTAAACATTTATCATAAACATAAAGATATAATAATAACTACATTTATTATTGCCTCTAGGGCATATCTCCAACAAAAAGTTGCATCCGCCGTCGTCATTGTCCTTCAGGCATCGCGAGCCCTGATTGTCTGCTGCCTCTTCGCGATCCAAGCCCAGCGATCGGAGTCGGCGATGCTATCCAGGTCGGCGAGCATGATGGCGTTTTCCTTGGCCATGATCTTGGCTTCGGCCTCCTTAGCCTTCGCCTCTGCCTACAGCACCCTAGACCTGGCCTCGGCCTCCTTGGCCTTGGCTTCAGCTTCCTTAGCCTTCGTCTCGGCCTACAGCATCCTAGACCTGGCCTCAGACTCCTTGGCCTTGGCTTCGGCCTCCCTCGCCTTTTCCTTGGCCTCGATCTCCATTATCCTAGCCTTGGCATTGGCCTCCTCCACCTCGATAAACCTCGTCAAATTTTGATTCCCCATTATTGCTTTCACGAGCTCAGTTAAGAGCCCCATCTTTCCTGTAATTTTTCTTTATTCAGGGGTCTTTTTGCCTTTTTTCTGGGGCACTTTTTTCTTCTCGAGCTTTCTGGAGATTTCTGCGTCTGTACTAAGTCTGTCTGTGTGACTGTTGAATGAATGCAGTAATCTTCTCAAGAAAAAAAAAAGCCCCATCTTTCCTGTGACTCGGAGATAGATAACGTATGTAGGTAGGCCAGTCTTTACAGTCTACAGAGGGACTTCTTCCAGTTCAGGGGAAGCGGAAGAGCTTTTGGAATAACTTCTGACAAGGGACAAATAATCATGGCAGTATGGACATTGCCATGGATTGCACGCGATGCCTAATGACCTACGAGTTACAGTTTACTCTCATACATCTTTCTATTTCAGGGCCACTCTAGTCTATATATTCGCTATCTTTCTTTGTCTAAAGTACATTTTGTTTCAGCCAATGCATGATAGATGCAGTCATGCATGACACCGCATTAGTGCAATTAGGATTTGGTAGTACCACTGCATAATGGACCAAAGCATGATTTTTTTTTGGAAATGGGGACCAAAGCATGATGAAACACTGTGCATGCCCATCATCCACATTAGGCAGTACACCTTTTTTTCTTTTTGCTAATGACTCATGCAGCCATGACACCACATGGTCGCTATTTTTTTTAAATAATACAAATTATTTATTAAATTCCACGAATAATACACAAATTTAAGAAATATCAAATCTAGCAGCGCAGCCTCGGAGGATTAACTCCCGACCAGTACCTTTCGGAGGTTGAACTCCCGACCAGTCCAGTCGAGGGTTGAACTCCCGACCAGTTGTGCTCCACCTAGGATCTTGCAATGGAAAGCTAGGCCTAGTTACCAACTGGTCGGGAGTTCAACCCTCGAAAGATACTGGTCGGGAGTTAATCCTCCGAGGACAAGCTAGATTTCGAAATTACCAATTTCGTGTATTATTTACAAAATTAATTTAAAAAATGTATGTTTTTTTTTAAATTAGCCCAGATGGTCTGTACAGGAAGGCATAATTAGGACAGACTAGCGTTTTGCTCAAATAAGTATTTGTCGTTATCAATCTCAATACATGTCGACAGAAAACAGTTTGAACAATCAACTAATGATGTTTAAATCCACTCATGACTAGAAATGTGCACTAATTGGAATTTCCACGTCTTTGTGTTCACACGTTAATTAGGGAGACCATGACATGGAACAATAATGTGTGTACTTTGTATTGGGTAAATGGTCATGTGATGTTCAGAAATCATGTACATTGTGCAAACTTTGTAATATCCAAATGCGTAAAACATATTGAGACTCTCGCACACCTTGCATCAATTAATACACTCAGTAAATGATGCTAGTTACACAAGTGGAAGTTCAATATTCCATTCTACTCTAATTTTTAAAATTAAGAAAAGAAATCCAATGAATACAACAAGTTACCCAAATGAGATCAGAACAATCTTCTCTCTTCTAGGCTCACTCTTGGTAGGGGCTTGCAAGATGTCACTCTTTTCCATGCTTACCTCACTAGACAGATGAGCAGCGTATGGTGCCTGTGGATGTCATCAAAACTGCAAAAAATGACTTTTTGACTGGAAAACGCCTGGAAACGACCTTCATCTTTTCACAACCCTTTCAGAGGTAGGTCTCTAGTTACGCTTGTCCCTTTCAGGTTCCAAGGCACCTAATGATATGTAGATGGTTGATCAGACTACATGCTACACAGTCAGTGCTAACTGCTAATTAAGCACAAATCCATTCAGTAGGTGTGACTACTTAATCGTCCAAAGATTGTCTTGTCTATTAACCTTTACAGTTAATCCAAAGATTTTCTATGACGTATTCTTTTGGGATCGATACAAGACAAACTAGTTGATGTCGTCCCTTTACTGTCGAGCAGCATATGATGCCTGCGTGTATCATCTAGAGGGAATGTAACTTGTCATTCTATACAGGCAAATCCTTTGAAATGGCCTTCATCTTTTCACATCCCTTCCCGAGGCAGGCAGGTCACCAGTTTTACATCTCACTTTGAGGTTCCGAGGCACCTAACGGCTAATGATATATGGATGATACTAATAGAGACACCCTTCAAGTTAGAAATGTGGTAACCATGGGTGCATTCGGTAGCTGTGGCCAGTTACTTATTCAAAGTTTCTCTATGTCTTTAAAAATCGAAAATCTTATTTCCGAGGTAAAACAATTCTGAAAATAAATCTGGATGTAGCCACTGATGTATACCAAAAACGTCTAAAATGTCAATTAGAAATAATTTGTTATTTTGGGCTACACAAAAATAACAAAATTGTAGATCTGAGTATAGTGATTCCAAATCAAAAAAAAATCCAAACTTTGTCATTTTTGTGTAACTTAAAATGCAAAATATTTTGAGTTGAGATTTTGCACATTTGTGGGATACAACATTTGCTACTTTTAAGATTCTATTTCACATTTTTTTTGAAAATTATAAATATAGTTTAACTTTTTCTAATATGTAGGAAGCACTAGAGCTCGGGATCCAAAAACACTTTTCGAATGAGGAATATGGAACTAGCTTCTGATGGGGTGGAGAGTGCATGATTTCACCTAAAGATCTGTAAATCCTAGTGCTAGAAAAATACTAACACGAACATGTGTGTTTTAGTCTTTTAGGAGAGATTTTATGAGACTGATTTATTTTAGGCGTATGTTAAGACTTAAGAGGATGCTTTGTGAATGCATACTTGTGAAGCGTAGTTGAAATGTAGCTACAAGAAAAAGGTACCATTGTAAGTGTAGAGGTTGTACATGTGACGTCGTCAGTTGTCTGTCTATCATGCAGCGTGTGAAGGCTGACGAACACATACACATTCTGTGAGGTTTCGGATAGCTGCGACGTTGTCGTCCTCCATCGCTTTCAAGGAGCAGGGCATGGTATTGTCGTGAAGCGTCAGCGAGGATAAGTGTTGTTGCTTCTTAAGAGTTAATTGCCGGCCTTTGGTACAGATAATAAACAAAGACCATATACCCCTGCTTTGTTGGTGGACTATAGATCAGTTTTTATATTTCAGTGCCTAATGCATTATATCAAGAATCGACGACATATATATTGTGTTGTGCTATGCCCACAAATTTTAGATCAAATTTTTCCTTTTCAGCCTCTAGTGGAACTTAGGAGGATTGTACGGCGTCTCTGCGAGGATTATACTAACTACTTTGTACACTAATCACATAGTCCGCAACAAGAACAACATCTGGGGCTGGACCTTGAAGAAAATGTTGCAGCAGCACATTTGTGTGTCCCAGTACCTCCCATGCCGAACGAAAAAATGATTAGCTAGCAAAGAGGAAAAAATAATGCAACTGAAAATTTATACAAGTGTGTGTGCGCTTGTTGTTTGTTTGACATTGGAAGGGAGAGGCAGCGGTAGTAGTCATGCTAGAATACCGAGTACTAGTAGTCATGAAGAGGCCAGAACTAATTTAATGTGTTGACTATATATAGTGTTAATAACAAAAATACATAGGTGTTAAAAAAACAAAAATACATAGGTCGGAAGGAAGAGCATATTTAACTTTAGAAACTTTACGATGCTCCAGTTTTTTGATAATGAATATTTTATTACTTAAAAGGTTCAAGCATTACATGTGGCCTCTATATAACTAAGATGCACACAACCGCACAAGTCCACAAAACAAAAGGAAAATGTGAAGTACGTGTAATCATTAAGAAACATCATATCACCTAAGGATCATGAGCCAATTCGTAGATCACATTGTTATCCATATGTGATAAAAATAACCCTCCATAACCGTGTAGACACCTCCATAAACAGGTCACGGTTTTTAATATGCTGAAGGACGACCATAAACGAAGTGTACCTGTGCATGGTAGATAAACTGCATAAATGAAGAACTTTTATCATTAAAATCTTATGATTTCTATATAGCCAAAACGACCATATTACTGCAAGAGTTTCCACGCTGATAGGAATTCTAAACCTGTGATCTATCCCATGTAGCCAGTTGCCAAAGATATTAGCAACACTACATATACAAGCCAAAAACTACTTAGATGACTGACCATATAAGACGTGTACATTGCAAGAATATATATTTAATTGTCTTATCATGATGACACAAAACACATTTCGTACCACCATGCCCGTTCTGCTTGACAAGGTTTTTCTTTGGTAAGAATGACCCCTAGAGGAGGACGCGGGAGGATGCTGAGTGGTTTTCATGAAATGCTAGCTAGGGTAGTTAGGCCCTTGCCATGTCATTGCTCACCACATCGTTGTGTCCATGGATTTTGGTTCCTGATCCTCGTCGTGGCGCTCACTGACTTTTTTTCGAAAAGGGGGAAATCCCCGGCCTCTGCATCCAACGGGTGCACATATCCATTTATTAAGGTCAAACAGCAAGGAGTATAAAAGTCTTACAAAACATAAGTCAGATGAGATTGGTACAAAATACTAACCATATGAACGGACCGAAAATTCTCACAAGAGAGAAAAGCAAAAAACAGCTAGGCCTCTGTCAATCTACTAGAATGCCACCACGAAGCCTGGCTGAAGAAATCCATAGTAACCGACGGATAGGCTGATAGGTTCTTTTATCATTACAAGCCACTAAATTATTTCTATTCAGGGGTGGTTAGCTTGGCGACATGGCGGGATGATGATATTCTAGTTAGTTTGGTGAATTCCGTTCCCAGGAAGTTAGATAAATATAAGATGAACAAATTATTCAGATTTTTTCTCGCCAAATTTTGATGCCCCATTATTGCTTTCACGAGGTGATAGAGCCCCTATCTTTCCTGTGACTCGGAGATACTAGATAACGTATGGTCGGCCTTTATAGATTGACTTCTTCCAGTTCAGGGGAAACAGAAGAGCTTTTAGAATAACTTGTGACAATGGAAAATATTTATGCATGGCAGTATGAGCATTGCCATGGATTGCACGCAATGCCTAATGACTTACAAGTTACAGTTAGCTCTAGTACATCTTTCGGTTTCAGGGCCACTCTAGTCTATATATTCTCTATCTTCCTTTGTCTAAATTACATTTTGTTTCTGCCAATGAATGATAGATGCAGCCATGCATGGTACCGCATTAGTGCAATTAGGATTTGGTACTACTACTGCATAATTGACCAAAGCATGATGAAACACGATGCATGCCCATCATCCACATTAGGGCAGTATAGTTTCTTTTTTGCTAATGACAGCCATGACACCAGATGGTTTGTCAAGGAAGGCATAATTAGGAAAGACTAGCGTTTCGCTCAAATAAGTCTTCATCATTATCAATCTCGATACATGTCGGCAAAAAACAGTTTGAACAAACAACTAATGATGTTTAAATGCACTCAATACTGAGAAATGTGCACTAATTCGAATTTCCACATCTTTTTGTTCACGTTGGGGAATGGGGATCCCATGACCATGACATGGACCAATAACATGTTTACTTTGCTCTGGGTAAATGGTCCTGTTATATATGTTCAGGAAGCCTTTACAGTCGAGCAGCATATGATGCCTGTGGGTATCATCAAGTAGAAATATAACATACCATTTATACTGGCAAATCCTTTGAAATGGCCTTCATCTTTTCCCATCCCTTTTCGAGGCAGGTCGCCAGTTCCACATCTCACCTTCAGGTTTTGAGGCACCTAACGACTAATGATATATTGATGATACTAATAGAGAGACACGCTTCACGGTCAGAAATGTGGTAACCATGACTTCATTCAGTAATTGTGGTCAGTTACTTATCCAAAGTTACTAATCCAGAGATTCTCCATGACGTTAGTACCTTTACTTTTTGGATGGATAGAAGACACATTAGTGGTTGGATTTGTAAGCTTGGTTGCGACCGACTAGGAATACAACTAAAACGCAAACTAAAGTTCTGCAGTGATTGCAGAAGTGACCTCATATCCATCCAACGGCAACATCCTTGGGAAAAAATGGCACTTTCAGGAAGGAAACAATAGGGAGCAAGTACACACGCGCTTGTGCCTCACAACTGCTGCGACATGATGCTTCTGCCATACTGAAACCGAAAAGAGATTTGGCGCACATAAGCACCATTAAGGGCTCATAAATCTGGGTAGCCAGTGATGCATACCAAAATCGTGCAAAATATCAATTAAAAAAATTCGAACTTTGTCATTTTTGTGTAGCTCAGAATACAAAATATTTCGAATTGAGATTTTATGTGGGATAGTCATTAGCTACTTTTTAAATTTTGTTTCACATTTTTTTGAAACATATAAATATAGTTTTTATATGCAGAGATAACTGGAGCTCGGGAGACGAAAGGACTTTACGAAGGGGAAATGTGAGAACCAGCTCCTGGTAGGGTGAGGAGCGCATGATTTCACCTAAAGATCTGTAAATCCTAGTGCTAGACCATACTAACACGAACATGTGTTTTTTAGTAGGAATTGTATGAAACTAATCGATTTTAGTCGTATATTAAGACTTAAGGTGATGCTTTGTGAATGCATACATGTGAAGCGCAGTTGAAATGTAGCTACCAGAAAAAGGTACCATTGTAAGTGTAGTGGTTGTACATGTGACGTGGATGAATATAAAACACTGCATGCTCAGCAAGTATTTGTAAGGGCATCCGAGCAAAACTAGACTGTTGTTTGTGTCCATCATGCGGCGTGCGAAGGCTGACGACACATATAAATTTTGTGTGGTTTCAGATGGCTGCGATGTTGTGGTCCTCCATCGCTTTTTGGGTGCAGGGCATGTATTGATCCAGTAAACATTAATAGGACACTGACGAGAAATGTTCGGTAGAGATAATGAACAAAGGGTAATACTTTAGATGGTAGCCCGATGGGAATCAAAAGATCGGACCTATCGACAGACGTTCATCTCTATTTAATCAAATGGCATGCAGCGCACTTTAAAACTGCACCCGTTTAATCATGCACAAAGACTTCCCCATCCTTTTTTTCTATATCAATTCCAAATCGCCTCCCCACCGCAGCCAGCTGCTGTCTCCGTCGCATCGGCCCACGCCATCACCGCTGTGACCTGTTCTCTCTCCAATCGCCAGCTCGCCCTTTCCGTCAAAGACCTACGCAATGCCCTTCTGCGGCAAGGATTTGTCGGAGGCACCATGGCAGGTTTGTTAGAGTTGGAGACGGAGTAGCCTGGAGCCGATGAAGACGTCCTTCTCTACTCAATGGATCAGAATCGGGACGTTCTTCCACTCGTCCTTGTCTCAGTCTTCCTTCTTCAAGGACACATGTGGAATGAGCAAACGAGGTTTGTATAATGTTGAGAGTAATCAACATGTAGTATTGGTAATTCTAAGAGAAATTAATGTTAACTTAGTTTTAAAAGTTTCTGCATAGATATACTATTTGGTTATGATGCGTGGTCATGAATTTTATGCTTCCATATCAACATGCTTACAAAGTATATAATTCTTTTGCTTCATGTTACTGTTACTAATGCATCATTTGCTCCGAGCGTGTACCTGAATGTGCTTTCGTGCACATGTTCTGGCCAGATAAAATTTTCAACTCAGATAAGTATTGTTTCACTTATTGTCAAGCATGCTTCCTTGGGTTCTAACTTATGCTTCCAATATAGAGATGCTAACATATCCGGAATAACTAATTGTGTACCCAAATTTATTCCGGAAGCATGCCAAATTGCGAAATCAAATTTTCTCTAGTTCTATTGCATGTTTATATGTGCTTATGGCATGAAATCATTGCTTTCCGTCAGCCAACATTTACTACTCTCTCCGATCTGATTTAATTATCTCATGCGGAGGCAAATTTTGCTCAAGTTGAAGGTTGTACTTGATGTGTTGTTCAACCAGTGCCATTGTTTGATGGTCTTATCATACAATAGCTTTGCTTCAACCACTAGGAGCATGTGCTTCAAGCATGTGTGCTTTGTTGATGCATGGTTTTCAACTCATGCTTCAACCTTTGTTATTACTAGGGCATGCTTCACTATTACTAACTGATGCTTCTATTGAATAGATAAAATTCTTCTTAAGCCAGTCAGGACACAGATGCCTTCTTGACGAGGAGGATCTTGTATGCATGTGAGATCATTTATGATGAGACCATGGCACGGTCTACAATGTTTATTATTAGACAGAAGTGTAAAATGTATTGTTGTAATAGTGTTTTATTTTTGCTAGCACAATTGTTGTAATATTTTAAAATCGAATTACTTTGTTCCACTGCATCATGCTTCATGTTGTGCTTCCATAGATTTCCTTTGTGAATAAAATATTGTCATCAAACTCGCACAATTTTTTTGTTTTCAAAGCACTAAAATAGTATGAAATCATAGTATTATAGTATTTACTATTTATGTCGAAAAGAATGCTCCATGATGCCGACAATATGTTATATAAAACCACAAAAATGATGCTTCCATTTATCAAGACGAATGTTTTATTAGCCTAAAACCTGTTGGCATCGCAAGAAATGCACAATGAAAAATGGTGCTTCCATCCATCAAGGTGAATGCTTGAGTCATCGAGAAAAACGCATCTTGGAAATACAAACCATAATTATTTTTCGACATTTATTTATTGGAAACGAATTATTAGAAGCATGTTCATATCGATATAGCAGCAAATTTATATTTAGTTTGAAACATCAAATAATACTGAAAATCTCAAAGAACCAAAGTGTACTGCCTGGATACATGATTTACCAGATTAATTAGTCATTTTAAAATCCGAAATCATTCTAGGAACCATTTAGTAGGAAACAAATCATAATTATTGAGATCCCCTATTATCGCTCTGTTCCAGGGAGAATGCAATCTAGCGCTAGTTTCACGCATGCACTTACACACGACTGGTTGTTTGGTTTAGTATCATATGGTCATCATACGTTGCATCTTGTGGCCACAGCCTGGTCCAATGGGAAGCTATCCTTCGGGAGCCGATTCCTGGTGGTGGCCTAAACAAAGACCAAATACTCCTGCTTTGTCGATGGACTATAAGTCAGTTTTTATATTTTAGTGTCTAATGCATTATATCAAGAATCAACACACTATAGGAATGGATGAATACGCCGACGGCCGGTCGCTATGCCGACGGCCAAACGTCGGGGCCGTCGGCGTACACCGTGACCAGGCCAGCCCCGCCAAGCAGCCGTCGGCGTAGAATTTCCATCGGTGTATCCTATGCTACGCCGACGGCTGCCCTCGGCGTAGCTATTTTTCATTTTATCTCATTAAACTTTGAAAAATCATAACTAAATCATTCTAGTTCAGAAAAATACAAATAATATATCAAATATTACACATTTGTAAATAAAAATTAAGTGAAACATAAAACATTATATATAGTTTAAAACGGGCATAAGAAATTCAAAAACGATCCAAACAATACGAAACCTTTGCGTGGTATCATATTATGTGACATAGTTAGAAGGAAAAATATCAAACTTGTTTGATTAGTCTCAAAAAATCCTTCATAGAATGACATATCTCATTCGAGGTTTATTGGCTTTTGGGTCAAATGACCAATGTTATGGCTAGAATCAAGGCATAGTTTGTGATAATGTGTCTATATTGTGCATACATGTGCATCATGGGATGGCGAACAATGTTGTAGAAGGAAGTTTTCTTTTTCGTCGCACCAAAAAGCCATTTTCCATTTTTCGAGTGCAAAAAAGGACAGTTTTGTGAAGCAACCACCAAATGACTAATTCAAAATGCTACCACCATATTTTTACAAAATACTATACCACCTTACATGGACAATGTTCTAACATGAGGATCTCAAATCTTTCCGTCTATCCCTGGTGAAAAAGACAAATTCCTGCCGAATCGGTAGGAAGTGGGTCAGATATGAACTATAGATACATGATCTTATGCTCATGGTTTTTAACAAAAATCATTTTTAGGTTCACAATATACTATTTTATCAGAGATCCAATGCAAATTTAGTGAGACTCGGCCCCGAGCTAAGAACCTTCATGCCCGCCGTTCGACAAAGTTTGTCGATAGTTTAAAACGGGCATAAAAAATTCAAAAATGATCAAAACAATGCAAAATCTTCGCGTGGTGTCATATTATGTGACATAGTTGGAAGGAAAAATATCAAACCTGCTATATTGATTATGTCTGAAAAAATCCTTCACAAAATGACATATCTCATTCGAGGTTTCTTGGCTTTCGGGTCAAATGACCAATGTTATGGCTAGAATCAAGGCATAGTTTGTGAAAATGTGTCCATATTGTGCATACATATGCATCATGGGATGGAGAACAATGTTGTAGAAGGAAGTTTTCTTTTTTGTCGCACCAAAAAGCTTTTTTCCATTTTCAAAGTACAAAAAACGGACGGTTTTGTGAAAAAACCACCAAATGACTAATTCAAAATGCTACCACCATATTTTAAAAAATACTATACCACCTTACATGGACAATATCCTAACAGGGGGATCTCAAACCTTTCTGTCTATCCCTGTTGAAAAAGACAAATTCCTGCTGAATCGGTAGGAAGTGGGTCAGATATGAACTATAGGTACATGATCTGATGCTAATAATTTTTTACAAAAATTATTTTTAGGTTGACAATATGCTATTTTATCAGATATCTAATGCAAGTTTAACGAGGCTCGGCACCGAGATAAGAATCTTCATGCCCGTCGTTCGACAAGTTTGACGATAGTTTAAAATGGGCATAAAAAATTCAAAAACGATCCAAACATGGCGAAACCTTCGCGTGGTGTTATATTATGTGACATAGTTGGAAGGAAAATATCAAACTTGCTATATTGATTATGCTGAAAAAACCCTTCACAAAATGACCTATGTCATTCGAGGTTTCTTGGCTTTCGGGTCAAATGACCAATGTTATGGCTAGAATCAAGCCATAGTTTGTGATAATCTACCCATATTCTGCATACATGTGCATCATGGGATGGCGAACAATGTTGCAGAAGGAAGTTTTCTTTTTCGTCGCAGCAATAAGCCATTTTCCATTTTCCGAGTGCAAAAACGGACGGTTTTGTGAAGCAACCACCAAAGGACTAATTCAAAATGCTACCACCATATTTTACAAAATACTACACCACCTTACATGGACAATGTCCACACAAGGGGATCTTAAACCTTTCCGTCTATCCCTGGTGAAAAAGACAAATTCCCGCAGAATCGGTATATAGTGGGTCAGATATGAACTATAGGTACATGATCTGATGCTCATGATTTTTTGCAAAAAATATTTTTAGGTTCACAATATGTTATTTTATCAGATATCCAATGCAAGTTTAGCGAGGCTCGACCCCGAGCTAAGAATATTCATGTCCGTCGTTCGACAAAGTTTGACGATAGTTTAAAACAAGCATAAAAAATTCAAAAATGATCCAAACAATGCGAAACCTCCGCGTGGTGTCATATTTTGTGACATAGTTGGAACGAAAAATATCAAACCTTCTATATTGATTATGTGTGAAGAAACCCTTTAAAAAATGACTTATCCCATTCGAGGTTTCTTGGCTTTCGGGTCAAATGACCAATATTATGGCTCGAATCAAGTTATAGTTTGTGATACTATGCCCATATTGTTCATACATGTGAATCATGAGATGGCGAACAATATTGTAGGAGGAAGTTTTCCTTTTTGTCGCACCAAAAAGTCATTTTCCATTTTCCGAGCGCAAAAAAGGGGATTTTTGAAGCAACCACTAAATAGCTAATTCAAAAACAGGGGGTTTGTGATACTTTATATGGATATCATATTTAGACTCCTTTCATTTTTTTATCAATTTATACATATTATTTATCGAATTCCGATTTACGGATTTAAAGATATTAATTATACCATATTAAATAAAAATACAAAAAAAGTAAAATTATTATATTTTTATTTGAATTCAATAGTATTTTTATTTGAATCAGTGATATTTTTACTTATTTATTGTTGTTTACTTAAATAAGTGTTGTAATTTAAAAAAATAAAAACATATGACATAATGATATAAGAGTTAATATGATTGATATCATAGTATTGACAACTAGGTACAAATTGGTTCGCGGGAAGTGATTCGGAAGAAACTGAGAAGTTAAGCGTGTTGGAGCTGAAATAGTATTAGGATGGGTGACCGAGCGGGAAGTTTGATAAAGAATGCAATTTGATTAGAGATTAAATGTAATTAGTACTAAAAATGTTCCAGATAAGAGATTAACGATTCAAACAATTTAAAGAATTTAAAAAGTAAAAAAATCATTTTTTTTTGAATTTTTTACAACCTGCCGTTATTATGCCAACGTTGCTATGCCGAGGGCAAAGCCGTCGGCGTAGCATACACCGACAGTCAAAAGTGCCTTCGCCGAGGGATACCTTTGTTGAGAAGGCTACGCCGAGGGCAGCCGTCGGCGTAGCATATGCCGATGGCATTTTGGCCTACGACGACGGCATTTTGCCTTCGGCATAGCGCGCATGTCCTATAGTGACGACATATATACTGTGGTGCTATGCCCACAAATTCTAGATCAAATTTTGCGTTTCAGCCTCTGGTGGAACCTGTGATGATTGTACTTCGGCTTCAAGTGGATCATACTAACTACTTCGTACACTAATCACATCGTCCACAACAAGAACAACATCTGGGGCTGGACCTTGAAGCAAATATTGCAACAACACATTTGTGTGTCCCAATACATCCCATGCCAAGAAAAAAAGGATTAGCTAGCAAAGAGGAAACAATAATCCAACCAAAAGTTTATACAAGTGTGCGCGTGCTTGTTGTTTGTTTGACATTGCAAGGGAGAGGTAGAGGTAGAAGTTATATATATGCACAATGAAAGCTTGGCATGAAGTAGTCATGCTAGAATACTGAGTACTAGTAGTCATGAAGAGACCAAAACAAATGTAATGTGTTTACTATAGATGGTGTTAATAACAAAAAATACCCTACACAAGTGAGAGCATATCTAACTTTAGAAAATTTAACACGTTCCAGTTTTTTGATAATGGTTGCTTTATTAATTAAAAGGTTTAAGCAGTACATGCAGCTTCTGTATGGATAAAATGCACACAGCCGCACAAGTCCACAAAACAAAAGCAAAAGGTGAAGTACTTGTAATCATTAATAAACATCATGGCTGATCTTGAACGCACTGGGCGCCTGACCTATAGAAGATCGCTTCTAGGAAAAATCGCTCTACTGCAAAAGAGATTACCCATAACAACTGGATCCGCTCTATTACTAGGCTCAACACCCCTATTCAGCTGGTCCAGTATTTACAGGTCTGGGACATCATTCAGGACATCACTCTGACTCCTCAACAGCCGGACTCAATCATCTAGACCCTCACCGCGGACAGATCTTATAGTGCAAGCTCCACTTATCATGCGCAATTCTTCGGTTGCTTCCCTAAGTTCAAGCCCCAGAAGATCTAGAACACGCACGTTGAGCTGAAGTGTAAACTTTTCTCTTGGTTCACGAAAAATTGCTCACTGCGGACATGCTCGCCATCAGAGGATGGCCCCACGACCCTACATGCATGCTATGCGGGAATGCCCCAGAGACGTCTGCTCACCTCTGCAAGGAATGCCCATTCACTATGGCGGTCTGGAATACCACCCAAAGTTGGGATAATGCTGCTTGGGGGAGCCATGGCCAAACCTTCCCTTCCATTTCAGATTGGTGGGACGACTTAATCGATGGGAAAACCCCAAAAGAGCAACAAAGGCTAAGAGGCTGTCTCCAATACGTTTGGTGGAATGCCTGGAAAGAAAGGAATCGCAGGATCTTCACTGGAAAACATTAAACTTATGCCGAAGTCGCAACCATTGCTAGAGAGGACATTCTTCAGAGAGAACGCGCTTTTGCGGTCTTCATGCCGGCTATCCCAGCCGAGCCTGATTAGGTTTTTTCTTTTTTTGCACTAGGGTGTGGTTTTGGCATGTTCCACCTTAATATAAACATGCCCCCTATGTACAGTGTGCTTTTCCCTCTTCTAATTTGAAAAGGCAGTGCTCCTGCCGGTTGCTCAAAAAAAATTAAGGAACATCATATCTCCTATGGATCAGGAGGTCCTAGGAGGGCCAATTCGTAAATCACATTGTCATCCATGTTGGATAAAAATATCCCTTGCAATAACCATGTACTCTCTCCATTTCAAAATATAAAATGTTTTACGTTTGTGAAGAGAATGTATCTAGACTTGTTTTAGTATGCAGTTTTACTCATGTTTGAAGTTAATCTGCACACTAAAACAAGTCTAGCTACATTTTCTTCATAAAGCTAAAACATCTTAAATTTTAAAATGAAGGAGTAGACACCTTCATAAACAGGTCTCTATTTTGCACATGATGTAAAGACAACCATAAACAAAGCGTTGTACACGATAGATAACCTGCCTAAGTGACTGCCTAAGTGAGAAAACTTTTATCATTAAAAGCCTTATCATTTCTATATAGTCAAAATGACCATATTACTGTAAGAGTTTCCACTCTAATAGGAATTCTAAACCTATGCTATCCCATGTAGCCGGTTGCTAAAGATACTAGCAACACTGCATAAAGAATTCAAGAAAAAAGCTATTTGGACGACCAACTATATAGAACACGAAAATTTAGTTTGAAAGAATAGATATTTAATTGTCTTATCATGATGACACAAAACACATCTCGTACTGCCATGCCAGTTCGGAAAACAAACTCTACATATATGAGGGCGTCCCAGGCTTATCTGGGACGTCTATTCTACTGTAAGATTCGTGCAACCGTTTTCCGTAAATTGCAGAAAACACCCTAATCTATACCTATTTCATGCCAGTAAATCCCTCCACTTTTACGGAACATACCCCTCAATCATTTCGTTCTGCACATTGATCCATACATCTTTGTTGTGTACTTGACGATGGAATAATTTCACAGCTAAGTTTGGATCATGGTTAACCATTTTGTGGTGCAATCTAGATGTACTATAAAACGAACATCGGACATCTAGATTAATTTCCTAGAACAATCTGAACATGGAGGATGTTCACCAAAAATGATACATACTGAAATTTGACCCAACAGATCTCATTTCCATCATGTTCAGAAATTACATATTTTCACGAGAACAAATCAACATACAGATCAGAAAAAATTCCAGACAACATCCTAGCAAACGATCAAATCTGGGAACATGTGCCAAAGAGTCAGATCTGAATTCAGAAATATTCAGAGGAAACTACGGAGTACATGAATAAACCTGGATTGAATTGACCCAGGTTAGGTAGAGGCGTAGAGCAAATCAGATCGGGAAAAAAGGGCAGATCGAATTAGCCTCCAGGTCGTTGCCTCAATTCCCGCCGCCAGCCACTAGCTCTCTTCTAGACGTCGACACCAACGAGCCGAGGCCCTCCTTCCCGCCTGCGAGTCGCCGCCTCACCTCGCCGTCCCGCTTGCGTCTTCTTCGCGGCCGGCCAACCGCGGACCGAAGAGGGGGCAGGGGCGAGAACGGATGGGGTGATTGGATCGTGGGGATTGTTCGTCGGGATAGAAATGAGGGGACGAAGGGAGAGGTGGGGAAAATGGATGGGTTCGGCTGTGGAGAGAAGGTGTACAAGATACACTTCGTTCCTATAGGGGGAGAAAGTGCACATGACAAGGTTCTGGATGTAAATATGCTCGCACGAATCTCTAAACAATATGGTCCGTAGGATAAGACAGAGACACCCACAACTATGTAGAATCAGGGGGTGGTTCTGATAGGTTCTGATAGGTTCTGTTGTCATTACAAGCCACTAATTATTTCTATTCAGGGGGTGGTTAGCTTGGCGGCATGGCGGGATGATGATATTCTAGTTAGTTTGGTGAATTCCGTTCCCGGGAAGTCAGATAAATATAAGATGAACCAATTATTCAGAAATTTTCTCGCCAAATTTTCATGCCCCATTGTTGCTTTCACGAGGTGATAGAGCCCCCATCTTTCCTGTGACTCGGAGATAGATAACGTCTGGCCGGCCTTTACAGAGTGACTTCTTCCAGTTCAGGGGAAGCAGAAGAGCTTTTGAAATAACTTGTGACAAGGGAAAATAATTATGCATGGCGAGCGATGCCATGGATTGCACGCAATGCCTAATGACTTACAAGTTACAGTTAGCTCTCCTACATATTTCGGTTTCAGGGCCACTCTAGTCTATATATTCTCTATCTTCCTTTGTCTAAAGTACATTTTGTTTCAGCCAATGCGTGATAGATACAGACATGCATGACACCGCATTAGTGCAATTAGGATTTGGTCTGCATAATGGACCAAAGCATGATGAAACACTGTGCATGCCCACCATCATCCACATTAGGGCAGTATAGTTTTTTGCTAGTGACTGATCCAGCCATGACACCAGATGGGCTGTCAAGGAAGGCATGACTAGGACAGACTAGCGCTTCGCTCAATATGTCTTTGTTTTTATCAATCTGGATACATCTTGGCCGACAACAGCTAGAAGAAACAGCTAACGACGTTTAAATGCACTCATGCATGACTAAGAAATGTGCACTAATTGGAATTTCGACATCTCTGTGTTCATGTTAGGTATACCATGACATGGACCAATAATGTGTGTACTTTGCTCTGGGTGAATGGTCCTGTGATGTTCAGAAATCCTTTATACTGTGCCTTCATCTTTTCACATCCCTTTCCGAGGCAGGTCGGCAGTTCCACATCTCCCTTTCACGTTTTGAGGCACCTAACGGCTAATGATATATACTTCCTCCGTTTCAAAATATAAGATGTTTTAGATTTGTGAAGAAAATGAATCTAGACTTGTTTTAGTGTGTAGATTTATCCCAAAGTTGAGTGAATCTATATACTAAAACAAGTCTAGATTCATTTTCTTCACAAACCTAAAACATCTTATATTTTGAAACGGAGGGAGTAGATGATACTAATAGAGACACGCTTCACAGTCAGAAATGTGGTAGCCATGGGTACATTCAGTATCTGTGGCTAGTTAACTTATCCAAAGTTTCTCTTTTTCTTTAACTTCTACAACTAATCCAGAGATTCTCCATGACGTAATTAGTACCTTTACTTTTTGGATGGATAGAAGACACATTACTGGTTGGATTCATGGTTGCGACCGACTAGGAATACAACTAAGATGCAAACTAAAGTTCTGCAGCGATTGCTGAACTGACCTCATGCATATCCATCCAACGGCAACATCCCTGAGAAAAAAGGCACTTTCAAGGAGAAAACAATAGGGAGATAGAAAGTACACACGCGATTGTTCCTCACAACTGCTGCGGCATGATTCTTCTGTTGTACTGAAACCGAACAGAGATTATGGTGCACATGGCACTAGTGTAGAAAGGCGCATGTGTCCAGGTTGGTACGGGCCTTTAGTCCCGGTTCCACAATCGAGATGGGGCAATCGGAACTAAAGTCCTAACCTTTAGTTCCGGTTGGCAACCGGGACAAAAGAGTGTACACGTGGTCGCTGCTCCGTGCGAGGGGGAGGAGCAACCTTCCCGGTTCGTAACACGAACCGGGACAAATAACCCTTTTTGACATATTTCTCTGCCACGGCAGATAATTTATTTTGGCAACCTTTTTTTGTCGCTGCAGAGAATTTATTTATGTTGTTTTATTTTTTATCTATTGTTTTGCACTCATCAATGAAGGAACCATTATATTACACAAGATTATCATGACAATATAGATCCAAGTGTCGAACATATTACATTCGATACACGAAGTTCATGCACTACATACAAAATAAGCTCTTTGTACAATCCCTATTGTATATATACACTCGAATAGTATTCTTTTTTTGGGTTTAGAACTTCTGTATCCAAGAATCCCGTCAATTCCTCCTGAATTGATCGTACGCGATCCTTTGGCAGAAGACCGCCCCGTAGACGTTCGATCTGATTTTAAAAAGAAGTCAACCTATATGAATGAAACTAAACATAATTTGATGGTAATTAAAAACTATAGAAATTGTTTACGTATGTGGAGTTGCTCTAAATTTCTGCTCTTCTCACAGCACATCTGACGGATGAATCGCGAACATAGTATCCACATAAATTGTTTCCTGATCCCTGCGTCAGGCACTTTACGAGAACAGAGTTCAATCAAAAAAATAATCAAACATGATAATAATGGTATAAAAACTAGAATCAAAGAGATGCCCGCATATAGCTAGTGGTGCTTACATCTAATGGTTGAAATATAAGCTCCTCTTTCCAAACACCCCTAGCCCTGTTGGTGAACCGTTTCCAAGCGCAGCCCGGCGAAGAAAACGAATAAAAGAAGTTATTAATTATGTGATATCATAAAATTCACGAATGTTGCCGATATAGTGTCGTAATGATTAGAATTACCGCTGGAGAATCATCTGCATGTCCTTCCACGACTCAAAGGGTTTATGTTTCGAATCCATGACTAGTACACGCCCTTTGTCAGGTTGAATGATTAACAGAATATAGTGGAAGTTGCGCATGCATAACTAATCAATTATATACTTAACGTCGAGTAAGCGAAATAGAAAGTGTATACAAGACAATAACACTCACTCGAAGTTGTAAGAAAATAGTATTTCTCTTCTGGTTTCTTGAAACCTTAACGCGAGTACGATATTATCCTCCGTATCCTGGGGGTTTGTTTTGAGATTAGCTTGATGAACCCAATATGGGTAAATGAACCCAATGTCATAGATTTGTCCTCTACTGGATTCGAGAATCTTCATTTTGTATATTATAGTATGATTATATATATGCAATAAACGAGGTGAGATAGCTAGAGACTAAATTAATTACAGAATTAGTACTTACAGACAATAGACACTGATGATCGATTTGTCCAAGGCGTCTTGATTGAATAATTGAAATAGTTCATCAAATTCAATGGATATCATGTCATCTATTTCTTTCCCATAATGCTTTGTTGTAACCCTCAGCATTATCCAGTTAGCCCCGGCCTTTGTGGCATGCATGTACCAGTTATGCAATCTTCGTATTTTTTTTGGAAGATTATTTACCTCCTCAGGTTTGACGAGAGGTTTGCTGTACTGGTATTTGTATGCTACTTCACCCATGGGGAAGTACTGTAACTGGGATAAGTAGTGGGCAATACTCATACCTTGAGCAGCGGCAGCTTCCCCGTATTGTGCAACTACATCTGGATCATACTGCTCTTCGGCCACATATTTGCTCGACCCCACATTGGTATGGGAAATCACCTTGAGAGGGGCGCAAGACTGTTTTGCTTGTTCTCCGAGCTGGGCAACAGATTTCCCGCTTGCATTAGTACTGCTCTTCGAGGCTTGTTGTGCCGCATGTGACTTGAGAATAGAACGATCATAGTCTTATGACAGCTTTGGCTCGCGTTGATGAAGAGTCTTTAGCATTTTGAACACTCGGGCTTTTTCTTCTTTGGTGCTGGGGAACTCTGGCTCTTTCGGCCGCCTCAGCTTAACGAAAAACTCTGTCGTTTCCGCATCAACAATAGTCGTAGTCTCCTCTTCAGTACAGTCATAAGCTCTCTTGGGAGGAACCTTTGGTACTTTTGGAAGAGGCTCTTGTTTATGTTTCGGTGATCGCTTACCACTACGCAGAGTAGCGGTGGTATGCTTATGCTTTTCATCCTGAGGTGTCGGCGATGGCTGCCGCGGCGATGGCGGCGAAGGATCCGGGTGAGGCGACGGAGCCGGGTGAGGCGACGAAGACGGCTGCCGCGGCGGCGACGACGACCTCGCTGGAGACGGGTGAGGCGGCGGTGAATATGGCCTTGGCGTGTGATTTGGAAGCACGATGCATTCCTTTGGCCATAGAATGGTGATGTTTGTTGCGTCTCCCTGTTCAGTCACATCCCCTTCACCTGCAGGGTAGTCAAGCTTCAAACCTTAAAAGGTGGGCATGATTTCATCCACCCCGACAACAGCGTAGCCCTATGGAATCAGACGACAATGGTAAGTTGGTGTGGGTCCAATTGGTAAGGCATAGTCGACCGCCACCTCATTGATATGTTCACAACTTTGACATGTAGCTCGCAGTGTGTCATCTGTGTGATATCATCCACTGGGTAGCCAACAGGAGCCATCGTCGGTGCACCATCGTGATCGTCATTGTCATCACCCGGGACCTGGGTGGAAGCAACACTGCTTTTTCGATTATTCGATAGGCGGGCAGCATCGAATGCAGGTTCTACCACCATGTGCTGTTGAGATGGGCCGGTAGTACCTTGCTGGCTAAGTGCGTTATTTTGATCTTGTTGTTGCTTTATTCGTTCTTCAATTATACGCATTCGCTCTTTCTGAATATCTGCTTCAACTTCCGCCTTGTCCTTTCTCCTCTTACGGCTTCTATCAGGATATTTCTTCATCTCTTCGGGAAACCCAGTGCTCCATGGTTTGGAGCCTATTGTGCCTCGTGTTCGTCCATCATGTTCCTTATTTCCAAGGGCGAGTGTGAGCTTATCATTCTCTCTATCGGGAATGAAGTCCCCATCTTTAACAGCCTTTACTGCGTTTCTCATCTTCTCGATTGGCAAGGGGTCTTCTTTATGTCGTATGTTATATATACACTTCCCTTACGAGTCCGACGTGCCCCCATGCCCGTAAAACCAATTCTTTGCACGTTCGATCCAATCGTCTGTCTCTAGGATGATCTTTTTAGCACGAAGTTCATCCTCAAATTTCTTCCACTTAGGAATGCCAGCCCTGTAGCCACCTTGCCCCATAGTATGGTGATACTTCTTGTTAGCAGCATTTAGCTTATTCGTTGCGGAAATTTTCTTAGCTTTTTCTGATGTCTTGTAATTCACAAACTCATCCCACAATGGTTTTATCTTCTGAAACTGAATCTTCTCAAATTCCGGAGTCTTCTCTTTCACGACATAGTCAAGGTGCAATCTTTTCTTCCAGTTGGTGAAACACTAGGCCATCTTCTTCATAGCCCAATCCCTGACCTTCATCTCCATGGCTCGCGCATGTTCTAAGGCGTCCTCAACTAGATCCTCCGCATTTGGATCCAGCTCTATCTTCGGTAGTTTGAAATTAACCATGAGCCTCTTCCACATTAAATCTTTGGCCATGGTAGGGAGAAATAAGACGTTCCCTTTTCTTCCACATCAGCAGGCCTATTCCAATTTTGAATGGTGGTCGGGATGAAGTCCCTAACGATTACTCCGCATTGTGCCACAAATTTGTTTGCGACAACTTCGGGAGCCGTCAGTTTGCCGTCTTCACCTATATCTTTGATCCTGAACCTCTCATGGTCTTCCAACTTTTTGGTTGGGCCTCGTCCGCTCTTTTCAGTAGATTTGTTTGATCCGGAGGGCTAAAAGAAGAAAGATTGTCGTTACTATCTCTATATATATAGTATATGATTAATTAATGAATTAATTATATTACATGCACCTCGCCGGAGCGGTCGTCTTCTCGATCATACAAGGCATTGCGGAAGGCATCACCTTCAACCTCAAACAAGTCGTCTCTTTCGGCAAAAAGAGGATCACCCTCACCGGAGTTGTTCAGAAACATCGATACATCTAAATTTTCTTCCCCGCGGATCACACCTTGGATCAACTCTTCCTTTTCTTCGTCTCTGTCGTGTGGGTCCATATTTTCTGCATAGGTGGAAAAACGGATAAGTCAAAGAGGCTAAGGGAGAATGTTAGGTAGGGTGTTGAGAGATATAAACCCTAATTCGGAGAAACCCTAATATATACATACACAATAATAAAAATGAAGAGAAACCCTAAACCTAGCTACAAAAAGGAAACTATGTGGTAGATAGGTAACTCTAGCTACTGACAAAAGACCACAATGGAATCATATGCATCATAGCGATAAAGTAGATACTTTGTAATAGGTTTAGAATGAGAGGCTACGCTTGCCCTCGGGCTCGGATCCTATCGTGAAGAACCAATACCGGAAATAAAGGCGACAATTCAAGACATGGCATAATGCAATGCGCAAACAATATGTATGACATGTCTGATTAGATAATACGCGTAACCATAATGCATGTCGATTTAAGAGGGTTCGGAATGCCCTGGCAAAGGTGCATCGTCAAACTCACATGTATATGAGGGTTATCGATGTTTTTCCACCGTGGAGGGGTGCGCTGGAAAGAGCGTGACGAGGGGAACCACATAGTGGCGGCGCCGCCCCTTTAGGGTCACCGGAGCGAGGCCTGTGACGAGCGGCGGCGACGGAGCACACAAATGAACGACGTGTGACGGCTACGAAGATCTAGGAGGTAAACGGAGGGTGCGCCCTGAGCACCAGAGGCTCACCATGGTGCTCGACGTGGGGTCGTGGAATCTAGTCGAGGCCGGAGGCGAGCTAATCGATGGCGGCGAGATTTGTCGGGGTCGGGGCTTGATTCCTTTAGTGGGACGAAACAGGGGACCGAGGCGGAGCTGCTGGCACCACCAGATGGTCGAGGGGAGCCAGGAAAGGCGGCGACGGCCGGCTAGGGTTTGGCCAGAGAGGGAGAGAACACACGCGAGGGGGAGAAAGAGGGAGAGAACACACGACGATGCACGGCGGCGGACAGAGGTGACGGCGGTGCGGCCGGCGACGTCTCCCTGTGCGCGCGCGTCGGGATCATATGAAATAAAATAATCATCAACTAAAAATCATCACTACTGCGTGCGCGCGTCGGGATCTACATCATCTAAATATACACCTAAATCATCTAACAACTATACACCTAAAAACTAAATAATATATACATACACCTAGAATAATATACACCTAAAATCATATATAATACACCTAAAATAATATATGCATACACACACCTAAAATCTACATATATACATCTACACATGTCAAAAAAAAAATACATCTACATGCATGCATATATACACAGTAAAGGAGCCCTTCTCTCGGGTGGTACCGGCGGGCCAGGCGGTCGGGAAGGAGAGGAGAGAGCGTGGGCCGGCTCGACACGGCAGCGTGGCGGAGCGTGTGGCGAGGACGACGGAGACGGAGGGCGCGTGGTCGGAGACGGAGACAGAGGCGACGGCGTTGACGATGACTGCGGGCGTGAGCAGCCTGTCGGCGTCGTGGGGATTAGGGGCGGCGTCGTCGATGAAAGCAGAGAAGAAGCAGAGAAAATAGATGGGGAAGAAGAAGTGGCGCGCAAGTTATAAAGGAGGTGGTATACGTCCCGGTTGGTGGCTCCAACCGGGACTAAAGGGTCATACGTCCCGGTTGGAGCCACAAACTGGGACGTATACTCCACTTTTTTTCATCAGCCTAAGGGGGGCGCGCAGGGTCTTTACTCTCGGTTGGTGGCTCCAACCGGGACGTATGATCCTATTTTCAATTTTTTTACATGAATTTTCTCTCTATTCACACCTTATTTTTTATTTTGGGGTTTAAATTTGTAATGTTTTTTAAATGATAATTACTTTAGAATTTGGAAAAACTTTAAACATAAAAAGTGTTTGAATTTGAATAGCTAATTCAAAACCATTTTCTGTTTTCAAAAATAATTAATGTAACCATTTAAACTATGAACCATTTAAAATTAAAAATAAATTAACTTATATTTTTTGAATATTAATTTGTAATTTTGAAAAACTTTAAACATAAAAAGTGTTTGGATTTGAATAACTAATTCAAAACCATTTTATATTTTTAAAAATAATTAATGTGACCATTTAAAATTAAAAATGAATTAACTTATATTTTTTGAATATTAATTTGGAATTTAGAAAAACTTTAAACATAAAAAGTGTTTGGATTTGAATAACTAATTCAAAACCATTTTTTATTTTTAAAAATAATTAATATAACAATTTAAAATTAAAATGAATTAACTTATATTTTTTGAATATTAATTTTAGAAAAAATTTAAACATAAAAAGTGTTTGGATTTGAATAACTAATTCAAAACCATTTTCTGTTTTTAAAAACAATTAATGTATAGGTCATTTTGCCATCGCCATGGAGCTCCCACCCCCACCTTAGCCCCAGCCGCCCACCCCTCTTTGCCGACGATCTCCCTTGTCGGTCACCATCCCCACAATCTGATCCAACCAATCAATCCTCCTCTTCTCCCCCTACACATCCATACCCAATTCAGATCCCCTCCCACCACTTTGCCATCACTTTCTAGTCTCCATTTGTTCTCTGACTGTCCTTCTCTTTGGTTTTGAACATGATGCCCTCGGATCCTTATGCTGATCCCTCCTCGATCATTCACCGCTTAGATTTTGGCCGGGTCATCTATTCAGATCTAAGGTTCGTAACAACTTCTCGACCCCTGTTAATCCAGTTTCATCATCCAATGGATTCTCTCTGGTTGTCTCATTTGGTCGGGCTACATTCGATCTGTCATTGATCAACGTGAGCATTGCCCTCTCGGCATGTTTGGGTGCTGATTTCAAAGAATTACGGTCACACCACTGCGAGGAAGGGTCTTCCTTTTCGATGTCTGCTCTAAGGCAGTGGGTTCCATGGTTACTAAACTGAGATCTCATGCATGTAATGACTTTACCTGCTACTTTGATCTACGGGGCCATGGCGGTCCTAATTGGGAACGTGAGGAAAAACTATGGTACTCTGAACAGGAGAAGGAATGGACGATGGTCCGACCCAGAAACAAACATCAAACCAACACTACCCCTGCTACAGGATCACTCTATCGTCCGCGACCAACCAGGGATCAGACTTCTACTCATCATCAAAGGTATGATCCTCACCAGAGCACTGTTGTTAATTTTTTGACTGGTGCAAATTTGATTCCAATTGGCCTCCGTAGATCATATGCGGATACTGTCAGATCTGAATCTATACCCCATGATCGACTTTCTCGCACACAGTTAGTTCAGTTTGCTACCTCCGATTTGAATTTGAATCCCCCGGTGGAGGACATCCCACCTAATGCAGATATTGTCCTTCAAAGCCCAACTTCTGATGGGCATTTTGCTACCAATCAAATTATAAATCAATCCATCTCCTGTACGAAATGTCTGGGCATAGACCACCTGATTAGTTCGTGTTCGAACAAGATTCGCTGCAGAGTTTGTTATCATTCGGTCACATTGCTAGGAGCTGTTTATCCTACCGTAATCGTAGCAGATTCTACTGGAGAAAGATTAACCGCTCCCAATCGGTTTGGATGAAAGTTGTTAGTGATCTTGGATCGGACTACATAACCCCTGATAAACCCCCTTTTTCGATCTCTTCTGTTTTGCACCGTTTCTGATACTCCATCTACCCAAAACCAATCTCCTCCCGCGGTGTTCCTTGCGATGGCAAACTACGACGTTGACCCCTACCCCCATGTTCCTGCGGGGATGGTATCCATCCATCCTAGCCCGCTTCGCACGCAGCGCGGCTATGTTGTCCTTGGTGGGGATATTCCCCTGTACGCCGATGACTGGGCCATCGCCACGACCGTTCCAGACTTGATCCAGAACCACTTCGAGATTATCAGAGGTATGATTGAGAACCACATGCAGCAGCTGGGACTTGCACTTAGATCAATGTCAATGTGTTCCGTGGGATCTGCTTTAGTTCGCTTTGCCACTGTTACTGACCGTGATGCTGCTATCAATCTTAGTCCACACTTCCTAGAAGATTCTGTCCTGCGTTTTGTAGAACAGGATAGAGGTATCAACAGGCGTGCCACTCTGATGACACACGTTGTTTGGGTTATGTTGCTTAACTATCCTCATGAATGCTGGGAAGTAGAAACAGTGATCAAAACCTTTGTGCCTTATGGTAGGTTCCTAGTTTGGAACAAAGATTTATCCAATAAAGCTAGGATCCTGGTGAAAATTAGATCCTATAATGTGGACACTTTACCTATGAGTGTGGTGGTGCTGAGAAACCTTACAGAAGATGGGAATACTGACTCATGGACATGCCCTCTGGTGTATTAGCTAGACAGGGGGTGTTGCTGGTGATGAGGACCCCTTCCACCTAATGGAGGCAATCCTCACCCTTTGCCTGTCAATCATGCTGGATTTTGGCACGATCAGCAAGTGCATGAGGAACAGGATGAGATGCATGTTGAGATTCCACAACAGAATTTGCCCCATGGTAATGCCAATGCTGCTCCTGCTGCCAACAGGGAGGAATTTGACAACAACCACATTGAAGTCTCTACACCCAACCAGTTATCCAGTCAGTTTGGAAACACACATGATAATGCTGCTATGGATCCTTATACTGCTCTTAATGCTCTTATTAATAGTCTGGGTTTTTTTGAGAATGCAGCTCAAATTCTTCCTCAGCTTGGTGGACACAACATCTCATCTGCTTGCTGTAACATTGTGGATACACATGGACCTAATGGCATGGTCAGAAAGGTAACTTTAGAGTTCGACACTGCAATCTCTAATGGCCCGGTGGAGGACAACTCACTTTATGCAGTCTCTGATGGCCCCCTCCACAGCCCACAATTCAACTTGCAGACAACTCTGAAACTCTTGTTAATGAGATCTCCCTGCCTAGCAACACTCCAAAACATAAAAAACAGAAGAAGGCACCAGAGATGTCTCCTTGGTTCGTCGCAGCAACCGTATTGCTGGCAAAGCAGCTGGCTACTATGACCAGCAGAGTGCTATGGAGGCTGGAGCTGAGATGACAGAGAACTTTCCCTCTGGGAAGGAGGTGACAACTGAAGGAAACATCAACCTGAACCTCGCTCCACAATTTGAGGCAATTATCATTGATGGAACTGCTACTGCTCATCCTCACCTTCCCATGGAAACCCTCCAGGCTATTGGTACTAGCCATTGTCAGATGCCTCTTAAAGATGTGTCTGAAGATGTCTGGGACAGGAGAAGATCCCAAATCTGTCCAGTTATCCTTAGGCTTTATACTTTCATCAACTATCAGCCACCATTATGTCATTTATTACCCCCTCTTATTTCATTTGTCTATCTAGAACTATGTGTGTTTTTTCCATCTGAACTATATATTAGTGGCATCATTTGTAATTCTCTGCAGTGTGTTTGGATGATGGTTTTAGTTGTAATCTGTTATCTTTTACTTGTCTGGAAGCTTATGACTGCCTGTATTTCCTGTTGTTATATGCATCATGAGATCAGTACCTGGTCTCTAATCACCAAGCCCAATTTGTCTCCCAATGAATAGTCACAACATAAACTTGAATATGATGGATTGGAACATTAGAGGGATAAACTCACATGACAGATGGAATGATATTCTTGACAAAATCAATGAAAGCAATTGCAATGTCTTATGCATGCAAGAAACCAAAAGAGAAAAATTTGATAGCAATTATTTGAGAAATTTTTGCCCTAGAAGAATGAATCAGTTTGCATACTCTCCCTCAGTTGGCAATTCAGGAGGGTTAATCATTGTATGGAATGGCAATGCATTTAATGGCAGGACTATAGATCAATCTGCCCACCACATCACTGTTGAACTCACATGCACCTACAGTAATCAAATCCTCTTTGTAACTAATATTTATGCCCCCTGCAACCATGAAGGAAGACAAGAATTTGCACAATGGTTTTCCAAATTGATTCCTCCACTTATGAATTATGGATCATAATGAGTGATTTCAATCTCATCATAAGTAATGAGAACAGAAGTAGACCAGGGGGTAACAACAATAATATGCTATTATTTAATTCTCTCGTCCAACATCATGATCTTGAGGAGATCCCTCTAAAAGGAAGGAACTACACATGGAGCAACATGCAAGACAACCCTCTTTTGGAATAATTGGATTGGATTTTTACCTCTCACTCTTGGACAACTACTTTTCCAAATACTCTAGCCTCCCCAATGTCACATCTGGGTTCTGATCATATTCCCATTTTGATTCAAATCAGTACCATTCTTCCTAAATCTAATATTTTCAGATTTGAAGAATATTGGCTAGAATTTGAAGGATTCTCTGAAACAGTGGAAAATTGCTGGAAAAACAATGGCTGGTATAAAAACACTGCACAAGATATCACTGCCAGATTCAAGTCATTAAGGCAAGGCATCAAGAAATGGAGCAAGAACCTATCAAGGCTTAATGCAATTATCAGGAACTACAGTTATGTCCTTGCATTATTTGATGGACTTGAGGAACAGAGAACTCTATCTATTATGGAAAAGAACTTCAGAATAGAACTCAAAGCTCACTATGCTAAACTTCTTGAAGCTAAACGATTGTACTGGAGAACGA
The DNA here is from genome assembly GCA_030063025.1 of Avena longiglumis. Lineage (NCBI taxonomy): Eukaryota > Viridiplantae > Streptophyta > Magnoliopsida > Poales > Poaceae > Avena > Avena longiglumis. The sequence goes on from CP125979.1 coordinate 1,412,985, forward strand.
GGGCTAATATAATATGGTCCAAACTAGGTGATGAAAACACCAAGTTTTTTCATGCCATTACCACAAGAAACTACAGACACAATCATATTTCCATGCTGAAATCTAATGATGATGTGGAAGCCACTAATCATGACCAAAAAGCTGCTATTTTATGGAACTCTTTTAAAGATAGACTGGGAAAGTCTGAACATTGTGAGATGCAATTCAACCTTCAGCAAATGATCTCTCCCTTTGAATTATCTGAATTAGAGAAGCCATTTACTAAGGAGGAGATAGATGATATTATCAAGCATATGCCTAATGACAAAGCCCCAGGACCTGATGGTTTTAATGGCCTTTTCATGAAAAAATATTGGCATCTTATGAAACAGCAATTTTATGATTTATGCAATGCATTCTATGATGGTGATCTTGATTTGCACAGTACGAACACTGCCTATATTGCACTAATCCCAAAGATCCCGTGCCCTAAAAAAGCATCTGACTTCAGGCCCATTTCTCTTGTTACTATGGCTATGAAAATCATCACCAAACTCTTGGCCAACAGATTGCAAGACAAAATCATCCCTATGCTCCATAAAAACCAATATGGATTCATTAAGCCCAAAACTATTCAGGATTGCCTATCTTGGGACTTTGAATATCTTCACATATGCCACAAGTCTAAGAAGGAAATCATTATCATTAAATTAGATTTTGAGAAAGCATTTGACAAAGTGTAATACAAGGCTATTATTACCATGTTAAAACATCTGGGATTTGGAGAGAGATGGATTAAATGGATTAGCAATATACTGTACAGTGCCTCAACCTCTGTTATCATCAATGGTGTCCCTGGAAAGAAAATTGTTTGCAAGAGAGGAGTTTGACAAGGGGACCCATTATCCCCCTTATTATTTGTCACCACTGTTGAGCTCTTACAAATAGTTGTCAACTTTGCATGGGAGGAAGGTCAGATTAACCTGCCAATTGGTGAATCATTTGAACAGGCATACCCCATCATACTTATGCTGATGACACACTCCTCATCATGCCAGCTGACCCCATTCAGATCCATAATTTGATGGTTATTTTTCAGAAATTTACTTTGTCCACTGGACTGAAGATTAACTATAGCAAGTCCTCCATTGTCCCAATTAACATCACTGATCAGAGATGCTCAGAGCTTGCCAATATTTTGGGATGTAAATGTGAGTCTATGACTTTTACTTACCTTGGCCTACCTATGGGAACCACTAAACCCAGAGTCGATGACCTTATGCCTATGATCTCAAGAGTTGATAAAAAATTATCAGGAATTTCTCACCTACTCGCATACAGCTCCAGGCTGGTGGCAATCAAGGCTATTATCTCTGCTATACCTAATTTTTCTATGTGTGCCCTCAGGATCCAACTTTCAGGCATTGAACACATAGACAAAGTCACTAGGATGTTCCTTTGGCATGGGAAAGACATTCACAAAAAAGGTAAATGCCTTGTTTCATGGGACAAAGTATGTCTGCCCAAATTTGCTGGCGGGCTTGGAGTTATGAACCTGAAAGAATAGAATAAAGCTCTGATGATAAAAAACCTATACAAATTCTATAACCAGCATGACATCCCCTGGGTGGATCTTCTTTGGAAAGCATATTATCAGTTCAGAAGGCTACCGAATATTCACTGCGCCAAAGGATTGTTCTGGTGGCGAGGATGTGTGGCTCTTCAAGAATCATTCAAGCAGCTTACCAATATTAAGGCTGGAACTCGCAATACCATCTTATTCTGGCTTGACCAATGGCAGGAACAACCACTAAAATCACTGTTTCCTCACCTTTTTTCTTTTGCAAAGGATAAAATTATTACAGTACAAAGAGCAGTCGAGATTTGGCAAGATGACATCTATAACATGTTCAACATTCCCCTATCCATGATTGCAGTTCAGCAATGCAACGCCCTTTGTCAGATTCTGCAGTAGCACATCTCTAATCAAACTGGCAGCAGCAGCACAACTCTAATCAAAGGTGCTTCCCAGGTAATTGCAGGAAATACCCTACTAAAAAGGTATACCTTGCCTTAATCAATGCCCCAGTTTCCCCAGACCCATTTAAATGGATATGGAAGTTGGCTTGTCTCCCAAAGCAGAAATTCTTCTTCTGGCTGCTTCTTCAAGATAGACTGAATACCAAGGCACTTATGGCCAGAAAAAACTTTCATGTTGAATCCAAATATTGTGTCTTATGTGATGACCAAGTTGAAGAAGCAATGATCCATATGTTCTTTGGATGTGACTTCAGTCAGATCTTTTGGTGGAGATTGAGTCAGGAATGGGATATTGATCTTGGTATTATTGACATGCTTCTTGAAGCAAAAGAAAGAACCGACAACTGTTTCTTCAAAGAAACCATGATTACTGGCTGCTGGAGCCTATGGATTCACAGGAATAATATAATTTTTGATAATGAACCTAGGGATATTGAGCAATGTTACACTTGTTTCAAAAACTCTATTAGTCTGGTTAGGCATAGGATCAAACCCAGCCTAAAGGAGGGCATGCTGACTTGGATATACACATTGTAATTTCCTCATTTGATCTCCCTCCCTTTGTAAATACTCCACCCATGTACCTCCCCTTTATATAATGAAAAATCTGACACTATGGGGGTCTTCCCCACTGTTATTGTCAAAAAAAAAAACAATTAACGTAACCATTTAAAATTAAAAATGAATTAACTTATATTTTTGAATATTAATTTGGAATTTAGAAAAACTTCATACATAAAAAGTGTTTGGATTTGAATAACTATTTCAAAACCATTTTCTGTTTTTAATTTGGATTTGAATTAACTTATATTTTTTATATATTAATGGGCGGGAAGAAAAGGACGGGAAATAATGGGCGGGAAGAAAATTTTATTACGATATAACTGGAATTAAAGTACATAACGCAACTAACACTAAGTTACATAAAACACGACTGAAGATTAAGATACATAGAAGAACTGAAAATTAAGATACATGGCCAGATTAAGTCACAATCGACCGAACTTGTTTTGCAATGTTGGAGTGATTCAGTCATGCTCCTGCCTACACCTGTAATACTCGCCACTATAGTCGCCGTACTCGCCGCGGTCTTCGTCGGGGTCACCGTAGTTGAACCTTGAAGGCTGAGTACGAGTGGGCTGGACTTGAGGGTAGCGCAGGCAGGAGTTAGAGTCGGCAGCCGTGTCCTAGGCCATGACGCTCTGGAGAGTCTGGCCGTGCCACCACAGCCGACGGACGGCCTCGTTGAAGTTCGGAGGAGGTGGGCTGTCCTCCTCGTGCCTGGCGAGCGCCCTTTCATGCCGATCCCCGAAGAAGGCTTCCCAAGTCAGGAAATAGTCGGGATGCCAGCTGGGATTCCTCCGCTGCTCCGGCGTGAGCTCGGAGTAGTAGTGGTTCCTGATGGCCATCCGGCGCGCCACACCTAGAGGGACAGGAGGAACCGGCACTCCTCGGCTCGGCAACCGGCCAGCGACGTGAGGCGAGTAGTTCGAGAAGAAAGAGCCTCCGCCTCCCTAGGGGTTAGTCGTATGGTGGAAGCCATGGGAAAGAGTGATGAGGTTGTAGATATGAGTCTAGAGATGTGCAATGACAATGGAGGCCAATCCTACATATATGTATTGATAAATGGCGGGAAGAAAACTGTAGGAAGAAATGGCGGGAAAAAAACTGCGGGAAGAAATGGCGGGAAGAAAAATGGCGAGATGATACGGCGGGAAGAAACTAGGGTTTAGGGTTTAGGATTTAGGGTTTTTGAAGGTTTTTTCGAGACATGATCAATATACCGTGATTCAGCAAACTATGCCGTGATTCAGCCCATAACATCGGTCATTTGGACCGAAAGCCATGAAACCTCGAACATGATAGGTCATTTTGTGAAGGTTTTTTCGAGACATGATAAATATACCAAGTCAGGTATTTTTCCTTGCCACTATGTCACATAATATGACACCACATGAAGGATTTACATTGTTCGGATTTTTTTTGAATTTCTTATGCCCGTTTTGAATTTTTTGAATTTCTAATTATGGTCGAACCGGCGTGCATGAAGATAGGGGACGAGCATCGTTAGAACTTGCATTAGATCTCTGAAGAAACCACATATTGCGAGTCTAAAAATGATTTTTCCAAAAAATCACGGGCGTTAAATCATGTACCTGTAGTAAAAACCGGACCCACTTCCTACCGATTTGGCAGACATTTGTCTTTTTTACCCAGGATGGACGAAAAGGTTTGAGATGCACTAGTAGAAAACAGGCCATCCGTTCGCGCCCCCTCAGAGCATTAGTCCTGGTTGCGCCACCAACCGGGACTAATGCTGGCACGCGTCCCGGTTCGAGCGGGCACGGGGCCCGGAGGCATGCGTCCCGGTTGGTAACGGGGCATACGTCCCGGTTGGAGCCAGCAACCGGGACTAAAGGTTTGGCCACATCCACGTGGCGTGGCACACACCTTTAGTCCCGGTTGGTGGCTCCAACCGGGACGTATGCTCCCGCCCTCTATAAATGCAACGCCCCAGCCCCCTCTGCCTCCACTCTGTTTTTTCTCTTGGTGGAAGGTGTGAGGGGTGTGCTAGTTTTTTCTCCCCTATGCATGCATTCAAGGTGTTTGATGAAATGTTTGAGTGAATAATCCCGTTCAATTTCTCATAGAACAAAAATATAGAAGGTGTCCGAGACGCACTTGAGCTTTCTCCTCTTTATTTCCCTCGATCGAGGTTAGCAATCTTATATTTTCTCTGTCATTGATACAATGCATGTGTCGATGTGAATTGGTCATTTCACTATTTATGATGTCCTATTTTTTGATAAACTTACTTATATGATGCAGATGAACGGTCGGGAATGGATGTACGGTGACCGGCGCGTAGCCGGGTATATGGAAGGCATGGATAAATTTATCGATGTGGCTACGGAAAACAAAGAGAATGGTTTTATACGTTGTCCATGTGTTCAATGTCGGAACAACAAGGAGTACTCTTCCTCGAAAATCATTCGCGGCCACCTGATTATGAAAGGTTTCATGCCCAACCATAATTGCTGGACCAAGCACGGGGAAAGAGGGGTTATGATGGAAGATGGTGAAGAAGAAGATGATGATAACAACTATCATCATATGTTTCTGAATCTGAGATCTTGCAATGGAAGACAATGGAGAGGAAATAGGTGAAGAACGGGCATCAGATGAGCCCGCTGATGAACTTGGTAGGGTCATTTCTGATGCAAAGCGAGACTGTGAAACAGAAAATGAGAAGTTGAAGTTAGAGGGCATGTTAGAAGATCACAAGAAATTGTTGTACCAAAATTGTGAAGATGGCAGCACAAAGCTCGGTACCACAATGGAATTGTTGCGATGGAAGGCAGAGTGTGGTCTAATTGACTCCTCATTTGAAAAGATGCTAAAAATAATGAAGCCGAAGTTTCCAAAACATAATGAACTTCCCGAGAGTACCTACGAAGCAAAGAAGACTCTCTGTCCTCTAGGATTAGATGTGCAAAAGATACAAGCATGCATTATTGACTGCATCCTCTACAGCGGTAAGGAGTATGAGAATTTAGATAAATGCCCGGTATGCAATGCGTTGCGGTATAAGATCAGACGAGATGACCCTGCTGATGTTGAGGGAGAGCCCCTCCGGAAGAGGGTTCCTGCTAAGGTTATGTGGTATGCTCCTATAATACCAAGGTTGAAACGCATGTTCAGAAACAAAGAGCATGCCAGGTTGTTGCGATGGCACAAAGAATACCGTAAGAAAGATGGGAAGTTGAGACACCCTGCTGATGGGTCACAGTGGAGAAAAATCGAGAGAGACTTCCCAGACTTTGCAGGTGATGCAAGGAACTTATGGTTTGGTCTAAGTACAGATGGCATGAATCCTTTTGGGGAGCAGAGATGCGATCCACAAAGACTGGCCGTGACTCTATGTATCTACAACCTGCCTCCTTGGTTGTGCATGAAGCGTAAGTTCATTATGATCCCAGTGCTCATCCAAGGCCCGAAGCAACCGGGCAACGACATTGATGTGTACCTTAGGCCATTAGTTGAAGAACTCTTACAGTTGTGGGGCAAACCAGGTGTACGTGCGTGGGATGAGAACAAATAGGAGCCATTTGATCTACGAGGGTTGTTATTCGTAACCATCAATGATTGGCCTGCTCTTAGTAACCTTTCAGGACAGACAAACAAGGGATATAAGGCATGCACACACTGTTTAGATAAGACTGAAGGTACATATTTGCATAAATGCAAGAGGGTTGTGTACCTGGCGAATCGATGATTTCTTCCGACCAATCATCCCGTAAGAAAGAAAGGCAAGCATTTCAAAGGTGAGGCAGATCACCGGAAGAAGCCTGAACTCCCTGCTGGTGATGATGTATTTGGTATGGTTAAGGACATAGAAGTAATCTTTGGAAAGGGTCCCGGTGGTCAATCAGTTCCGAACGACGTCGCTACAGGACACGCACCCATGTGGAAGAAGAAATCTATATTTTGGGAGCTGCCATATTGGAAAGTCCTGCGTGTCCGCTCTTCAATCGACGTGATGCACGTGACGAAGAATCTTTGCGTGAACCTGCTAGGATTCCTAGGCGTGTATGGGAAGACAAAAGATACACCAGAAGCACGGGAGGACCAACAAATTATGAAAGACCCAAAGAACATGCATACACATAACAAGACGGATAAAGGGCGTCACTTAAGTCGTGCCAGCTATGCTCTTACCAAAGCAGAGAAGGAAATCTTTTTTGAAGTCCTTTACAGTATCAAGGTGCCGTCGGGCTTCTCATCTAATATAAAGGGGATAATAAATATGGCAGAGAAAAAGTTCCAAAACCTGAAGTCTCATGACTGTCACGTGATTATGACGCAGTTGCTTCCGATTGCATTGAGGGGGCTTCTACCGGAAAATGTTCGGGTACCCATTGTGAATCTGTGTGCATTCCTCAATGCAATATATCAGAAGGTAATCAATCCATATATTCTGCCAAGGTTACAGAAGGATGTGGTACAATATCTTGTTAGTTTTGAATTTGTGTTCCCACCATCCTTCTTCAATATTATGATGCATCTCCTGGTTCACCTAGTGGAAGAGATTGCCATTCTCGGTCCGGTATTTCTGCACAATATGTTCCCCTTTGAGAGGTTCATGGGAGTCTTAAAGAAATATGTTCATAACCGTGCTAGACCAGAAGGAAACATCTCCAAGGGATATGGAACAGAGGAGGTCATTGAGTTTTGTGTTGACTTTATTCGACACAAGCCGCTTGGTGTTTCTGACTCGCGGCATGAGGGAAGACTAAGTGGAAAAGGCATGCTGGGAAAGAAAGCAATGATATGTAGGGACGGGGATTCTTTCACTAAAGCACACTACACAGTTCTACATAATTCCACCTTGGCAGCTTCGTATATCGAGGAACACAAGAATATTGTACGCTCCAAAAACCCGGGGAAGCCTGAATCATGGATTACAGATGAACACATGAAGTCTTTCGGTGGTTAGATGCAGACACATCTCTTGAATGACACCACTGTTGGAGATCATCTATACTTGTTTGCCGCGTCACCATCTTCTACTGTATTGAATTTCCAAGGGTACGAAATAAATGGGAATACATTCTACACGATCGCCCAAGAAAAAATGAGCACCAACCAAAATAGTGGTGTCCGCTTTGATGCAATAGACGAGAATGGACAAAAGGACACATATTATGGTTACATAGAGGAGATATGGGAACTAGACTATGGAGTCTCTTTTAAGGTCCCTTTGTTTCGCTGCAAATGGGTCAACCTGAATGGGGAAGGGGTAAAGATAGACCAGTTGTACGGAATGACAACAGTGGATCTCAACAATCTTGGTGATAGAGATGAACCATTCGTCCTAGCCAATGATGTGTCTCAGGTTTTCTATGTGAAGGACATGTCCTCCAGACCAAAAAAAAGGAAAAAATATGCAAACGAATACATCATATGATGAGCCAAAGCGTCACATAGTTCTTTCAGGGAAAGAAACATCGTGGGAATCGAGGACAAGACAGACATGTCAGAAGATTATAATAAGTTTGATGAAATTCCGCCCTTCACAGTGGCCACCTAAGCATTCCGTTAAGTAAAGAAGATGCTCCATGGTTACGTCTGAAGCGATCATAAGGAAGGACATATGCCAAAGTTCATGCTCATATTATGTAACACTAGTTCATGTCTTTCGCGGTTTGTGGCTTGACGAAGGATATCTTTTCGGTTTGTGGCTTGACCGGGACTATATATAGGCCTTTAGTCCGGTTTTGTAGTCTCGATTTTAATATTAATAAATGTCTTGAGTGTTAGTCCCGTTTTGTGGCTGGATCGGGACTATGAAGAAGTTGTCCCGATTCGTACTTACCATTAAGATCTGATCTCCAAACACGCGCGGTCACATATTAGGGAGTGCCTCTATGACCAGTTTCTTGGAGATCTTGGGAGGATGGATCCGGCATCTCCCTGAAACTGGTCGTAGTGGTGTGCCTGCTCTCGAAAACCATCTTGAAGCTTGTACTTCTCTAACTAGATCAATACACCTAGGAGCTAACTAATTTCACATATTAGGAGTGCACCATGATTTCTCGGAGATCTTGGGAGGGCTGGGCTCGTCGGCATCTCCACACGGGTCGTAGTAGTGTCCTGCTCTCGAAAACCATCTTGCAGCTTGTAACTTCTCTAACTAGATCAATACGCCTCGAGCTAACTAATTTCACATATTAGGAGTGCCTCTATGACGATTTCTCGGAGATCTTGGAGGCCCAGGCTCACGACATCTCCCTAAAACTGACTGTAGTGGTGTCCCTGCTCTCGAAAACCATCTTGGAGATGCCTCAAACTGGCTGGAGGACTGGACTCGCAAGGATGCCTATGTTGGATATATGCCCTAGAGGCAATAATAAATGTAGTTATTATTATATCTTTGTGTTTATGATAAATGTTTACATTCATGCTATAATAGTATTAACAAGGAAACATTGATACTTGTGTGATTTGTAAACTTATTTTGAAGTCCCTAGTATAGCCTCTATACTTCAATAGCTTGTTGGTTGATCTAATGATTGTGGTTTCCTATCATGAACATTGAGATGTTATCAACAATTCGTCCACTTCACCCATTTAAATGGGCCAAGCCCAACAATTCAATACATTTATGCTTATGTTTCCTAATTTTGTCTCAAAGAACATGGGCCAAATCCAACGTTTCAGCCTGTTTGTTTTATGCCTTGGCCTTTTTATAGTCCAATTGTTTTCTATTTTCAGCCTTTTTACAATCCATTTATTTCCAATTTTGGCCTTTTTGTCAATGGGTCACAATTGTCAGATTGTTCTACAATGGGTCTGAACTGTCAGGTGGGTCCCAATTGTCAGTTCATCTCATTTGTAAGGTTTTTTTTTCACGTCAAATGAATGGCCAATATACCAATTAGAAAGGAGAAAGAATACAAATGAAAATCTATAAATAACAGCCGAAATCGCTTTGTTACAGTATGATTGTCGGAATAGTTATAACACATGTAAAATTGCACAATTGACAATGCAGCCATCAAATATTTCATACCCTACAGTCTACAAATAAAACTCTCAGAAAGTACTAAAGCTAGCTACTCTTGAACATCATCAGCCTGTAGCGCTTATAAAAGACGGTTTGAATGGTGTACTAGGCCTTGAGCTTCTAAGCCTTCTCCTACATTTTAAACAGAAAAATTGCATTAGCACAATATTACATTCGCACAGATTTCACTTAGTTCCTATACTACTATAGGGAGATCAAATTCTGCATGAATTAGTTATTGTTCAAAGATGCAGCAATCAACTAACAACATGCTAAAGCCAGCCAGATGTAATTCCACCATTATCAAAAGCAAACTAGCTGCCAAAACAATTTCTTCTATTGTATCCATGATAGCTATGACCAGGTTACCCAATATACCAAATAAGTTATGATCAAATCTCCCATACGTGACTAAAACCATTTTGTGCAGAATTCGTTAGGAACTGGAAACGTGCTGAGAAGTATAGTCAATCAAGAAATAAAGGAACCGATATTTCTACTATTTCTATTTCAACAGCAGCACGAGTACAAAGCACTAAATGAAGAAAGCATGACAGGAGAAAGGGATCACAGGACTGAACCAAATTCCAGGACTAAACCAAATGCCAGCAGACACAAATGGCACAAGTAATATACAAAATAGTTCCAGGACTGAACCAAATTCCAGCCTTTCAGTGTGCTTCATCTACATCTAACATCACTAACAAAATAACAATTGAGGATGCCAAGCTTTTCTCACTCTAGATTTTTTTGTTTCCTAGCCTTGCTTCAGTTTATCTAGCTATCAACATACAAATTAAGGAGTACGAGAAAAATAGATCAGCGACATCGCAATCCTATTACCTTGAGAACCACTAGCACATGCATCTTACTACATGTACTTGTCGAGGAAGATCTAGCCGAAGAAGATCAGGTCAAGGATCCCCTTGAGGCGCATGGTGATAAATGAAGATGATGATCTAGTAAAGCAACAAAATAAAGGTTATAAGTTAAGCCTTTGTTAAACAAATAACACGCTCAAACAAGTTCTTGCAGATGAAACTATACTAGGACAAACAAACACGTCTAAAACTAATTAGACTTTCAAGCTTGTATCAGGCATACATGCAAGAGCTAATGTCCAGATGAATTAACAACCCAGGAAAAAAGCATGTGATCTTCCTTTCCATCAAAAAATGAAATCAATTTCAGACCATAAAGGTATACAGTCCATGCTACAAACAGGAAGCTTGTTTATTTCACAGGATACAACATAATATGTATATACAAATGAACAGAACACATGCAGAATTTACCCTCAAAAGGAGTTCATATAGGACAATACTAGGACATTTACATGGCAAACTAACAGGTAAATGGAGTGTCTCAAACAAAAGTAACAGATCAAATGAACATCCTGGAACATTTTACATTGTAAAAACTACAACATAAGCATATTCCTGCACCAACACATGAAAGCAGAGCAGCAAATTAATCTACTGGTTGATGAGTTCAGAATCATGGCAGCTAGAATCAATTGTTCAAACTAATCAAACTACTTCATAAAAACACCCATGACAAAATTGCATAGACAATCATTAAACAGAACCTCTAGAGGACAAACCCCAAACAAATTGTCCTAGGATTTAATTGATTCGTGGCTACATTTTTTCTCCACTAGCAACTTGGTCTCCTTCATTTCGTGCCTCCACCCATGCAGCAATAGGTTGTTGGTCCTACAAGAGAAAAATTGATTGCTCTCAAGCACGAACATGAGCACTTCTTGTTTTAAAATAACAAGAGCACTTGATGTGATGGGTTCAAGACGATGCATGTCTCACGCTTTGTACCAAAGACGTCAAGTCTACACATCGATCAGGTCCGAGAATTGACTCAGGGCTGCTAAGCTAGGTGCAGGCTTAACAACACAACACCACAACACTACCAAGTATACCATCAGATCAGCTATTTTTGCCAGGGTAATATGCCAAAAATACAGTGATATCTATCAAGAAAACTGCAGCATAAAACATGGTCCAGTACTACATGTACTGCACCTCTACTTCTTTTGGCATAAAATCAACCAAACATGTACAAAAAGCAATTTTTACTATTTAAACCAAAGAGAAGTCGGCCTCATCCATCACAAAACACCACAAACTGGGAGCTTATAAACAACACCAAGAACATATTTTGTATAACAGCACTTCACAGTGCCATGACCAAATCATAGTAACCACTACCACTAAAACTAACTAGAAATCATCGGCTAGACCCGTCACGACTATGATGACACTTCTCAGTGCCATCACAGAGCACACAGAGAAGAAACAAGGTGAACCCGAGGACTCACCTAAAACACAGAGATGTAGAACAAGGCAACCGATGCCACGGTTGTGGCCATCCTGCACGGACAGGATCCCGTGAAGTAGTCAACGTGTTGAAGCCAAGGAGCTGCAAGGCCCTTGTCGAGGCGAGGAGGCCACGACGGCCATCAGCACCGCAGACTGCTGGAGCCGTAATGGCCCCTCCAGCTCCGCTTCTCCGTCCTGCAAGTACAATGTGCATACTTAGTTGTAGTAATGACATGTTCACTACAAGCATATCGACATAACACAAACAAAAAGTTTAGAATGGCAAGCTAGCCACGAAAATAGTAGGTTGATTATTTTGAGAAGGCAACTAAATCGTAGTGATAAACAAACTACCTAGCTCAAGTGCCAAACTAGCTAGTTCATGATAAACAAAGCATGTAATGCATGACAAGAAAACCACAGTGTCATATCTATGCATCTCAAAGCAAGTGCACTCGCATTTTATTACCAAAAAAATGATAAACATGATGGTGCACAAGTGGTGATTACAGATCTGTTCCACAGTATAAGTAAACATTCAGCAAGAACTAATCCACCATACTAGTAAACAGGTTAAAAGGGAAAATAAAGAAAGTGACCATTTTATTGAAGTAATACCACTACCAAAGGATTAAATGTTCCATAGGACATATTCAGGTCTAGGATAAAGACATATGAAGAAGAGAGTGTTTCAAGTATAAATATATTAAGATCTTGCTTTACCTAGCAACTAGTAGTTGTTATAGAAAAAGTTGCATATATCATAGCAAATGTAGATATGTCCGCAACAATAATTGGCTTCCCATCTAGTAAGCCACGACATACCTCTATAATAATTGGCTTCCCATCTTTCATTACTTTCTTCAAATCAGCAGCCAAACCTAGTATGAGAACAATAAGCAGAAAAACCAAATAAGTGTCCGCGACTAATAGTATAACCTACACAAAAATTATTGAGGCACCTGGACCTAGTGCTAATACAATCAGATCATGGCATTGTTTACTAGGATATTGCAACACAATGGCATGCGCAATACATTGAGGCATCTAGTGTTAATATAAACTAAGCATGAGAATACATTTATTAAGTCGCAGAGCAGAAGATGGATATTCAGATAAATCATTGCAAAATCTATTGACTAGCAAGTGTTGCAACCAAGATTAAAAAAACTACAAGACATATCCATGCAAAGAACTTAAGAACATCTATTTTCATCTAGTTATCTCAAGAACAGGTTACACCCTACCTCCCGCAATTATAAGACAAGTATGGAATGACTCGATCATGTGACAATTCCCCAAACAACCGTGCAGAGACAAGTATGGAATGACTCGATCATGTTCTCAACCCAACAATATCCATCTGATTAGATTGAACAAGACAGGGAGGGCTTAGTTGTGGTGGTTGTGGGTATTGAGGAGGAGCGGAGGCAGGTGGCCCGCCGAAATCGAGGGCCTGAGCATGGCGCCTCCTTGCGGGCGTACGCTGGTGGCGCAGACCCTCTGTCGCATCCGGGCGTGGCCGCTCCTCGCCTCCTGGACAGATCCTCCAGTCCACCTCCTGCATCGGAACGGCTTCACCGCTTGCGCGCTCAAGTTGCACCGTCGCTGCTCACGCCGCAGCAGGTATAGGCAGTCGGACCACCGAACCGGGTAGAGGAGGGAGGGAGGGAGGAGGAGGGCATACGACACGAAGACGGTGCCGCCGAGGCCGAGGAGCGGATGGGGTCGTGGGCAACCCGACCGATGGAGGGCCTAATATCGGGGACCTCGTGCGGCGACACCGGCCCGCCACCACGACCCGTTCGGGCGCGACACACAGTGTCCCCACCGAGGAGCAGGATGGGGATCGCGGTGGCTGACAAGGACGAGGGAACGTCGGCGGAAGCCATCGTGCTCCAAACAACCAAGAACCTCTGTCTCTTGTCCGGCGTGGTGGCTCGCCGTGGCATCACAGTTCCTAGGGCGACCGCATCTATCGAGCGAGTGGCTAGGGTTTTCGTAGGTGGAGTTTGAAAAGAGAAGAAGTGGCGGCGGGGTATGAGAAGGGATTAGGGTTTGGGGGTCTGCTCGATCGATGGGTGGAGGGGTTTACGGAAATACCCGACCTCTTGATAAGTGCGTTGTAGCTGGATGTTTTAGTCATTTCAGGTGCAATTAATTAATACATGAATATAAAGTGACACGCAGACATGACATGTAGGCACAATTGTTGACGTGGCCAACCTCTTATTTTCTAATTTAGACGATATGACGATTTAAAATCGTCATATTGAGCTACCAATACCTCCCGAGATGTATTTACTGGGTTATGACGATTTGAGCTAATAAAACCATGACGATTTTAAGCAAGATCGTCGTAATTTTCTAAGGTTTTGAACCTCCTAAATAGCTTACGACCATTTAGTGCAAAATCGTCATAATTCTATGACGATTTTGTCCACAGTCACTATTAGAAGGTCATAGAATAACACATTCCTTGTAGTGCTCGCAAGGATGCCTATGTTGGAGATATGCCCTAGAGGCAATAATAAATGTAGTTATTATTATATCTTTGTGTTTATGATAAATGTTTACATTCATGCTATAATAGTATTAACAAGGAAACATTGATACTTGTGTGATTTGTAAACTTAATTTGAAGTCCCTAGTATAGCCTCTATACTTCACTAGCTTGTTGGCTGATTAATGATTGTGGTTTCCCTGTCATGAACATTGAGATGTTATCAACAACAAGATCATATCGTTAGGAGAATGATATGGTGGACATACTCCTATAGATAAGCGTAGCATAAAGATCAAGTCATTTCAATAGTTCAATTGCTATATGCTTTTTGATACATAGTAACCTAATTCCTTCGACCATGAGATCATGCATATCACCTTTACCGGATGGATGCTTTGATGACATCAAACACCACACCGTAACTGGGTGGCTATAAAGGTGGCATTGAGTGTTCGGAAAGTATTGGTTGAAACACATGGATCAAGAGTGGGATTTGTCCATCCATATGACGGATAGATATACTCTGGGCCTCTCGGTGGAATGTCATCCAATTAGCTTGCAAGCATATGACTGGCTCACAAGGGATCACATATCACGGGAACGAGAAAAGAGTACTTATCGGTAATGAGGTTGAACTAGGTATGCAGAGATACCGACGATCATAACCTCGGATAAGTAAACTATCGTGAGACATAGGGAAATTGGTATCGTATGTAAGTGGTTCATTCGATCACAAAGTAATCGTAGAAATATGTGGGAGCCATATGAATTTCCAGATTCCTCTATTGGTTATTGTTCGGAGAAGTGTCTCGATCATGTCCGCATAATTCACGAACCGTAGGGAGACACACTTAAGGATTCGACGTTGTTTTGAGTAGTTATGGTATTATGAGAAAGAGACCGAATGTTGTTCGGAGTCTCGGATGGGATCCGGGATATCACGAGGTGATCCGGAATGGTCCGGAGAATAAGATTCATATAAGGAAAGTCCCGTTTCGGAGTTCGGGAATGGTTCCGATGTTTTCATCGGGAATGTTCTAGAAGGTTCCGAAATGTCCGGCACTCCGGGGGGAGGGGGGAAGGGGTACATGACTGTGTCATTACATATTGGAATGATTGCATCATGTACTAAGTGTTCTCGCTGTTCCAAATAAAGGATTAAATTGAATCCTAAAACTGAAAAGTCAAATGGCCAGTTTGAAAGTCAAACGGCTAAAACAGGAAAGTGAGGGAAACAATCAAGAGGAGGTTGAAACTGACTTGGAGAGGAGTCCCTCCTATCCAAGCCGGCGCGCCACCCTAGGACGAGTTGGGGAGGGTCCCTCCCTCCCCTTGGCCTCCGGCCCTCTCCACCCATAAAAGGAGGGGCGGGGCCTCCTCCTCTAGACACACAAGTTCCTATCCTCTAATCTAAATCCTAGCCCTAGACTCCGGTTTAGAGCCGCTTTGGTTTAGAGCTTCTAATTTCCCTAGCCTTCGGATTAGAGCCTTCTAATTGGTGTGTCTAAACCCTAGACCACTAATAGCTCTCTCATACTCCACCATACTCGCTCCGGCTTAAGGCGAAGCCCTGCATGGATCTCCCTCTACTTCGGTACCACGCCTGCAGCCTAGGAATCGCGAGGAGAGTGCTACAACCTCCGCTCACTGGAACAAGGGAGAGGAAGGTCTTCGTCAAGTCCGAACATGTGACCGATCATGGAAGCACCTGCCAAACTCAGCCTTGGAAGGATCGTCACACGATCTTGAGATCGGAAGAGTGCGACTACATCACCCACGAGAATCCGCTCTCGTTAAACACTTTGGAATCTTCGAGGGTAAGTTATTCCATCGACTCGTTGCTACAATCTAGTAGATAGATCTTGGCTTGTTTGTTTGTATGCGATAGAATTTTTTGTTTTCCATGCTACGAAACCCTACGGTGGTATCGAGCCGTGTCTATATGTAGATCATTGTTGCAGTAGAACACAATGGTCATTGTGGGCGTTGATGCTTTTATTGTCGATTGCTTCTTGTGTACTTTGCATCTTGCGGTATGTTGGGATGAAGCGGCCGGCTAACCTTACATGACATCGTTCATGAGACTTGCTCCACGCTTGACATGCAACTTGTATTGCATAAGTGGCTTTATGGGTGCTGCTTTCTCCTAGCATAGTTAAGATCCAATTTACAACGGTGATCAACAATGCTAGTATCAATGTTGTGGTTCTTGTTCGTAAGTTATAACGACACTTATTGAAAGCCCCAAACCACGTAAAATATGCAAAGAAAGTAGAGGCGTCTAACTTTGTTTTGAGGGGTGTGCAAATGATGTGATATGGCCATGATTGTGATTATATCGATGTATGCAATGTTCCTTATTGTAAGTTGGCAACGGTAGGAGCCATATGGTTGTCTTTAATTTATGTTAAGACCCATGTCTATTCAAAGTAGTTGTAATAGTTGAAGCCTGTGGACGACAACCATGGAGAAGCGTCATTGACCTTGATGCAATGCCGGTGATGATGGCGATCATGTTCGCTTGAAGATGGAGATCGAAGCACAAAGAAGAAAGGCCATATCATATCACATATTATTGAATTGCATGTGATGTTAATCCTTTATGCATCTTGTATTGCTTAGTAGGCAGGCGGTAGCATTATAAGATGATCCCTCATGCACATGAATTTCAAGTCATAAAGTGTTCACCCTTAGTTAGCACCGTGTTAAAGCTTGTTGTTTCAAGCACCACGTGATGATCGGGTGTGTTAGATTCTGCAAGTGTATACAACGTGAGCAAGCCAGATTTGCTCATGCGGAAACTAAGGTTTGATCTTGACGAGCCTAGCATGTACAGACATGGTCTCGGAACACGGATCACCGAAAGGTAAAGCATGAATCATATAGTAGATATGATGAACATGACGATTGTTCTCCATTGAAGCTATATCAACTCTCGTGATGATCGGTGTTGATGTAGTGGATTTGGTTCGTGTGATCACTAAAACAATGTGAGGGATGTTGTTTTGAGTGGGAGTTCACCTAGTTTAATTTCATCATTAATTTGAACTCAAATTTGTCGTAAACTTAGTCTAAACTATTGCAAATATGTTGTAGATCAATGGCAGCCCCTACCATCAATTTTAATGCGTTCCTAGAGAAAGAAAAGTTGAAACACAATGGAAGCAACTTCGTGGATTGGTTCCGCAATTTGAGGATTGTCCTCACAGCTGGTAATTTGACCTATGTGCTAGATGCACCATTGGTGACCCACTGCAGTGATGCTCCCGATGAAGTAAAGAATGTTTACCTCGCTCAAGAATCAAGACTCCATAGTTCGGTGTGCTATCTTGTATGGTTTGGAATCGAGCTTGTAAAAGGTTTGAAGAGTCGACCCATATGATATTGTCGAGGATCTCAAATTGATTTTGAGACTCATCGGCAATTGAAAGCTATGAGGCTTCAAAAGTTCTTTAATCGCAAGATGGAAGAAGGCAGCTCACAAGTGAGCATGTGCTTAAGATGTCTGGGCACGCAAACAAACTTCAAAGCTTGGGTATAGTGATTCCTAATGCTTTGGGGATTTACCGTGTCCTCCAATCACTACCACCAAGTTACAAGAACTTTGTGATGAACTACACCATGCAGAACATGAACAAGACGTTGCCAGAACTCTTTGCCATGTTGACATCTGCAGAAGTGGAGATAAAGAAAGAGCACCAAGTGTTGTTGGTCAATAAGACCACCAAATTCAAGAAAGGCAAGTCTAAGAAGAAGGGACACTTCAAGAAGGGTGGTAAGAAAGTTGCCACGCCGGCGAAGAAGACCAAAGCTGGACCCAAGCCTGATACTGAGTGCTTTTACTCCAAGGGAGAAGGTCACTGGAAGCGGAATTGCCCAAAGTACTTGGCGGATTTGAAGAACGGCAACATCAAGAATAAAGGTATATATGATATACATGTTATTGATGTGTATCTCACTAGTACTCGTAGTAGTGCCTGGGTATTTGATACTGGTTCGGTTGCTCATATTTGTAACTTTCAAATGTCCGCAGAATAAGCGGAAGCTAGCGAAGAACGAGGTGACAATGCGCGTGGAAAGGGATCAAAGGTTGATGTGATCGCGGTCGCACGCTACCCCTTCATCTACCATCGGGATTAGTTTTATACTTAAATAATTGTTATTTAGTGCCCGTTGAGCATGAACATTATATCGGGATCTTGTTTATTGCGAGACGGTTACTTGTTTAATGAGAATAATGGTTGTTCGATTTATATGAGTAATATGTTTTATGCACATGCACCTTTGATAGATGGTCTATTCTTATTGAATCTCGATGGTGGAAATACACATATCAACAACATTGAGGCTAAACGTTTGAAATCAGCGATAATTCACCTATATGTGGCAATCGCTGTCTTGGTCACATTGGAGTGAAGCGTATGAAGAAACTCCATTCCGATGGACTTCTTGAATCACTTGATTTTGAATCACTTGAAAGATGCGAAGCATGTCCGATGGGAAAAATGACTAAGACTCCATTTTACGGTATGATGGAGCGAGCTACGGACTTATTGGAAATCATACATACCGATGTGTGTGGTCCAATGAGTGTAGCATCGCTGTGTGGTTATCGTTATGTTCTTACCTTCACGGATGACTTGAGTAGATATGGGTATATCTATTTCATGAAACATAAGTCCGAAACTTTCGAGAAGTTTAAGGAGTTTCAAAGTGAGGTAGAGAATCAACATAACAAGAAGATTAAATTTCTACGTTCTGATCGTGGAGGTGAATATCTAAGTTACGAGTTTGGCGAGCATTTGAAGAAATGCGGAATACTTTCACAGTTGACACCGCCGGGAACACCACAGCGTAATGGTGTGTCTGAACGTCGTAATCGAACTCTCTTAGATATGGTTCGTTCTATGATGTCACTTACAGATTTACCGTTATCATTTTGGGGTTATGCATTAGAAACAGCCTCATTCACTTTAAATAAGGCACCGTCTAAATCCGTTGAAACGACACCGTATGAATTATGGTTTGGGAAGAAACCTAGATTGTCGTTCCTTAAAGTTTGGGGATGCGAAGCCTATGTAAAGAAGTTACAGCCGGACAAGCTTGAACCCAAAGCGGAAAAATGCGTCTTCATAGGATACCCGAAGGAAACTATTGGGTATACCTTCTATCATAGATCCGAAGGTAAAATCTTCGTTGCCAAGAATGGATCCTTTCTAGAGAAGGAATTTCTCTCGAAAGAAGTGACTGGAAGGAAAGTAGAACTCGACGAGGTTGTCGAACCTTCTCTCGAAATTGCGAGTAGCGCAAAGACCGAAGAAGTTCTGGTGCTGCACCAATAAGAGAGGAAGCTAATGATGGTGATCATGAAACTCCGGTTGAAGTTACTACAGAGCCTCGGAGGTCAAAGAGAACTCGTACCACTCCAGATTGGTATGATCCCATTATGAGTGTCATGTTGGTGGACAACACCGATGACCCCGAGACATATGAGGAAGCGATGATGAGCCCAGATTCCAATAAATGGCAAGAAGCCATGAAATCCGAGATTGGATCCATGTACGAAAACCAAGTATGGACTTTGGTGGACTTACCGGATGGCCGAAAGGCTGTCGAGAACAAATGGATTTTCAAGAAGAAAACAGATGCTGATGGTAATGTTACCATCTATAAAGCTCGACTTGTCGCAAAAGGGTTTCGACAAATTCAAGGAGTTGACTACGATGAGACTTTCTCACCAGTAGCGAAGCTAAAGTCTGTGAGGATTATGTTAGCAATCGCTGCATATTATGATTATGAGATATGGCAGATGGATGTCAAAACAGCATTCCTCAATGGAGATATTGATGAAGAGTTGTATATGATGCAACCCAAAGGTTTTGTCGATCCTAAAGATGCTAACAAGGTATGCAAACTTCAACGGTCCATCTATGGATTGAAGCAAGCACGAAGTTGGAATCAACGTTTTTGATAAGGTGATCAAAAGTTTTGGTTTTATACAAACTTATGGAGAAGCTTGTATTTACAAGAAAGTGAGTGGGAGCTCTGTAGCATTCTTAATACTATATGTGGATGACATATTGTTGATTGGGAATGATGTAGACCTTCTTAATAGTGTCAAGGAATATTTGACTAATAGTTTTTCAATGAAGGATCTTGGCGAAGCAGCTTACATATTAGGCATAAAGATTTATAGATATAGATCGAAACGCCAAATATCATTGTCACAGAGTACATATTTGGACAAAAGTTCTAAAGAGGTTTGGAATGGAAGAAAGCAAGAAAGGGTTCTTGCCCATGTTGCCCAATACGACCTTGAGTAAAACTCAGAGTCCGACATCGGCAGAAGATAGAGAAAGGATGAGTAAGACTCCCTATGCCTCAGCCATAGGATCTCTAATGTATGCCATGCTATGTACTAGACCCGACATTGCAAATGTTGTTAGTTTAACTAGCAGATATCAAAGTGATCCAGGAGTGGATCATTGGACAGCGGTCAAAAACATCCTTAAGTACTTGAGAAGAACTAAGGATATGGTTCTTTCTTATGGAGGTGATGAACAGCTCGTTGTTAACGGTTACACCGATGCTAGTTGGAACACCGATCCGGATGATTCTAAATCACAATCTGGATATGTATTTATTTTGAATGGTGCAGCATTAATGGAGGAGTGCAAAGCAAAGCGTTGTGGCGAGATCTTCAACTGAATCGGAATACATGGCTGCTTCGGAGGCTTCACAAGAAGCGATATGGATGAAAGAGTTCATTACAGAGCTGGGTGTGGTTCCTAGTGCGCTGGACCCAATGTCTATCTACTGTGATAACATGGGCGCCATAGCCAATGCGCAAGAACCAGGGTCACACAAGAAGCTAAAGCACATCAAGCTGCGTTTTCACGCTATTCGAGAACATATCCAGGATGGGGATATAAAGATTTGCAAAGTACACACAGATCTGAATGTGGAGGATCCGTTGACTAAACCTCTCCCGAGGGCAAAACATGACCAACACCAAACTGCCATGGGTGTTCGGTATATTACCATGTAATCTAGATTAGATGACTCTAGTGCAAGTGGGAGACTGTTGGAGATATGCCCTAGAGGCAATAATAAATGTAGTTATTATTATATCTTTGTGTTTATGATAAATGTTTACATTCATGCTATAATAGTATTAACAAGGAAACATTGATACTTGTGTGATTTGTAAACTTAATTTGAAGTCCCTAGTATAGCCTCTATACTTCACTAGCTTGTTGGTTGATTAATGATTGTGGTTTCCTATCATGAACATTGAGATGTTATCAACAACAAGATCATATCGTTAGGAGAATGATATGGTGGACATACTCCTATAGATAAGCGTAGCATAAAGATCAAGTCATTTCAATAGTTCAATTGCTATATGCTTTCGATACATAGTAACCTAATTCCTTCGACCATGAGATCATGCATATCACCTTTACCGGATGGATGCTTTGATGACATCAAACACCACACCGTAACTGGGTGGCTATAAAGGTGGCATTGAGTGTTCGGAAAGTATTGGTTGAAACACATGGATCAAGAGTGGGATTTGTCCATCCATATGACGGATAGATATACTCTGGGCCTCTCGGTGGAATGTCATCCAATTAGCTTGCAAGCATGTGACTGGCTCACAAGGGATCACATATCACGGGAACGAGAATTTTTTTGTTTTCCATGCTACGAAACCCTACAGTCTATTTGTAGTACAAGAAGCTCGGCATACTGTCGACACTTACGAAATAATGTCGACACTCACCCCTATTATTAGTGCTGACTCGTGTTTTGTCCCGGTTGGTGTCTCCAACCGGGACTACAGGTTCATATTTAGTCCCGGTTGGTGACACCATCCGGGACAAGGTACACGCCGCACGACATAATGTCGAAACTCACCCCTATCATTAGTGATGCCTGGCCCAACCTGCCGAAATCCCTCCGCGTGGTGTGGACAATGAAAATCCTATTTCAGAATGCTACCGTCCCATTTTTAGAACAATCCGAACAATGAAAATCATTCGCGTGGTGTCATATTATGTTACATAGTTGAAAGGAAAAATACCAGACTTGGTATATTGATCATGTTTCGAAAAACGGGTCGTTTTGTGAAGTAACCACCAAAATGCCGTTTCAGAATGCTATCGTCCCATTTTCCTAAAATACTAGACCACCTTACATGGACTATCTCCCAGACGGGACATCTCAAACCTTTTCGTCCATCCCTCGTAAAAAGGACAAATGTCTGCCGAATCGGCAGGAAGTGAGTCCGGTTTGTACTACAGGTACATGATCTATCGCCCGTGATATTTTGAAAAAATCATTTTTAGACTCGCAATATGTGGTTTCTTCAGAGATCCAATACAAGTTCTAACGATGCTCGTCCCATATCTTCATGCACACAGGTTCGACCATAGTTAGAAATTCAGATAATTCAAAATGGGCATAATAAATTCAAAAAAAAAATCCAAACAATGAAAATCCTTCGCGTGGTGTCATATTATGTTACATAGTTGCAAGGAAAAATACCAGACTTGGTATATTGATTATGTTTCGAAAAAACCTTCATAAAATGACCTATCATGTTCGAGCTTTCATGGCTTTCGGTCCAAATGACCGATGTTATGTGCTGAATCACGGCATAGTTTGTGATGTTGTGCCTATATTATGCATGAGTGTGGACATTGGTATGGAGAACAATGTTGCAGGAGGAAGTTTTCCTTTTTGTCCCACGGAAAAGCCCTTTTCCATTTTCCGAGCGCAAAAAACGGGTCGTTTTGTGAAGTACCACCAAAATGCCGTTTCAGAATGCTACCGTCCCATTTTCCAAAAATACTAGACCACCTTACATGGACTATCTCCCAGCCGGGACATCTCAAACCTTTTCGTCCATCCCAGGTAAAAAGGACAAATGTCTGCCGAATCGGTAGGAAGTGGGTCCGGTTTGTACTACAGGTACATGATCTATCTCCCGTGATTTTTTGAAAAAATCATTTTTAGGCTCGCAATATGTGGTTTCTTCAGAGATCCAATGCAAGTTCTAACGATGCTCGTCCCCTATCTACATGCAGACCGGTTCGACCATAGTTAGAAATTCAGATAATTCAAAACGGGCATAATAAATTCAAAAAAATCCGAACAATGAAAATCCTTCGCGTGGTGTCATATTATGTTACATAGTAGAAAGGAAAAATACCAGACTTGGTATATTGATTATGTTTCGAAAAAACCTACACAAAATGACCTATCATGTTCGAGGTTTCATGGCTTTCGGTCCAAATGACCGATGTTATGTGTTGAATCGCGGCATAGTTTGTGATATTGTGCCCATATTATGCATGTGTGTGGAAATTGGTATGGAGAACAATGTTGCAGGAGGAAGTTTTCCTTTTTGTCGCACGGAAAAGCCCTTTTCCATTTTCCGAGCGCACAAAACGGGTCGTTTTGTGAAGTAACCACCAAAATGCCGTTTCAGAATGCTACCGTCTCATTTTCCTAAAACTAGACCACCTTACATGGACTATCTCCTAGCCGGGACATCTCAAACCTTTTCATCCATCCCGGGTAAAAAGGTAAAATGTCTGCCGAATCGGTAGGAAGTGGGTCCAGTTTGTACTACAGGTACATGATCTATCGCCCGTGATTTTTTGGAAAAATCATTTTTAGACTCGCAATAAGTGGTTTCTTCAGAGATCCAATGCAAGTTCTAACGATGCTCGTCCCCTATCTTCATGCACACCGGTTCGACCATAGTTAGAAATTCAGATAATTCAAAATGGGCATAATAAATTCAAAAAAATCCGAACAATGAAAATCCTTCGCGTGGTGTCATATTATGTTACATAGTTGAAAGGAAAAATACCAGACTTGGTATATTGATTATGTTTTGAAAAACCCTTCACAAAATGACCTATCTTGTTCGAGATTTCATGGCTTTCGGTCCAAATGACCGATGTTATGTGCTGAATCACGGCATAGTTTGTGATGTTGTGCCCATATTATGCATGTTTGTGGACATTGGTATGGAGAACAATGTTGCAGGAGGAAGTTTTCCTTTTTGTCGCACGGAAAAGCCCTTTTCCATTTTCCGAGCGCAAAAAACAGGTCGTTTTATGAACTAACCACCAAAATGCCGTTTTAGAATGCTACCGTCCTATTTTCCTAAAATACTAGACCACCTTACATGGACTATCTCCCAACCGGTACATCTCAAACCTTTTCGTCCATCCCGGGTAAAAATGACAAATGTCTGCCGAATCAGCAGGAAGTGGGTCCGGTTTGTACTACAGGTACATGATCTATCGCCCGTGATTTTTTGAAAAAATCATTTTTAGACTCGCAATATGTGGTTTCTTCAGAGATCCAATGCAAGTTCTAACGATGCTCGTCCCCTATATTCATGCAGACCGGTTCGACCATAGTTAGAAATTCAGATAATTCAAAACGGCCATAATAAATTCAAAAAAAATCCGAACAATGAAAATCCTTCGCGTGGTGTCATATTATGTTACATAGTTGAATGGAAATATACTAGACTTGGTATATTGATTATGTTTCAAAAAACCCTTCACAAAATGACCTATCATGTTCGAGGTTTCATGACTTTCGGTCCAAATGACCGATGTTTTGTGCTGAATCACGGCATAGTTTGTGATGTTGTGCCCATATTATGCATGTGTGTGAACATTGGTATGGAGAACAATGTTGCAGGAGGAAGTTTTCCTTTTTGTCGCACGGAAAAGCCCTTTTCCATTTTCCGAGCGCAAAAAACGGGTCGTTTTGTGAAGTAACCACCAAAATGCCGTTTCAGAATGCTACCGTCCCATTTTCCTAAAATACTAGACCACCTTACATGGACTATATCCCAACCGGGACATCTCAAACCTTTTCGTCCATCCCGGGTAAAAAGGACAAATGTCTGCCGAATCAGTAGGAAGTGGGTCCAGTTTTTCCCGCCATTTTTTCACGCCAGTTCTTCCCGCCATTTCTTCCCGCCGGTTCTTCCCGCCAGTTCTTCCCTCCAGTTATCTTTCGGCCATTTCTCACTATATATATGTAGGGTTGGCCTCCATTGTCATTGCACATCTCTAGAGTCATATCTACAACGTCATCACTCTTTCCCATGACTTCCACCGTAGCACTAACTCCTGGAGGCGAGGCGCTGCGCCGAACTACCCTCGCCGGCCTCTTGTGTTCCCGTCGGCTGGATGCTGAGCGCCGGAGGCGTGCCGGTTCCTCCTGTCCCTCTAGGTGTGGCGCGTCGGATGGCCATCACGAACCACTACTACTTCGAGCTCACGCCGGAGCAGCGGAGGAATCCCAGATGGCATTCCGACTATTTCCCGACTTGGGAAGCCTTCTTCGTGGATCGGCGTGAGAGGGCGCTCGCCAGGCACGAGGAGGACGGCCCACCTCCTCCAAACTTCAACGAGGCCGGCCGTCGGCTGTGGTGGCGCGGGCGGACTCTCCAAAGAGTCATGGCCTACGACACGGCCGCCGACTCTAGCCCCCGCCTGTGCTACCCTCAAGTCCAGCCCACTCGTACTCAGCCTTCAAGGTTCAACTACGGCGACCCCGACGACGACAGCGACGACGGCCGCGGCGAGTACGACGACTACAGTGGCGAGTATTACAGATGTAGGAAGGAGCATGACTGAATCATTCCAACATTGCAAAACAAGTTCGGCCGATTGTAGCTTAATCTGGCCATGTATCTTAATTTTCAGTTCTTCTATGTAACTTTGTGTTAGTTGCGTTATGTACTTTAATTCCAGTTCTATCCTAATCACATTTTCTTTCCGCCCATTATTTTCTGCCCTTTTTTCCCCGCAAATTAATATATAAAAAATATAAGTTAATTCAAATCCAAATTAAAAACAGAAAATGGTTTTGAATTACTTATTCAAATCCAAACACTTTTTATGTTTAAAGTTTTTCTAAATTCCAAATTAATATTAAAAAAATATAAGTTAATTCATTTTTAATTGTAAATGGTTCATATTTTAAATGATTACATTAATTATTTTTTAAAACAGAAATGGTTTTGAATTATTTATTCAAATCCAAACACTTTTTATGTTTAAAGATTTTCTAAATTCCAAATTAATATTCAAAACATATAAGTTAATTCATTTTTAATTTTAAATGCTTCATAGTTTAAATGGTTACATTAATTATTTTTAAAAATAGAAAAAAGTTTCGAATTAGTTATTCAAATTCAAACACTTTTTATGTTTAAAGTTTTTCTAAATTCCAAAGTAATTATCATTTAAAAAACATTACAAATTTAAACCCCAAAATAAAAAATAAGGCGGGAACAGAGAGAAAATTCCTCAAATTTTTTAAAAACAGGGTCATCTGTCCCGGTTGGTGACCCCTGCGCGCCAACCCTTGGTCTGCTGAAAAAATTGGAGTATACGTCCCGGTTGGAGCCTCCAACCGGGACGTATGACCCTATAGTCCCGGTTGGAGCCACCAACCGGGACTAAAGGTCCTTCGTTTATAACTGGCTCGCCTGTTCTTTTTCCCCATCTAATTTCTCATCGACGCGCACACACGAGACGCCGCCCCCGCCGTCGTGTCGTCCGCAACAAGCATAGGAGCGTCGCCCCGCCGCGGCCACCATCGCGCTGTCGTTGTCCCGTCCTCCACCATCAGCATCGGTGCGCCGCCGTTGCCGTACGTGTGCGCCTGTAGGCCCTGCGTCGACATCGTCGTCGACATCGCCGTCGTTCCAGAACTCGCGCGGCCTCCTCGAGCCCTCCGTCCGATCCACGGTGAGCTGCTGGTCCCCGTGGACCCTTCCCCTTCCTCCCTCTCGCCATGTATCGTCCTAGCCGCATGAGACCGGTCCCTCCACGGCAGAAGCTCGTCGCCGGCCATGCTCCGGTGACCTATAGGTAGCAGCGCCGCCACCCTTAGGCTAGTCATCATCCCGTGCATCGAACCCACCTATCTGCGCAGTCCCACGAGCCACTATCGATGTCCCCGCCGCCGATCTGTGGCCACCGTCGGCGTGATGTCGCGCTGACGTCATGTTGACATCACCCGCGCACAGTCTGACCCGGTCAAACCCAGCCCGGGTCCCACCTGCCCGCGTGGATGCTGAGGTGGCTCTAGGGCCACTCTGTCAGCCACTGCGGCTAGGTGATGCCTGTGTATAAAAAGTAATTCCTATTTGGTTAATATTTTCATAAAATGAATAAATCTTATAAAATCAATAACTTATTAATTATAAGTCAGAAAAATATGAATAATATATCAAAACGTTTAGAAAATTGAGACCTACCTATATAAGCTATCATCATACATTGTCAAGCAACGTAAAAACCCTAGATTAGATAAGGAAGCATCAATACCACTTAGGTGCATGTGGGTTCGACGATGTGCCTTCGCCAGGGCATTTCGAACCCTCTTAAATCGATTCCAATATGGTATTTTTTCAGTATCTAGTGTTACCTATCTGCTGGATAGTTTCCCTATTGTAGCCTTATACTCATGTTCCCCTCTCATATGCATCCGAGGTTTCTCTGAACTAGGTTTTACACCCCTCGGAACTCCGGAATATTGATTTTTGTTGAATTTAGCTAGAGTTACCTATCTACTACACAGTTTCCTTTTTTAGCCAGGTTTAGGGTTTAGGGTTTCTCTTCATTTTTATTATTGTGTATGTATATATTAGGGTTTCTCTTAATTAGGGTTTATATCTCTCAACACCGTACCTAACTTTATCCCTTAGCCGCTTTGACTTATTCGTTTTTCCACCTATGCAGAAAATATGGACCCACACGTCAGAGACAAAGAAAAGGAAGAGTTGATCCAAGGTGTGATCCGCGGGGAAGAAAATTTAGATGTATCAACATTTCTGAACAACTCCGGTGAGGGTGATCCTCTTTTTACCGGAATAGATGACTTGTTTGAGGTTGAAGGTGTTGCCTTCCGCGAGGGAGAAGACGATGCCTTGCGTAATCGAGAAGACGACCACTCCGGCGAGGTGCATGTAATATAATTAATTCATTAATTAATCATCTGCTATCTATATAGAAATAGTAACAACGATCTTTCTTCTTTTAGCCCTCCGGATCGAACAAATCTAATGAAAAGAGCAGACGAGGCCCAACCAAAAAGTTGCAAGACCATGAGAGGTTCAGGATCGAAGATGTCGCTGAAGACGGCAAACCGACGGCTCCCGAAGTTGTCGCAAACAAATTTGTGGCACAATGCGGAGTAATCGTTAGGGACATAATCCCGATCACCATTAGAAATTGGAATAGTCCTGCTAATGCGGATGAAGAGGGAACATGTTTATTTGTCCCTAACCACGCCAAAGATTTACTGTGGAAGAGGCTCATGGTTAATTTCAAACTACCAAAGATAGAGCTGGATCCAAATGCGGAGGATCCAGTTGAGGACGCCTTAGAACATGGGAGAGCCATGGAGGCTAAGGTCAGTGAGTGGGCTTTGAAGAAGATAGGCCCAGTGTTTCACCAACTAGAAGAAAAGATTGCACCTTGACTATGTCGTGAAAGAGAAGACTCCCGATTTCAAGAATATTCAGTTTGAGAAGATCAAACCATTCTGGGTTGAGTTTGTGGAATACAAGACATCAGAAAAATCTAAGAAAATGTCTTCAACGAATAAGCTGGATGCTGCTAACAAGAAGTATCACCATACTATGGGGCAAGGTGGCTACATGGCTGGCATTCCTAAGTGGGAGAAACTTGAGAATGAACTGCGTGCTAAAAAGATCACCCTAGAGACAGACGATTGGGTAGAACGTGCAAGGAATTGGTTTTACGGGCATGGGGGCACGTTGGACTCGGAAGGGATGTGTATATATAACATACGACATAAAAAAGACCCCTAGCCAATCGAGAGGATGAGAAAAGCAGTAAAGGATGTTAAAGATGGGGACTTCATTCCCGATAGGGAGAATGATGAGCTCACACTCGCCCTTGGAAATAAGGAACATGATGGACGAACACGAGGCACAAGAGGCTCCCAACCATGGAGGACTGGGTTTCCCGAAGAGAGGAAGAAATATCCTGATAGTAGCCGTCAGAGGAGAATGGACAGGGCGGAAGTTGAAGCAGATAGTCAGAAAGAGCGAATGCGTATAATTGAAGAACGAATAAAGCAACAACAAGATGAAATTAATGCACTTAAAGAGCAAAGTACTACCGGCCCATCTCAGCAGCACACTGCATTCGATGCTACCAGCCTATCGAATAATCAAAAGCGATGTGGCTTCCACCTGTGTCCCGGTGATGACAATGGCGATGACGATGGTGCAAGCGATGGCTCCTGTTGGCTACCCAGTGGATGATATCACAGAGATGACACACTGCGAGCTACATGTCAAAGTTGTGAACATATCAATGAAGGTGGCGGTCGGCTATGCCTTACCAATTGGACCCACACCAACTTACCACTATCGTCTGGTTCCAGAGGGCTACGCTGTTGTCGGGGTGGATGAAATCATGCCCACCTTTGAAGTTTTGGATCTTGACTACCCTGCAGGTGAAGGGGATGTGACTGTACTGGGAGACGCAACAAACGTCACCATTCTATGGCCGAAGGAATGTATCGTTCTTCGAAATCACACGCCAAGGCCATCTTCGCCGCCGCCTCACCCGTCTCCAGCGAGGTCGTCGCCGCCGCGGCAGCCGTCTTCGTCGCCTCACCCGGCTCTGTCGCCTCACCAATCTCCGGCGCAGCCATCGCCGGCGCCTCAGGATAAAAAGCGTAAGCGTACCGCTACTCTGCGTCGTGGTAAGCAATCGCCGAAACGTAAACAAGAGCCTCGTCCAAAAGTACCAAATGTTCCTCCCAAGAGAGCTTATGACTGTACTGAAGAGGAGACTGCGGCGATCGTTGATGCAGAAACGACAGCGTTGTTCGCTAAACTGAGGCGGCCGAAAGATCCAGAGTTCCCCAGAACCAAAGAAGAAAAAGCCAAAGTGTTGAAAATGCTAAAGACTCTTCATCAACCCGAGCCAAAGCTGTCATCAGACTATGAGCGTTCTATTCTCAAGTCACATGCGGCACAAAAAGCCTCGAAGAGCAGTACTGATGCAAGCGAGAAATCTGTTGCCCATCTCGGAGAACAAGCAAAACAATCTTGCACCCCTCTCAAGGTGATTTCCCAAACCAATGTGGGGTCGAGCAAATATGGGGTCGAAGAGTAGTATGATCCAGAGGTAGTTACTGTCTGGAGAATCTGCGCTGCTCAAGGTATGAGTATTTCCAGTACTTATCGGTTAGAGTACTTCCCGTGAGTGAAGTAACATACAAATACCGATGGCAAACCTCTCGTCAATCGAGGAGGTAAACAATCTTCCAACAAAAATGCGAAGATTGCATAACTGGTACATGCATGCCACAAAGGCCGGGGCTAACTGGATAGTGCTGAGGGTTACAAAAAGCATCATGGGAAAGAAAAGGATGACATGATATCCATTGAATTTGATGAACTATTTCAATTATTCAATCAAGACGCCTTGGACAAATCGATCATCAGTGCCTATTGTCTGTAAGTACTAATTCTGTAATTAATTTAGTCTCCAGCTATCTCACCTTGTTTATTGCATGTATATAATCATACTGTAATATGCGGAATGTAGATTCTCGAATGCAGCAGAGGAAAAATCTATGATATTGGCTTCATTGACCCATATTGGGTTCATGAAGCTAATCTCAAAACAAGCCCCCAGGATACGGAGGATAATATATTACACGCGTTAAGGTTTCAAGAAAGCAGAAGAGAAATACTTTTTCCTTACAACTTCGAGTGAGTGTTATTGTCTTCTATACACTTTCTATTTCGGTTACTCGATGTTAAGTATATAATTTATTAGTTATGCATTCGCAGCTTCCACTATATTATGTTAATCATTCAACTTGACAAAGGGCGTGTACTAGTCATGGACTCGAAACATAAACCTCTTGAGACGTGGAAGGACATGCAGATGCTTCTCCAACGGTAATTCTAATCATTACGACACTATATCGGCAACGTTCATGAATTTTATGATATCAAGTAATTAATAACTTATTTAATTCGTTTTCTTCGCCGGGCAGCGCTTGGAAACGGTTCACCAACAAGGCTAGGGGTGTTTAGAAAGAGGAGCTTACATTTCAACCACTAGATGTAAGCACCACTAGCTATATCTGCGCATCTCTTTGATTCTAGTTTTGATACAGTTATTATCATGCTTGATTATTATTTTGATTGAACTATGTTCTCGTAAAGTGCCTGACGCAGGGACCAGGTAACAATCTATGTGGATACTACGTTTGAGTTCATCCGGCAGACATGCGATGAGAAGGGCAGAAATTTAGAGAAACTCCACGTACGTAAACAATTTCTATAGTTTTTAATTACAATCAAATTGTGTTTAGTTTCATTCATATAGGCTGACTCCTTTTTTAAATCAGATCGAACGTCTATGGGACGGTCTTCTGCCAAAGGATCGTGTACGAGCAATTCAGGAGGAATTGGCGGGATTCTTGGATGCAGAAGTCCTAAACCCAAAAGGGGAATACTATTCGGCTGTGTATAGACAATAGGGATTGTAAAAATAGCAACTTTTGTATGTAGTGAATGAACTCGATCCATGTATTGAATGTAATATTGTCATGATGATCTTGTGTAATATAACGGTTCCTTCATTGATAAGTGCAAAACACTAAATAAACAATAAAACAACCTAAATGAATTCTCTGCCGCGGCACAAAAAGTGGCGAAAATGCTGCCGTGGCAACAAAATGTGCCAAAATGAATTCTTCGCATGGCAAGAAATGGACAAATCTCGCATGCAGAGAAGGTTATTTGTCCCGGTTCGTGTTACGAACCGGGACTAATGCTCCACCCCCTCGCCCTCTGCCGCTGCCACGTGTGCACCCATTTGTCCCGGTTGGTGGGGCAACTGGGACTAATGCCCCTTACCAACCGGGACGCATGGCACATTTTCTACTAGTGATGTACCGGTTTAGAGATATACCATGTAAGTTGGTCTAGTATTTTGGAAAAATGGGACGGTAGTATTCTGAAACAGCATTTTGGTGGTTACTTCAAAATACGACTCGTTTTTTGCCCTCAGAAAATGGAAAATGGCTTTTCCGTGCGGCGAAAAGGAAAACTTCCTCCTATAATATTGTTCTCCATACCAATGTCCACATGCATGCATAATATGGCCACAGTATCAAAAACTATGCCGTGATTCAGCACATAACATCGGTCATTTGGACCGAAAGCCATGAAACCTCGAACATGATAGGTCATTTTGTGAAGGTTTTTTCGAGACATGACCAATATACCAAGTTTGGTATTTTTCCTTGCAACTATGTCACATAATATGACACCACGCGAAGGATTTACATTATTCGGATTTTTTTGAATTTCTTATGTCCGTTTGGAATTTTTTGAATTTCTAACTATGGTCGAACCGGCGTGGATGAAGATAGGGGACGAGCATCGTTAGAACTTGCATTGTATCTCTGAAGAAACCACATATTGCGAGTCTAAGAATGATTTTTTCAAAAAATCATGGGCGTGAGATCATGTACCTGTAGTACAAACCAGAACACTTCTTACCGATTTGGCAGACATTTGTCCTTTTTACCTGGGATGGACGAAAAGGTTTGAGATGTCCCGTTTGGGAGATAGTACATGTAAGCTGGTCTAGTATTTTAGAAAAATGGGACGGTAGCATTCTGAAACAGCATTTTGGTGGTTACTTCACAAAACGACCCGTTTTTTGCGCTCGGAAAATGGAAAATGGCTTGATCATTTGGACCGAAAGCCATAAAACCTCGAACATGATAGGTTCATCTTTAGTCCCGGTTGGAGGGATTTCGGCAGGCTGGGCCAGGCAACACTAATGATAGGGGTGAGTGTCGACATTATGTCGTGCGGCTTGTACCTTGTCCCGGATGGTGTCACCAACCGGAACTAAAGATGAACCTTTAATCCCGGCTGAAGACACCAACCGGGACAAAACACGAGTCAGCACTAATAATATGGGTGAGTGTCGAAATTATGTCATAAGTGTCGACACTATGCCGATTTTTCTCCTTGCGTCACCTGCAAACTCCAGGAAGTCTCTCTCGATTTTTCTCCACTGTGACCCATCAGCAGGGTGTCTCAACTTCCCGTCTTTCTTACGGTCTTTTTTGTGCCATCGCAACAACCTGGCATGCTATTTGTTTGTGAACATGAGTTTTAACCTTTGTATTATAGGAGCATACCACATAACCTTAGCAGGAACCCTCTTCCGGAGTGGCTCTCCCTCAACATCACCAGGGTCATCTCGTCTGATCTTATACCGCAATGCATTGTATACCGGGCATTTATCTAAATTCTCATACTCCTTACCACGGTAGAGGATGCAGTCATTAATGCATGAATGTATCTTCTGCACATCTAATCCTAGAGGACAAAGAGTCTTCTTTGCTTCGTACGTACTCTCGGAAAGTTCGTTATGTTTTGAAAACTTCGGCTTTATTATTTTCAGCATCTTTTCAAATGAGGAGTCAGTTAGACCACACTGCCTTCCATCACAACAATTCCATATTGGTACCGAGCTTTGTGCTGCCATCTTCGCAATTTGGGTACAACAATTTTTGTGATCTTCTAACATTCCCTCTAACTTCAACTTCTCATTTTCCATTTCACAGTCTCGCTTTGCATCAGAAATGACCCTACCAAGTTCATCAACGGGCTCATCTGATGCCCGTTCTTCACCCCCTTCCTCTTTATTGTCTTCCATTGCAGTATCACTGTATTCAGGAAACATATGATGATAGTTGTTATCATCATATTCTTCTTCAATGTCTTCCATCATAACCCCTTTTTCCCCGTGCTTGGTCGAGCAATTATAGTTGGGCATAAAACCTTTCATAACCAGGTGGTCGCGAATGATTTTCGAGAAAGAGTACTCCTTGTTGTTCCAACATTGAACACATGGACAACGTATAAAACCATTCTCTTTGTTTGCCGTAGCCACATCGATAAATTTATCCACGCCTTTAATGTACCCGGGTACACGTCGGTCACCGTACATCCATTCCCGACCGTTCATCTGCATCATATAATTAAGTTTATCAAAAATGAGACATCATAAATAGTGAAATGACCAATTCACATCAACACATGCATTGTATCAATGACAGAGAAGAGATAAGATTGCTAACCTCGATCGAGGGAAATAAAGAGCAGAAAGCTCAAGTGCGTCTCAGACACCTTCTATATTTTTGTTCTGTAAGAAATTTAACAGGATCATTCACTCAAACATTTCATCAAACACCTTGAATGCATGCATAGAAAAAAAATTAGCACACCTCTCACACCTTCCACCAAGAAAAAACAGAGGGGAGACAGAGGGCTGGGACGTCATATTTATAGACTAATGGTGTGTGCCACGCCACGTGGATGACGTCCAACCTTTAGTCCCAGTTTGTGTTACAAACCGGGACGCATGCCTCCGGCCACCATGCCCACTCAAACCTGGACGCGTGCCAGCATTAGTCCCGGTTCGTGGCGCAACCGGGACTAATGCTGTTATGGGGCGCGAACGGATAGCCTGTTTTCTACTAGTGCGAACATAACTAATCCTGGTGTAAAAAAATCAAAATTAATATTTCCAACTTCAAAAAAATCTGCAAATAATCTGGATGTAGCTAGTGATGTATACCAAAACATGCAAAATATTAATTAGAATTAATGTGTATGTTGAGCTACACAAAAATGACAAAATTATAGATCAGACTATAGTGATTTCAAATCTAAACAATCCAAAATTTGTCATTTTTTGTAGCTCAGAATACAAAATATTTCGAATTGAGAGTTTGTACATTTGTGTCATACATCATTCGCTACTTTTAAGATTTTGTTTTACATTTTTCTGAAATTTGTAATTATATTTTTTTATGTGCAGGGAGCATTGGACCGAGATTTTGGGGGCCTGGGGCGAAACTAAAATTCTGGGGGCCTTATTATTAAAATTTATGCATATATGAGATGATAAAAAATAAATATTTTAAGTATACTCCAAATTATAAACTTCATATAAAAATAACAATGTTTGCATGATACCTTAAAATTTTCTTCAAAAAATCCTAGAAGCAAAGTCCGTGACCATGAATCGATATCAATCTCGTCCACTAACTTCTTCTATATGCATAGAGTTGCCAAACCATTTAACATCTTCTGAGACATTACAGATCTCATATAGTTTTTTTTGAACAATTTACCGTAAGGGAAGCCCCTACGGTGTAGTTTTTTTATATTAAATAAGAAGAAGAAACTTTACAAATAGTTCTTCAATAATTTTAACTTTGAAAATCTTCTTTCAGCTTATGTAACCGTCACTGGCATAGTAAATAAGATCCAATAAGCGATATAAATATTAGGATACAATACTAGCAGATTCATCATCATGATTACTCATATTGTCATCATCTGTGTTGATATGAACATCGTCCTCTGTACCGGCATTATATTCCGAATCAACATTAGTGTGTTCCCCACAAGAACTAGCGCCAACTCATCTGGATTGCTCCTAGTGTTCGTGTTGCTTTTTAAATATTTATGAAAAGGTCCTCTCTTTGATTGTATTATTTTTTACTCTTGTTCTCTCCTTTTTATTTTCTAAGCACCGGATTTATGCGCCATAATCAGTTAACCTCGTTCTGTACAAACAAGAAATCAAGAACACCAATTACTAACTAGAATTAAGAATTAAGAAATAAGAATTAAGGCTGGGTGGGGGCAGACCAGCAGGCAGATTTGAAGATCGTCGATGGCCTTCCTGCGTGCGGGGTGCCTGGCGGTCGATCGTAAAGGGCTTGAGGCAGGGCTCTTGAGAGGGGATCAAGCGACGGGAGGCGATACGATCCAGGGGAGGCGATTAGGTGACGGGACTTGGGAAGCAGGGCATGTCCGGTCGTGGGAAGCCGAAGCGAATAAGAGAGTCTAGACCAATTCCTGGAGTTGTCCAGTACTCGAGTCGAGCACATGCCTTGGTCGTGGTCAAGCGATGCGCCGATACCTAGGAGTTGTCGAGTCCAGCGATCGCTTCCTTGGCATGGGAGTCGATCGTCGAGGCATGCGAGCGATCAGGCCCTCTGACGACCGATGCTTGTTTCCTGGTAGCAAGGGAGTCGATGTATAGCCCATAAAAAATGTCATTTTTACAATATATAGTAGGCCTATAAAGTTTTGGGCCCCTAATTTTTTCGGGCCCGGGGCGACTGCCCCGCTAGTCCCCCCTCAGGACTGGCCCTGAGCATTGTAGCTCCGGAGTCGAAATGACTTTCAGAATAGGAAATGTGAGAATCAGCTGCTGGTGGGGTGGGGAGCGCACGATTTTACCTAAAGATCTGTAAATCCTAGTGCTAGACCATACTAACACGAACATGTGTGTTTTAATAGAAATTTTATATATCAAACTGGTCGGTTTTAGGCATATGTTAAACTTAAGAGGATGCTTTGTGAATGCATACCCTTGAGTGTAGCGGGTGTACATATGACGTCGATGAATATAAAACGTTGCATGGTCAGCAGGTATTTGTAAGCGTATCCAAGCAAAACTAGGTACTCCCTCTGTTTCAAAATATAAGATGTTTTAGATTTATAAAGAGAATATATCTAGACTTGTTTTAGTATGTAGGTCCACTCATGTTTGAAGTAAATCTAGACACTAAAACAAGTCTAGATACATTTGCTTCATAAAACTAAAACATCTTATATTTTGAAACGGAAGGAGTAGTTGTTTGTGTCCATCATGCAACGTGTGAAGGCTGATGACACAAAAGAAACTTTTTGAGGTTTTGGAGGACCGCGGCGTCCTCCATCCCTTTCGGTGAGCAGTGCATGATATTTATCCAGTCCGCATGAAAGGTTTTTCTAAGAAGTGGCGCGCTCTTATTCAGTCGTTTGTGTTTGGGGTAGTGTTGCCATTAAAGGAAATGAAGATACTACTTTCAGATCAAGAAAGGACTGAGACAAGAGGATCCATTATCGCCGTTACTATTTAATATAGTGACGGATATGTTGGCTATCCTTATTAAGAGAGCAAATGCTGGTCAAATTGAAGGATTAGTTCCACATCTTATCGATGGTGCACTCTCTATTCTTCAATACGCTGATGACACAATCTTGTTTATGAAACATGATCTGAAGAAGGCTAAAAATCTGAAATTAATTTTATCGGCATTCGAGCAACTATCTGGGCTTAAAATAAACTTTCATAAGAGTGATTTGTATTGTTTTGGCGAGGCCGAAAACGAGGCCCACCTATATGCTGAACTTTTCGGCTGTGGTCAGGGGCAATTTCCAATCAACTATTTGGGAATACCGATTCATTATCGGCGTCTCACAATTATTGAATGGAAACTTGTTGAGGAAAGACTACATAAATGTCTTAACAGTTGGAAAATCAAATTGTTATCCCTTGGTGGAAGACTAGTACTCATAAATTCAGTACTTACTAACATGGTATTGTATATGATCTCGTTTTTCCAATCACCAAAAGGGGTCTTGAATAAAGTGGATTATTTCTGTTCAAGATTCTTTTGGCAAGGGGATAGTGAGAAAAAGAAGTATCGACTGGCAAGATGGAATGTGGTTTGCCGCCTGAAGGAGTTTGGTGTATTGGGCATACGATTTGCAAGTCAAAAACACCGTGCTTCGGAAAAATGGCTTTTAAACTACTTAAAGAAGATGGTGTTTGGCAAACCATGTTATGGAGGGAATATATGGGGTCCAAAGTTGTATCTCAAGTGGTTTGGAAACCCGGTGATTCACATTTTTGGGCGGGTCTTATGGCCACCAAAAAATATTTATTTCGTTTTGGTGCTTTCGAGATTAAGGATGGATCGCAGATTAGGTTTTGGAAAGATAAGTAGCTTAGTCAAACTACTCTTCGCGAACAATATCCAGCTCTATATTCGATTTTTAGACACAAAGGGGATACAATTGTTGGAAATATGAGCAATTTACCAAGTGATTTATGCGAAATAAATAGCATGTAAAACATGACTAGAACGATCAATAATAAACTAGCCAAGTAATCTGACAGAAAGTGTGCAGAGAGTTGCAGATAGATCGAAATAATCCGAACAAGATGAAGAAAGAAAACATACAACAGTGTGCCGGAGTTGCAGTTGTCACCCATGTCGTCGAGGAAGAGGTTCTCGATGGCAGGGAAGAAGTCGTCGTTGGGGAAGATGTCATCAGCGTCGGTGAAGGAGTCCGTGATGAAGCCAGTAGTCGCGCCGATAGCGTTCCCCAAAAACCTTATCGCCCTTCTCCCGTACAGGACTCGAAGAGGCGGGGTTCCGGAGGCCTACTGTCCCGGCTCGCGGTGCACGCTACAAGACGGGATGGGGAAGAACTGGTGGCAGCTTAGTGCTCTGTAAATTGGAGGTGATGGTTCTGATAGATGCCTGAGGAAAGGAGTGAC
The DNA here is from genome assembly GCA_030063025.1 of Avena longiglumis. Classification (NCBI taxonomy): domain Eukaryota; kingdom Viridiplantae; phylum Streptophyta; class Magnoliopsida; order Poales; family Poaceae; genus Avena; species Avena longiglumis. The sequence continues at coordinate 1,451,895 of CP125979.1, forward strand.
CTTCCGCTCTGATAGGCACAGGTAGACAGGCGAACAGGCAGTGTCGGAAGAGGAAACGAACAGGCAGCGACCGAAGCCAGACAGCCTCCACTAAGTTCGAATTAAACCTCGAATTAAACCCTATTAGCGCAGACTGTTCAAATTCTGCACACCCATTCATATACTAGTCATGCGTGGCAAAAAAGAACTCGGCTCGGCGAGATTCCCGCAACCCGCGGCGCGCGCACGCGTCGTGACGAGGCGTGGCGAGGCGGGCGGCAGAGGAGGATGAGTGCGCATGTGGGACTCTTTCCTTCTCCTTCTCATCCTTTTACCAAGTGGTAGGAGAGCCTCCCTTATAAGCCGGTGCAAACCTCCTTCAACTAGCAATGTGGGACTAAACATTTGTCTCACCTCATGCCATGCATGAATAGGCCACATGGGCCTCTTGGATTTTTAGGAATTATTGAAATGGAAAATGGGCTGGGCTATTTGGGCAAAAATTCCAACAATCCCCCACCAGATCCCAGAGGCACATGTAATTTGCCTTTGGTTTCAAAACACCGTTTATATACCGGTACTGCAGTGGAGACTGTTAAGTTGAACTTCCACCTAGAATTCTATGCTACACTAGGCTGCGACTTGTACAGTGGACTATGCCTTGAACTGCAAGTTTGCTACAACCAAGCTTCACACAAAGCCTTGACCGATACTGGGCTACCGTGGGATTTTCCCGCGGGTGGAGCTTATGCATCATACTCCATGGCCTTTCCTGGTTTTATTAGAGAGCACCCAACTCTCATAGACTGTGACGTTTGATAGTCAGACTCATATAGGTGTGTTCTTCAAAAGATGTTCTGCAGGACAACATCTCTGCTTAATATTAAGCCACTTAGAACACATTAAGATAAAAATCAACATTCCATGCAGAATAGAAAAGTATTACATCTTTACGGAGTGGTGTTCATTAAAGTAGGGATACTTTCCTCTCATTCTACCAACAGCTTGTCTCTCAATTCTAATTCACGGGATCTCCGATCACATAGATTGATTTGCTACTATGGAAAACTCATAGTGTGGGTCTCATACCCATCTCCTTCGATGCATTTTCTATCACATTGCATGATAGTCCCTTTGTGAAGGGATCTTCCAGGTTCTTAGATGTTTGGATATAATCCAATGCAATAACTCCGGAGTTTCTCATTTTCCTGACATATTTTAGTCTCCTCTTCACATGTCTTGAGGACTTCATATTATCCTTAGAATTGTTCACCTTAATAATCATAGTTTGATTATCACAGTTCATTGGAATTGCGGCTATAGGTTTTTCAACCACAGGTAAGTCCATCAGGAGTTCACAAATCCACTCTGCTTCAACAGTGGCCATGTATAGTGTTGTGAGTTCTACTTCCATAGTTGACCTCGTTAAGATGGTCTGCTTGCAAGACTTCTAATAAACAGAGCCACCACCAAGTGTAACACATATCCACTCGTGGACTTTATCTCATCAGCATCATATATCCAATTTGAATCACTATAACCCTCCATTACCCTCGGATACCCGGTATAGTGAATTTCATAGCTTGCAGTGCCTTTTAGATAGCGCATGAATCTTTCAAGAGCTTGCTAATGATCATCTCCGGGATTTGAAACAAATCAACTGACTTTGCTAACAGCAAACGCGATGTCAGTCCTTGTAGCGCTAGCCAAGTACATAAGAGAGCCAATTATTTGAGAGTTGTCAATTGATCTCTATCAGTGCCTCGATTCTTTCGAAGTAGCACACTAGGGTCATACGGTGCTGGAGAAGACTTGCAGCCGCTATAACCAAAGCGACTCGAAATCTTGTCCACATAATGAGACTGAAGCAGTGTGATCCCACTATCATCATCTCTCAACAGTTTGATGTTCAAGATAACATCAGCTACTCCTAGATCCTTCATCTCAAAAGACTGAGATAAGAAATCCTTGACCTCCTAAATTACAGTAAGGTTGGTCCCAAATATTAGTATGTCATCAACATACAAACATAGAATAACTCCTTCGCCCCCACCATGGCGATAGTATACGCACTTGTCAGCTTCGTTTACAACAAAGCCTGCAGAAGTTAAGGTTTTATCAAACTTTTCGTGCCACTGCTTAGGTGCTTGTTTAAGACCATATAAAGACTTCAACAGCTTGCACACTTTTCTTCCTTGACCATTTACTACAAAACCATCTGGTTGATCCATATAAATTTCCTCATCCAACTCTCCATTTAGGAAAGTCTTCTTAACATCCATTTGATGAATGAGAAGACCGTGTGAGGCAGCCATAGAAAATAGTACTCGAATGGTGGTCAACCTTGCTATAGGTGAGTAAGTGTTAAAGAAGTCTTCACCTTCCTTTTGGTTATAACCCTTGGCCACAAGCCTTGCCTTGTACTTCTCAATTGTACCATCAGGCCTTAGTTTATTCTTAAACACCCATTTACATCCTACAGGTTTGCACCCATAAGGATGATCAGTGATTTATCATGTTTCATTAGCTAAAATGAAGTCCATCTCACTACGGACGGCTTCCTTCCAGTAATCAGCGTAGGAGATGCATAGGCTTCTGAATGGGAGTATCATCCATGAGGTATACAACGAAATCATCACCAAAAGACTTTGTAGTCCTCTGTCTCTTGCTCCTTTTAGGAATTTCGTTATCCTCCTCCTCAGGATTTTCTAGGTGTTCGACTGGAATGATTGGTTCAGAAATTGTATCTAATTCCTGACTTGATGAGTTAGGCATATCCTTCATGGGAAAGATATCCTCAAAGAAAGTTGCATCATTCGACTCCATGATTTTACCAGCATGCATGTCTGGTACTCCGGATTTTACTACCAATAATCGATAGCCAATGCTACGAAAAGCATATTCCAGAAATACACAGTCCACAGTTTTTGGACCAAGCTTGCACTTCTTGGGGACTGACACATGAACTTTTGCCAAACAGCCCCAAGTTCGTAGATAAGAGAGACTTAACCTTTTCTTCTCGCATTATTCAAATGGAGTAATTTCTTTGTTCTTTGTGGGAACTCGGTGTAGGACATGACATGCGGTCAGTAATGCCTCCCCCCACCATTCCTCGGAGAGACCCAATGTGTCTAATATGGCGTTAACCAAATCTGTTATAGTACAGTTCTTTCTTTCGGCTATCCCGTTTGACTGGGGTGAGTAGGGAGGCGTCCTCTCATGGATTATAGCATGTTCTGCACAAAAGGAGTCAAACTCGTTGGAAAAATACTCTCCACCACAATCACACCTAAGCCTCTTAATCTTTCGATCAAGTTGGTTTTCCGCTTCAGCTTTATAGACTTTGAAGAAACTCAAAGCCTCATCTTTTGTTTTTAGAAGATACACATGACAGTATCTCGTAGAGTCATCGATCAACGTCATAAAATATGTCTTTCCACCTTTTGTCAACACACCATTAATCTCACAAAGATCAGAATGTATGAGTTCTAGTGGTGCCAAATTTCTCACCTCTACAGTCGTATGTGACTTGCGAGTTTGTTTTGCTTGCACACAGGCTAGGCACTTAGATCCTTTGACAGTAGTGAAATTTGGGAGTAAATTCATTTTAGATAACTGTGTCATGCAACCAAAATTAACATGACAAAGACGTGAATGCCAAACATTTGATATAAGATCATATGAAACATGATTCATAACTTTATTACAAACATCTGATAATGACAGGCGGAACAGACCTCCGCACTCATATCCTTTACCAATAAAAGTACCAAACTTAGATAGTACAAACTTATTGGAATCGAAAACAATCTTGTAGCCATCGCGACATATAAGAGATCCGCTAACAAGATTCTTATTTATTGAGGGAACATGATGCACGTTCTTCAGGCATACGGTCTTTCCCGAAGTGAACTTCAGATCGACCGTACCAACACCATGAACAGAAGCACACGAGTCGTTCCCCATCAGCACGGACTGAGTCCCTCTGACTTGATATGAAGAAAACATGGAAATGTCAGAACAAACATGTACATTAGCGCCCGTGTCAATCCACCAATCAGGAGAATGACATAATGAAAGAACAGTAGGTAATATACCATACCCAACATCCTTTATCTCAACGTCGCCCATGACAATATTAGCGGTCTTGCCGCTCTTCCCATGTTGGCGCCTGTCATAGCGGTTGGGGCAGCTAGGAGTCCAGTGATCAGAATCACCGCACACATGACAGGAACCTTTCTTCTTATCAGTCTTCTTCTTGAAATTGGTAGACTGTGAGGGCTTGTTCTTCCCATCGAACTTGCCCTTTCCATCAAACTTGCTCTTGTTCTTGAACTTGTGGGACTGGAAGTTCTTTTTCTGTACCAAGTTGGCACTTGAACCTCCATCAACAACTCGAGCACGTGTGTCTTTTGCTCTCGCATTCTCTTCCACATCAAGAGTTCCAATGAGATCCGATACGGAAAAATCATGTCTCTTGTGCTTTAGAGAAGTAGCAAAGTTCCTAAATGAATGGGGAAGCTTGGCAATAATGCCCCCGGCAACGAATTTGTCCGGTAACACACAGGAGAAGTACTCATGATCCTTGGCCAGTGCCTGTATCTCATGAGCCTGCTCAACGACGGAGCGATCATCAGACATATTGAAGTCATATAATTGATCCATGATATAAAGTTCACTGCCAGCGTTCTAGACCCCAAACTTGGCCTCACGAGCAGCCCACATGTCCTTGCCATTATCAAATGACATATAGAGTTCAACAATGTTCTCCCCAATCACAGACAACAGAGCAGCCCTGAACAGCTTGTCAGATTTCTAAAATACTTGCTCCTGTGCAGGAGTAAGCTCTCCCTCAGGCTTGCCAGGAGTGGCATCATAGCAGTTCATGTTCTCAAACCAGAGAACTGCTCTCACGCACCATCTCTTATAGTGCGTACCCTCAAAAACATGTGGCTTCACAGATGCCACAAAACCACTTGGAGTAAATTGCCTATGATATGGTTTTTGGATTGTTTGAAATTTGAGCAATTTACCAAGTGATTTATGCGAAATAAATAGCATGTAAAACATGAATAGAACGATCAAAAATAAACTAGCCAAGTAATCTTAAAGAAAGTGTGCAGAGAGTTGCAGATAGATCAAAATAATCCGAACAAGACGGAGAAATAAAACATACAGTAGTGTGCCGGAGTTGGAGTTGTCACCCATGTCGTCGAGGAAGAGGTTCTTAATGACAGGGAAGAAGTCTTCATTGGGGAATATGGCGTCGGCGTCGGTGAAGGAGTCCGTGATGAAGCCAGTAGTCGCGCTGATAGCGCTCCCCAAAAACCTTATCGCCCTTCTCCCGTACAGGACTCGAAGAGGCGGGGTTCCGGAGGCCTACTGTCCCGGTTCGCGGTGCACGCTGCAAGACGGGATGGGGAAGAACTGGTGGCAGCTCAGTGCTCTGGAAATTGGAGGTGATGGTTCTGATAGATGCCCGAGGAAAGGAGCGGCCTTCCGCTCTTATAGGCACAGGTAGACAGGCGAACAGGAGGCGTCGGAAGAGGAAACGAACAGGCAGCGACCGAAGCCAGACAGCCTCCACTAAGTTTGAATTAAACCTCGAATTAAACCCCATTTGCGACGAGGCGTGGCGAGGCGGGCGACGGAGGAGGAGGAGGAGCGCGCGTGTGGGACCCTCTTCTTCTCCTTCTCATCCTTTTACCAAGTGGTAGGAGAGTCTCCCTTATAAGCTGGTGCAAACCTCCTTCAACTAGCAACGTGGGACTAAACATTTGTCTCACCTCTTTCCATGCATGAATGGGCCACATGGGCCTCTAGGATTTTCAGGAATTATTGGAATAGAAAATGGGCTAGGCTATTTGGGCCAAAATTCCAACAACAATTTCCACAGTGATGAAAGACAAGCCTTCTAATGTGTCTTTCAGAAGAAGCCTCATTAGGCCTCGACTAGTATCTTGGAACAATCTACTATTACGATTATCCACGATACAATTGTCGGACAGTGTTGACCTGTTCAAATGGAAATTACTAGAAAGTGGTAAATCTTATGTTGGCTCACTATATAGAACTTTGGTCCAACCTGATATCCCGGTCGATGATAATAGTAAAATTTGGAAAATGAAATTACCCCTTAAGACAAAAATATTTGCATGGTATCTACGAAAAAGGCTAATTGTAACAAAAGATAATCTTGCAGAGGAATTGGCATGGAAGTACACAATGCGTTTTTTTTCATCACGATGAGACAATTCGTCATTTATTTTTCTATTGCAAATTTGCTCGCTCTATATGGTTATTCACCCAAATAGCTTCTGGTTTATCTCCTCCACGTTCTATAACCAATGTTTTTGGTAATTGGTTGCATGGAATTGTTGATAAGTACAGAACTTTGTTTAGGGTGGGAGCGCTTGCCATTATATGGTCGCTATGGCTTTGTAGAAATGACAAGATTTTTAATAATATTATGTCTTCTCCTTTACAGGTTATGTATCGAGCCACGACTATCCTTCAATCATGGAATATTCTTCAACGCATGGAGTTTCGCGACTTATTTGTGAAGGGATGTACGCGATTGGAGGACACAGCGAGGGATATTTTCTCCCGATATGGATGGTCGCGTGATTTGAGGATTGATCTACCTTAGGTTGAAGACAATTATTTCGGTAGTGTATTTTTGTAATGATTGTCTATCTTTTTTTCCTAGTTCTGTCGTTCGTATGGCTGTGTGCATCTTGATTATGCAGAGGCCGGGCATAAACATTAAATATTTTATGTTAATAAATGCGCCCATTTTAAAAAAAAAAGTAAACATTGATAGGATAAGTGTTACTACATGTTAATCATTAACTCCCGGCTTTGCCAATGGACTATAGATTAGTTTTTATGTTTCAGTATATAATGTATTATCACTAGAACCGACGACACATATATAGTGTTGTGCTATATATGCCCACAAATTTTAGATAAATTTTATTTTTTCAATCTCTTATGGAAGTTAAGAGGTTAGTACTGCAGACTCGGTAGGATCATAGGAACTACTTCTTACATTAATCACATCGTCCGCAACAAGTACAACATCTGGGGCTGGACCTTGAAGAAAATGTTGCAACAACAGTGTGTCCTAATACCTCCCATGCCGAACAAAAAAAGGATTAGCTACCAAAGAGGAAAAAATCATGTAACTGAAGAAAGTGCAACCTATACACGTGTGCGCGCTTGTTGCTTGTTTGAAATTGGAAAAGAGCGGCAGCGGTATAAGTTTTATAATGCACAATGAAGGCTTGACATGAAGTAGTCATGCTAGAAAACCGAGTACTAGCAGCGATGTGAGGCCAAAATTAATTAAATGCGCTTACAATAGATGGTTACTCACAAAAAAAACATGTGGAAGGGAGAGCATATTTAACTTCAGAAACTTTAAGACGCTCCACTTACCTCCTTAGATTGTTTTATTGCCTAGATGTTATTTTGAATTGATTGAGTTGAAAATCTAGGAACTGATTGCTTATGTTTCATTAGATGAAGAAATCAATGCTCACATGTCATGATCTACAAGTAGACCTCACACGATCAAACTTCAACTAATTATTTTAGAGAGAACCTCCTCCCGTAACCTCTCCCTCGCACCCCGACCCCGTCCTGTAACCCAAATCCCGCCGCCATCGGGCAAAGCCTGGTCGGCATGGCGGTGGCGGCGGCCTCCCTAGGGCGCTGTTCTACTGCAGTGAAACCTGCTCCCGGAGATGTGGCTTGTCCCTCCCCATGGCGTCATGTCCCTCTCCCTAGCGGCGCATCTCTTGCCTCGGCGGCATTCCCCCACCGGTTGTGCTAGAGGCGGCCCTCAACGGCAGTGCAACCTTGTGCTGCCTAGGCGGAGGCGGCCGCTTCAGAGGCTAGGTAGCCACGGGATCCAGATGTTTTGGCGGAGGCACGCTATGGGGAGGCGGCATCCCGGTGACCTCCTGCTGGACGACGGCATAAGATATCGGGGCTTCTCTCGTAGTACGAGGACGACTAGGGCAGTAGCCCTAGGTATGATGGTGGAGGTGGCGCCGGATGTGGTCGTCCTGAGCCTGGTTTTACGGATCTCAATATCCATCTTCTAATCCCAGCTGCGAGGCGGTGAGCCCTAGGTGCCTGTGAAAACTGAGCTGTTGGCGGGCGATGGTGACGTTACTACGTCATTACTTTGATGAAGGCATTGTCATGCGACTAGTGTCAACCTCAATCGTGCAGCTCTGGGGAACCCTAAGATCTCGGTCGGCGATGGCGGCGGCTGCGTGTCACGTTCTCTCTTGGGAGCATCGTTTGTGGAGCAGTACCGGAGGCAGGCAGGAGGTGGAGTGTCTTTGTATTGCATGGAGTCTTCGTCGGAGATGTCAAGTCATGCCTAGCCGTCAGGTTCTGCGCTCAGTCATGTCTAGTTTGCTAGGTGCTACGCACGACAGATCTTTCGGAGGTATCTAGTTGCGTCTATTGACGGGACCCAGTGGCATGGTGCCGAGAGGTCTCGGTGGCGATAACGCGCGCTTGGATGGATGCGCGTAGGGCGGTGGGGTCGTATTGCGTCATGGCGACGTCGATGGCAAGCCTCGCAAAGTCAGTGCATTAATCTCTCTAGAAGTTGGGTATGTGAAAGATGCGCGGTGGCTAGGATTTTAGGAGCGTGTATGCTGATACGTGTTGAGGGTCTGCTGGATCGGTTGTGCCACTTTCTCGCCATTGGGCGACTTCTCGAGGCCTTCGGTTTTAGATGATGCGCATTGGTGGGATGTTAGGGATATTGACCCTGTTTATAGACGCTCCTTTATGAGGGTTGTAGGATTAGCGAGTTGTCGCTTGTTTTGGTGTGCTTCGGTTTGATCTTTGTAATTTCTTTTATATAAATTTTTTGAGAATAATCTAATAAAACAGGATGTGTGTATCTCTTAGATGTAAAGGCCGGAATGATCTCCCCCCATTTCAAAAAAAAAAGAAAAAAAAAAGTAGACCTCACACGAGATGACTGCATATGTCAAGCCTTTGGCAAAAACAAGTGGATCTAAGTCATCAACAAGACCACCGCGACCCTGGCAACGGCCTTGCCAGGGGCTCATGGCACAGGGGTCCCAAATATATACGCATATATATCCTCTGGCATATATATATCTGCCTGGGATTTTTTTTTTTTCAAAGGTCCACCGCAAGGCACAACGTCCAGGCCCCCACGACGCCACACGGCGGACTAATTCGCGTCGCGGTCGATCTCCTCGAGGGACGCTGACTATTCGGCTCCGCCATTCGCGCCTTTCGTTCGGTTCAGAGTAGGCTGTAGGTGACAGACGCACGCGGCGTCGGAGACTCGATCATCAATCATCATCAATCGCCACCGCTAAACGGCAACGCCAGACATGTCGATTTGATCCTGGGTTCATGACGCCCCAATCTGCCAAACAGTACATATATACCTTTATTAAATGAGCTAAATACACCATTAGTCCTAAAAGTTGTCCACCACGTGCACTTTGGTCCTAATTGTTGCAAAATGAGATGAAGTAGTCCTAAAAGTTGTCAACCGGTGAACTAGTAGTCCCATAGGCTTAGCTCGTTATACGTGTTCAGAAATCACAGCTGGTAATTTTGCTAATAAACCCCTCTCTGTCTGCTATTTTAATTTTTTTTACCACCTGTCTAGTGGCCCCATCTTTTTTTTTTTTGCCTCTGTCACGAAACGGCAGCTTCCATCCGTGCTTCTTTCCCAAATCAAGAGCTGGCCGGAGCAGAGCATGGCAAGGTCAGGATGGCGGTGGAGGGCCCCTGGTGCATTCTTAATAAGAGTAACAAGGAACCAATTACTTTATAGAAATAGGACACTATTTCTATTATATACTAGATGTTAATGGAGGATGAATTTAAACAGGGGATGAATATAAACACAACTTTCATACACTTCACACTATATTAGTACTTCATCTGACTCATATTAGTTGACTCATATGCGTCTAGATTCGGATGTATCTAGTACTAAAATTTGACTAGATACATTCGTATCTAGATAAATCTAGGTCAACTAATATGGGTCGGAGAGAGTAACTTAAATGTCTTTAACAATTACAAATTCAACCTACAATGCCCTACAATGCAATATTCAGAATAAGTCAAACAGTGTAATTTAGAGTTCACAGAAACCTGAAAGTTCAGAGGAACGACCCATGTTCTTAAATCGGTGAAAGTTCAGAGAAATATGTCATGTTTAGGATTGATACATGTAGTGCATATATCATCAGGATTTACTAGGACGGCGCAACCTACATGGATCAAATACTTCAATCAGCACCTGTTCAATCTATTTGATCAAACTAATCCACAATCTGCACTCTTGTAGATCATGGATTCCACTACGTACACGGATAGGAGAGATAAGATTGGACGAGCGCGGACAGGAGAATTGATATTGAATGAGTTTCGGAGAAAAAAGACGACATACCGTAGTCCGGCGGCTCCTCCTCCCACCCTCGGTACCGTGGTTCCGGCGGCATCGCGTCGAAATAGATGGCAAGAACTGCATCGCAATCGTGGCCTCCAGAAACAACTCATGTGGTGTGGGTGCACACAATATATCGCATTACGTATGGGTGCTCCTGTCATTTATTGCGATGTCATATCTGCAGGTGTGTTTTGTTATGAGATGCTAGAAAATACAAGGGTCTTTATGTGAGTCGACCAGGTGCCTTTTGCCACTACAGTTTTTCCAATTCGGATTAAATAGGACTACTAGTGCATCAGTTGACAACTTTTGGGACTACTTCATCCCATTTTGCAACAATTGGGATCAAAGTGTACCTGGTGGACAACTTTTAGGACTAGTGGTGTATTTAGCTCTTATTAAATCTTGTCCCTGATTGCTTGCATGTTTTTTGCCTTAGGGTTCTAATCTATTTTGAATTCTTTATATGATGTAACCTATTCCTTTGGAATTTTAGGTAATATATGGTGCTGAGACAGAAGTCCGGTGCTACGAAGAGGAATAAAAGAAAATGAGAGATGATAACTTTTATTTTGAAAGTATGGTTGGATGTTATATTTTGGGACTAAAATGTATGGTTGGATGATAACTTCTATATTGAAAGTGAATGTGGATACATATATGTCCGTCTTTTATATAATGGCTTCATATACATTAGCCTGAGGGGAACATGCAGTCGACTTTACCTAGGGCCCCGCAAAACATAAAGCCGGCCTTGGACATCAATGCGTACCATGGACAAACGGTCGAGTGTATCACAAGTTTATAAACCTTTTAGACGAATAGAGAGGCACCTCCCCTGCCTCCACTGGTTTTTTGGGAAAGAAAAATACATGTATATGCGCATAGAAAGCAGTACTTTTGAAAAGGAAATTTAAAACAAGGTGTTCTATTCTCTGGGATCATTACATCAAGTAAACTAATAGAGAGGAGAACTTGTCCTCAGGTAAAATGAAAAGACAAAGAAGTGTCACTGTTACTCATTCGGACCTTCGCCTTCTTTCTTATTTGCATTGAGCTCCAGTCCAACAGGTTCAGCTTCCTTAATGCCGGGGTTGAGGGAAATGGAATAAGCAACAAAGTCATGCTAGCAGGTTGTATTGGTAAAATCCAGGATCACCCCCACGACAAAGTGAGAGTCTCTTGGAGCCATGCGCGAGACATCGAACACCACCGAGCCGAGACCCACCATCGTCGACGATGTAGATGGCACACCGCTCCACCTTCTCGAACACCACCATCTGCCATTGGTCTCACAAGTCATGTCCAACTCCCATACATTGCCCTAGGTGGTAAAACGAAGCTAAGTGCCACCAACATCAGATCGGAAACCGAATCCCATACCAGGCTATAACCTATTGGATTGAGGAAATTAAAAAGGAGAAACTATATTTGGCGGAACACACAAAGTCTCGTAGAAGAGCGAAGTGGGGCAGGGTTTGTATTCGAGGTAAAGGTGGTAGATGATGGCGAGCTCTCTCGAAATAGGCTTTTGCCCCGCTATATTAATATAACAACCACACCGATACAAGCATTCAAAACAAAGGAAGTGCTGGGGCAGCAGCAAACACATTTCCAAAAGGAAAAAAATGAAGACAAAGGCGAATCAACGAAACGATGATGCCCCGCAACCGCAGCGCCCTCCGACTTTGACCCACCACATGCAAGCGCCGGCGTCAGATCAAGCAGCACCTTCAAGAAGGTAGCACCGTCGACGCAATGCTACTACCCAGACCAAATTGATCCTAGGGTTTCCCCCAATACATAGAGTAAAGTGGGTAGGGATTCCCGCGGAGCCCTTCAAGAAGGAATAGTGCCACTAGAGGGCGGCACCACGCCCGAGTCAGACTAGCTGACAGGGATTTCTCCCAATCCCCGCCCACAAAAAAACTCTGGCGCAACGGAGCACCTCCACCCTGCTTTGCCACCCACGAGCATGCGCCTCCATGATCTTGTAGTCACCATCGCTAGTCTCTTCATGAACACTAGCGCAGGCCTGCAAGGCGGAAGCACGCGACATCGCCGAATGAGGGACAACAGCCTCGCCGCCACGGGAGGACCCACCTCCACCGCCGAGGTAGTCATTGACCGGACAGATCAGCAGGAGCACACCATGCCCTAGCAGGCCCGGCCGGACCCAGACGGGCCCGTGAAGCTCCAGCCGTCCTGCTGCAATAGGCAGCCGCAACGCTGTCGTCCCCATCCTAGCTCAGTCGCCAACGCCACCTCCAAGAGGCTCCACAGACGTGGTGACCTAGCCCGCCCAAGCCCATCTAGGGCCCTCCCGAGCCCATCTAGGGGACGAGGAGCCCAGAACCGACCGGAACGGCGGCCGACGAACCACCGCATCCATGGTGCCCTGCCGCGAGAGGACGCCGCCGCCAGCAACACCCAGCCTTGCCGGACCGAAATCTTCCGATGTGCACCGACGCTAAGGAGGAGGAGGGCCCCGAACCGCTCTCCATGGCGCGGGGAGAGGCAGGCCGCCGTCGCCCGGCGACCCCTCCCGACGGCGGCGGGGGGAGGGAGGTGGGGAGGCGGCGAGGAGGAAGAGCCCGTCGCCCTCGGGAGCGAGGGGCTCGTGTTTCTTTTTCATCGGGATATGGTTATTCTGTTCCCAAGATCATTTTCTCATGTCTAAATAGTTAAATGCATATAAAAGAAAAAGAAACAAAAATTGAAACTTTTGTACAATGAGTATGAACATACGTTTTCTACCATAGCTTTTTCCAAGAAAAGACATATTTAGTGGTCTAAGATTAAAAAAACAAATCTGATTGTTTTGAAGAACAAATCTCAATGCTCTAAGGAGTACCATTTTTTTACAGACGACCCAATCTGCCATTTCTCTGCAAAAATTTGCATGCAGTTAGAAGTTAGAACACATTCTCATGTTAATTGTCCCAAAAATTCATATATTTTTATTTTCGTTCCTAATTGCTTTTACTTTTTTATTTTTAGAAGGAGCCTATGAGCTTGGGTCCAGATGGGTATTTTTGAACTTAATTTGCAGATACAACTTTGTAGTGAGCCTATCACAATTTACAAGATATACAGAACAAAACCGAGTCCTAATCTTACAGGGTCCTCTTCCCTCTGCAGCGTATCACATGTGTATTTTCATCTTAACTCTAAACTGCTACAAGAATAACTCTTTGCACCTAATATTAGAGGTGGTCCATGCTCTCCATCTCATTAAATCTCCCGCCTTTCCTACATAAATCTTGAAGTTCAACACCCACATAGATATATATCCCCTCCCGGGCGTCTTTTGAGATGTTAATTTGCCAGCATTGGAAGAACTAGCACCGGTTCATTAGTTGTTCTTCTTCTTCTCCTTTTCACGCGCTAACTCCTGAGCCCAGCTACTTGGTAGGAATGGTAGGCATCGGGAGGGAGGTGCCAACGCCAACATGATCTTTTGGCTTTCTTGGTAGGAATGGCTAGCCTAGTCTAGTCGTGGACCGATTATGCACGACATGAAGGAGCCGATTGGCGCAGTGAAGATCAGCCGCGTGCACTCCTCGTTCCATGCCGTCTGAAAGCTTCGGCGACGCAGAACTGATCACCAGGCACTTCCCTTTGTGTAGCGATGACCTATCTCGGCATGTGTAGGAGAGTTAAGTTGCTTCTTCTCAGGCGCAGGGTGAAGGTGGTGGTTCGTCGAGATAGGCACGTAGCCGCCGTCACGCCGGAAGATATGGAGGTACGAGGCTGTGATGTTGGGGTAGATGCATAACTGTTCTGTGTATGGATGGAAGTGGGGATAATTTGAACGCAGCGATTCTACCAGGGCGAGGGCGTCCCGGTCTTATCCACCGGCCGCAAGCGTGCTATGATCCGCGCGAGCAAACTTTGCAGAAACATCCTAGACATTGCACATCATCGCACTACTATAGGGATGAAGGTGGACCTGTGCATCTTACGTTCTCTCTCCTTATCCTCGTCAGAACCACAACACCCACCGTCTCCTCCTCATTATCCTCCTGGAGCTCCACACCGGCGCCGCGGACGGCTGGCGACCCTCCCTTGCCACCACGCCCTCCTGCACCGGCGAACGAGGTCGACCACATCGGCCCCGGCCACCAACGTCAAGGACACGAGCAGAGCCGCCTACATCCTCCCTATACGATTCCTCCCTTATTGATCTGATTTCTCCACATGTGGCTCCTGGTCCGTTGGGATTTGCTGCCTCCGGCCAGGACCCTCCTGTTCCGATCCGTTGGGGGTTGAACAGAGGAGAAGATGTTCCAATTGCTTCCATGTATGAAGGAGGAAATTGGGCCGCAATTTCTTTCATGTATGCGGAAAAAAACAAGTCTAGATACAAATTGGAAAAATATGGATCCAAACTTACTGGAAAAGATCAGTCGGAAAATTGTTAACGAAAGATTTAGGTACTAATTGATTTATTGAATCTGGTAGTGGTGTTGATGCAGAACATGGATCTATGAGTAAATTCCCGATAGATTAGAAGTCGTTTTGTACCGAGCAGGAAACAGAATAGAGGGTCTCTTTGCAATACACACACATTCATACACAGATCTTACAGCATAAAATAGACGCCCAGGATAAGCCCGGGACGCCCACATATATGTAGACTAGGATTGCACCTCCGCCCTATTGGCCATTATCGAGACTCCCAACTGCAAGGCCACAAGTATGTTCAATCTAATTTCCAAAGCGCCCCGCTCAATTGACTGAGATGTCTGTTCCGTCACCAAGACGACCAAAAATTGAGCGTGGTCAGTTCTGTGAGATCAATACATGGATTCTCCAAAAAAATATTACTCCCTTGGACCCATATTAGTTGACTAATATTTATCTATATATGGATGTATCTAGCACTATAATCTTTCAGTATCTAGACAAATTGAAATCAACTAATAACGTCTGTCAAAAAGAAGTATGATCAACGCCAACTCGTTTCCTAGAGTTCTGCACTGGTGGAAAATGGGCCTCTTGTCCCATGCCGTAACCGGCTCTAAAACCGGGACTATCAAATCGGTACTAGAGGCCCCCATCTCTAGTCCCGGTTCGCTACGGCTCGGGACTAGAGTCGATCACGTGGCAGTTTCCGCGAGGCGGAGAGCGGAACCCCTCTAGTACCGGGTCATAATACCACCCGGGATTATAAAGTTTTCTGTCGCGGTAGAGAATTTGTGTGTTTCTTTGCCGCGGCAGAGATTGTGTGTTTCCTTTTTTTTGTCATTTCGTTCCTTTTTTGTTTTGTGTTTTACTATAATTTCGAATATATATTTCAGTACACTTATTCTAAGCTACTACATACACAGTACACGTTGATGCATATATATAATTAATATTCAATCCCTTGCAAGCATATATATATATATATATTCAATCATATTGAAAGGAATAATGTTTTAAAATTACATGGTCATTGATGATATATCATATCAACTACATGAAGATCACTAAGACATATCGAGTTCTGCGTCCTTCACATAATGTTCTCCATGTACATCAAGGACCTCCTTCATCAGAAATCCCGCCAGTTCCTCTTGAATTGCTCGTACAAGTTGTTCCGGCTCTAGGTTCTCCCGCAAAGCGTGAATATAATGTGAATCAACTTTCCGATCATTGGTCAACTTGCGAATATACTCGCAGGCGAAGAATCCATATAAATGAGTCCCCGGTGGCTACTGTAAACTCTTCACCGTTTTATAAGTTAGCTCATCTTTGAATGGAGCTGGTATTTTCTGTCTGAACTGTGTCCAACACCTGCTCGGCAAAGAAAATGAACAAAGAAGTTATTAGTTACTTGATATCAGAAAATGAACCAAAGAGGCTGATATAATGCGATAATGATTAAAATTATATATGGAGCATTGCTTTCATGTCGCTTCACTTCTCTTGCTTCCAACTTAATGAGTCATGGATTTCAACTAGGGACTTGTCAACCGAAGGCCTCTTTTCCAGTAGTGCTGGTAGTTTCCTAGAGTTTACATTTTTCTTATACCCGTTATGGCAGCTTATTTATCTAGAAATACTATTATTTATTTTCTTATTTTGTTATTTGAAGTACTATAACTTAGTGTGCACACACAACTCTGTAGGGTATGCGTGTTTGGCCTAAAAAGAAAAAGTTGTAGTCTGCATCTTACAATTGGGTCATGTCCCCATTGTAGCGCGTTAAATGTGTAGTTTCATCTTGTTCTTTTGAGGGAATGCGAACATGTTTATTTTCATTTTTTAGGGAATCCAAACATGTGTAGTTTCATCAGCTCTGTCTTGTAAATTGAATAACTCCTCGAATCGGGATTTTGCCCCACTATATTAATATAGCAACCAACACAATCTGGTACACCAACGAGATCACTGTTGGGGTAGACAACACAACTAAGCCTAAAAGAAAAATAAGAGAAAGAAAAGAGAAACGAATGCCGACAGCGCTGGATCGAAAAAACCTAGTATGACTCGCAACCTTGAATAACTCCCTACAACTAATATTATAGGTGATCCATGCTCTCCATATCCTCAAATCTCCCACCTTTATTACACAAATATTAAGGCTGCTTATATACATAGCCTCCCCTCCCTTCCCAACGTATTTTTGAGATGTTAATTAGCCCTCCATTCTTCCGTTTCTCCTTTTTCGCTTGGTAACTCTAGAGCCTAGACACTGGATGGGAATGGCTGGCATTCGGAGAGAGGTAGAAATAGGAATGGATCTGGTACGTTTTAGGGAGGAGTAATCCTTTGCGTTTCCTATGGAGGTTGGCTAGGCCAATATTTGAAGCATAACTTGTGAACTCCTTTCTCAACCTAAATTAATGAAACGACAAGCCACAATGGTCCAATTTTTGACGAATTGAGTTTGAATGGACTATGGTGTGCCTACACTGCATTGATTGGGTCGACCCACAAAAATTAGCGAGGTGCTAGCAATAACGCTTCCCATGCTCGTTTGGGGATGATCCAATGGACCTAGTGGCTCAGATTTTGTGGGAGGGGCTAATTCCGCAATGGTTTTGTGGAGTCCATCCATCCCTTAGTTTTACTCGTATTTCTACATGGAGACGATCCCAATAAATACATATTGAGATGCCCTAAGCAAATAATGATATCACATGAAAATAATACTACGAGTTCCACAAAGTTAATTCTTTACACGGATGAATGCATTTGATTCAAATATTGCTTGTATAATCCTAACATACATTCATAGATGCGGAAAAGATAAGGATTCTTCCCTTGTGAAAAAAATGTCAAAATATATTAAGGGTTACTTAGAAAGATAAAAAGTTTGCATTGTCTGAAACTCTTTCAATCTTACATATAGCAAGTGGAAATTATTTGAAGTTGGGCTAGAAAAATCATTTGAGAACAAACTTTTTCATGATGACAAAAAAAATCAGTCTAAATCTTACAGCTAGGTCCTCTTCCCGTTGCAACGTTACATTTGTAGTTTCATATTCTTCTTTTGAGGGAATGCAATCATGTTTGGTTTCATTTTTTTTTTGAGGGAATGCCAAGTTTCATATTAAGCCTTTCACAATGGGTGTTTCTTAGCGCAGTATTCTAGGTGTTTTGCCTATGTGGCATGTCATTTAATAAAAAAAGAGGGTGTTGTTGTATCTTATCTAAACTACACCTCTTGTATGGTATCATAGGCAAAAAACTTGGCTAAACCAATCACACACATGCATGAGACTAAAATTATTAAATGCAACACCACTAAGAAACACCATCTAAGAAATAATGCATTGTCATCGTTGTTTCTTAAGTTTTAATTACTTCTATAAAAATGTGTTAAGAAACGCCCTATTGTGAAAGGCCTTAACTCTAAGTGTATGTTTAACCCTCAGCGCTTGTTTAAATGCTTAAGGGAGGGGGAATCGGGAAACCAATCCTAGCGCAGGGACAGAGGAGTCCATGCCTCCAATGCACGGCCCTTAATTTCAGGCGCTTGTTACTTGATTCGATTTTTCTGCCGCAGCAAATTGAAGCGAAGCGTAGGACGGTATGCTTTGCGTCGACGCCATAAAATAAGCGTCTCTTGGCCAGGATCGAATGACACAACCGTCAATCGGCGGGGAAAATTTTCCTAGCGCCCGTTCATAAGAGGCTGCGATGTACGTGCCCTAACCTGCAACTAATAAGAATAACTGTCTGCACCTAATACTATAGGTGGCCCATGCTCTTCATATCATCAAATATGTCTCCTTTATTTCAGAGATTTTAGGTTTGAACTACCGCATACATATATACACAGCATCCCATCCCTTCCCTACGTATTTTTGAGATGTTAACTATAATTTCCCAGCGTTGGAAGAAGTAGCACCGGTTCATTCGTTGGTCTACCGTTGTTTCTCCTTCTAGCTCACTAACTCGTTTAGCCTAGCCACTGGACGATATGGGGATGGTAGGCATCAGGAGAGAGGTAAAAACATTGAAGGGTTCTTCGGGTTTACTTGAGGGCAGGATGGGTCGCGCTGGTGCGTTGCGCTGGGTCAGATGTCAGCAAGTTTTCCTTGGATGCCATGGCCCCGAGGAACAATTGTTCACCACGGGTTGGCCAACTCGTGGGCTACCTGATCTATGATCTCATCTTCTGCGCTTTTCATACAACCGAAGGGTAAGCGCGCGCTTTTTAGCTGCAGGATAAAGTCACGTCGAGTTGAGGTTGATCATACCTAGCCAGCTTAAAAAAGACATTTTGGACATGCTTGAGACTAAGGATATTGTTTTACCTATTTATCATTTGCATACATTTTCTTCCACAGTAAATACTTCAAGAATCTTACAATTTTTTTTTTGTTTTTACCATATATTACTACTAAAATTAGTGCTCAAAATTACATCTTGGAGACCGCGTCAATGCTCAAAATGACAAGCTTCCCTGATGTGAAGGGAGTGTATGTGCACACAATTTTCTTGCATTTATCTTGGTTATAGAAAATAAAAGAGAGAATTTAAATTTTTTTCTCCTTATCTATTATTTATTAAAAGCGACGTAAGGTATTTTTGAAGGCACCAGGTGGATCCACATCATCTAACTTATAATATTTCCTTCTAATATTTCCGTCTAATTAAACAAATTAATACACAAAATGGACCGAAGGATACAAACTTTTAAAAAAATGGTAAATAAATTGTTTCCTAAAAGGTTGCTTGCCATTCTTCATTTTGAGCAATGTTTTTTTCCTACTATTATTCAGTAAATTAAACAGAATAGAACGAGACTAGTTCAGTGAAAACAAATAATTAAGATGTTGAATAAAATGAAGAAGCATCAAAGTCCCTCCATAATAACTGGACTTTCAAGATTAAGATATTCCAAGAATAAACTGAAGAAGCACACTGGAGGAAACGAGGCCTCTAACACCGGTTCGTAGAGGCCTCTAACAGCGGTTCCAGAACCGCTGTTGGGGGTTCGATGTTAGAGCCCCCCCTCCCACCCCCGAACCGCTGTTAAAGGGTGGCGCACGTGGGGTTGCCGCAACGCTCAGCCTCCCCCCTTAACACCGGTTCGCCGCGGCAGGAAAACGGCATAAATCTCTGTCGTGGCAGGAAAACGGCATAAATCTCTGTCGCGGCAGAGTTCTGTCGCCGCCCCGTTCTGGGCGTATTTCTATGGCGCGGCAGGGACGGGGAGGGGGAGGGGGAATCGATTGGGAGAGGTATACACATACATCATCGTCGGTACATACGAATACATGAATAATTAAGCAACTATTATTATACATAAACATCGTCATTGTGTGGTATTCTCCGTAAACGTTGAAGCATCAAGTATAAGACTAACACGTTCAAGCATATATACAACGTTCATTTTGGTGGATATCTAAAGAGTTCTCCGCCAGGCGTGACGACGTCATCAAGTATGAACCCCGCCAATTCCTCTTGAATGGCTCGTATGCGGTCAAATGGTAGGAATTGGTCCCGCATCCGTTCGATCTAAATATATATGAAGAATGGGGTCAATATATATATATATATAAGAATAAAACTCAACACAATTGATGGTAATAAAATACTTTTGTTTACTTTGTTTACTTACTCTAAGTTGTTCTAGTGCGGCTTGACCCGTCGCACATATCGTGTTACGGATGAACTCGCAAACATAGTATCCACATAAGTTATTGCTGGGTCCCTGATGTGCGCACTTTACGAGAATAGAGAGTTCAATCAAAATAATAATCAATAAAGCATGATATAATGGAATTGGAAGCAGAATCAAAGAGATACGCAGACCTAGATAGCTAGTATTACTTTCATTTTGGTCTACAAATTTTAGTTCTTCTGACCATTCACCCACGGCCCTGCCCGTGAACCTTTTCCAAACCCTGTCCAGCAAAGAAAATTGATAAATGAGTAATTAATTACTTGTTGTCACGAAAGTTGCCGATCTAGTGCGATAATATGATTGAAATTACCTCTGGAGCATCTCTTTAAAGTCTGCCCATAGCTCTTGGTCTTTTCGTAATGAGTCCATGACAAGGACTTTTCCTGGGTCAGATTGAATGACTAGCAGAATAAAGTAGAACCTACGCACGCATAACTCATCATCAGTTACACTTAACATCGAGTAAGCCGATATAGAATGTGTACAAGAGAGGGTAACACTCACGAGAAGTTGTAGGCAATAGTATCTATTTTGGTTTGTTGTCTCGGTAAAGACGTTAGCAAGAAATCTTCTGTTTGCCCGGGTCTGTGTCTTACCACTTCTTCATGAACTCTATTTGGGTCAACGAACCCAATGTCAAAAGGGCCTCCTTTCACGCATTTCATAACCTTTTTTCTGCATAATAGTATATACATATATGGTGAACATATATATATACATGCAATTAATGAATTGAATGAGATGAGATAGAAATTACAGAAATAGTACTTACACACAATAAAGGCTGATTGGCAGCTTTGTCGAGTTCCTTCTGATTGAATAGAAAATGCAAGTCTTGAATGTTGAAGGCGATCTCGTCGTCTCCGCACAACAAAATCTGATCTCTTATATGCGCCGTGATCTATTCTTCCTTTCTTGTCTTGCAGAAATCAAGATACCACTTGTGCAACCTTCGCATCTTTGTTGGTAGATTCTTGAGCTCCTCTTTCTTGACGAGATTCTTCCCATACATCCATGGCTGTATGGGGTTGACATCGCCTTTGGGCAAGTTATCTCCCATGATGTTCAAGTATGCAATGTAAGTCATCCCCATCTCATTGGCCTTTCTTTGTAGCTCTGCCTCATAATCATTTACAGGAGGAGCGTTCCGTGTGTCGAACACTTGGAGCGGGGCGCATGATTGGCTTTCCTGCTCTCCGAGCATGGAAACTGTTTTCTGGGGTGCCGCACGACTGCTACTTTCAGACTCCCTCTGCCTTGCATCCCCCTTCATAATCAGGCGCTCGTAGTCCGGCACAAGTGGGGTTTCAGGTTTCAAAGATTATTGTAAAACTTCTCCACCCACTTCAAGGAATCTGGCTATATATGACCCTCAATTTTCGTCACAGAATCGTCATAGTAGTCCGTTTATGACGATTCTATGACGATTTTGAGATCGTCAAAAGCTGGGCGTCGCAAATGAACTACAACGACGTTTTTGATAAAATCGTCATAAACGTCTATGACGATATTGAATCGTCATAACTTCTATGACGATCCAATATCGTCATGGACCTTCTAGCCAGGCCAGCTCAGATCCTACGTGGCAAAATTGTGACGAAATGAAATCGTCTTAAATCAAAATCAGCCCAGTCCATTTTAGTTGCTTACTTGGGCTAAGCCCAATAATCGCTTTTCTTTTCTAGTCGGCCTTTTTATGGTGTGTCTCTCTCAGGCCTTAGCCTTTTTATGGCCTCTTTTCTATTTTGGACCTCGGCCTTTTTACGATACATTTCTGTTTGGGATAGGCCCGCTTTTCAGTTTCAATTTTCATACATAATCAGAATTGAGTACATCAATTATTTTTGATAATCAAGAATATAACGATATTTTCATTGTTTAAATCAAAGATAGTGATATACAAAATAATAATCCAGTTTTGAAAATACAACAAAAAATGAATATGCATAACTCTATTACAATATTTCTGATGTTCAAATGGCAGATACTGATATACAAAATAATAATCCAGGTATAAAAATACAACACAAATTGAACCTTCCATCATAATACAAGGCTGCAAATGTAATGTAAAACCACTACAGACCATATCCCTTGAACAGTAACATCCATCGGCCGAGAACGAGGAAACAAAGCATATCCTTCCACCCAACCAAACTCGACTCAAAGCTAGATGCCCTTGCTATTGCATTATCAGGACCTCTCCCTACACAAACAACACATCAAGTTGCTAATCGCTTATGGTATATCAAATAACACAAAGATGCATGCTTCCAAAAAATTATAATCGACCATAACTATAAAATAGAACTTTACCATGCTATGAAACAATATGTATCTATCCCAAGAACAACATTCAAAACATAAATGCACTCAGATAGCCTATGAGCAGCTAATGACTAATAGTCCTAATTTAGGTATCATATCGACAATGATACATACATGAATTCAACTCAAATTTATAATGCATGAATACTAAGATATTATCTCAAGGTTTTCAAAAATATTAAGATGATGCATTACTCTAGCATAACCAAAATAGAAGCATCAGATTACATAGATACAACAGAAGAGAGCCAATAAACATCCCAGTTCAGACATCTCTTTCTCCACGAAGCTATCGTGGTCAGAGAGGTTATAAAAATTTAATATGGGCACTATAGAGACTATTGAGACATGCATCAGGATATACACAGATACACAATAATTATTGAGACATGCATCAGGATATATACTAGTACTTCAACTGCAATGAGATATGTTAGTCGAATCACCACTTCAACAGCGACAAATATGTATTGGAGTAAACCATTTGGTAAACTAATTCTACTATTATTCCCAAGTAGACAGTAGTAGCATCACTAAGTTCTATAGTTTCTCTTTCAGCAGCAGCACCACCGAGTATGGGACTGGTGGAATCAAATGTAAAGCATCAAATGAGCACCTATTCACTGACACAAATCCAATGAACTCGAAATTTTAGTTATCTGAGACTACAATGTCATTAAACTGATCCGATACTAACTTGGTGAGCGTGCGTACTGGTGAGATCGAACATGAACAAGATCGCCACGGCGTCCTTGCAGCGATCGGGACATGGTCGGACTGGCTACCTCGCATCGAACATTCATTTGTGAGTGCTTAAAGGATCGACATTAATTTCTGGGGAAAGACCCATGGAGCTGAGACGACTTTAAATGGGCAGCATATGCTAAAAACCCCAAGGAGGAATGCGCCACTTACCACAAAAAGTTTTCCGCATTCTCGTGCCTCGAGCAACCTTGATTCTTGCGGAATTAGTCATACGGAAGATATTCCAACCTAAACACAATTAGATTGTCAATAATGAGGCAAATAGATGATTCTGCATGTAGTGTTAGTGACTTATCAATGAGCAAAAGTAAATGGGTGCACGAGAAGCGACTAGCATGCTACCAAACCTAGTTCATGAGGGAAGATAGAGCAATACACATGAATATACGCTAAATGGTGACGATATTTCTTGCATGGGGCTTGTGCTTCTTCAAACTTGCTCAAGCTCTTGTAAGAGATAAAACAACCCTCAATATCTGCTAACAACAACATAACACGTGAGAGCTATGATGATCTCTAGGCAGCATTTTATGTAACTAACACTACATGTACTCGACAGTCCAACACAAACAACATCAGGAAAAGAGAAATGAGGACTCTGATCTTCGCTGATTACTAATTTTAAGTTGAACACAAACACAGAGAAAACTTCAATAAACAAAATGGTCTAATATGAACCGTTTTCGACTTTTATTCTACTTGGCACATGATACTTCTTGCACACTATCGATGCATAGAAATGCAAAGGCCACAAACATTCACTACATGAAGTTGCTCATCTACCAATGACTCTTGATATTAACCTGTCATGACATTACATGATAAGAATGAACTATGAGACAGAAGAAATACAGGTGTCTCTTAAGATCTATAACTATTGATAGTGATCAAGAAAAAGTCACAAAAATAGTTAAGTATCATATAATTCTTATCACAATCATGCATTGAATTCAGGAAAGGCTACAGATTAATCTCTTGACATATCATTGAACAATCACAAGAACAACAATAGTAATAATTCACGTTAGCACCCACAAACTCTATCAGCAAAGCCATTTACAAAGTAGCATTTACACAACAAATCTTATGACTGAGAGAAAGGTGAAAGAGAGGAGACCTCAATGGGCGTGGAGACGGCGGATCTGAAACCGCCCATCTGGCGACCGAATGAGGTAGGTGCATGTCCAACTCGTCCACCACCAGTCTCCAGAATGTTTATTCACAGAGACCAGGATATCAAAAGTTCCTGGATGTTCAAACTAAAACCAGTATCTCAGTGGTCCAAAGAAAATTTGACTCAGGCAGGCATACAATCTAGAAGAGGTAAAATAAGCTAGGTCCATCCAGTCCACCTCCTCCTCTTCTGCGAGAACACGCACCAAAAGATATACCATACACTCGGGATGATATAAAATGATATAAAATCTCAAGTTACAGAACAAGCATGTATTAACCATCCTGCTAGCAGCAAGGAATAAAAATTATTACTTAACAAGCAGCACTAACATGACTCTTAAGCGAAAGCCACAACATTGAGGCCATGTGACATAACTACTATAGGCGCCATTCACATTCACCGTGTTCACTAACTATGTTTCTTCCATCATCAAACAATAGTAGTTGTGTGACTTTATTCAGATTTGGCATAAGAATATGATTATTAGTTTATTACCAGTCATTATCCACAAAAAATTGTAGTATGACTAAAGGCCTAGTTTCCAATACATATCGCTGGAATTATCTTGACTAACAACTTGTAATTAACATTGTATGGGATACAATAGGCAATCATTCACATGGAATTGAATTAGTATAAAATGTTCATCATGAGATGGAATCAATTAATAATCATAATATGATCCAAATATAGTAGTATCCTATGATGGTAGTTATGTTAGATATATGAAATCACAAAACATAATCAAGATGGGAACCACATGGTATATTGTATACGATGATGCAAAATATGATTGATGGAGCCACACAAATATCATAAATTGGTATGCATAGATTATGATTGAAACCTTGCCAGCAAGCAGTCAAGAATTACTCTTTTGCATGGTAGGATACAAGTTTTATAAACAAGCATTTGCATTATAACATTGTGCATATATCTGCAACTAAATTAAATTTCCTATCGTCCTATTAGCATATCACCAAATTAAACATGCTACTACCAAATTAAACCATGTATTAGTCGAACTTGTGCACAAGCAATACTAACATAGGACCGTGGAAAAGAATCCAACGACCTAGAGCTAGGACCGAGAAGAAACCGAGATATGGCGAGCTCGCGACGGAGAAGAGGCTGTTGTCGACATCGGAGAGTGCCAGAGAGAATACAAATGGACCGAGAGAGAAACCAAGATAGAGAGTGGAGAGAAGGGACATAGATCCGCCTTCCCGCTACATCCCACGACGATGACCAATCTGGCGGCCCGTGGATTCATCCACCCAGGATCTCACAACTAAGGCGACATGCAAAGACCACGAGTGGGGCTCCCGCGGCCGAGCACCTCCGCGTTGGCCTTCTTGTTGTAGTGGTAGATCTCGTCCAGCGTGTTTGAGTCGATGTTGTTCTTCAGCTCCCACATCTACATCACCACCTCGGGGATGGGAAAGAAGTCAACGCCCACCTACACGAGCCTCCACGAGGCGTGGATTCGACGATGGTGCAAGGATTCGAGGAGGGTCGAAGGCTGGTGGTTGGATGAGAGAGGAGAAAGCGCATGCAGATGGAGAGGCGGCGCAAGAGGAGCAGGCGATCGGGTGGAGGATGGAGTTGATCATGGGAGGGAGGGAGGCGGCGTGGATTGGATCCGGGAGGACGGGAGGTAGAGGTGGGCGGTGAGATGGTTAGGGTTTGGAGGGCCGGGGTCAGATCCTACGTGAGCGGCGGTGGTGTCTGCGGGGAGTGGAGGCCAAGATGCCAGGTCACCGATCCACAACAAGTTTCCACACTTCACCATCCTAGCCGTTTATTATGTTTACATCCTACGGCTGATATTGACCCTCTCTAATATCTCAACCTGTCTAAAAATTATGACGATTTTGTCCATAGAAATTACGACGTTTTTCACGAAATCGTCATAGTTTCATAAGGATTTGGCCCTCCCAAATAGCTTACGACCATCTAGTGTAGAATCGTCATAAATTTATGACGATTTCATTCAGGGTCACTACCAAAACGTCATAGTTTGACACATTCCTTGTAGTGACCACCGCCGGATCTAGTTTCTCCTTTGGCTCGGCCCGTCTAGGTGCAAAGAATTTCTTGACCTCTTCTTCCGAGATCCTATTGGTCTCCTCATCGCTGCGATTCCACGGTAAAACCGGCAATGGCTTGGCGAAAGGATGCGGGACGTAGTTTCTTAAACTCTTTGGCGTATGGTTTCCTGCGGATTTGTTCGTGGCAATGCTAGTGATGCTTTTCGTGGCAGTGCTCTTCCGCTTACGCTGAGGAGATGGCTGAAGCGCCGGAGATGGCTGACGCGCAGGAGATGGCTGAAGCGCCGGAGACGACAGGGGAGTATTCTGATGACTTGGAGACGGCTGAGGCTTCAGATCACGACATGGAGACGGCAAGTGCCAATGGCCTCCAATTTGGAAGCACGATGTGTTCCTTCTTCCAAAGAATGGTTGTTTTCACTGCAAATTTGAGTTGAGTTTCCCCTTCACCTGTAGCATGGTCAAGTTGTGCTACCTCATATTCCTTCACAACCTCATCCACCCCGACAATTGCATAGCCATCTAGAATCGGTCGGAAATGGTAAGTTCCACCAGCTACAGGAGGTAAGGCATAGCCGACCGCCACCTTAATGGATAAGCCCATTAATCTCACATGCAGCTCAGCGTGTTCGCTCTCCGTGATCTCATCCACGATGTATCGAGGACCCGCCATTTCAAGTGTGGGCTGCACGTTCTCCGTGGAAGCCATGCTGCTTTTCCGCCTTGATGCAGGCGGCGACTTCCAATGCAGGCTCTTCATGCCGCTAAGATGGGCCAGTATCTTGCTGGCTCTTTTGTGCATTCACTTGCGCCTGTAGCGCCACAAGTGCATGTTCAATCTGTGTCATCCGCTCTATACGCTCTTTTTCTTTTATGTCGCGCCATCTGTAAGAGTCGCCCCACTCGGCAAACCCATCCTTCCACGTCATACCCCATTTGCCTCGTGCAAGTCCAGGGTGTTCTTTTTTATCGATGGCGCGTGTGAGCTGGTCATTCTGTCTGTCGAGATGGAAGGTCCTGGCGGCTGTTTCCTCGTATGTCGTGATGAGTTCAGTGGCGGGTTTGGCAAGGAGGGTTGGGAAGATACACAATCTCGTTTCTGGGTCCAACCTTGTCCCGATTCCGTAGAACCAAGTCTTTGCACGTAGGTCCCACCCATGTGTCTGGGGTTTGATCCCTCTATCGCGCAGGGCCTTCTCAGCTTCCTCCCACTTAGGCCTCTAAGATATGTAGCCACCTGACCCCGTCCTCTGGTGATATTCCTTCTTCTGGGAATTTAGCGTATTGGTTTCTGACCTCTTTGTAGCTATAGCACCTTCCTTGTATGCCACAAATTCAGGCCACTGAAGTCTTATCTTCGCATAATATGCGTCTTCGAAATCTGGAGTCTCGCAAGCTTTGACAAATTTGTTCAATTTTGTCTTCCAGTTGCGGAAAGTGTAGGGGTTCGTAGCATGGAAAACAAAAATTTTCTATCGCATACAAACCAACAAGCCAAGATCTATCTACTAGATTGTAGCAACGAGTCGATGGAATAACTTACCCTCGAAGATTCCAAAGTGTTTAACGAGAGCGGATTCTCGTGGGTGATGTAGTCGTACTCTTTCCGATCTCAAGATCGTGTGGACGATCCTTCCAAGTGCTGCGTTAAGCGCTTCCATGATCGGTCACACGTTCGATTTTCCGAAGACCTTCCTCTCCTTGTTCCAGTGACGGAGGTTGTAGCACTCTCCTCGCGATTCCCAAGACTGGCGTGAATGCAGGAAGTAGAGGGAGATCCTGAGGCTTCGCCTTAAGCCGAGCGAGTATGGTGGATTATGAGAGGGCTATTAGTGGTCTAGAGATTTAGACACACCAATTAGAAGGCTCTAAACATGAGCTAAAGCAATTAGAAGCTCTAAACCAAACGGCTCTAAACACGAGATTAGAGGTGGAAACTTGTGTGTCTCTAGGAGGAGCCCCCCTCCTTATATAGGTGGAGGCCTTGGCGGCCAGGAGGGAGGAGTCCTCCCCAACTCGCCTAGGGCGCCCGGCTGGAGGTCCAACTCCTCCTCGGGTTGGTTCCAACTCCTCTTGCTTGTTTCCCAGTTTCTGTTTCCCACAGTTTCTGTTTTAGCCATTTGACTTTCAAACGGCAATTTGACTTTCATGTTTTTGGAACAGCAAGAACACTTAGTACATGATGCAATCATTTAATGACACACTCATGTACCTCCCCGGAGTGCTTGGACAATCGGAACCTTCTAGAACATTCCCGATGAAAAACACGGAATCATTCCCGAACTCGAAGCGGACTTTCCTTATATGAATCTTATTCTCCGGACCATTAGGATCACCTCGTGATATCTCGGATCCCATCCGAGACTCAACAACATTCGGTCTCTTTCTCATAATACCATAACTACTCAAAACAACGTCGAATCCTTAAGTGTGTCTCCCTACGGTTCGTGAATTATGCGGACATGATCGAGACACTTCTAGAACAATAACCAATAGAGGAATCGGAAATTCATATGGCTCCCACATATTTCTACGATTACTTTGCGATCGAATGAACCACTTACATACGATACCAATTTCCCTTTGTCTCACGATAGTTTACTTATCCGAGGTTATGATCGCTGGTATCTCCGCATACCTAGTTCAACCTCGTTACCGATAAGTACTCTTTTCTCGTTCGTGATATGTGATCCCTTGTGACCAAGTCACATGCTTGCAAGCCAATTGGATGACATTCCAGAGAGGGCCCAGTATATCTATCCGTCATGTGGATGGACAAATCCCTCTTGATCCATGTGTTTCAACCAATACTTTCCACACTTAATGCCACCTTTATAGCCACCCGATTCACGGTGCGGTGTTTGATGTCATCAAAGCATCCATCCGGTAAAGGTGATATGTATGATCTCATGGTCGAAGGAATTAGGTTACTATGTATTAGAAAGCATATAGCAATTGAACTATTGAAATGACTTGATCTTTATGCTACGCTTATCAATAGGAGTATGTCCACCATATCATTCTCCTAACGATATGATCTTGTTGTTGATAACATGTCAATGTTCATGATATGGAAACCTCAATCATTTAATCAACCAACAAGCTAGTGAAGTATAGAGGCTATACTAGGGACTTCAATTTAAGTTTACAATTCACACAAGTATTAATGTTTCCTTGTTAATACTATTATAGCATGAATATAAACATTTATCATAAACACAAAGATATAATAATAACTATATTTATTATTGCCTCTAGGGCATATCTCCAGATCTCCCACTTGCACTAGAGTCATCTAATCTAGATTACATGGTAATATACCGAACACCCATGGCAGTTTGGTGTTGGTCATGTTTTGCCCTCGGGAGAGGTTTAGTCAACGGATCCGCCACATTCGGATATGTGTACTTTGCAAATCTTTATATCCCCATCCCGGATATGTTCTCGAATAGCGTGAAGCAGCTTGATATGCTTGACTTCTTGTGTGACCTTGGTTCTTGCGCATTGGCTATGGCGCCCATGTTATCACATAGATAGACATTGGGTCCAGTAGCACTTGGAACCACACCAGCTCTGTAATGAACTCTTTCATCCATATCGCTTCTTGTGAAGCCTCAAAGCGACCATGTATTCCGATTCATTGAAGATCTCGCCACGCTTTGCTTTGCACTCCTCCATTAAGCTGCACCATTCAAAATAAATACGTGCCAGTTGTGATTTAGAATCATAGGGATCGGTGTTCCAACTAGCATCGGTGTAACCATTAACAACGAGCTGTTCATCACCTCCATAAGAAAGAACCATATCCTTAGTTCTTCTCAAGTACTTAAGGATGTTTTTGATCATTGTCCAATGATCCACTCTGGATCACTTTGATATCTGCTAGTTAAACTAACAAAGATATGCAATGTCGGGTCTAGTACATAGCATGGCATACATTAGAGATCCTATGGGTGAGGCATAGGAGTCTTACTCATCCTTTCTCTATCTTCTTACGATGTTGGACTTTGAGTTTTACTCAAGGTCGATTGGGCAACATGGGCAAGAACCCTTTCTTGCTTTCTTCCATTCCAAACTTCTTTAGAACTTTGTCCAAATATGTACTTCAGTGACAATGATATTTGGCGTTTCGATCTATATCTATAAATCTTTATGCCTAATATGTAAGCTGCTTCGCCAAGATCCTTCATTGAAAAACTATTATTCAAATATTCCTTGACACTATTAAGAAGGTCTACATCATTCCCAATCAATAATATGTCATCCACATATAGTATTAAGAATGCTCTGAGCTCCCTCACTTTCTTGTAAATACAAGCTTCTCCATAAGTTTGTATAAAACCAAAACTTTGATTACCTTATCAAACGTTGATTCCAACCGGGATGCTTGCTTCAATCCATAGATGGACCGTTGAAGTTTGCATACCTTGTTAGCATCTTTAGGATCGACAAAACCTTTGGGTTGCATCATATACAACTCTTCATCAATATCTCCATTGAGGAATCTTTGTTTGACATCCATCGCCATATCTCATAATCATAATATGCTGATTGCTAACATAATCCTCACAGACTTTAGCTTCGCTCTTTGGTGAGAAAGTCTCATCGTAGTCAACTCCTTGAATTTGTCGAAACCCTTTTGCGACAAGTCGAGCTTTATAGACGATAACATTACCATCAACATCTGCTTTCTTCTTGAAAATCCATTTGTTCTCGACAGCCTTCGGCCATCCGTAAGTCCACCAAAGTCCATACTTGGTTTTCGTACATGGATCCAATCTCGGATTTCATGGCTTCTTGCCATTTATTGGAATCTGGGCTCATCATCGCTTCCTCATATGTCTCGGGGTCATCGGTGTTGTCCACCAACATGACACTCATAACGGAATCATACCAATGGAGTGGTACGAGTTCTCGTTGACCTCCGAGGCTCTGTAGCAACTTCAACGAAGTTTCATGATCATCATCATTAGCTTCCTCTCTAATTGGTGCGGGCACCACAGAACTTCTGCGGTCTTTGCGCTACTCGCAATTCGAGAGAAGGTTCGACAACCTCGTCGAGTTCTACTTTCCTTCGTCAATTCTTTCGAGAAATTCCTTCTCTAGAAAGGATCCATTCTTAACAGCGAAGATTTTGCCTTGGATCTATGATAGAAGGTATACCCAATAGTTTCCTTGGTATCCTATGAAGACGCATTTTCCGCTTTGGGTTCAAGCTTGTCCGCTATAACTTCTTTACATACCGCATCCCCAAAATTTAAGGAACGACAATTTAGGTTTCTTCCCAAACCATAATTCATACGGTGTCGTTTCAACGGTTTAGATGGTGCCCTATTTAAAGTGAATGCAATGTTTCTAATGCATAACCCCAAAATGATAGCGGTAAATCATAAGTGACATCATAGAACGAACCATATCTAAGAGAGTTCGATTCTGACGTTCGGACACACCATTACTGTTGTGGTGTTCGGCGGTGTCAATTGAAAGTATTCGCATTTCTTCAAATGCTCGCCAAACTCGTAACTTAGATATTCACCTCCACGATCGAGCGTAGAAATTTAATCTTCTTGTTACGTTGATTCTCTACCTCACTTTGAAACTCCTTAAACTTCTCAAAAGTTTCGGACTTGTGTTTCATGAAATAGATATACCCATATCTACTCAAGTCATCTGTGAAGGTAAGAACATAACGATAACCACCGCGCGATGCTACACTCATTGGTCCACACACATCGGTATGTATGATTTCCAATAAGTTCGTAGCTCGCTCCATCATACCAGAAAATGGAGTCTTAGTCATTTTTCCCATCAGACATGCTTCGCATCTTTCAAGTGATTCAAAATCAAGTGATTCAAGAAGTCCAACAGAATGGAGTTTCTTCATACGCTTCACTCCAATGTGACCAAGACGACAGTGCCACATATAGGTCGAATTATCGCTTGATTTCAAACGTTTAGCCTCAATATTGTTGATATGTGTATTTCCACTATCGAGATTCAATAAGAATAGACCATCTATCAAAGGTGCATGTGCGTAAAACATATTACTCATATAAATCGAACAACCATTATTCTCTGACTTAAACAAGTAACCGTCTCGCAATAAACAAGATCCCGATATAATGTTCATGCTCAACGCAGGCACTAAATAACAATTATTGAAGTATAAAACTAATCCCGATGGTAGATGAAGAGGTATCGTGCCGACCGCGATCACATCAACCTTTGATCCGTTTCCCACGCGCATCGTCACCTTGTTCTTCGCTAGCTTCCGTTTATTCTGCAGCACCTGTTTCAAGTTACAAATATGAGCAACCGAACCAGTATCAAATACCCAGGCACTACTACGAGTACTAGTGAGATACACATCAATAACATGTATATCAGATATACCTTTCTTTTTGATGTTGCCGTTCTTCAAATCCGCCAAGTACTTTGGGCAATTCCGCTTCCAGTGACCTTCTCCCTTGCAGTAAAAGCACTCAGTATCAGGCTTAGGTCCAGCCCTGGTATTCTTCGTCGGCGTGGTAGCTTTCTTACCACCCTTCTTGAAGTGTCCTTTTTTCTTAGACTTGCCTTTCTTCAATTTGGTGGTCTTATTGACCAACAACACTTGGTGCTCTTTCTTGATCTCCACTTCTGCAGATTTTAACATGGCAAAGAGTTCTGGCAACGTCTTGTTCATGTTCTGCATGTTGTAGTTCATCACAAAGTTCTTGTAACTTGGTGGTAGTGATTGGAGGACACGGTAAATCCCCAAAGCATTAGGAATCACTATACCCAAGCTTTGAAGTTTGTTTGCGTGCCCAGACATCTTAAGCACATGCTCCTTTGCTGCCCTCTTCCATCTTGCAGTTAAAGAACTTTTGAAGCCTCATAGCTTTCAATTGCCGCATGAGTCTCAAAAATCAATTTGAGATCCTCGACAATATCATATGGGTGAATCCTCAAACCTTTTCAAGCTCCGATTCCAAACCATACAAGATAGCACCTTTGAACTATGGAGTCTTGATTCTTAGAAGCGAGGTAAACATTCTTTACTTCATCGGAGCATTGGCTGCAGTGGGTCACCCAGGTGCATCCAAAGACATAGGTCAAATTACCACCGTGAGGACAATCCTCAAATTGCGGAACCAATCCATGAAGTTGCTTCCATTGTTTTTCAACTTTTCTTTCTCTAGGAACGCATTAAAATTGATGGTAGGGGCTTCCATTGATCTACAACATATTTGCAATAGTTTAGACTAAGTTTATGATAAATTGAGTTCAAATTAATTAATGTAATTAAACTATGTGAACTCCCACTCAAAACAATATCCCTCACATTGTTTTAGTGATCACACGAACCAAATCCACGACATCAACACCGATCATCACGAGAGTTGATATAGTTTCAATGGCGAACAATCGTCATGTTCATCATATCTACTATATGATTCATGTTTTACCTTTCGGTGATCCGTGTTCCGAGACCATGTCTGTACATGCTAGGCTCGTCAAGATCAAACCTTAGTTTCTGCATGAGCAAATCTGGCTTGCTCACGTTGTATACACTTGCGGAATCTAACACACCCGATCATCACGTGGTGCTTCGAAACAACAAGCTTTAGCAACGGTGCTAACTAAGGGTGAACACTTTATGACTTGAAATTCATGTGCATGAGGGATCATCTTATAATGCTACCGTCGTCTACTAAGCAATACAAGATGCATAAAGGATTAACATCACATGCAATTCAATATATATGTGATATGATATGGCCTTTCTTCTTTGTGCTTCCGATCTCCATCTTCAAGCACGAACATGATCTCCATCATCACCGGCATTGCATCAAGGTCAATGACGCCTCTCCATGGTTGTCGTCCACCGGCTTCAACTATTACAACTACTTTGAATAGACACGCGGGTCTTAACATAAATTAAAGACAACCATATGGCTCCTGCCGGTTGCCGACTTACAATAAGGAACATTGCATACATCAAATATAATCACAATCATGGCCATATCACATCACTGCACACCCCTGCAAAACAAAGTTAGACGCCTCTACTTTCTTTGCATATTTTACGTGGCTTGGGGCTTTCAATAAGTGTCGTTCTAACTTACGAACAAGAACCACAACATTGATACTAGTATTGTTAATCACCCGTTGTAAATTGGATCTTAACTATGCTAGGAGAAACAGGCACCCGCAAAGCCACTTATGTAATACAAGTTGCATGTCAAGCGTGGAGCAAGTCTTATGAACGATGTCATGTAAGGTTAGCCCGGGCCGCTTCATCCCAACATACCGCAAGATGCAAAGTACACAAGAAGCAATCGACAACAAAAGCATCAACGCCCACAATGACCATTGTGTTCTACTTGTGCAACAGATCTACATATAGACACGGCTCTGATACCACTGTAGGGGTTCGTAGCATGGAAAACAAAAATTTTCTATCGCATACAAACAAACAAGCCAAGATCTATCTACTAGATTGTAGCAACGAGTCGATGGAATAACTTACCCTCGAAGATTCCAAAGTGTTTAACGAGAGCGGATTCTCGTGGGTGATGTAGTCGTACTCTTTCCGATCTCAAGATCGTGTGGACGATCCTTCGGTGCTGCGTTCGCAGCGCTTCATGATCGGTCACCGTTAAATTTTCGACGAAGACCTTCCTCTCCTTGTTCTAGCAGCGGAGGTTGTAGCACTCTCCTCGCGATTCCGGCAGACTGGCGTGGTAGGAAGTAGAGGGAGATCCCAGGCTTCGCCTTAAGCGGAGCAGTATGGTGGATTATGAGAGAGGGCTATTAGTGGTCTAGAGATTTAGACACACCAATTAGAAGGCTCTAAACCGAGGCTAAAGCAATTAGAAGCTCTAAACCAAACGGCTCTAAACCCGAGATTAGAGGTGGAAACTTGTGTGTCTCTAGGAGGAGCCCTGCCACTCCTTATATAGGTGGAGGGGTCTTGGCGCGCCAGGGGAGGGAGGGCGTCCCTACCCAACTCGCCTAGGGCTGGCGGCTGGAGGAGTCCAACTCCTCCTCCGGTTGGTTCCAACTCCTCTTGCTTGTTTCCCACAGTTTCTGTTTCCCAGTTTCTGTTTTAGCCATTTGACTTTCAAGCGGCAATTTGACTTTCATGTTTTGGAACAGCAAGAACACTTAGTACATGATGCAATCATTTAATGACACACTCATGTACCCTCCCCCGGTCTTGGGACAATCGGAACCTTCTAGAACATTCGATGAAAACACGGAATCATTCCCGAACTCAAACGGGACTTTCCTTATATGAATCTTATTCTCGGACCATTCCGGATCACCTCGTGATATCTCGGATCCCATCCGAGACTCAACAACATTCGGTCTCTTTCTCATAATACCATAACTACTCAAAACAACGTCGAATCCTTAAGTGTGTCTCCCTACGGTTCGTGAATTATGCGGACATGATCGAGACACTTCTCGAACAATAACCAATAGAGGAATCGGAAATTCATATGGCTCCCACATATTTCTACGATTACTTTGCGATCGAATGAACCACTTACATACGATACCAATTTCCCTTTGTCTCACGATAGTTTACTTATCCGAGGTTATGATCGTCGGTATCTCTGCATACCTAGTTCAACCTCATTACCGATAAGTACTCTTTTCTCGTTCCCGTGATATGTGATCCCTTGTGACCAAGTCACATGCTTGCAAGCCAATTGGATGACATTCCACCGAGAGGGCCCAAAGTATATCTATCCGTCATGTGGATGGACAAATCCCACTCTTGATCCATGTGTTTCAACCAATACTTTCCGAACACTTAATGCCACCTTTATAGCCACCCAGTTACGGTGTGGTGTTTGATGTCATCAAAGCATCCATCCGGTAAAGGTGATATGTATGATCTCATGGTCGAAGGAATTAGGTTACTATGTATTAGAAAGCATATAGCAATTGAACTATTGAAATGACTTGATCTTTATGCTACGCTTATCAATAGGAGTATGTCCACCATATCATTCTCCTAACGATATGATCTTGTTGTTGATAACATGTCAATGTTCATGATATGGAAACCTCAATCATTTAATCAACCAACAAGCTAGTGAAGTATAGAGGCTATACTAGGGACTTCAATTTAAGTTTACAATTCACACAAGTATTAATGTTTCCTTGTTAATACTATTATAGCATGAATATAAACATTTATCATAAACACAAAGATATAATAATAACTATATTTATTATTGCCTCTAGGGCATATCTCCAGATCTCCCACTTGCACTAGAGTCATCTAATCTAGATTACATGGTAATATACCGAACACCCATGGCGGTTTGGTGTTGGTCATGTTTTGCCCTCGGGAGAGGTTTAGTCAACGGATCCGCCACATTCAGATATGTGTGTACTTTGCAAATCTTTATATCCCCATCCCGGATATGTTCTCGAATAGCGTGAAAACGCAGCTTGATATCTTGACTTCTTGTGTGACCTTGGTTCTTGCGCATTGGCTATGGCGCCCATGTTATCACAAAGAGATAGACATTGGGTCCAGCGCACTTGGAACCACACCCAGCTGTAATGAACTCTTTCATCCATATCGCTTCTTGTGAAGCCTCCGGCGACCATGTATTCCGATTAGGTTGAAGATCTCGCCACAACGCTTTGCTTTGCACTCCTCCAGCTTCTTTGCACCATTCAAAATAAATACGTGCCAGTTGTGATTTAGAATCATAGGGATCGGTGTTCCAACTAGCATCGGTGTAACCATTAACAACGAAATGTTCATCACCTCCATAAGAAAGAACCATATCCTTAGTTCTTCTCAAGTACTTAAGGATGTTTTTGATCATTGTCCAATGATCCACTCTGGATCACTTTGATATCTGCTAGTTAAACTAACAAAGATATGCAATGTCGGGTCTAGTACATAGCATGGCATACATTAGAGATCCTATGGCTGAGGCATAGGGAGTCTTACTCATCCTTTCTCTATCTTCTGCCGATGTTGGACTTTGAGTTTTACTCAAGGTCGTATTGGGCAACATGGGCAAGAACCCTTTCTTGCTTTCTTCCATTCCAAACTTCTTTAGAACTTTGTCCAAATATGTACTCTGTGACAATGATATTTGGCGTTTCGATCTATATCTATAAATCTTTATGCCTAATATGTAAGCTGCTTCGCCAAGATCCTTCATTGAAAAACTATTATTCAAATATTCCTTGACACTATTAAGAAGGTCTACATCATTCCCAATCAATAATATGTCATCCACATATAGTATTAAGAATGCTACAGAGCTCCCACTCACTTTCTTGTAAATACAAGCTTCTCCATAAGTTTGTATAAAACCAAAACTTTTGATTACCTTATCAAAACGTTGATTCCAACTTCGGGATGCTTGCTTCAATCCATAGATGGACCGTTGAAGTTTGCATACCTTGTTAGCATCTTTAGGATCGACAAAACCTTTGGGTTGCATCATATACAACTCTTCATCAATATCTCCATTGAGGAATGCTTGTTTGACATCCATCCGCCATATCTCATAATCATAATATGCAATTGCTAACATAATCCTCACACTTTAGCTTCTTTGGTGAGAAAGTCTCATCGTAGTCAACTCCTTGAATTTGTCGAAACCCTTTTTGCGACAAGTCGAGCTTTATAGATAACATTACCATCAAGATCTGCTTTCTTCTTGAAAATCCATTTGTTCTCGGCTTCCTACCATCCCAGAAGTCCACCAAAGTCCATACTTGGTTTTCGTACATGGATCCAATCTCGGATTTCATGGCTTCTTGCCATTTATTGGAATCTGGCTCATCATCGCTTCCTCATATGTCTCGGGTCATCGGTGTTGTCCACCAACATGACACTCATAACGGAATCATACCAATGAGTGGTACGAGTTCTCGTTGACCTCCGAGGCTCAGAGCAACTTCAACCAAGTTTCATGATCATCATCATTAGCTTCCTCTCTAATTGGTGCAGCACCACAGAACTTCTGCCGGTGCGCTACTCGCAATTTCGAGAGAAGGTTCGACAACCTCGTCGAGTTCTACTTTCCTTCCAAATAATTCTTTCGAGAGAAATTCCTTCTCTAGAAAGGATCCATTCTTGGCAACGAAGATTTTGCCTTGGATCTATGATAGAAGGTATACCCAATAGTTTCCTTCGTATCCTATGAAGACGCATTTTTCCGCTTTGGGTTCAAGCTTGTCCTATAACTTCTTTACATAGGCTTCAGATCCCCAAAATTTAAGGAACGACAATTTAGGTTTCTTCCCAAACCATAATTCATACGTGTCGTTTCAACGGATTTAGATGGTGCCCTATTTAAAGTGAATGCCTGTTTCTAATGCATAACCCCAAAATGATAGCGGAACTGTAAGTGACATCATAGAACGAACCATATCTAAGAGAGTTCGATTACGACGTTCGGACACACCATTATTTGTGGTGTTCCCCGGTGTCAATTGTGAAAGTATTCGCATTTCTTCAAATGCTCGCCAAACTCGTAACTTAGATATTCACCTCCACGATCGAACGTAGAAATTTAATCTTCTTGTTACGTTGATTCTCTACCTCACTTTGAAACTCCTTAAACTTCTTGAAAGTTTCGACTTATGTTTCATGAAATAGATATACCCATATCTACTCAAGTCATCCGTGAAGGTAAGAACATAACGATAACCATCACGATGCTACACTCATTGGACCACACATCGGTATGTATGATTTCCAACAAGTCCGTAGCTCGCTCCATCATACCGTAAAATGGAGTCTTAGTCATTTTTCCCATCGACATGCTTCGCATCTTTCAAGTGATTCAAAATCAAGTGATTCAAGAAGTCCATCGAATGGAGTTTCTTCATACGCTTCACTCCAATGTGACCAAGACGATTGCCACATATAGGTCTAATTATCGCTGATTTCAAACGTTTAGCCTCAATATTGTTGATATGTGTATTTCCACTATCGAGATTCAATAAGAATAGACCATCTATCAAAGGTGCATGTGCGTAAAACATATTACTCATATAAATCGGACAACCATTATTCTCTCGACTTAAACAAGTAACCGCCTCGCAATAAACAAGATCCCGATATAATGTTCATGCTCAACGCAGCACTAAATAACAATTATTGAAGTATAAAACTAATCCCGATGGTAGATGAAGAGGTATCGCGTCATAGCGATCACATCAACCTTTGATCCGCTTTCCCACGCCGCATCGTCACCTTGTTCTTCGCTAGCTTCCGCTTATTCTGCAAAGACCGCTTTCAAGTTACAAATATGAGCAACCAACCAAGATCAAATACCTGCACTACTACGAGTACTAGTGAGATACATCAATAACATGTATATCGATATACCTTTCTTTTTGATGTTGCCGTTCTTCAAATCCGCCAAGTACTTTGGGCAATTCCGCCCAAAGGACCTTCTCCTGCAAGAAAGCACTCAAGATCGTGCTTAGGTCCAGCCGGTATTCTTCGTCATGGTAGCTTTCTTACCACCCTTCTTGAAGTGTCCTTTTTCTTAGACTTGCCTTTCTTCAATTTGGTGGTCTTATTGACCAACAACACTTGGTGCTCTTTCTTGATCTCCACTTCGCAGATTTTAACATGGCAAAGAGTTCGCAACGTCTTGTTCATGTTCGCATGTTGTAGTTCATCACAAAGTTCTTGTAACTTGGTGGTAGTGATTGGAGGAGGACACGGTAAATCCCCAAAGCATTAGGAATCACTATACCCAAGCTTTGAAGTTTGTTTATGCGTCCGGACATCTTAAGCACATGCTCACCGACGGAGCTGCCCTCTTCCATCTTGCAATTAAAGAACTTTTCGAAGCCTCATAGCTTTCAATTGCCGCATGAGTCTCAAAAATCAATTTGAGATCCTCGACAATATCATATGGGTCCGAATCCTCAAACCTTTTCAAGCTCCGATTCCAAACCATACAAGATAGCACATCGAACTATGGAGTACCGATTCTTCCGAGCGAGGTAAACATTCTTTACTTCATCGGAAGCATTGGCAAGGTGGGTCACCCAAATGCATCCAAAGACATAGGTCAAATTACCATGTGAGGACAATCCTCAAATTATGGAACCAATCCGCCGGTTGCTTCCATTGTTTTTCAACTTTTCTTTCTAGGAACGCATTAAAATTGATGGTAGGGGCTTCCATTGATCTACAACATATTTGCAATAGTTTAGACTAAGTTTATGACAAATTGAGTTCAAATTAATTAATGTAATTAAACTATTTGAACTCCCACTCAAAACAATATCCCTCACATTGTTTTAGTGATCACACGAACCAAATCCACGACATCAACACCGATCATCACGAGAGTTGATATAGTTTCAATGGCGAACAATCGTCATGTTCATCATATCTACTATATGATTCATGTTTTACCTTTCGGTGATCCGTGTTCCGAGACCATGTCTGTACATGCTAGGCTCGTCAAGATCAAACCTTAGTTTCTGCATGAGCAAATCTGGCTTGCTCACGTTGTATACACTTGCGGAATCTAACACACCCGATCATCACGTGGTGCTTCGAAACAACAAGCTTTAGCAACGGTGCTAACTAAGGGTGAACACTTTATGACTTGAAATTCATGTGCATGAGGGATCATCTTATAATGCAACCGCCTACTAAGCAATACAAGATGCATAAAGGATTAACATCACATGCAATTCAATATATATGTGATATGATATGGCCTTTCTTCTTTGTGCTTCCGATCTCCATCTTCAAGCACGAACATGATCTCCATCATCACCGCATTGCATCAAGGTCAATGACGCCTCCATGGTTGTCGCCCACCGGCTTCAACTATTACAACTACTTTGAATAGACACGGGTCTTAATATAAATTAAAGACAACCATATGGCTCACGCCGTCCACTTACAATAAGGAACATTGCATACATCAAATATAATCACAATCATGGCCATATCACATCATCGCACCCCGCAAAACAAAGTTAGACGCCTACTTTCTTTGCATATTTTACGTGGCTTGGGGCTTTCAATAAGTGTCGTTCTAACTTACGAACAAGAACCACAACATTGATACTAGTATTGTTAATCACCCGTTGTAAATTGGATCTTAACTATGCTAGGAGAAACAGGCCCATAAAGCCACTTATGTAATACAAGTTGCATGTCAAGCGTGGAGCAAGTCTCATGAACGATGTCATGTAAGGTTAGCCCGACGCTTCATCCCAACATACCGCAAGATGCAAAGTACACAAGAAGCAATCGACAACAAAGCATCAACGCCCACAAT
Source organism: Avena longiglumis (assembly GCA_030063025.1). Classification (NCBI taxonomy): domain Eukaryota; kingdom Viridiplantae; phylum Streptophyta; class Magnoliopsida; order Poales; family Poaceae; genus Avena; species Avena longiglumis. The sequence goes on from CP125979.1 coordinate 1,494,088, forward strand.
GACCATTGTGTTCTACTCAGGCAAGATCTACATATAGACACGACTGATACATCAGAGGGGTTCGTAGCATGGAAAACAAAATTTTCTATCGCATACAAACAAACAAGCCAAGATCTATCTACTAGATTGTAGCAACGAGTCGATGGAATAACTTACCCTAGAAGATTCCAAAGTGTTTAACGAGAGCGGATTCTCGTGGGTGATGTAGTCGATTCTTTCCGATCTCAAGATCGTGGACGATCCTTCCGGTCGCTGCTCCGCAGCGCTTCGGTCACACGCTCGGATTTCTGACGAAGACCTTCCTCTCCTTGTTCTAGCAGGCGGAGGTTGTAGCACTCTCCTCGCGATTCCGGCAAAGACAACTGCAACCTAAGTAGAGGGAGATCAGCAGGCTTCGCTTGCGAGCGAGTATGGTGGATTATGAGAGAGGGCTATTAGTGGTCTAGAGATTTAGACACACCAATTAGAAGGCTCTAAACCGCAGGCTAAAGCAATTAGAAGCTCTAAACCAAACGGCTCTAAACCAGAGATTAGAGGTGGAAACTTGTGTGTCTCTAGGAGGAGCCCGCCTCCTTATATAGGTGGAGGGGCCTTGGCCAGGGAGGGAGGAGTCCCTCCCAACTCGCCTAGGGCTGGGCGCCCGAGGAGTCCAACTCCTCCTCCGTTGGTTCCAACTCCTCTTGCTTGTTTCCCAGCTTCTGCTTCCACAGTTTCTGTTTTAGCCGTTGACTTTCAAAGGCAATTTGACTTTCATGTTTTTGGAACAGCAAGAACACTTAGTACATGATGCAATCATTTAATGACACACTCATGTACCCTCCCGGAGTCTTGGGACAATCCGAACCTTCTAGAACATTCGATGAAAACACCTAATCATTCCCGAACTCCAAACGGACTTTCCTTATATGAATCTTATTCTCCGGACCATTCCGGATCAACTCGTGATATCTCGGATCCCATCCGAGACTCAACAACATTCGGTCTCTTTCTCATAATACCATAACTACTCAAAACAACGTTGAATCCTTAAGTGTGTCTCCCTACGGTTCGTGAATTATACAGCGCACATGATCGAGACACTTCTAGAACAATAACCAATAGAGGAACTGAAATTCATATGGCTCCCACATATTTCTACGATTACTTTGATCGAATGAACCACTTACATACGATACCAATTTCCTTTGTCTCACGATAGTTTACTTATCCGAGGTTATGATCGTCGGTATCTCTACATACCTAGTTCAACCTCACCGATAAGTACTCTTTTCTCGTTCGTGATATGTGATCCCTTGTGACCAAGTCACATGCTTGCAAGCCAATTGGATGACATTCCACCGAGAGGGCCCAGTATATCTATCCGTCATGTGGATGGACAAATCCCACTCTTGATCCATGTGTTTCAACCAATACTTTCCAACACTTAATGCCACCTTTATAGCCACCCGCCACGGTGTGGTGTTTGATGTCATCAAAGCATCCATCCGTAAGGTGATATGCATGATCTCATGGTCGAAGGAATTAGGTTACTATGTATTAGAAAGCATATAGCAATTGAACTATTGAAATGACTTGATCTTTATGCTACGCTTATCAATAGGAGTATGTCCACCATATCATTCTCCTAACGATATGATCTTGTTGTTGATAACATCTCAGTGTTCATGATATGGAAACCTCAATCATTTAATCAACCAAAAAGCTAGTGAAGTATAGAGGCTATACTAGGGACTTCAATTTAAGTTTACAATTCACACAAGTATTAATGTTTCCTTGTTAATACTATTATAGCATGAATATAAACATTTATCATAAACACAAAGATATAATAATAACTATATTTATTATTGCCTCTAGGGCATATCTCCAACAGAAAGCGTTAGCCATCTTCTTTAGAGTCCACTCTTTGACCTTTTCCTTTATAACCGGTTTATTTTCATCATCCTCTAGCGGAAGGGTGACATTTACCAACAGCGAATTCCAAAGCGTTTCTTTGGATTTTTCATCGACAAAGGTACCGTCGCCCTTCTTTGGCTTATTCCAATATTCAATTATGATTGGGATTTGGTCCCTAACAAGAACTCCAGCCTGACGTATAAATTTGTCTACGGCCTTTTGGGCTCCATCGGCCTGCCATCAACACGGACTGCTTCGATCGTGAACTTTGCACGATCTTTCAACCGATGGCTCGTGCCTCGCTTGCTATTTTTCGTAGAAGAAGATTGTTGTTGGCTGGTCGATCCGGAGGGCTAAAAGAAGAAAGAAGCATTAATTAATACATTTACATATATATACAAATGAATCGGTGCAAGTCAGCATAGGCTTAATCCATGCATATACCTCGACGGACTTTGCAATCACTAAAGTGCGTTCACCGGAGTCGTCATCTTCTCCATGACTATTTGAGCTGTCATCATGTCCCTCCAAGTTCAGATATTGTGAGGTGTCCTCGTGGATCGTGTTCTCCATTATTTCTTCCTCTTCAAGGTTTCTACTAAGTGGATCCATAGTTTCTGAAACAATAATATTATCACACAAATATCAGTAATACATCTATTGAAATGCTCGAGCAAGGATGATGACATGATAGGTTAAAAGTATTGAAATTTAACCCTAATACATGCTTGGTCATTCCAAACCCTAATTCGGAGAAACCCTGGATTCATATGAGAGGATACATTCGGAAAAACCCCGGATTCAGAGAAACCCTAATGCTATATTGACAACGAGAGGTGTACTAGGGCGGCGGCTGGCGGCGCTAGGGCGAGAGCGGGGTCAGGATGCGTGGGGTTGTGCGTTCGAACCAGCACAACGTGGGCTACCTAAAATGGGCGACTCAGCGAGGGCAGAGGAGGTCAGGGTCCACGGCATTGGAAATGAAGGGTTTCGCGGCATAGTAAATCAAAATTTTCTACGGATGCGAACAGAGGGAAAGCCAAGATCTAATCTAGGAGATGCAAACAACGAGAGAGATTGGATTAGATCTTCATACCCTTGAAGATTCAACAATGAACGTTCTGAACGTGGGTGATGTAGTCGTGCATCGCTTCTCCTCCTCGATCCGATCCGATCTAGCACCACAAGTGGCGGCCTCCGTGAGATGCACACGCAGGCACCTCGATGTCTCCTCCTTCCTTGGACCAGCAAGTATGGTGGAGAGACGGATTGGATCTACAACACGACGTGGTGTATATGGTGGAGAATTTGCGGCAGGCTTCGCCTACAAGCGATCGGGAGGAGAGAGGAGGGCGGCAGCTAGGGATGGAGGGAAGGTGTAGGGGTTGGTGCGCCCCGGACCTCTTTATATAGAGGGTGGGGCGCTCCCCAGCCCCCAAGCCCAAACCGGCGGCCCAAAGGAGGAGGAGGTGGGGGCAAGGAAACCCCTTTCTAGAAGCTCTATCTAGGGTTTAAACCCTCTTTGGCGGCTGGGCCCTATGGGTTTCGCCCTGCCCAATGTGGCAGGCACTCCTCATAGGGCCATGCCCCCTCCGGAAGGTAGGGCCACGTTGGTCCCTTCCGGAAGGTTCTAGAAGCTTCGACAATCTGGATTAACCCGGAACAATTCGAACTCCAAAAATTGCACCGCCTTATATGAATCTTATTCTGGACCACTCGAACCTCTCGTGATGTCCGGATCCCATCCGATACTCCGAACAAAAACTCATAAACCAATTATCCAACCTATCCTAGCGTCGAGACACGTTAAGTGTGTGACCCTGCGGGTTCGAGAATACGTAGACATGATCTTCTATCAATAATCAACGAGAGGTGCGAAACCCATATTGACTCACACATTCATCGATGATCATATCGGATGAACCACGATGCCAGGATTCAATCAATACCATATATATATTCCTTAGTCTCGCGATATTTTACGCCCGAGATTCGATCGTGATGCGTCATACCTAGTTCAATCTCGTTCACAACAAGTACTTTACTCGTTACATCCGATATCACTTTGTGATTAACTCCTTAACCACATGCTTGCAAGCGGTGTTGATATCGATTACCAAGTGGGCCCAAGTATATCTCTGGACTTGGGAGGACAAATCCCATCTCGATACATACAACCCAACAGATACTTTCCGATCACCTGAGAGACACCTTTATGATCACCCTCTCATAGGATGACGTTTGATGACCTCAAAGCTTTCTTCCGATACCAGGGAGTTGTATTATCTCATGGTCTAAGAAATACAATATTTGACATAAGAAAAGCTTCGCAAAGATGAACACGATGACACGATCTAATTGCTTCGCTTAGTTTGGGTCTGTCCATCATATCATTCTCCCAATGATATGATCTCATTATCAATTGACAACTCATGTCTATGGCTAGGAAAACTTAACCATCATTGATCAATGAGCTAGTCCATAGAGGCGTACTAGGGACACGGTGTTGCACTACTAGGAAAACAGCTATAGGTAATCAGCACATCCGTGGCTCACATGGTTGAAGTGCCCCACGGCTAAAACAGGCGTGGCTCACCTGTGGGCAGTGCCCTACTAGTAACTAGAACAACCGTGGCGCACATGACTATAGTGCGCCCATGATGTGTGGGCGAGGCCTGTTGGCGCACGCCAAACATCTGTAGCGCACTATAGTCATGTGCGCCACGTTTGTTAGTGTCATCTGTGGCGCACATGGGGGGGTGCGCTACGCCTAAGCGCACGCCCCTCTGCTGTGAACCATCCACAAGCATCTGTGGCGCACATGGCATAGTGCGCCACAGAAGTTTGTACAACCGTGGCGCACTATGGCATGTGCGCCATGTAGTGGCATGCACCAACTCCACCCCCAGGTGGATCGCCTTTTAGGGTTTGCAAAAATAAAAGAAAATGATAAACACTTCAAAAAATTAAATCCTTTCATATTTAGGTAGGTAATGTGGTATAGCATCTAGTAAAATTAACAAACATGAGTTTTGACTTTATTTGCAAAAAAAGTTATGCCACGTAAAAAGGCGTAACTTTTGCATACGATATCGAAAAAAATCGTATAATATACCAAAATGACGAGAACGAGATTTCGCATCCGCTCGCAACAACCTAGGGTTGTTTAGCGATTTTTTAGATTTTCAAAATTCGAAAAGAGTAAAAAGTTATGGTCAAAAAACCGTTTTTTCCTGCAAAAAAAAAACAGGGCGACTTATCCGTAGCGCACCTACACCTAGTGCGCCACGGATAAGCTTGGGCGGGATTCAAATTTGAATCCCCACCCCGCCCTCCTCCACCCTTTCCCCTTTTCCCTCTTCCTCTCCCTTTCCCTTTCCACTTTTCCCTTCCCCTTTTCCCTCTTCCTCTCCCTTCTTCCTTCTTCCTTCTCCCTTCTCCCTTCTCCTCCTTCCCCTTCTCCTCTTCTTGCAGTGATGGCGCGACGTCGACCTCCTTCTCCTCCTCCTCGCAGTGACAGGCGGCAGCGGTGCAAGCGGCCTCCTTCTCCTCCTCCTCGCGACGGCGTGCAACGGCCTCTTCTCCTCCTCCTCTCCTCCTACTCCTCCTCCTCTTCTTCCTCCTCCTCCTCCTTTTCTTCCTCCTCTTCCTCCTCCTCTTCCTCTCCTTCTCCTCCACCTCTTCCTCCTCTTCTCCTCCTCCTCCTCCTCCTCCTCCTCCTCCTCTTCTCCTCCTCTTCCTCCTATTCTCCTCCTCCTCCTTGCGATTCAGCAGCGACGACGAGGGGCGGCAGGCGACCTGGCCCGGCAAGCGACGGCAGCGAGGAGATCCAGATCTGCTTTCTTTTTTGAATTTTGAAATTTATATCCGTGGCGCCAGCACCTAGTGCGCCACGGTTATCATTCATCTGGCGTGGCGCTTTGCCCAAACTTCGTGGCGCCTGGCATGCGCCACGCCGTATCTAAACTTGGCGCACCATGCGATGCGCCGGCTCTGAATAACCGTGGCGAGGCCCGTGGCGCACTGCTAGTGCGCCACAGAAGGCCTTTTCATGTGCGCCACGAATAGGCGTTTTTCTAGTAGTGTTGTTCACAAACCACACAAGTATTAAATTTTCCGCTTAATACAATTCTAGCATGGAATATAAACTTTATCATGAACAAGAATTATAATAATAACATCTTTATTATTGCCTCTAGGGCATAATTCCAACAGGAAAAGTAATCAGTCAAGTGCAAACCGATTGAAAAAGTGAGCCCTAAGCCGACCACATGCAATCGGCCTCCTCCTGACCATACACATACACATACACATCGGCGGCGGGCACAGAAGCTCACCTGCGGGCGGGGTTCCGAGGGGTGAAAACCCTAAAGCATGCTCGACAACTTAATCGGGGTTCCGAGGGGTGAAAACCCTAACTCGAGGAAACTCCGGATGTATATGAGAGGGGTTACTATGTTCTCTAATTAAACGTGTCTGGAAAGATGTTCAACAATGCATGATTATAGCTTAAATAGTTAGATCTCATTTTTCTGAACATTTTGATATATTATACATATTTTTATGACTTATAAATCATTATATATTGAATTTACAAGTTTTATTCATTTTCTGAAATTTTTTAATCAATTTAAATTGAATTATTACATCACTGTGACATCAGCTGGGCGGTTTAACCTTTTTACACCGCTACTGGTCCTAGCCACTGTGGCTGACTGTGGGCCAGGGGCCATGTCACTGCCACCTAAGCGGTCAAAGGTCAGCGGGCCCGTGGGCCACATCACCCTGACACTAGCGTGATGTCAGCACGATGTCCACCCTCAGGCGGGGGTTGCCGGCGACGATAGAGGCCACGCCAGCACGCGGAACTGACCTCGTTCGAACGGGCGAGACATGGGGATCCTTAAACTGGCGGCGCTGCTGGCTTAAGGTCATCGGAACAGCGGCGGTGGCGCTCACAGATAGACATAGGGGAAGCGGACTAGAGCGAGAGAGGGAGAGAGGGATGACGCGTGAGCACCATTTTCTCACCAGTAGGCGATTGAGGGGGTCGGCGAAGCGAACGGCGGCCGGAATCAAAGGTGACAGATACGACCGGAGCTCGGGAAGGGGCGGTTGATTGCATCGACTAGGGGATCCTCGTCTCGTTTCCTCTGGTGAGGAGGCTCAGTACAGCGAGGGAAATCTTCTAGGAAGCTCAGATGGTCTTGGCGCGGCGTGGGTGGCGCGGCGCTGGTGGGCGGTGCGACGTGGGTGGCGCGGCGCAGCGTGGGTGGGTGGCGCGGCGTGGGTGGCACGGAATAGCAGCAGGCGATGGCGAGGCAGGGCAACGGCGCGGCAGCGCTCCCGCGGGACGGCGACGACGAGGGTGTGGACGGCGACGCGCTGCGGCAGCCTCTGCTTTTCTTCCTCTGCGCGCTTGATCTGGCTGGGGGAGGATGAAGGAATAGGCGCGCGTTATAAATCCCCCCTTTAACACCGGTTCGTGGCTGGAACCGGTGTTAAAGGGGGGAATTCGTTTCGCGCCCGCACCCCCCCTTTAACACCGATCCCCTTGTTGGTACATTGTCCATATAAGGTGGTCTAGTATTTTTGTAAAATATGTTGGTAGTTTTTTGAATTAGCCATTTGGTGGTTGCTTCACAAAACCGTCCGTTTTTTATGCTCGGAAAATAGAAAATGCCTTTTTGGTGCGACAAAAAGAAAAACTTCCTCTTGCAACATTGTTTGCCATCCCATGATGCACATGTACGCACAATATAGCAACATTATCACAAACTATGCCTTGATTCTGGCCATCACATTGGTCATTTGACCCAAAAGCCAAGAAACCTCAAATGAGATAGGTCATTTTGTGAAGGTTTTTTGAGACATAATCAATATAACAAGTTTGATATTTTTCCTTCTAACTATGTCACATAATATAACACCACGCGAAGGTTTCGTATTGTTTCGATCTTTTTTTCATTTTTTTATCCCCGTTTTAAACTATCGTCAAACTTTGTTGAACAACGGGCATGAAGATTCTTAGCTCGGGGCCAAGCCTCGCTAAAATTGCATTGGATTTTTGATAAAATAGCATATTGTAAACCTAAAAATGATTTTTGTAAAAAATCATGAGCATCGTATCATGTACCTGTTGTTCATATCTGAACCACTTCCTACTGATTCGGCAGGAATTTGTCTTTTTCACCAGAGGTGGACGGAAAGGTTTCAGATCCACCTGTTCGTACATTGTAAATATAAGGTGGTATAGTATTTTTGTAAAATGTGATGGTAGTTTTTTTAATTAGCCATTTGGTGGTTGCTTCACAAAACCGTCTGTTTTTATGATCGGAAAATGGAAAATGCCTTTTTGGTGCGACAAAAAGGAAAACTTCCTCTTCCAACATTGTTTGCCATCCCATGATGCACATGTATACACAATATGGCCACATCATCACAAAATATGCCTTGATTCTAGCCATAACATTGGTCATTTGACCCGAAAGCCAAGAAACCTCGAATGAGATAGGTCATTTTGTGAAGGTTTTTTTGAGACATAATCAATATACCAAGTTTGATATTTTTATTATGATAGCACTAAAATTAAAGTATATAATGCAACTAACAGTAAGTTACATAAAGCACGACTGAAAATTAAGATACATAAAAGAACTGAAAATTAAGATACATGGCCAGATTAAGTCATAATCAGCCGAACTTGTTTTGGAATGTTGGAGTGATTCAGTCATGCTCCTGCCTACACCTGTAATACTCGCCACCTGTAATACCTGTCGCGGCCGTCCTCTTTGTCGTCGTCGGGGTAACCGTAATTGAACCTTGAAGGCTGAGTACGCGTGGGCTGGACTTGAGGGTTGCGCAGACGGGGGTTAGAGTCGGCGGTAGTGTCGTAGGCCATGACGCTCTGGAGAGTCCGACCGCGCCACCACAGCCGACGGCCGGCCTCGTTGAAGTTCGGAGGAAGTGGGCTGTCCTCCTCGTGCTCGGCGGCGCCTCTCCGCCGATCCTCAAGAAGGCTTTCAAGTCGGGAAATAGTCGGGATGCCATCGGCATTCCTCCATTGCTCTAGCGTGAGCTCAGTAGTAGTGGTTCGTGATGGCCATCCGCGCCACACCTAGAGGGACAGGAAGGCATGCCATGCCTCCACGACATCCAAGCGGGGACACAGAGTCTGACAGGGTAGTTCGAGGCGCAAAACGCCTCTGCCTCCCTACGGTTTAGTGCTACGGTGGAAGACATGGGAAAGAGTGATGAGGTTGCAGATATGAGTCAAGATATGTGCAATGACAATGGAGGCCAACCCTACATATATATAGTGATAAATGGCAGGAAGATAACTGGAGGGAAGAACTGGCGGGAAGAAATGGCGGGAAAAATTGGTGGAAAGGAAAATGGCGGGAAGAAATGTCAGGAAGAAAAATGGCTCATTTAATACATATACTGTTAACAGAAGAAATATGACAATGATTTCCATGTTGAGATACATATGTGTGCCAAAAATGGCTCAATTAATACATATAGTCAATCTTATGATCATGTCGGCCGTAACCATGGAGTATTAGCACCGTTCAACAGGATGGTTGGGTCAGTCTTCACTCTTAAGGGCGGAATTTCATCAAACTTATTATAATCTTCTGACATGTCTGTCTTGTCCTCCACTCCCATGATGTTTTTTCCCTAAAAGAACTATGTGACGCTTTGGCTCATCGTGTGATGTATCTGTTTGCTTATTTTTTTTATTTTTTCGGTTTGGTAGACATGTCCTTCACATAGAAAACCTGAGCCACATCATTGGCTAAGACGAATGGTTTATCTAAGTTCTTGTCTACCTTCATAATATTGTTGAGATCCACTGTTGTCATTCCGTAATTCTTGTCTACCTCAACCCCTCCTCCTGTTAGCTTGACCCATTTGCATCGAAACAAGGGGACCTTAAAATTAGGTCCATAGTCAAGTTCCCATATCTCCTCTATGAACCCATAATACGTGGTCTTTTTCCCATTGTCTTCTGCTGCATCGAAGCGGACACCACTGTTTTGGTTGGTGCTCTTTTTATCTTGTCCTATCGTGTAAAATGTATTCCCATTTATCTCGTACCCTTGGAAAGTACATATAGTCGAAGATGGTGTCATGGACAAGTACAGCTGATCCCCAACAGTGGTGTTATTCGTGAGATGACTTTGCAGCCAGCCGCCAAAACTCGCCATGTGTTCACTTATAATCCATTCATCAGACTGCCCCGGGTGTTTGAGGCGTATTAAATTATTGTGTTCATTGATATACGGGGCAACCAAGATAGATCTTTGTAAAACCATGTAGTGTGCTTGATTGAGAGAATGCCCGTTCCTACATATCATTGCTTTACATCCTAGGGTGCCTTTTCCACGCAGTCTCCCCTCATGTCGTGATTCTGGAACAGCAATCGCCTTAAGGTCAGGAATAAAATCAACACAGAACTCAATGATCTCCTCTGTTACATAGCCCTTGGAGATGCTTTCTTCTGGCCTAGCACGGTTATGACCATATTTTTTTAAGACTCCCATAAACCTCTCAAAGGGGAACATATTGTGTAGAAATACGGGACCGAGAATGGCAATATCTTCTACTAGGTGAACCAGGAGATGTGTCATAATATTGAAGAAGGATGGTGGGAACACCAACTCAAAGCTGACAAGACATTGGGCCACATCGTAACCCTGGTAGGCTTTCTGGATCGATTACCTTCTGAGATATTGCATTGAGGAATGCACATAGCTTCACAATGGAACTCGAACATTTTCAGGTAGAAGCCCCCTCAATGCAATCGGAAGCAATTGCGTCATAATCACGTGGCAGTCATGAGACTTTAGGTTTTGGAATTTTTTCTCTGCTATATTTATTATTCCCTTTATATTCGACGAGAAGCCAGACGGAACCTTGATACTGCTCAGGCATTCAAAAAAGATTTCCTTCTCTGCTTTGGTAAGAGCGTAGCTAGCAGGAGTTAAGTGGCATCGTTTACCCTTCTCGTTCTCAGGATGCATAGGCTCTTCAGGGCCTTTCATACGTTGATGGTCCTGCCGTGCTTACGGTGCAGGAGTTAAGTGGCATCGTTCCAGCCACGAACCGGTGTTAAAGGGGGGGGGGAGTATTAAATGCCCGCCTTTCTCCCCTTCCTCTCTCTCTTCCCCCACGATCGAAGCAGAGGAGCTCGCGCGCGCGCCGTCGCCTCCGTCCTGCCGTGTCCATCGCCGCCTGTCAAGGCCGCCATCGCTGCCCGTCGTCTCGCCTTCGACGTCGCCATCGCCGTCGTCCTCGCGCCGCCGACGCTCTCATCGCCGCCTCGCTTCGCGCCCGGCCGCTTGCCGTTCGTCGCCCCGGCCGCGATTCTGCGCGCGCCCACAATGCTTCGCCGCGCCGCCCGCCACAGCGCCAGCTCAGGCCACCGGCGCCTCCGCCTCGCCACACCTTGCGCTTGCCATTGCCCGGCCCGACCTGTAGAGGTAATTAGTACTAGCTAGTTTATTAGTATTTTATTTTGTTAGTTTAGTGTTAATTAGTTAGTATTAGTTAATTATTAGCAGTTTAGTGTATTAGTTAGTATCTTTTTTAGTAGTTAATTAGTTAGTATTAGTTTAGTATCTTTTTTTGGGTTAGTTTAGTGTTAATTATTAGTAGTTAGTTAGTATTTTATTTAGTTAATTAGTTAGTATTAGTTTAGGGTTATTTAGTGTAGTTTAGTGTACGGGGACGACCTCCCCTCTCGGCTGCAGGGGCGGCCTAGGTGGTGCGAGCTCCGGTGGTGGCCATGGCGGTATAGTATGCCATCGATGTCGGGGTATGCATGGTCCTTCTCGGGTTGCAGGTGTGTCCGCTGGCAACGACGGCACGGCGTCCCTCTCTTCGGCGATGCGATGTGTCGTTGGTCGTCGGAGTGGTGGCTAGAGTTCGCAATGTCGGTGGCGGCCTTAGAAGAAGGTGGACTGCGCGGGCAGCTCTTTGGTGAGCGCCGTGGCTTCTCTCCTCGGAATGGGGCCTATCTTGGGGACAACGGGCGGGGCCGAAGATGGGGAAAACCCTTTACCATAGGTCTCTGGGGCCGTCGATGCTGCTACCTTCTTCTTCACAGGGCTCCGGGTGAAAACCCTTTACCATAGGTCTCGTTGGTCGTTACCCTCTTGGGGGCGTCGTTGTGGAGCTCTGACTCATCCTGATCTTGGTTCATTAACTTCGGCGACAAGTTTAGGTTCTCCGCGGTTTTTCTTGCAGCAGACTTCCGTGGTTTTTATTACTGTAAACTTGTTTGCTCGATAAATTGTACTACATGCATAGATTAAAACTTGTATACAAATTGGACCTCTGACTCATTTGTGTATTTATTTGTGTATTTTCGTATGAATAATATGTATATTTGTGTATGAATCCAAGTCCACTTGAATGTTTACACTCTTACTCTAGATAATATTATTGTTTTAGAAACTATGGATCCACTTAGTAGAAACCTTGAAGAAGAAGAAATAATGGAGAACATCATTGATGAGGACACCTCACAATATCTGAACTTGGAGGGACATGATGACGACAACTCAAGTACTAGTCATGGAGAAGATGAAGACTCCGGTGAACGCAATTTAATGGTTACAAAGTCCGGCGAGGTACATGCATTGATTAAGCCTCTGCTGACTTCCACCAACAATCTTCTTCTACATGTATTACTTAACGCTTCTTTCTTCTTTTAGCCCTCTGGATCGACCAGCCAGCAACCATCTTCTTCTACGAAAAAGAGCAAGCGAGCGCCGAGCCCGGTTGAAAGATCATGCAAAGTTCACGATCAAAGCAGTCGTGTTGATGGCGGCCGATGGATCCCAAGAAGGCCGCACAAATTTGTACGTCAGTGGAGTTCTTGTTAGGGACCAAATCCCAATCATAATTGAAAATTGGAATAAGCCAAGAAGAAGGCGGTACCTTTGTCGATGAGATCCAAAGAAACGCTTTGGAATTCGTTGTTGGTAAATTTCACCCTTCCGAGAGGAGGATGAAAACAACCGGTTATAAAGGAAAAGGTCAAAGAGTGGACTCTAAAGAAGATGGTGACGCTTTCCATGGCGGAAGACAAAATTGAACAAATTTGTCAAATGGCGAGACTCAAATTTCAAGACGCATATTATGCGAAGATAAGACCTCACGGCCCGAATTTGAGACATATAAAAAGTGCTATAGCTAAAAGATGTCGAAACCAATACGCTTAATGCCGAAGAAGGAATATCACCGGAGGGTGGTCGGTGGCTACATATCTCGAGAGGCCTAAGTGGGAGGAAGTTGAGAAGGCCTGCATGAGAGAGGATCACACCCAGATAGATGGGTGGGACCCACGTGCAAAGACTTGGTTCTACGGAATCGGGCAAGGTTGGACCCGAAGCGAGTTGTATCTTCCCAACCCTCCTTGCCAAACCCACATTGAACTCACCACGGCATACGAGGAAACATCCGCCAGGACCTTCCATCCCGACAGAGAGAATGACCATCTCACACGCGCCATCGGTAAAAAAGAACACCCTGGACATGCACGAGGCACAAGGGGTATGACGTGGAAGGATGGTTTTGCCGACCGGGCGACTCTTCTGTATGGCGCGAGAAAAGAAAAGAGCGTCTGAGCGGATGACACAGATAGAACATGCACTTGCGGCGCTGCAGGCGCAAGTGACTGCACAACAGAGCCATCAAGCTACCGGCCCATCTCAGCGGCACGAAGAGCCTGCATTGGAAGCTGCCCGCGGCCCAGACTCTGCGCGGAAAAGCAGTGTGGCTTCCACGGAGAACGTGCAGCCCATGCTTGAAATGACGGGTCCTCGATACCCCGTGGATGAGATCACGGAGAGCGAACACGCTGAGCTGCATGTGAGATTAATGGGCTTATCAATTAAGGTGGCTGTCGGCTATGCCTTACCTCCTGTAGCTGGTGGAACTTACCACTGCCGACCGATTCCAGATGGCTATGCTATTGTCGGGGTGGATGAGGTTGTGAAGGAATATGAGGAAGCACAGCTTGACCATGCTACAGGTGAAGGGGAAACTCAACTCAAATTTGCAGTGAAAACAACCATTCTTTGGAAGAAGGAACACATTGTGCTTCCAAATTGGAGTCACTCACCCCGCCGTCTCCGCAGCGTCGGCGATCACGAGCTTGACTATCTCTGGCGCAGCCATCTCCGGCGCGCCAGCCATCTCCGGCCCGGCAGCCATCTCCGGTGCTCCAGCCATCTCCGGTGCTTCAGCCATCTCCTCAGCGTAAGCGGAAGAGCACTGCCACGAATAGCATCGATATATCACAAAGAAATCCGCAGAAACCGTCGCCAAAGAGTTCAAAAACTACGTCCATGACCTTCGCCAAGCCATTGCCGGTTTCTTGTGGAATCGCAACGAGGAGACTAATAGGATCTCGAAAGAACAGGTCAAGAAATTCTTTGCACCTAGACGGGCGAGCCAAAGGAGAAAATAGATCCGGCGGTGGTGGAGAAGTTTTACAAAATCTTTTGAAACACGAAACCCACTTGTGCCGGACTACGAGCGCCATTTTGAAGGCGGATGCAAGGCGCGCAGGAGACTGAAAGTAGCGATCGTGAGGCACCCGGAAAATAGTTCCCATGCTCGGGAGCAGGAAAACCAATCATGTGCCCCGCTCCAAATGTTCGACACGGGACGCTCCTCCGTAAATGATTACGGCAGAGCTACAAAGAAAGGCCAATGAGATGGGGATGACTTACATTGCATACTTGAACGTCATGGGAGACAACTTGCCCAAATGCGATGCCAACCCCATACAACCATGGAAGTATGGGAAGAATCTAGTCAAGAAAGAGGAGCTCAAGAATCTACCAACAAAATGCGAAAATTGCACAAGTGGTACCTTAATTTCTGCAAGACGAGAAAGAAGAATGGATCACGCGCATATAAGAGATCAGATTTTCTTGTGCGGAGGCAGCGATCGACTTCAACATTCAAGACTTGCATTTTCTATTCAATCAGAAGGAACTCGACAAATCTGCCATCAGCCTTTATTGTGTGTAAGTACTATTTCTGTAATTTTTATCTCATCTCATTCACTTCATTAATTGCATGTATATATATATGCTCACCATATATGTATATACTATTATGCAGGAAAAAGGTTATGAAATGCATGAAAGGAGGCCCTTTTGACATTGGGTTCGTTGACCCAAATAGAGTTCATGAAGAAGTGGTAAAAACCAAACCCGGCAAATGTAAGATTACTTGCTAACGTCTTTCTTGAGCAACAAACCAAAAGGAAATACTATTGCCTTACAACTTCTCGTGATCTTGTTACCCTCTCTCTTGTACACATTCTATTTCAGCATACTCGATGTTAAGTGTAACTGATGATGAGTTATGCGTGCGTAGGTTCCACTTTATTCTGCTAGTCATTCAACTCGACTCAGGAAAAGTCCTTGTCATGGACTCGTTACGAAAAGAAAAAGAGATATGGACAAACTTTAGAGATGCTCCGGTAATTTCAATCATATTATCGCACTAGATCGGCAACTTTCGTGACAACAAGTAATTAATTACTCCTTTATCCATTTTCTTTGCCGGACAGGGTTTGGAAAAGTTTCACGGGCAGGGCCGTGGGTGAATGGTCAGAAGAACTAAAATTTGTAGACCAAAATGTAAGTAATACTAGATAGCTTCCAATTCCATTATATCATGCTTTATTGATTATTATTTTGATTGAACTCTCTATTCTCGTAAAGTGCGGGCATCAGGGACACGACAATAACTTATGCGGGTACTATGTTTGCGAGTTCATTCGCAACACGATATGTGCGACGGGCCAAGCCGCACTAGAACAACTTAGAGTAAGTAAACAAAGTCCACAACATTATTTTATTACCATCAATTGTGTTGAGTTTTATTCTTATATATATATTGACGGCCCATTTTTCATATATATTCAGATCGAACGGATGCGGGACCAACTACTACCATTTGAACGCATACGAGCCATTCAAGAGGAATTGGCGGGGTTCATACTTGATGAGGTCGTCACTCCTGGAGGAGAACTCTTTAGATATCCACCAAAATGAACGATGACGATGTATATGTGCCGATGACGATGTATGTGCCGATGACGATGTTTGTGTATAATAATAGTTGCTTAATTATTCATTTACTCGTATGTACCGATGACGATTTATGTGTATACCTCTCCCAATCGATTCCCCCTCGCTCCCCTCCCTCCCGGTAAATCGCCCGGAAGGCAGGCGAAATGTCGTGGCAGAGATTTAGGCCGTTTTCCTGCCTGGCGAGTTTCACTGCGGCGGAAAGCGTTCTAAATCTGCCAGCAGATCTTTTAACACCGGTTCCAGATTTAACCGGTGTTAAAGGAAGCGCCTGCAGCAACGTGCGCCACCCTTTAACACCGGTTCGTATAAGAACCGGTGTTAAAGGCCCCCCCCTCTAACACCGAACCCTCAACAGCGGTTGGGGAACCGCTGTTAGAGGGCCCTCACAACCGGAGTTAAAGGGGGGGCTCTGCACTAGTGAATCTAGTCCAGTTCAAAACATTTCAAACGAATTTCAGCTGATTTGACCAAATTAGTAAGACCTAGATGGCAGTTTGCAAATAAGTCCAGAACGTGTCCCTCGCGCCACACCTAACCCTCCAGCAACTAGTCCAGAAACGATGATTCGAGTCCAGAAACGGCGATTAATCCAGAAGCGGACATAACCTTATCCAGAGCTAGGCGAGAGCAGCGGCGGCGACGGGATGTCTAAGAGCTCCATGGAAAGTACCGTCCCTTCCCTGCTCGGCGAGGTAGCTGGAGGCGGTCGCCGAGAAGCGCGGTGGAGGCGGGCGATCTTGAGCGTGGCCGAGGTGCGGGGTGGTCCGTTCCGCCTTTCGGCTGGGAGATATCGAATCCGCGGCTTGGCCTGCTCGGGGACGCGAGGGAGGTCCGTTCCCTACAAATTACCTTCTGTATGAACATGAACGGGTTCTTTACTTGTATTACTTCTCTCGTCGGATGATCAGAAGCTTGACGCGAGGACCGGCCAGCGCCGAGCACAGCGCCAATCCATCGGCCTCCTTTGATTCAAAGGAAATTTTCAGGATTTGTATAGAATTAGGCTACTTTGGATTTTTTCCTTCTGAACACGTTTGATTAGTAGGATCGTATCCTGTAGGAACAATTTCCATAGGAACTCGGTAGTGTGTTTTCACAGGAAATATAGCACGAGCTCTAATCTCATGAAAAAATTCCTGTGCGCGTATGCTCGTGCCGGCATGCTTAGTTCGCGCCAAAAAGAGCACCGATTCGTGTAGCTTACCGGACAATTAACCAAACTGGTTGATGGATAAATAACCAATTTAAATTTGTAGCAACACGCGGATATTTAGCTAGTACTAGTAGTGATGAAGAGGCCAAATTAATTGAACGTGCTGAAATAGATGTAGTTAATAAAACTAGTCATAGTATGTAGTAACTTATAGACTATCTAGTAATAATGCATATGTATACCTACTTAGCACTAGCGCTTTGAAGATCTCTGGGGTGCCCATCTCTTTGATATGAAATATGTATTCCTTGATTAACACCTAGATAAGTCACGAACTCTATTTAGTGTTTACAACCTATTATATTCAAGAATCTAGTTATTTCCACCGGTCTTCTTAGCTTATGTTATTTTATCTTTGCTTTTGCATTGGTCAATATGTTGGTTTTGTGCATCCTTGATACTGTTGGATTAGGGCATAATTTCCACGATTAATTTCAGAATATAAATCATGACAAAACCAGCTACTAGCTCATGTAACTCGAACATACTAGATGTACTAAACAACAGGATGATCGGAAACAAACAGCAGCCTAACATGTACTCGCAGAACATGATGAATAACCAAACAGGATCACGTAGCACGTACCGTTCGGTTGTCGTAGTAGAAACTTTGGGAAAGAGTGATCGCAGCAGATGGCGACGAAGACGGCGGTAGGCAGCACCGCCTGACTTGGATGGAAGACGACCCGTGATGGAGAACTCGAGCAGTCGCGCAGAGCGCTTCCCAAAAACCTTATTCGCCCTCTCCCGTACAGGATCACAAGGGCGAGTGGTTCCAGAGACCTGCTCTCTCGTCCGCCGGCAAGCGGAATGGAGTAGACTACGGTGACGACGCAAGTAGAGAGGATGACAAAACCCTAGATTGGTTTTCGATGGTGTTGTGGCGGTAGCCGCGCAGGACTTTATATAGAGAGACTCATGAAACCCTAACGGAGGCGAACGTGGGCCGAGTCCACGTTACGCACGTTCGTGTCGGTTACAGTAGCCCACGATCCGGGAGCGACCCGAATAAGCTTACTGTTTGTAATGTTTGTAACGTCTGTCAATTTTCCTGAGCAGCAAAACGCGTGCGACGAGGCGAGCGTGCGAGCGGCGTCGTCGTCGGAGGAGGAGCGCGCGTGTGTATCTCTCTTATTCCCACTCACTTATAAAGTGGTGCAACACTCCACCTTATAAGGTGGTGCAACTCTCCTCCAACTTTCCATGTGGGACTAAACTTTAGCTCCCACTCCACTCTCATGTGAGCTTCCACAAACATGGGCCCAAACACATATGGGCTGCCACAAATTTGGACATTAAGATTTAGGGAAAATCTGAATTACTCATAGTCCTAAATGGATTAGCCCCATTATTTCTAACAGATACTTTGTCATACATGGTTACATTACATATCTGTCTTAACTTAATTATGAAATTAGATGTTACCGAAAGCACCACATCACTTAAGAGCGTTTTACTAGCACTATGGTGCAAGAGGACGTGGCTATTACTTTTGTGTGTAATGTCTTCAATATGATACGATATGAGGGAAAAAATCACCAAAACGTTTGGTTCAATAACTATGTGTAGGACAAATAGTATATATACACACACACATTTAATAACTAGAGTAAAATGATAAGATATGATTATTTATGAAGCATTGATTACTATATCTACTCCTTGCGAAATGATAAATAGATGGTCCTAATGATATATCATATTTCTAACAAAGAGATGGTACACAATAAGAAATGTGTTGAGCACAAACTCACTCAGAGGTTGTGATTAGTTAATTGTAAAAAGAGATTCTTTCTGATGTTTTACCTTTCTTTTTGGATGGATATAAGATAAATTATTCCTTCGATGCATGGCCATACTTGTGGCTGACTAATTAAGTATATAATTCAAGATGCAAATTGAAGTGCTGAGTTTACTGAAATACTAACTTTGACCTCATCCATCCAACGACAACATTTCTAAGATAAAATGTATTTTCATGAACAAAACAAGTGGGGGAAATAAACTTTCTAATTACTCGTTAGTTACTTTTGTATAGAACTAGCACAGTGGCCCTCGCAAATGCGAGGGCATCATCTTTAGTCCGTAAAAGGTATTGTAGAAATTAATTTATGAATTCATCCATAATAACGAATAAACTAAAAATATATAAATTGGAGTCACAGTAAATGTTATGCTGAATAAAATATGTTGTGACAAACATTTTTTTGTTGTGGCTTATTGACTTTTGAACAATTTATAAAACACCACACCACTGACCATGAGAACCTATATGTGGTTGGGTTAGGAATTATACTCGCAAACCACCATAGATCCGTGATGATCAATGTTTTTCACTAAGCGGAATACTGTTTAGGTGGAGGCAATGTTCTAGTCAATAGCAAGGCATTTGTAGTGAATTCGTCAATCTTTAAGTTTCACAACTCCCAGTCTCCAGTAGGTGATGTGTGCATGTCCTAGTGGTGTCTGCGTGTCTACAATGCTCTCGGTGTTTCTAAGAAAAGACTATTGGTTATATGTGTGCCCCTCTTACATGATATTAGATTAGAACCTAAATTAAAGATCACATGTATATTTTCTGTATATAAGTATTTGAAGTTGGAACTCAAATTGTTCCTCATTATATTTACACTTAAGGAAATATGCATATTTCACAATTAGGACAGTGAAACAACTATGGTCTATTATCCCTGCATGGAACAAATATATGTCCATTAATTGTAATATAATACGTTAGATCACTCATTTTAGGGTGTACCTAGACATCTAGTCTATTTTGAAATATCTAGAGGATATTATATTAGTGAATGGAGGGAGTATATATATACTTACACATTGTGCATACTACTTTATATCAGACCCGTTAATGTGACTGGTATGTGTGCTATTGCAGAGCTGCCTTTGTTATTTATTTTTCCGAGAACACCTTGCGAGTCGATGGAACACATGCATGTGTAAACATGTTACCCAATTAAACATGTACAATGATTTTGGTTCAGCTTGCTGTTTGACACGGACCGCAAATCTCTTGTTTTTTTTTAACGTGACCCAAATCTCTTGTTAGGATATGTTCTCCAGCTACTGCGTGTATGACATGGCCTCCAATCTCTCGTTAAATCATATCGTACCGTTTTTATTTTATACGTGGCGGCCAAAACCGTTTGGAGCATGCATGGTTACATATTCTTTCCTATTTCACTTGTGGTTCTTTAACTCGTACGTGGCATGGTTAACTTTTGTTTGTACCAATCACAGCTGTACGTAACCTTTGTTATCTTTAAATCATAGCCTTAAATTTTAGATCCAATAGACAATATAATTTGGGTGATGTGGATCAACCTAATGCCTCGAAAAACACCCTTATATTGCTTTTAGTATATAATAGATGTATCATAATGTACAAAGGTCTAGTTTATGACATTTCTTGAGATCCAAAAAATTGTGTTCAGTAAATGATTAAACTATGGGAGGGATCATACATGACTATTACATACCTAGTGGAATATGTGGAGATCATGGATCATACACGAACCACAAGTCGGACTCACTAACATATCATCCAAGCCAACAAATTACTAAGTTTACATCTTGTCCGATAGAAGAAACATTCTTGAACTATAACACCTGAAGTCACATTTTGGGGCAAGTTCATCTCAAATAACAGAAGGTGCATATTGCTAGTCCGTTGTCCTTAGAAGACATCTGTGTCTAAATACTCTGATAAAGTTGTATTGTTACATTGTAAAAAAATTAGATGCTTATGATTGCTTGTTTGGATTATGTTAAATTCCATTGAATTTCATGTTCTCTTATTCGCACATGCTTGCTTATGTATCAGAAAAATACTTTTTCTTTCCTTCCTTTGTCATTGAAAGTAATATATCATAGTGTGCACAATTTTTTTTGTAGTGAGCTAACACAAGCTAGATCTATAGAACATAACCAAGTCCTAATCATATTGGGTCCTCGTCCTGTTGCAGCGCATCACACGTGTAGTATCTTCTTTTTCCTACGTTATGCCAACATGTGAAATTTCCACCTTAACTCAATACTGCAACATGAATAACTCTATGCACCTAATATTAGATGTGGTCCATGCTCTCCATCTCATGAAATATTTCACCTTTGCTACAGAAATTTTAAAGTTGAATACCCCATACATATATACACAACTTCCTTTCCCTTCCTAGCGTCTCTTTAGATGTTAATTTCCCAGGGTTGGAACAACTAGCTACTTGATGGGGATGGTAGGCATCAGGAGAGACGTAGCAACTCTGAAAGGACCAGGTGGTTTACTTAAGGATGGGAATGGCATCCTGATCTTTTCGTGGACCTGTTCAACATGACATCAACGAGACATTTGGGTAAGTGAAGAGTCAGCCGCGAACTCTTCATAGCTTCACGAGTCTTGACTCTTCGGAAACACGGAATTAATTGTCGATCACTTGTCTGGCTTGGGGATGCTTGTTATTGCGACGATCAATATCGGTAGGCGTAGAAGCCTTGGTGCTTCCCTTTTGCACGGTGAAGAAGTGGAGGTCCAAGGCTATGTCGACGACACGTTGCATGATATAGCAAATGAGGTACAAATGGATCAGGCTCCATGAATCGGGTGGGGACAGTTCAGTGCAAGGGGGACACGAGTGAGTTCAAAGCGCTCTGCTCGATTGCCTCAGATGTCTTTTCAATCGCACGCGATCAGTTCCCTTGAGATCAATGCACGGACATGAATGCACGATTGATGCCAATCAGAGATTGAAATGGTTATTATGGGAAGAAACGACGCAAGCCGTAGGCGCACCATGGGCCATGGACGGGGACGGCCAAGTGAGGGCACGCAGACCTACGATACCCGGTCTATTATCATGTAGGATAGACCCACAATAGTAACAAAATAAGGCTAGATTTGTATATGTGCAATGCAGTATTGCCATGGAGTAGTAGTGGTGAAAAGGCTAGCATTAATTGTTGCGTTTAACTATAGATGAAGTGACTAACAAAAATATCGTGTGAAAGAGAGATCATATTTCACTTGAGAAATTTTAAGACGCTCAACTGACCTCCCAAGAGTTTTTAATGCCATCCGACAAATGTTATTTTGAATAGTAAATCAAGTTGTAAGTCTAAGAAACTGCCCACTCAGGTTCCATTGGATGAACAATCAATGCTCAGAAGTCATGATCTACAAATAGACATAGTTTGCATATGTCAAGCCATCTGCAAAACACATGGATCCAAGATATTATGAATGGTTACCAGTTAGGAGAGACAGACGGTTCAGTGCATTCACGAGTTCATCGATATTTTAGACAAATAGGGAGGCACCTCCTCAGCTGCATTGCATTTTAAGCATGAACCCAGCATGAATTCGCTACAACCTGTCTGCAACGCAAGCAATTATTCTGGAAAGGAAAGCTAGATATATGTCACGCGGTTACTCCTTCAGACAGCAAAACGAAAAATGTGTTATCATCCCCAGGATTGTTACATGAAGTAAACTGACATCGAGCTAAACTGAAACACCAAAGATATACGTCACTGTTACTCCTTCAGACTGTCAACAGCTTTGCCGTTCGTATTGAGCTGCTGAGAATCCGGTCCGTCAGGATCGCCTTCCATGGGATCCTCGGCCCCAGGTGTGCGGGATCACCTAGCGACTACTCAAGAAAGCATACATGTTGAAAATATCGACCTAATTCTTGTATCCGACTTGTTAATAGCAGAACCGGAGAAAGTGTAGATATGCGTACTGGTGTAGGAGAGGAGGTATCACGCATGAAGCTCGCTTCACTCTATTTTCTGAAATTAACAACTTTTTCAGCCTCAGCTGAGCTCACGCAAAACTGGGGGGTACGTTGTTATTATGCCATGTCAATGCGATGGGAAGGAAAGGTTTTGCCCTTTCTCGAAAAGAAGTCGAACTCCATTTCGCCCTTGAGTCAAAGCGAGACAAGGGAGTAAGGGTGAACATCGTACAAGCTTCAAGGGGATGCCTACTACAGGTTTCTTTTCAATTCCGGGGAAGAGGAGGTACTGAAATAACTTGTGACCAGGACAAAACAATTTGTTTTTGAGAGAAGAAAAAAATTATGCTATCTTTAAGGTCGTATGATATAAGACTGAAAAGCATCCAAATTTTTTGTTCAAGACTTAATTGCATTAGAAGTTTAGAACACATATACACACGCATAATCATTTGGTATAATTAGAGAAAACTGATAAGAAGCAGGTATCTATGAGTTCAATGCTTCTTTATCAACTCTTCTCTTTTATTATTCGCGTAGCCTGTCGAGTGAGGCAGAATACACCTAACACCCTGCTCGATATCTTTGCCTAGCATGGATGAACCTAGGAGGTGGATGGGTGGGCAACGGCCTACACAGAGATATCCCGATAGCTTTCCATTAGTATAGCGGGGCGTAAAGCCTGTTTCGAGAGAGGAGCAGCGGTTTTCCATTGCAAAGATCTGTTGAAGATTTTTGATTCCACTCAAAATTAAGCACTTCTTGTGGCAGAGAACGAGAGGTTGGCTCCCCAGCGGGGATCAGGCTCAGAAACGGTGATGACCTTTGCCCACTCCGTCGCCATCCAGAAGACCAAAACCACATCTTATTCTCTTGCAAACCAAGCTTCCTTGTTCTGGGCCTGCTTTCACGAGACTCTGGGTTGCACGTGCGCCCCAGATCCTTCCCCCAGTTCTTCGCTCTCCTGCAAGGCATCTCTGCTCTCTCGAGGCATATGAATTGGCTGGCCTTTGCGGCAATGCATGGGCGCTCTGAAATATTAGTAACAAAGACCTTATTGAGAGAAGATTTATTTCCTCACCAACTCACGGGTTGTATAAAATCATTTTTTTTATCTCCAGATTTGGAGGCCTCTGAGTCGGGGAAGGGAGTGGGATGCTATATCTCTTCCGTTATTGAGGCGATGAGGTCCAAGATCATGGAGCTGCCCCGGAATATCGACTCTGGCTGCATCGTAAGCACTGCCTAATGCTGCCTTATCGGTAGTCCAACCCCTTGTTTGCTTATCAGAGTGTTGGCTTGAACCTTTTCCAACCAGTTTGTTCTGGTGTGCTTATCCTGGCTTGTCCCGTCGATGATCTCTTGTATCGCACTTGGTCCCATGGGGCTTTATTTATAAAGCCGGGCGTTTTTCATAAAAAGAACCTGGCTTCGGTCCCCCACTCCCTCTCCCTCCCCCTCTTTCAAATTTTGATAAACAAAAACTCGATTCCGATTGTTTAGAGAATCGTACAAACCCACCAGAACTCCATATGGTCCTCTTAGACGTATACTCACCATATACGTATGTTCATGTGTCTGCGAAAGACGAAAATCAGAAGTTATATAACAACAACAACAACAACAACAACAACAACAACAACAACAACAACAACAACAACAACAACAAAATTTAAAAAATGTGGCATACAAAGACATAGATCGCGATAATAGGAGGTGAGATCAGCCGATCGGAACGTGGATTATACCCAGTTCGACCGAGTACACATATACAGAGATATATGTGATCTCGATATGGGTTTCGATCGGTCAAAAAATAACAAGGCCCATGTAGCTTAAGTTTAGGGGTGAGGGACCAAAGCATATCACAAGGAGTATAGACAAAACAAAATTAATGTCTGAACCTCTCCCATATATTGCTCACGTGTAGCTTGATCTTCTCCCTTTTTTAGGGAGTGCCATCATGTGTAATTTCATCTTAACTACCAACAGACAACAGGAATAACTCTCTGTACAATATTATAGCGATAGATGCTATCCATCTCATCAAATCTCCCGACCGGCCTTTAATACAGTACATAAATTTTACTAAAGTTGCACTACCGTGTACACATATACATAGCTTCCCTTTTCAACAAGGTCTTCACATGTTATTTCCACAGTGTTAGAGCAACTAGCACTTGTTGGTTGGTTTATTCATCTCTTTCTCCATTTCGCTCGCTAATGTCAGTGTAGACACTTGATGGGGAATGGTAGGCATCAGGAGAGAGGTAGCAACTAACAAGGGATGAATTGGTACGGTGGTTTACTGAAGGATGGGAATGGTCCGAGACTGTGGCACATAACTCCCTAGGGTCGCAAGTCGGCGTAGACCCTTGGCGGGCTCTGTGAATCAAGATGAGAACATTGCTGGCCACATCAGTCTCCCGACTGCACCGCCACGACTGTGTGCTACAGACCTTTCTTTCGCCGACTAGGATGACCGTTCGGTCGCATGTAGCTATGAAAGACTATCGATCCCTACACATGAACGTCAGTGCTAGTTTCTCCCACAAAGGCGTCATTATTGGCTGTGCCCAAAGATCAGCACACATATATTGTGTACAGAAGAAGAAGAAAGATGGGTAACACGTACATACGAAAGAATTTTTGTGCTCAAACTAACACCTCTTAGCCAGAGCTTATCCTCCTTTGACCATTTCTCGTGGATTATTCCTAACTAAGAGCCTATCCCTACAAGATTTGGAATCTACACGAATTTTTCTTCAATAAGTGTTTGATTCATAGAAAACGCAAAGGAATTGTAACATGAGATGAGGTGGATAGATAGTTTCCTCCAAAACATAGTGCAATGCAATCTTATGAAAAAAAATACTAAGTGTAAAATCCTATGAATCAAACGTTACACATATATAGAAAAAATTCCTCAAAATCAAAATGCTGCAAAATTCCTATAAGATTCCTTTGAATCGAACGAGCCCTAAACATGGCCATCATCTTGTATACACACCTTATCTGATCTGTGTGTGTAGACTGCCACACCTTTCTGGCGGGTGAATCGATTACACGCACAACTCAAAACAAAAAAATTTAAGCATGATCTGATCATCTAGACCTAGAACTAATAACAGGATCAGTTCTAACAATCCTCGGCAACTAAGCACGCTCGTCAATGCATTGAGTGCGATTAGAGAGTAAATTGCATATGGAGAAGAAACGGCGCCAGCCACGGGTGCGGCTATGCAGTATGCACAGGATACTCAAGTTAGGACACACACGCGATGGTGCTGTAGCATGGAAGTGAATGCAACCGACGCCGTGAAGGAGCTTCGTGGGGAAGCAGACAAAGCGTCGTTGAGGTGGGAAGGCCAAGTTCATAAAACAGCATGTAGCTAGTCGAAATTTGAATGCCAAGTTGCTGCGTAAAACCACAAGGACCAGCGATCTCACTATACCCTATTGTACGTCACCAAAATGCCGACTCACCAAACCAAATTATAACATTTTTCTCCTCCAACGCGTTTTGGACTGAAGGCAGCATGTCTTGGTTTTAAATAAACAAATCCACATGGCTAAAAGTATCACATACCGGAAGACGGCTTAAGTTTTACAAACCAGCCCCTCAGGCACACTGATAGACCAACGAAGGTCAAGTTCACACAATACAAACTCAAACTCAACACTAGAGAGCACACACTAGATACACTACGTGTAGCTAGCTAATTAACTAGAGGGGAGGAAGTCCTGGTGAATATGTCCTTAAGTAGCACAACCAGCTCGTTCATATCCAGCACCACCTTGGGTTTTAGCAGAGGCCTCCATCGCTACAGAAAAATCATTGTTTCAAGGGTTAGCCGGTTCCATGTCCTGATAAGGCTTGTGCTACTCAGTCCTGTCCACCGCTTGAAACGCTCCTCATTTTTTCCACCTCGCTCTAACCAAGCATCATGAATCCCCATACAGAGTGTTTTCATCTAGTCAAGGCTCTTTGACCATTTCTGGGATGACTATTGGGGCCTCAAGAGTGTTATCCTTGATGGGCTGGTCCAAAACTGACTCTCCATGGCTGTAAACCGAACGCGGTCTCTCTAGATGTTCTGTCACCTCGCTAGTTCAAATACCGTCTGAGCACCTACGCTGGGACACACGAAATAGGTTGTTTAGTCCCAGCTTGCTGGTATAAATTACTTTCAAATTGGTTTATAAACCTAATGGCACTGACTTGGTCGTCTTGTACATGCTTGATGTATATGATTTTCTCCTCCAAACGCTTTTTATACTAAAGGAAGCATGTCCCTGTTTTAAATAAATAAAGTACCATGGAAGCTTACAGTAACACATAGTAGAAGACGGCTTAAGTTCTACAACCCAGCCCTTAGGCACACTGATAGACTAACAAAGTTCAAGTTTACACAATACAAAGTCAACACTAGAGAGCACACACTAGATACGCTACAGGTAGCTGGTGAATTTTCTGGAGGCGAGAAAGTCTCTTGGTGAATATGTCCTTAAGCAGAAAGACCAGCTTGTCTAGAACCAGCGACACCTTGGGTTTTAGCAGAGGTCTCCATTGCTGCAAAAAAAAAGCATTGTTTTATGGGATAGCCGGTTCCGCCCCACTAAAGTCTGTGCTACTCGGTTTTGTCCACCGCTTAAAACGTCCAGCATCGTGAATTCCCACTATTGAATATAATATACTGGCTAGCTCCTTTGTCCATAGTTTTGGGCATCCAGGGCGATTTAAAATGACCCTATGATCCGATTTATGTTTGAGGGCACGACCAAAAACTCTTTATTTTCATATTTTTTGCCATTTTTACGAGCAATTGTCCACAGTTTTGGGGTTCGAAGGCAATTTACATGTTTGAGAGTTATGACCAAGAAATCATCGTTTTTGTGTTTTATGGCCATTTTCATGAGTTGTTGCCCATAGTTTTGGGGTTCCAGGCGATTTAAAATGACTATAAGACCTAATACATGTTTGAGGGCATGACCAAAAACTCGACATTTTTTATGGCCGTTTTCATGAGTTATTGCCCACAATTTTGAGATTCCAAGGGGATTCACATGGCTTGTAAGACCCGATACATGTTTGAGAGTTATGATAAAAAACTCGTCGTTTTCGCGTTTTATGGCCATTTTCATGAGTTATTGCTCATAGTTTTGGGCATCCAGGGCGATTTAAAATGACCATATGATCTAATACATGTTTGAGGGCATGACCAAAAACTCTCCATTTTCGTGTTTTATGGACGTTTTCATGAGCAGTTGCCCACAGTTTTGGGGTTCCAAGGCAATTTACATTTTTGAGAGTTATGACCAAGAAATCGTCGTTTTTGTGTTTTATGGATATTTTCATGAGTTATTGCCCATAGTTTTGTGGTTCCAAGGGTATGTAAAATGATTATAAGACCTAATACATGTTTGAGGGCTTGACAAAAACTCGACATTTTTTATGGCCATTTTCATGAGCTATTGCCCACAATTTTGAGGTTCCAAGGGGATTCACATGGCCCGTAAGACCTGATACATGTTTGAGAGTTATGACCAAAAACTCGTCGTTTTCGCGTTTTATGGCCATTTTCATGAGTTATTTCCCATAGTTTTGGGATTCCAGTGCGATTTAAAATGACCATAAGACCCGATACATGTTTGGGGGCATGACCAAAAACTCGGAATTTTTGTGTTTTATGGTCGTTTTCATGAGCTATTGCCCACATTTCTGGAGTTCCAAGGCGATTTACATGTTTGAGAGTTATGACCAAGAAATCGTCGTTTGTGTTTCATGGACATTTTCATGAGTTATTGCCCATAGTTTTGCGGTTCCAAGGGTATTGAAAATGACTTTAAGACCTAATACATGTTTGAGGGCTTGACCAAAAACTCGACATGTTTGTTTTTATGGTCGTTTTCATTATCTATTGCTCATAATTTTGGGGTTCTAGGGGGATTCGCATGGCCCATAAGACCCGATACATGATTAAGAGTTATGACCAAAAACTCGTCGTTTTCGCGTTTTATGGCCATTTTTATGAGTTATTGCTCATAGTTTTGGGCATCCTGGGCGATTTAAAATGACCGTATGATCTGATAAATGTTTGAGGGCATGACCAAAAACTCTCCATTTTCGTGTTTTACGGTCATTTTCATGAGCAATTGACCACAATTTTGGGGTTCCAAGGCAATTTACATTTTTGAGAGTTATCACCAAGAAATCATCGTTTTTGTGCTTTATGGATATTTTCATGAGTTATTGCGCATAGTTTTGCGGTTCCAAGGGTATTTAAAATGATTATAAGACCTAATACATGTTTGAGGTATTGACAAAAACTCGACATTTTTATGGCCATTTTCATGAGCTATTGCCCACAATTTTGAGGTTCCAAGGGGATTCACATGGCCCGTAAGACCCGATACATGTTTGAGAGTTATGACCAAAAACTCGTCGTTTTCATGTTTTATGGCCATTTTCATGAGTTATTTCCCATAGTTTTGGGGTTCCAGTGCGATTTAAAATGACCGTAAGACCCGATACATGTTTGGGGGCATGACCAAAAAATCGGAATTTTCGTGTTTTATGGTCGTTTTCAAGAGCTATTGCCCACATTTCTGGGTTCCAAGGCGATTTACATGTTTGAGAGTTATGAACAAGAAATCGTCATTTGTGTTTCATGGACATTTTCATGAGTTATTGCCCATAGTTTTGCGGTTCCAAGGGTATTGAAAATGACTTTAAGACCTAATACATGTTTGAGGGCTTGACCAAAAACTCGACATGTTTGTTTTTATGGTCGTTTTCATTATCTATTGCTCACAATTTTGTGGTTCTAGGGGGATTCGCATGGCCCATAAGACCCGATACATGTTTGAGAGTTATGACCAAAAACTCATCGTTTTCGTGTTTTATGGCCATTTTCATGAGTTATTGCCCATAGTTTTGGGCATCCAGGGCGATTTAAAATGGTCGTATGATCCGATACAATGTTTGAGGACATGACCAAAAACTCTCCATTTTCTAGTTTTTGGCCATTTTTATGAGCAATTGCCCACAATTTTGGGGTTCCAAGGCAATTTACATTTTTGAGAGTTATGACCAAGAAATCGTCGTTTTTGTGTATTATGGATTTTTTCATGAGTTATTGCCCATAGTTTTGGGGGTTCCAAGCGATTTAAAATGACTATAAGACCTAATACATGTTTGAGGGCTTCTTATGGATGTTTTCATGAGCTATTGCCCACAATTTTGAGGTTCCAAGGGGATTCACATGGCCCGTAAGACCCGATACATGTTTGAGAGTTATGACCAAAAACTCATCGTTTTCGCGTTTTATGGCCATTTTCATGAGTTATTTCCCATAGTTTGGGGGTTCCAGGTCGATTTAAAATGACCGTATGACCCGATACATGTTTGGGGGCATGACCAAAAACTCGGAATTTTCGTGTTTTATGGTCGTTTTCATGAGCTATTGCTCACATTTCTGGAGTTCCAAGGCGATTTACATGTTTGAGAGTTATGACCAAGAAATCGTCGTTTATGTTTCATGGCCATTTTAATGAGTTATTGCCCATAGTTTTGCGGTTCCAAGGGTATTGAAAATGACTATAAGACCTAATACATGTTTGAGGGCTTGACCAAAAGGTCGACATGTTTGTTTTTTATGGTCGTTTTCATTAGCTATTGCTCACAATTTTGGTGTTCTAGGGGGATTCGCATGACCCGTAAGACCCGATACATGTTTGAGAGTTATGACCAAAACTTCATCGTTTTCGTGTTTTATGGCCATTTTCATAAGTTATTGCCCATAGTTTTGGGGTTCCAGGGCGATTTAAAATGACTGTATGATCTGATACATGTTTGAGGACATGACCAAAAACTCTCCATTTTCGTGTTTTTGGCCATTTTCATGATCTATTGCCCACAATTTTAGGGTTCCAAGGTGATTTACAAGTTTGATATTTCTGACCAAAACTTTGCCTTTTTTGCGTTTTATGGCCATTTTCATGAGTTATTGCCACAAATATTGGGGTTCCAGGGCGATATAAAATGATTGCAAGATCCGATACATGTTTGAGGGCATGACCAAAAACTTCGTATTTTCGTGTTTTATGGCTGTTTTCATGAGCTATTGCCCATAATTTTCGGGTTCCGGGGGTATTCACATGGCCCGTAAGACCCGATACACGTCTGAGAGTTATGACCAAAAACTCATCGTTTTCGCGTTTTATGGCCATTTTCATGAGTTATTTCCCATAGTGTTGGGGTTCCAGGGCGATCTAAAATGATAATAAGACCCGAGACATGGTTGAGGGCATGACCAAAAACTCGGAATTTTCGTGTTTTATGGTCGTTTTCACGAGCTATTGCCCACAATTCTGGAGTTCCAAGGAAATTTACATGTGTGAGAGTTATGACAAAGGAATTGTCGTTTTTGTGTTTTATGGCCATTTTCATGAGTTATTGCCTACAGTTTTAGGGTTACAAGGCGATTGAAAATGACTATAAGACCTAATACATGTTTGACGACTCGACCAAAAACTCGACATTTATGTGTTTTATGGCCATTTTCACGAGCTATTGCCCACAATTTTGAGATTCCAGGGGGATTCGCATGGCCCGACAGACCCAATACATGTTTGAGAGTTATGACCAAACACTCATTGTTTCCATGTTTTATGGCCATTTTCATGAGTTATTGCGCATAGTTTTGGGAATCCAGGGCGATTTAAAATGACCGAATGATCAGACACATGTTTGAGGGCATGACCAAAAACTCACCATTTTCGTTTTTTTGGCCATTTTCATGAGCAATTGCCCGCGGTTTTGGGGTTCCAAGGCAATTTACATTTTTGAGAGTTATGACCAAAAAATCGTCGTTTTTGTGTTTTATGGATATTTTCATGAGTTGTTGCCCATAGTTTTGGGGGTTCCATGGCGATTTAAAATGACTATAAGACCTAATACATGTTTGAGGGCTTCACAAAAAATTCGACATATTTTATGGCCGTTTTCATGAGCTATTGCCCACAATTTTGGGGTTCCTAGGGGATTGACATGGCCCGTAAGACGTGATACATGTTTGAGAGTTATGACCAAAAACTCATGGTTTTCGCGTTTTATGGCCATTTTCATGAGTTATTTTCCATAGTTTTGGGGTTTCAGGGCGATTTAAAATGACCGTAAGACCCGATACATGTTTGGGGGCATGACCAAAAACTCGGAATTTTCGTGTTTTATGGTCGTTTTCATGAGCTATTGCCCACATTTCTGGAGTTCCAAGGCGATTTACATGTTTGAGAGTTATGACCAAGAAATCGTCGTTTGTGTTTCATGGACATTTTCATGAGTTATTGCCCATAGTTTTGCGGTTCCAAGGGTATTGAAAATGACTTTAAGACCTAATACATGTTTGAGGGCTTGACCAAAAACTCGACATGTTTGTTTTTATGGTCGTTTTCATTAGCTATTGCTCACAATTTTGTGGTTCTAGGGGGATTCGCATGGCCCATAAGACCCGATACATGTTTGAGAGTTATGACCAAAAACTCATCGTTTTCGTGTTTTATGGCCATTTTCATGAGTTATTGCCCATAGTTTTGGGCATCCAGGGCGATTTAAAATGGTCGTATGATCCGATACATGTTTGAGGACATGACCAAAAACTCTCCATTTTCTGGTTTTTGGCCATTTTCATGAGCAATTGCCCACAATTTTGGGGTTCCAAGGCAATTTACATTTTTGAGAGTTATGACCCAGAAATCGTCGTTTTTGTGTATTATGGATTTTTTCATGAGTTGTTGCCCATAGTTTTGGGGGTTCCAAGCGATTTAAAATGACTATAAGACCTAATACATGTTTGAGGGCTTCTTATGGATGTTTTCATGAGCTATTGCCCACAATTTTGAGGTTTCAAGGGGATTCACATGGCCCGTAAGACCCGATACATGTTTGAGAGTTATGACCAAAAACTCGTCGTTTTCGCGTTTTATGGCCATTTTCATGAGTTATTTCCATAGTTTTGGGGTTCCAGGGCAATTTAAAATGATCGTAAGACCCGATACATGTTTGGGGGCATGACCAAAAACTCGGAATTTTCGTGTTTTATGGTCGTTTTCATGAGCTATTGCCCACATTTCTGGAGTTCCAAGGCGATTTACATGTTTGAGAGTTATGACCAAGAAATCGTCGTTTGTGTTTCATGGCCATTTTCATGAGTTATTGCCCATAGTTTTGCGGTTCCAAGGGTATTGAAAATGACTATAAGACCTAATACATGTTTGAGGGCTTGACCAAAAGGTCGACATGTTTGTTTTTTATGGTCGTTTTCATTAGCTATTGCTCACAATTTTGGTGTTCTAGGGGGATTCGCATGACCCGTAAGACCCGATACATGTTTGAGAGTTATGACCAAAAATTCATCGTTTTCGTGTTTTATGGCCATTTTCATGAGTTATTGCCCATAGTTTTGGGGTTCCAGGGCGATTTAAAATGACCGTTTGATCCGATACATGTTTGAGGACATGACCAAAAACTCTCCATTTTCGTGTTTTTGGCCATTTTCATGATCTATTGCCCACAATTTTAGGATTCCAAGGCGATTTACAAGTTTGATTTTCGACCAAAACTTTTGCGTTTTGCGTTTATGGCCATTTTCATGAGTTATTTCCCATAATATTGGGGTTCCAGGGCGATATAAAATGATTGCAAGATCCGATACATGTTTGAGGGCATGACCAAAAACTCTGTATTTTCGTGTTTTATGGCTGATTTCATGAGCTATTGCCCATAATTTTCGGGTTCCAGGGGTATTCACATGGCCCGTAAGACCCGATACACGTCTGAGTGTTATGACCAAAAACTCATCGTTTTCGCGTTTTATGGCCATTTTCATGAGTTATTTCCCATAGTGTTGGGGTTCCAGGGCGATCTAAAATGATCGTAAGACCCGAGACATGGTTGAGGGCATGACCAAAAACTCGGAATTTTCGTGTTTTATGGTCGTTTTCACGAGCTATTGCCCACAATTCTGGAGTTCCAAGGAAATTTACATGTGTGAGAGTTATGACAAAGGAATCGTCGTTTTTTGTGTTTTATGGCCATTTTCATGAGTTATTGCCTATAGTTTTAGGGTTACAAGGCGATTGAAAATGACTATAAGACCTAATACATGTTTGACGGCTCGACCAAAAAGTTGACATTTATGTGTTTTACGGCCATTTTCACGATCTATTGCCCACAATTTTGAGATTCCAGGGGGATTTGCATGGCCCGTCAGACCCAATACAAGTTTGAGAGTTATGACCAAAAACTCATCGTTTCCATGTTGTATGGCCATTTTCATGAGTTATTGCGCATAGTTTTGGGCATCCAGGGCGATTTAAAATGACCGTATGATCCGATACATGTTTGAGGGCATGACCAAAAACTCACCATTTTCGTGTTTTTGGCCATTTGCATGAGCAATTGCCCGCAGTTTTGGGGTTCAAGGCAATTTACATTTTTGAGAGTTATGACCAAAAAATCGTCGTTTTTGTGTTTTATGGATATTTTCATGAGTTGTTGCCCATAGTTTTGGGGGTTCCATGGCGATTTAAAATGACTATAAGACCTAATACATGTTTGAGGGCTTCACAAAAAATTCGACATATTTTATGGCCGTTTTCATGAGCTATTGCCCACAATTTTGGGGTTCCTAGGGGATTGACATGGCCCGTAAGACGTGATACATGTTTGAGAGTTATGACCAAAAACTCATGGTTTTCGCGTTTTATGGCCATTTTCATGAGTTATTTTCCATAGTTTTGGGGTTTCAGGGCGATTTAAAATGACCGTAAGACCCGATACATGTTTGGGGGCATGACCAAAAACTCGGAATTTTCGTGTTTTATGGTCGTTTTCATGAGCTATTGCCCACATTTCTGAGTTCCAAGGCGATTTACATGTTTGAGAGTTATGACCAAGAAATCGTTTGTGTTTCATGGACATTTTCATGAGTTATTGCCCATAGTTTTGCGGTTCCAAGGGTATTGAAAATGACTTTAAGACCTAATACATGTTTGAGGGCTTGACCAAAACTCGACATGTTTGTTTTTATGGTCGTTTTCATTAGCTATTGCTCACAATTTTGTGGTTCTAGGGGGATTCGCATGGCCCATAAGACCCGATACATGTTTGAGAGTTATGACCAAAAACTCATCGTTTTCGTGTTTTATGGCCATTTTCATGAGTTATTGCCCATAGTTTTGGGCATCCAGGGCGACTTAAAATGGTCGTATGATCCGATACATGTTTGAGGACATGACCAAAAACTCTCCATTTTGGTTTTGGCCATTTTCATGAGCAATTGCCCACAATTTTGGGGTTCCAAGGCAATTTACATTTTGAGAGTTATGACCCAAAATCGTCGTTTTTGTGTATTATGGATTTTTCATGAGTTGTTGCCCATAGTTTTGGGGTTCCAAGCGATTTAAAATGACTATAAGACCTAATACATGTTTGAGGGCTTCTTATGGATGTTTTCATGAGCTATTGCCCACAATTTTGAGGTTTCAAGGGGATTCACATGGCCCGTAAGACCCGATACATGTTTGAGAGTTATGACCAAAAACTCGTCGTTTTCGCGTTTTATGGCCATTTTCATGAGTTATTTCCATAGTTTTGGGGTTCTAGGGCAATTTAAAATGATCGTAAGACCCGATACATGTTTGGGGCATGACCAAAACTCGAATTTTCGTGTTTTATGGTCGTTTTCATGAGCTATTGCCCACATTTCGAGTTCAAGCGATTTACATGTTTGAGAGTTATGACCAAGAAATCGTCGTTTGTGTTTCATGGCCATTTTCATGAGTTATTGCCCATAGTTTTGCGGTTCCAAGGGTATTGAAAATGACTATAAGACCTAATACATGTTTGAGGGCTTGACCAAAAAGTCGACATGTTTGTTTTTATGGTCGTTTTCATTAGCTATTACTCACAATTTTGGTGTTCTAGGGGGATTCGCATGACCCGTAAGACCCGATACATGTTTGAGAGTTATGACCAAAAATTCATCGTTTTCGTGTTTTATGGCCATTTTCATGAGTTATTGCCCATAGTTTTGGGGTTCCAGGGCGATTTAAAATGACCGTTTGATCCGATACATGTTTGAGGACATGACCAAAAACTCTCCATTTTCGTGTTTTTGGCCATTTTCATGATCTATTGCCCACAATTTTAGGATTCCAAGGCGATTTACAAGTTTGCGATTTCTGACCAAAACTTTGCCGTTTTTGCGTTTTATGGCCATTTTCATGAGTTATTTCCCATAATATTGGGGTTCCAGGGCGATATAAAATGATTGCAAGATCCGATACATGTTTGAGGGCATGACCAAAAACTCTGTATTTTCGTGTTTTATGGCTGATTTCATGAGCTATTGCCCATAATTTTCGGGTTCCAGGGGTATTCACATGGCCCGTAAGACCCGATACACGTCTGAGTGTTATGACCAAAAACTCATCGTTTTCGTGTTTTATGGCCATTTTCATGAGTTATTTCCCATAGTGTTGGGGTTCCAGGGCGATCTAAAATGATCGTAAGACCCGAGACATGGTTGAGGGCATGACCAAAAACTCGGAATTTTCGTGTTTTATGGTCGTTTTCACGAGCTATTGCCCACAATTCTGGAGTTCCAAGGAAATTTACATGTGTGAGAGTTATGACAAAGGAATCGTCGTTTTTTGTGTTTTATGGCCATTTTCATGAGTTATTGCCTATAGTTTTAGGGTTACAAGGCGATTGAAAATGACTATAATACCTAATACATGTTTGACGGCTCGACCAAAAAGTTGACATTTATGTGTTTTACGGCCATTTTCACGATCTATTGCCCACAATTTTGAGATTCCAGGGGGATTCGCATGGCCCGTCAGACCCAATACAAGTTTGAGAGTTATGACCAAAAACTCATCGTTTCCATGTTGTATGGCCATTTTCATGAGTTATTGCGCATAGTTTTGGGCATCCAGGGCGATTTAAAATGACCGTATGATCCGATACATGTTTGAGGGCATGACCAAAAACTCACCATTTTCGTGTTTTTGGCCATTTTCATGAGCAATTGCCCGCAGTTTTGGGGTTCAAGGCAATTTACATTTTTGAGAGTTATGACCAAAAAATCGTCGTTTTTGTGTTTTATGGATATTTTCATGAGTTGTTGCCCATAGTTTTGGGGGTTCCATGGCGATTTAAAATGACTATAAGACCTAATACATGTTTGAGGGCTTCACAAAAAATTCGACATATTTTATGGCCGTTTTCATGAGCTATTGCCCACAATTTTGGGGTTCCTAGGGGATTGACATGGCCCGTAAGACGTGATACATGTTTGAGAGTTATGACCAAAAACTCATGGTTTTCGCGTTTTATGGCCATTTTCATGAGTTATTTTACATAGTTTTTGGGTTTCGATGATTTAAAATGACCGTAAGACCCGATACATGTTTAGGGCATGACCAAAAACTCGGAATTTTCGTTTTATGGTCGTTTTCATGAGCTATTGCCCACATTTCCGGAGTTCCAAGGCGATTTACATGTTTGAGAGTTATGACCAAGAAATCGTCGTTCGTGTTTCATGGACATTTTCATGAGTTATTGCCCATAGTTTTGCGGTTTCAAGGGTATTGAAAATGACTTTAAGACCTAATACATGTTTGAGGGCTTGACCAAGAACTCGACATGTTTGTTTTATGGTCGTTTTCATTAGCTATTGCTCACAATTTTGTGGTTCTAGGGGGATTCGCATGGCCCATAAGACCCGATACATGTTTGAGAGTTATGACCAAAAACTCATCGTTTTCGTGTTTTATGGCCATTTTCATGAGTTATTGCCCATAGTTTTGGGCATCCAGGGCGATTTAAAATGGTCGTATGATCCGATACATGTTTGAGGACATGACCAAAACTCTCCATTTTCTGGTTTTTGGCCATTTTCATGAGCAATTGCCCAATTTTGGGGTTCCAAGGCAATTTACATTTTGAGAGTTATGACCCAGAAATCGTCGTTTTTGTGTATTATGGATTTTTTCATGAGTTGTTGCCCATAGTTTTGGGGGTTCCAAGCGATTTAAAATGACTATAAGACCTAATACATGTTTGAGGGCTTCTTATGGATGTTTTCATGAGCTATTGCCCACAATTTTGAGGTTTCAAGGGGATTCACATGGCCCGTAAGACCCGATACATGTTTGAGAGTTATGACCAAAAACTCGTCGTTTTCGCGTTTTATGGCCATTTTCATGAGTTATTTCCATAGTTTTGGGGTTCCAGGGCAATTTAAAATGATCGTAAGACCCGATACATGTTTGGGGGCATGACCAAAAACTCGGAATTTTCGTGTTTTATGGTCGTTTTCATGAGCTATTGCCCACATTTCTGGAGTTCCAAGGCGATTTACATGTTTGAGAGTTATGACCAAGAAATCGTCGTTTGTGTTTCATGGCCATTTTCATGAGTTATTGCCCATAGTTTTGCGGTTCCAAGGGTATTGAAAATGACTATAAGACCTAATACATGTTTGAGGGCTTGACCAAAAAGTCGACATGTTTGTTTTTATGGTCGTTTTCATTAGCTATTACTCACAATTTTGGTGTTCTAGGGGGATTCGCATGACCCGTAAGACCCGATACATGTTTGAGAGTTATGACCAAAAATTCATCGTTTTCGTGTTTTATGGCCATTTTCTTGAGTTATTGCCCATAGTTTTGGGGTTCAGGCGATTTAAAATGACCGTTGATCCGATACATGTTTGAGGACATGACCAAAAACTCTCCATTTTCGTGTTTTTGGCCATTTTCATGATCTATTGCCCACAATTTTAGGATTCCAAGGCGATTTACAAGTTTGCGATTTCTGACCAAAACTTTGCCGTTTTGCGTTTTATGGCCATTTTCATGAGTTATTTCCCATAATATTGGGGTTCCAGGGCGATATAAAATGATTGCAAGATCCGATACATGTTTGAGGGCATGACCAAAAACTCTGTATTTTCGTGTTTTATGGCTGATTTCATGAGCTATTGCCCATAATTTTCGGGTTCCAGGGGTATTCACATGGCCCGTAAGACCCGATACACGTCTGAGTGTTATGACCAAAAACTCATCGTTTTCACGTTTTATGGCCATTTTCATGAGTTATTTCCCATAGTGTTGG
The DNA here is from genome assembly GCA_030063025.1 of Avena longiglumis. Classification (NCBI taxonomy): domain Eukaryota; kingdom Viridiplantae; phylum Streptophyta; class Magnoliopsida; order Poales; family Poaceae; genus Avena; species Avena longiglumis. The sequence goes on from CP125979.1 coordinate 1,533,250, forward strand.
GGTTCCAGGGTGATATAAAATGATCGTAAGACCCGAGACATGGTTGAGGGCATGACCAAAAACTCGGAATTTTCGTGTTTTATGGTTTTCATGAGCTATTGCCCACAATTCTGGAGTTCCAAGGCAATTTACATGTGTGAGAGTTATGACAAAGGAATCGTCGTTTTTTGTGTTTTATGGCCATTTTCATGAGTTATTGCCTATAGTTTTAGGGTTACAAGGCGATTGAAAATGACTATAAGACCTAATACATGTTTGACTCCGACCAAAAAGTTGACATTTATGTGTTTTCTGCCATTTTCACGATCTATTGCCCACAATTTTGAGATTCCAAGGGGATTCATGGCGGTCGGACCCAATACAAGTTTGAGAGTTATGACCAAAACTCATCGTTTCCATGTTGTATGGCCATTTTCATGAGTTATTGCGCATAGTTTTGGGCATCCAGGGCGATTTAAAATGACCGTATGATCCGATACATGTTTGAGGGCATGACCAAAAACTCACCATTTTCGTGTTTTTGGCCATTTTCATGAGCAATTGCCCAGTTTTGGGGTTCAAGGCAATTTACATTTTGAGACTTATGACCAAAAATCGCTCGTTTTGTGTTTTATGGATATTTTCATGAGTTGTTGCCCATAGTTTTGGGGTTCCATGGCGATTTAAAATGACTATAAGACCTAATACATGTGTGAGGGCTTCACAAAAAATTCGACATATTTTATGGCCGTTTTCATGAGCTATTGCCCACAATTTTGGGGTTCCTAGGGGATTGACATGGCCCGTAAGACGTGATACATGTTTGAGAGTTATGACCAAAAACTCATGGTTTTCGCGTTTTATGGCCATTTTCATGAGTTATTTTCCATAGTTTTGGGGTTTCAGGGCGATTTAAAATGACCGTAAGACCCGATACATGTTTGGGGGCATGACCAAAAACTCGGAATTTTCGTGTTTTATGGTCGTTTTCATGAGCTATTGCCCACATTTCTGAGTTCCAAGGCGATTTACATGTTTGAGAGTTATGACCAAGAAATCGTCGTTTGTGTTTCATGGACATTTTCATGAGTTATTGCCCATAATTTTGCGGTTCCAAGGGTATTGAAAATGACTTTAAGACCTAATACATGTTTGAGGGCTTGACCAAAAACTCGACATGTTTGTTTTTATGGTCGTTTTCATTAGCTATTGCTCACAATTTTGTGGTTCTAGGGGGATTCGCATGGCCCATAACACTACTAGGAAAACGTCTATAGGTAATCAGCACATCCGTGGCTCACATGGTTGAAGTGCCCCACGGCTAAAATAGGCGTGGCTCACCTGTGGGCAGTGCCCTACTAATGACTAGAACATCCGTGGCGCACATGACCATAGTGCGCCCACAGATGGGCTGGGGCCTGCACACGCCAAACTTCATGGCGCACTACAGCCATGTGCGCCAGTTGTTAGGGTCATCTGTGGCGCACGTGTGCATGGTGCGCCACGACTAAGCGCATGCCCACCTCTGCTCAAACGGCCACAAACTGTGGCGCACTCCGCCTAGTGCGCCAGGGACTAAGGCATCGTGGCGCCTCCGCCTAGTGCGCCACAGAAGTTTGTACTCCATGGCGCCTTTGGGCTGTGCGCCACGGATGTTCGATTCTTTAGGACAGACTTTATGTGCACATGTGTGCCCACACATCCACCACCCACACTTCACTTTCCCTTCTTCCTCCTTAGATCTAGTCGGGATCTTCTCCTTCCCACCTCAATTTCTCCATACATTCACCATTTTTAGCATGTAAAACTTGCTTTGGATGTTACATAAGTAATAGGAGGTCTCGTCTCTCATCTATCCGTCTCCGGTCGACGCTGCACCTCTCCTTTCCATCTTTCTCGATCGGTCTCTCATCTCGGTAAGTTGTCCATGTAAGGATGTGTTCATGTGTATATGGATGATGCATGTGCTCATATGTATGTAGATGATCGATGCTCATGATGTGTGTATGTGTGGAGAGGATCGATGGTCATATGTGTGTGTATAAGGAGAGTATCGATGATACTCATGCATGTGTGTATGGAGAGGATAATGATATGTTCATGTGTGTATGGATCGGTCTCTCTCTCTCTTGTGTTTGTATGTGAACAAGTTGCCATTTTTTTTGCCAAAATGTTGATTCATTTCCATTTTGGCAAGACTTTGGCATTTCGCAAAGGTCCTAATTTTAGGATAGGTCATGCCGAAATTTTCTATCGACCATTGCATGCATGCATTCATTATGTGGTTCTAATAGACTTCAAAATTGTACCGTGTACATCGTGCGAGCAAAATGGTCCGCATAATGAGCGAAGGCATTGTGGCTAGATTTTTGAAATGTGCGACGGCCGACATGATACGAAATAACAAGAGATATAAGATGTCCGTGCGAAGATGCAAACTCAATCGGGTGATCGACCAGTTCGGGAAATCTGCGCACTGCCCGCCATGGTTTCATGGATGGATACACTCGTTGGATAAGCGATGGCGTATATGATGGAGACGGTGATCATCATCACGGCGAGAACGGGCGAGATGATGAAGAGGCTCACGGAGATGGTGAAGAAGGAAGCGGCCGGATGATGATGATCTAGATGCCGGAGGAGCAGCGATGGAACAACGTCGGTGTGCGGGACCCTTATGTGCAAGAGCTGCTTCTCAAGCGGGGCATTTAGTAACGCCGTGGCTGCCGCTAGAGAAAGCCAAGCTTGCGCAACTTGAGAAAGACGCGTTACTCCATTGTATGAAGGATGCAGGCGATGATACCGGTTGAATGTAACGCTCAAGGCTATGGAGATGAAGGCAAAGCACAAATTGAGCGACGCAAGCTTCGACGATATGATGGCATTCTGGCACGATCGTCTCCCGGAGGGGAACACATGTCCAACTAGTATCGAGGATGCCAAGAAAATCGTTTGTCCTCTCGATCTACCGCACGTTAGATATCACGTATGCATCAACGATTGCATCATTTATCGGGGCGAGGACGCGGAGAAAACCACATGTCCGGTGTGCGGCGTGAGTCGATACAAGAAAGGGAAGAAAGCACCTCGAAAAGTGGTATGGTACTTTCCTATCACTCCTCGTCTGCGGCTATTTCGCGGACCCTAAGGCGAAGCTCATGCGATGGCATGCGGAAAGGAAGAAGCCGGAGATGATGATGATGACCCCGAAAGGATGAGCTGGCGCACCTTCGGATGCTAGCGCTGGAAAGCATTGGACCTCGAATTCCCGAGTCGGTGGAGATTCGAGGAACATCGGCTTGGTGCGAGCGCGATGGACTCAATCCTCGGTAGCTGAGCAGCACGCCAAAGACTTGGCCTGTGTTTGTATGGATGTACCTCCCTCCATGGTTGTGCATGAAGAAGAAGTACATACAAATGAGTATGCTAATTCAAGGGCGAAACAACCTGGTACCGACATCAATCGTATCTCGGGCTGTTGAAAGAGGAGCTAGCCACGTTATGGGAATCGAGCCAATACTTACGACGCCGCACAAGATTATTTCACTATGAGAGCCGCGTTGGTCACTACGGTGCAAGACTATCCGGTTGCGGGTATATCTGGGCGGTTATCCAAGGATTCCACGCATGTGTTAGGTGCATGGATAACACAAGCTATCTCCAACTAGAGAAAGATCGGGGTCATCAAATCCGCCCTCACAAAGATGAGCACCGCCACGGCATTTGGAGAACCGGATAAAGAAGAAGATCTATAAAGAAGGCAAAAGTCTCGAGATCCGAAGATTGACCCGCAGATCACCAAGATCAGTTCCGGAGTTCAAGGAGAGGTGTGAATCCGAAGAGCCTGCCAATAGTAATCGGGAAAGCTGCGGCGAATATAGGTCATCACCATCTCGGATCTGGTGGATAGAACGCGGAGGCCAAATGGAATAAGGAGGACGAAGAGTATAGATCCAGGGATAGAAACCCTTTGCTAAATTCGAACCCGGCAGGTTCGAAACTTCATCGAGGCCGTTACCATGTGGACCCAAAACCAAACAACTCACCGCGGATCCTGCGGTGAAGGAATTCGAGAAATTGTGGTAAGTATAATCTAATTACCGGTGATCAACACGATTGCAATCTAATCGATGATCTAAATGATTCATGTTACTTCTTCCGCAGAGGAGGAAATTGTTGCTAGTCATGGATCGGGGTTCCTCATCCGGGGTCGACGGCCACCGGTGGGATAACCCTTTTAACAGGCGATGAACCGGGCCAAGAAAATAGAGCGATTCTGAAGAAGCCGTCGTCGGCTGGCCGTCTGGCCGCCTCGGGTAAGAATTGGGTGGATCATTTTGTTCCACCGCCGAGGACGCATGTGGCGCCCGTCGGGAAGGGCGAGGAGGAAAACAGAGGTTCAAGAACTTAAGGCACAAGTGGCGGATCCGCAGATCGTCCAAGACAACTGGCAATCACCCTTACGTCCTTCATGCCTACCTTGGTGGAGTCAATAGCGAATCGAGTGGTGGTCGAGTAGGGCCGTGCGATTCAAGCATGGTCGTGACCACTCGAACAACGCGGCGCCGAATCGAGCGAACTACGTGTTCGTGACTCCGCCCGCTTCTTTCGGCGCAAGTGTTGGTGACTCCGCCATCACCGCGCGCCGGAGTACATTGGTGCCCCCGACATCGCCGCGGCGGAGCTCAAGCACCCGTCGGTAGGGAATACACCGGCGGCCAAGACCGCGCCATCAAGCAACCCTTAGTCTCTTGCGCCCGTCGCCAGTGTATGTGCGTCGACATTAGCCGATCTCGGCGCCATCATGGTAAACAAATTGCTTTAATTACCGCCTTTCATGCCATCTATATATTACTCTTGTGGCATCTCGCTCGACGACGCCGTACATGTTTCGCAGACGGATGTTCCTTGCACTCTCTTATGCTACGTGAACAACGAAATGAGGATGTTGCCAAGGTACCATCGTTCAACCTTGCGCGCACATTCCACTCAAAGCCGATGCGGATAAGCGTGCACGGTTAAAATTAGTCGGTGCTAAGGGGCTGCGGCGACACGGAACCTCCCATTCAACCCCGGGGCGGATGAAGAAGAGTCGTCGTCTCGGTTGCTTCGCTTTTTCATGCTATGGCCAAAGAGCATGATCCGTTTGGGGACGGCGGGGCCATCACTCCACAGACAACGGCACTTTGTCGTGCGGCGACAAGCGGTGGCAGGACCCCTACCGCCGTCACCTCACGCGGTGGGTCGGATGATCATGTTGATGATATGCACATGGCGCAGATCCGCCGAGGACTTCAAGACTGGAATGATCACTTCTTGACTCGGTTTGGCGAAGAAGACCTAGCTGGTGGCCCCCAGAAAGCCACTTGTCACCAAGCGTATGTTTGGTTCTCGGAGATGCCTCCAGCTTGCGCCTTCTGAGCCAACTGATACAACCGGCCTTTATTCTAAGCCCCGACACACTACATAGGGGCGGTGCTCGATATGCTGCCCGCTCTCCAAAAGGAAAAAGGGCGGGAAAAGAAAATCTAGCAGCTCGAGCCAGCCGGTGGCGTCAACAAGCGCGAATCGATCAGGTTTTCGGGCCACCAAGACCCGAGGGTATTATGTGGAGGATTCATGTGGCGGGTGAGCCCATGCTACCTAAGAATTTGCAAGCTCGGCGGTTGAACTGCAGAGTGTGCATGACGGCGTCTTGACGATAGAGACGCCTTCTATCGGAGAAAGATCCTCGCACCGGTATTCGTGGTTAAGGTGCCACCAGGCTTGGGCTTCGACATCGCCCCGCGGATCTGTTCTTCCTGCGGTTCGAGGACATCTTCAATATGTTCCACCTATACCCACTGCACTATACCATGGTCCGTCTCTTTTCTCTCAGCCTGGTCACGCAGATCATTAGAGAGAACACACCGGGCATCGCTATAGTGGACCCCTACTACATGTGGCTGCTTGGGTTCCCCGCTAACGACGTATCGTGGCCTCGTACCTAAAAAGAATCCTCGTGGCGAACAAGACAAAGGAATACATTCGTGCCTTACTTTCCCGAGTAAGTCGTTATTCATCGCCACCGTCGATTGGCTTTATTAGATCATCATCATTCTTTTTCAACACATTCCATTTAAATTTTGGCAGAGATGAACACTTTGCTCATCTCCTTATCGCCAAGCATTCCCACACGTATTTCGACTCGAGTCTAGAAAAGAAGAAAAACTACGACAAGATCAAGGAAGTTACGGATGATGCTCTCCGGCTTTGCCTCGACGGAAGGCACCAGCCGTGCGTAAGAAGGTCAAGTTCGGCAGCGTCTTCAACCACGTAATGAGTTCCCCACGTGAAGCGGCGGAAAACAAGAAGAAGGAAGCCTACTACGCACTCCATCACATGAGGCGTTCCTACTTGACCAGCAATTCTGCTGCGGATCATCTCAAGCAATGGGCGCAAAGGCCAAGATCAATGATTCGGATATTAGACAAGAGATGTATCGCATCCAGCAGGTTTGGGGCAATCATCTTCGTGATGTCATGACTTCGGTATCTTCTACGGAGGAAATATCGAATAACCGTGACATAGAAGATCGCCTAGAGATGCGGTGACTATAGGAAGTTCATGACGAGGCGGGCGTCCTCCGTTCCTAAGCCGAGCGAGGCTTGATGTTGGCCTAGTTGTAGTTGCAAACTATAGATGACCTTTGTGTGTGTGTGGGGCGACAAGTGTACTTATCTTATTAGGTTTATGAATCACCGCTTACTTATTTTGCTTATTATTATTATATATCAATCAATGCTTGGTTTTTTGCTTACTCTTTGGTTTTTGCTTACTCTTTGGTTCTCGGACGACAAGTGTGAGTTATTTTTGTCTTTTCGAGAATATGCCGATGATTGAAATGTCGTGGCACAATATATATGTGAATGTGCTATGGCGGATTGTCACTTGTGATATGCACAAGTCCGGAATTGTGCATCCTACTTGGTCGACAGTTCCGTCATAAGCAATTCTGTGTCCAACGACCTAGCTAGTTATATATGAGGCATGCTTTTGAGTTATTTTTGTCTTTTCGAGAATATGCCGATGATTGAAATGTCGTGGCACAATATATATGTGAATGTGCTATGACGGGATTGTCGACCTTGTGATATGCACAAGTCCGGGAATTGTGCATCCTACTTGGCTCACAGGTCCGTCATAAGCAATTCCTGTGTCCAACGACCTAGCTAGTTATATATGAGGCATGCTTTTCGAGTTATTTTTGTCTTTTCGAGAATATGCCGATGATTGAAATGTCGTGGCACAATATATATGTGAATGTGCTATGACGGGATTGTGAGCCTTGTGATATGCACAAGTCCGTGAATTATGCATCCTACTTGGCTCACGTCCCGTCATAAGCAATTCTGTGTCCAACGACCTAGCTAGTTATATATGAGGCATGCTTTTCGAGTTATTTTTGTCTTTTCGAGAATATGCCGATGATTGAAATGTCGTGGGCACAATATATATGTGAATGTGCTATGGCGGGATTGTTAGCCTTGTGATATGCACAAGTCCGTGAATTGTGCATCATACTTGGCTAGCGGTCCGTCATAAGCAATTCCTGTGTCCAACGACCTAGCTAGTTATATATGAGGCATGCTTTTCGAGTTATTTTTGTCTTTTTCGAGAATATGCCGATGATTGAAATGTCGTGGCACAATATATATGTGAATGTGCTATGATGGGATTGTTAGCCTTGTGATATGCACAAGTCCAGGAATTGTGCATCCTACTTGGCTAACAGTCCCATCATAAGCAATTCCTGTGTCCAACGACCTAGCTAGTTATATATGAGGCATGCTTTTTGAGTTTGCTCTTTTTGATTTAAGAGTACTTTCTATAAGTGTATCTTCATATGCGACTTTAATTATACATGTTTTTTCAATCACCGGTTAGTTATTATTGTCAACTTGTAGATGACGTGGTACGTCGTGTACAAGGGACGGGTTCCCGGAGTCTACGATGATTGGGAAGACTGCCGGAGACAGGTGCACCGTTTCAGCGGCAATAGCTACAAAGGGTACAACACTATGGCGGAGGCGGAAGATAGATACACGCGCTATCTAGCGGGAGTTAGGACAAGGACCGGATGAAGACCTACACCTTCGTCATGGCGGTGATCATGCTTATCTTCTTTGGTTATTTATCCGCTTTTGTGTCTAGCTAGCTAGTTTAGATGTCTAGCGAGCTTGAGCTCTAACTTGTTCGATCGATACATGTATTCGCATGTCACCAACTACTACTTTGTAACATGATCAAAACAATGTAACTTGGACTATGTATTCATGTATGAGACTTATCTATATGTATTTGTTTCAATCTTGTTTTCATATCAGTATTTATATATATAATTTTATATCTTGTATCTGTGTGTATATCTGTAATATTGTATAATCTGTATTGCATATAATCCGGCTTGGAAATTAAAAAAACAAAAAATACATCATGGCGCACATGTTACATACGTGGCGACTACACCTAAAGCGCACCATGGATGTTTAGTGGCGCCTTGGGTAGTGCGCCATGAAGATCCAAGGGTAGCGCACCATGCCAAACTTCGTGCGCACTAGGTGGTGCGCTCGCCTATCTCTACACAACCGGTGGCACTAGGCAATGCGCCACGGCCGAGATAGATGGCGCAAGGCCCGTGGCGCACTACAGGTGCGCCACGGATGGGCCTTTCAGGTGCGCCACAGACGACCATTTTCCTAGTAGTGTAAGACCCGATACATGTTTGAGAGTTATGACCAAAAACTCATCGTTTTCGTGTTTTATGGCCATTTTCATGAGTTATTGCCCATAGTTTTAGGGTTCCAGGGCAATTTAAAATGACCGTATGATCCGATACATGTTTGAGGACATGACCAAAAACTCTCCATTTTCATGTTTTTGGCCGTTTTCATGAACTATTGCCCACAATTTTAGGGTTCCAAGGCGATTTACAAGTTTGAGAGTTCTGACCAAATCTTTGTCGTTTTTGCGTTTTATGGCCATTTTCATGAGTTATTGCCCATAATATTGGGGTTCCAGGGCGATATAAAATGATTGGAAGATCCGATACATGTTTGAGGGCATGACCAAAAACTCGGTATTTTCGTGTTTTATGGCCGTTTTCATGAGCTATTGCCAACAATTTTTGGGTTCCTGGGGTATTCACATGGCCCGTAAGACCCGATACACGTTTGAGAGTTATGACCAAAAACTCGTCGTTTTCGCGTTTTATGGCCATTTTCATGAGTTATTTCCCATAGTTTTGGGGTTCCAGGGCAATTTAAAGTGACCGTAAGACCCGAGGCATGGTTGAGGGCATGACGAAAAACTCGGAATTTTCGTGTTTTATGGTCGTTTTCATGAGCTATTGCCCACAGTTCTGGAGTTCCAAGGCAATTTACATGTGTGAGAGTTATGACAAAGGAATCGTCGTTTTTGTGTTTTATGGCCATTTTCATGAGTTATTGCCTATAGTTTTGGGGTTACAAGGCGATTGAAAATGACTATAAGACCTAATACATGTTTGACGGATCGACCAAAAACTCGACATTTTTGTGTTTTATGGCCATTTTCACGAGCTATTGCCCACAATTTTGAGATTCCAGGGGGATTCGCATGGCCCGTCAGACCCAATACATGTTTGAGAGTTATGACCAAAAACTCATCGTTTTCGTGTTTTATGGATATTTTCATGAGTTATTGCCCATAGTTTTGGGCATCTAGGGTGATTTAAAATGACCGTATGATCCGATACATGTTTGAGGGCATGACCAAAAACTCTCCATTTTCATGAGGAATTGCCCACAGTTTTGGGGTTCCAAGGCATTTTACATTTTTGAGAGTTATGACCAAGAAATCGTCGTTTTTGTGTTTTATGGATATTTTCATTAGTTGTTGCCCATAGTTTTGGGGGTTCCAGGCAATTTAAAATGACATAAGACCTAATACATGTTTGAGGGCTTCACTAAAAACTCGAAATTTTTTATGGCCGTTTTTATTAGCTATTGCACACAATTTTGAGGTTCCAAGGGGATTCACATGGCCCGTAAGACCCGATACATGTTTGAGAGTTATGACCAAAAACTCGTTGTTTTCGCGTTTTATGGCCATTTTCATGAGTTATTTCCCATATTTTTGGGGTTCCAGGGCGATTTAAAATGACCGTAAGACCCGATACATGTTTGGGGCATGACCAAAAACTCAGAATTTTCGTGTTTTATGGTCATTTTCATGAGCTATTGCCCACATTTCTGGAGTTCCAAGGCGATTTACATGTTTGAAATTTATGACCAAGAAGTCGTCGTTTGTGTTTCATGGCCATTTTTATGAGTTATTGCCCATAGTTTTGCGGTTCCAAGGGTATTGAAAATGACTATAAGACCTAATACATGTTTGAGGGCTTGACCAAAAACTCGACATGTTTGTTTTTTATGGTTGTTTTCATTATCTATTGCTCACAATTTTGGGGTTCTAGGGGGATTTGCATGGCCCGTAAGACCCGATACATGTTTGAGAGTTATGACCAAAAACTCATCGTTTTTGTGTTTTATGGCCATTTTCATGAGTTATTGCCCATAGTTTTGGGGTTCCAGGGCGATTTAAAATGACCGTATGATCCGATAAATGTTTGAGGACATGACCAAAAACTCTCCATTTTTGTGTTTTTGGCCATTTTCATGATCTATTGCCCCCAATTTTAGGGTTCCAAGGCGATTTGCAAGTTTGAGAGTTCTGACCAAAACTTTGTTGTTTTTGCGTTTTATGGCCATTTTCATGAGTTATTGCCCATAATATTGGGGTTTCAGGGCGATATAAAATGATTGCAAGATCCGATACATGTTTGAGGGCATGACCAAAAACTCGGTATTTTCGTGTTTTATGGCCGTTTTCATGAGCTATTGCCCATAATTTTCGGGTTCCAGGGGTACTCACATGGCCCGTAAGACCCGATACACGTCTAAGAGTTATAACCAAAAACTCGTCGTTTTCGCGTTTTACGACCATTTTCATGAGTTATTTCCCTTAGTGTTGGGGTTCCAGGGCGATCTAAAATGATCGTAAGACCCGAGACATGGTTGACGGCATTACCAAAAACTCGGAATTTTCGTGTTTTATGGTCGTTTTCACGAGCTATTGCCCACAATTCTGGAGTTCCAAGGAAATTTAAATGTGTGAGAGTTATGACAAAGGAATCGTCGTTTTTCTGTTTTATGGCCATTTTCATGAGTTATTGCCTATAGTTTTGGGGTTACAAGGCGATTGAAAATGACTATAAGACCTAATACATGTTTGACGGATCGACCAAAAACTCGACATTTATGTGTTTTGTGGCCATTTTCACGAGCTATTGCCCACAATTTTGAGATTCCAGGGGGATTCGCATGGCCCGTCAGACCCAATACATGTTTGAGAGTTATGACCAAAAACTCATCAGTTTCGTGTTTTATGGCCATTTTCATGAGTTATTGCCCATAGTTTTGGGTATCTTGGGCAATTTAAAATGACCGTATGATCCGATACATGTTTGAAGGCATGACCAAAAACTTTCCATTTTCATGTTTTTGGCCATTTTCATGAGCAATTGCCCACAGTTTTGGGGTTCCAAGGATATTTACATTTTTGAGAGTTATGACCAAGAAATCGTCGTTTTTGTGTTTTATGAATATTTTCATGAGTTGTTGCCCATAGTTTTGGGGGTTCCAGGCAATTTGAAATGACTATAAGACCAATACATGTTTGAGGGCTTCACTAAAAAATCAAAAAAAATTATGGCCGTTTTCATGAGTTATTGCCGACAATTTTGAGGTTTCAAGGGGATTCACATGGCACGTAAGACCCGATACATGTTTAAGAGTTATGACCAAAAACTCGTCATTTTCGCGTTTTATGGCCATTTTCATGAGTTATTTCCCATAGTTTTGGGGTTCCAGGGAGATTTAAAATGACCGTAAGACCCGAGGCATGGTTGAGGGCATGACCAATAACTCGGAATTTTCATGTTTTATGGTCGTTTTCATGAGCTATTGCCCATAGTTCTGGAGTTCCAAGGCAATTTGCATTTGTGAGAGTTATGACAAAGGAATCGTCGTTTTTGTGTTTTATGGCCATTTTCATGAGTTATGGCCTATAGTTTTGGGTTACAAGGCGATTGAAAATAACTATAAGACCGAATACATGTTTGACGGCTCGACCAAAAACTCGACATTTATGTGTTTTATGGCCATTTTCACGAGCTATTGCCCACAATTTTGAGATTCCAGGGGGATTCGCATGGCCCGTCAGACCCAATACATGTTTGAGATTTATGACCAAAAACTCATCGTTTTCGTGTTTTATGGCCATTTTCATGAATTATTGCTCATAGTTTTGGGCATCCAGGGCGATTTAAAATGACCGTATGATCTGATACATGTTTGAGGGCATGACCAAAAACTCTCCATTTTCGTGTTTTTGGCCATTTTCATGAGCAATTGCCCACAATTTTGGGGTTCCAAGGAAATTTACATTTTTGAGAGTTATGACCAAGAAATCGTCGTTTTTGTGTTTTATGGATATTTTCATGAGTTGTTGCCCATAGTTTTGGGGGTTCCAGGCGATTTAAAATGACTATAAGACCTAATACATGTTTGAGGGCTTCACTAAAAACTCGATATTTTTTATGGCCGTTTTCATGAGCTATTGCCCACAATTTTGAGGTTCCAAGGGGATTCATATGGCCCGTAAGACCCGATACATGTTTAAGAGTTATGACCAAAAACTCGTCGTTTTCGCGTTTTATGGCAATTTTCATGAGTTATTTCCCATAGTTTTGGGGTTCCAGTGCGATTTAAAATGACCGTAAGACCCGATACATGTTTGGGCTCATGACCAAAAACTCAGAATTTTCGTGTTTGATGGTCGTTTTCATGAGCTATTGCCCACATTTCTAGAGTTCCAAGGCGATTTACATGTCTGAGAGTTATGACCAAGAAATCGTCGTTTGTGTTTCATGGCCATTTTCATGAGTTATTGCCCATAGTTTTGCGGTTCCGAGGGTATTGAAAATGACTATAAGACCTAATACATGTTTGAGGGCTTGACCAAAAACTCGACATGTTTGTTTTTATGGTCGTTTTCATTAGCTATTGCTCACAATTTTGGAGTGCTAGGGGGATTCACATGGCCCGTAAGACCCGATACATGTTTGAGAGTTATGACCAAAAACTCATCGTTTTCGTGTTTTATGGCCATTTTCATGAGTTATTGCCCATAGTTTTGGGGTTCCAGGGCGATTTAAAATGACCGTATGATCTGATACATGTTTGAGGACATGACCAAAAGCTCTCCATTTTCGTGTTTTTGGCCGTTTTCATGATCTATTGCCCACAATTTTAGGGTTCCAAGGCCATTTACAAGTTTGATAGTTCTGACCAAAACTTTGCCATTTTTGCGTTTTATGACCATTTTCATGAGTTATTGCCCATTATATTGGGGTTTCAGGGCAATATAAAATGATTGTAATATTCGATACATGTTTGAGGGCATGAGCAAAAACTCCGTATTTTCGTGTTTTATGGCCATTTTCATGAGCTATTGCCCACAATTTTCGGGTTCCAGGGGTATTCACATGGCTCGTAAGACCCGATACACGTCTGAGAGTTATGACCAAAAATCGTCGTTTTTTGCGTTTTATGGCCATTTTCATGAGTTATTTCCCATAGTTTTGGGGTTCCATGGCGATTTAAAATGACTTTAAGACCCGAGACATTGTTGAGAGCATGACCAAAAACTCGGAATTTTCGTGTTTTATGGTCCTTTTCATGAGCTATTGCCCACAGTTCTAGAGTTCCAAGGCAATTTACATGTGTGAGAGATATGACAAAGGAATCGTCGTTTTTGTGTTTTATGGCCATTTTCATGAGTTATTGCCTATAGTTTTGGGGTTACAAGGCGATTGAAAATGACTATAAGACCTAATACATGTTTGACGGCTCGACCAAAAACTCGACATTTATGTGTTTTATGGCCATTTTCACGAGATATTGCCCACAATTTTGAGATTCCAGGGGGATTCGCATGGCCCGTCAGACCCAATACATGTTTGAGAGTTATGACCAAAAACTCATCTTTTCATGTTTTATGGCCATTTTAATGAGTTATTACCCATAGTTTTGGGCATCCAGAACGATTTAAAATGACTGTATGATCCGATGCATGTTTGAGGGCATGACCCAAAACTCACCATTTCGTGTTTTTGGCCATTTTCATGAGCAATTTCCCATAGTTTTGGGGTTCTAGGGCGATTTAAAATGACCGTAAGACCCGCGACATGGTTGAGGGCATGACCAAAAACTCGGAATTGTTGTGTTTTATGGTCGTTTTCATGAGCTATTTCCCACAGTTCTGGAGTTCCAAGGCAATTTACATGTGTGAGAGTTATGACAAAGGAATCGTCGTTTTTCTGTTTTATGGCCATTTTCATGAGTTATTGCCTATAGTTTTGGGGTTACAAGGCGATTGAAAATGACTATGAGACCTAATACATGTTTGACGGCTCGACCAAAAACTCGACATTTATGTGTTTTATGGCCATTTTCACGAGCTATTGCCCACAATTTTGAGATTCCAGGGGGATTCGCATGGCCCGTCAGACCCAATACATGTTTGAGAGTTATGACCAACAACTCTTCGTTTTCGTGTTTTATGGCCATTTTCATGAGTTATTGCCCATAGTTTTTGGCATCCGTATGCATTTAAAATGACCGTATGATCCGATACATGTTTGAGGGCATGACCAAAAACTCTCCATTTTCGTGTTTTGGCCATATTCATGAGCAATTGCCCAGAGTTTTGGGGTTCCAAGGCAATTTACATTTTTGAGAGTTATGACCAAGAAATCGTCGTTTTTGTGTTTTATGGATATTTTCATGAGTTGTTTCCCATAGTTTTGGGGGTTCTAGGCGATTTAAAATGACTATAAGACCTAATACATGTTTGAGGGCTTCACTAAAAATTCGACATTTTTTATGGCCGTTTTCATGAGGTATTGCCCACAATTTTGAGGTTCCAAGGGGATTCACATGGCCCGTAAGACCCGTTACACGTCTGAGAGTTATGACCAAAAACTCGTCGTTTTCGCGTTTTATAGCCATTTTCATGAGTTATTTCTCATAGTTTTGGGGTTCCAGGGCGATATAAAATGACCGCAAGACCCGATACATGTTTGGGGGCATGACCAAAATCTCAGAATTTTCGTGTTTTATAGTCGTTTTCATGAGCTATTGCCCACATTTCTAGAGTTCCAAGGCGATTTACATGTTTGAGAGTTATGACCAAGAAATCGTCGTTTGTGTTTCATGGCCATTTTCATGAGTTATTGCCTATAGTGTTGGGGTTACAAGGCGATTGAAAATCACTATAAGACCTAATACATGTATGACGACTCAACCAAAAACTCGACATTTATGTGTTTTATGGCCATTTTCACGAGCTATTGCCCACAATTTTAAGATTCCAGGGGTATTTGCATGGCCCTCAGACCCAATACATGTTTGAGAGTTATGACCAAAAACTCATCGTTTTCGTGTTTTATGGCCATTTTCATGAGTAGCCCATAGTTTTTGGCATCCAGGGCGATTTAAAATGAACGTATGATCTGATACATGTTTGAGGTTATGACCAAAAACTCTCCATTTTCGTGTTTTTGCCATTTTCATGAGCAATTTCCCACAATTTTGGGGTTCCAAGGCAATTTACATTTTGAGAGTTATGACCAAGAAATCGTAGTTTTTGTGTTTTATGGATATTTTCATGAGTTGTTGCCCATAGTTTTGGGGGTTCGGGCGATTTAAAATGACTATAAGACCTAATACATGTTTGAGGGCTTCACCAAAAATTCGACATTTTTTATGGCCGTTTTCATGAGCTATTGCCCACAATTTTGAGGTTCCAAGGGGATTTACATGGCTCGTAAGACCCGATACATGTTTGAGAGTTATGATCAAAAACTCGTCGTTTTCGCGTTCTATGGCCATTTTCATGAGTTATTTCACATAGTTTTGGGGTTCCAGGGCGATTTAAAATGACCGTAAGACCCGATACATGTTTGGGGGCATGACCAAAAACTCAGAATTTTCTTGTTTTATGGGCGTTTTCATGAGCTATTCCCCATATTTTTGGAGTTCCAAGGCGATTTACATGTTTGAGTGTTATGAACAAGAAATCTTCGTTTGTGTTTCATGGCCATTTTCATGAGTTATTGCCCATAGTTTTGCCGTTCCAAGGGTATTGAAAATGACTATAAGACCTAATATATGTTTGAGGCCTTGACCAAAAACTCGACATGTCTGTTTTTTATGGTCGTTTTGATTAGCTATTGCTCACAATTTTGGGGTTCTAGGGGGATTCGCCTGACCCGTAAGAACCGATACATGTTTGAGAGTTATGACCAAAAACTCATCATTTTCGTGTTTTATGACCATTTTCATGAGTTATTGCCCATAGTTTGGGGGCTCCAGGGAGATTTAAAATGACCGTATGATCTGATACATGTTTGAGGACATGACCAAAAGCTCTCCATTTTCGTGTTTTTGGCCGTTTTCATGATCTATTGCCCACAATTTTAGGGTTCCAAGGCGATTTACAAGTTTGATAGTTCTGACCAAAACTTTGCCGTTTTTGCGTTTTATGGCCATTTTCATGAGTTATTGCCCATAATATTTGGGTTCCAGGGCGATATAAAATGATTGTAAGATCCGATACATGTTTGAGGGCATGACCAAAAACTCGGTATTTTTGTGTTTTATGGCCGTTTTCATGAGCTATTGCCCACAATTTTCGGGTTCCAGCTGTATTCACATGGCCCATAAGACCCGATACACGTCTGAGAGTTATGACCAAAAATTCGTCGTTTTCGCGTTTTATGGCCATTTTCATGAGTTATTTCCCATAGTGTTGGGGTTCCATGGCGATTTAAAATGACCGTAAGACCCGAGACATGGTTGAGGGCATGACCAAAAACTCGGAGTTTTCATGTTTTATGGTCGTTTTCAAGAGCTATTGCCCACAGTTCTGGAGTTCCAAGGCAATTTACATGTGTGAGAGTTATGACAAAGGAATCGTCGTTTTTGTGTTTTATGGCCATTTTCATGAGTTATTGCCTATAGTTTTAGGGTTACAAGGCGATTGAAAATGACTATATGACCTAATACATGTTTGACGACTCGACCAAAAACTCGACATTTATGTGTTTTATGGCCATTTTCACGAGATATTGCCCTCAATTTTGAGATTGCAGGGGGATTCGCATGGCCCGTCGAACCCAATACATGTTTGAGAGTTATGCCAAAAACTCTTCGTTTTCGTGTTTTATGGCCATTTTCATGAGTTATTGCACATAGTTTTTGGCATCCAGGGCGATTTAAAATGACCGTATGATCCGATACATGTTTGATGACATGACCAAAAACTCTCCATTTTCGTGTTTTGGCCATATTCATGAGCAATTGCCAACAGTTTTGGGGTTCCAAGGAAATTTACATTTTTGAGAGTTATGACCAAGAAATCGTCGTTTTTGTGTTTTATGGATATTTTCATGAGTTGTTTCCCATAGTTTTGGGGGTTCCGGGCGATTTAAAATGACTATAAGACCTAATACATGTTTGAGGGCTTCACTAAAAATTCGACATTTTTTATGGCCGTTTTCATGAGCTATTGCCCACAATTTTGAGGTTCCAAGGGGATTCACATGGCCCGTAAGACCCGATACATGTTTGAGAGTTATGACCAAAAACTTATTGTTTTCGCGTTTTATGGCCATTTTCATGAGTTATTTCTCATAGTTTTGGGGTTCCAAGGCGATATAAAATGACCGTAAGACCCGATACATGTTTGGGGGCATGACCAAAAACTCAGAATTTTCGTGTTTTATGGTCGTTTTCATGAGCTATTGCCCACATTTCTAGAGTTCCAAGGCGATTTACATGTTTGAGAGTTATGACCAAGAAATCGTCGTTTGTGTTTCATGGCCATTTTCATGAGTTATTGCCCATATTTTTGCCGTTCCAAGGGTATTGAAAATGACTATACGACCTAATACATGTTTGAGGGCTTGACCAAAAACTCGACATGTTTGTTTTTTATGGTCATTTTTATTAGCTATTGCTCACAATTTTGGAGTGCTAGGGGTATTCGCATGGACCGTAAGAGCCGATACATGTTTGAGAGTTATGACCAAAAACTCATCGTTTTCGTGTTTTATGGCCATTTTCATGAGTTATTGCCCATAGTTTTCGGGTTTAAGGGCGATTTAAATGACCATATGATCCGATACATGTTTCAGGACATGACCAAAAACTCTCCATTTTCGTGTTTTTGGTCGTTTTCATGATCTATTGCCACAATTTTAGGGTTCCAAGGCGATTTACAAGTTTGAGAGTTCTGACCAAAACTTTGCCGTTTTTGCGTTTTATGGCCATTTTCATGAGTTATTTCCCATAATATTGGGGTCCCAGGGCGATATAAAATGATTGTAAGATCCGATACATGTTTGAGGGCATGACCAAAAACTCGGTATTTTCGTGTTTTATGGCCGTTTTCATGAGATATTGCCCACAATTTTGGGGTTTCAGGGGGATTCACATGGCCCGTAAGAACCGATACATGTTTGAGAGTTATGACCAAAAACTCGTCGTTTTCGCGTTTTATGGCCATTTTCATGAGATCGGTCTTTTGTGATAATTGGCTAGTGCATAATTTTTTTATGGTATCAAGGCCAAGAGGTCTGGAGTTTAAGACCCTGCTCGCGCAGCATTAAAAAAAGATTATGTGGTCTACTCCTATCCCATGTAGGGGTTCGTAGCATGGAAAACAAAAAAATTCTACCGCATGCAAACAAACAAGCCAAGATCTATCTACTAGATTGTAGCAACGAGTCGATAGAGGAGCTCACCCTCGAAGATTCCAAAGCGGCTAACGAGAGCAGATTCTCGTGGGTGATGTAGTCGTACTCTTTCCGATCTCAAGATCGCGAGACGATCCTTCCGGCCAAGGTCTTAAGAGCGCTTACGCAGACGGTCACACGTTCGAGATTGATGAATACCTTCCTCTCCTTGTTCCAAAGAAAATGGAGGTTGTAGAACTCTCCGATTCGCGATTAAGTGACGACGGCGTGGTACCGGAAGTAGAGGGGAGATCTCGCAGGGCTTCGCCTTAAGCCGGAGCGAGTATGGTAGAGTATGAGAGAGGCCTTGGTGATCTAGGGTTTAGAGGGCACCAAGGGGAGGCTTGGCCGGCGGCTAGTGTTTTGGGAACACCCCAACTCGCCGAGTTGGAGGTGCCCTAGGCGGCGGCACATGGAGGTGGTGGCGCCGGCGACTTGGAGGCTAGGGTTTTGGGTGTGAGGGTTAGGGGCGCCCTACCCCTCCTTATATAGGTGGAGGGTGGCCGGTTGGGAGGAGGGAGTCCTCCCCTAACTCGGCCTCCTTGGCCGGTGGGTGGAGGGAGGGGACTTCCTCCCCAAGTAGGTTTCCTACTCTCCCTCCACCAAGCAAACTTGTCGTTTGACTTTTCAAATTTGCGTTTGACTTTCAAACTTGGATTTGATTTCTCTATTTATTTTGCCCAGCCAAGTGACCTAGTACATGATGCAACCATTCCATATTGTCATGACACATTCATGTACCCTTCCCCTCCGGCGTGCCGGACCTTCCGGACCCTTCTAGAACATTCCCGGTGAAAACACTGGAATCATTCCCCAACTCCGAAACAGGACTTTCCTTATATGAATCTTATTCTGCGGACCATTCCGGATCTCCTCGTGATATCCCGGATCCCATCCGAGATTCCGAACAACATTCGGTCTCTTACTCATCATTCCATAACTACTCAACAACATCGAATCGTTAAGTGTGTCTC
The DNA here is from genome assembly GCA_030063025.1 of Avena longiglumis. NCBI lineage: Eukaryota > Viridiplantae > Streptophyta > Magnoliopsida > Poales > Poaceae > Avena > Avena longiglumis. The sequence goes on from CP125979.1 coordinate 1,553,143, forward strand.
CCTACGATTCGTGAATTATGCGGACATGATCGAGACACTTCTCTGATCAATAACCAATAGAGGAATCTGGAAATTCATATGGCTCCCACATATTTCTACGATTACTTTGCGATCGAATGAACCACTCACATACGATACCAATTTCCCTTTGTCTCACGATAGTTTACTTATCCGAGGTTTTGATCGTCGGTATCTCTGCATACCAAGTTCAACCTCGTTACCGATAAGTAATCTTTTCTCGTTCCCATGGTATGTGATCCCTTGTGAGCCAGTCACATGCTTGCAAGCTAATTGGATGACATTCCACCGAGAGGTCCCAGAGTATATCTATATGTCATATGGATGGACAAATCCCACTCTTGATCCATGTGTCTTAACCCATACTTTCCGAACACTCAATGCCATCTTTATAGCCACCCAGTTACGGTGTGGTGTTTGATGTCATCAAAGCATCCTTCCGGTGATGGTGATAAGCATGATCTCATGGTCGAAGGAATTAGGTTACTATGTATCAGAAAGCTTATAGCAATTGAACTATTAAAATGACTTGATCTTTATGCTACGCTTATCTATAGGAGTATGTCCATCATACCATTCTTCTAATGATATGATCTTGTTGTGAATAACATCTCAATGTTCATGATAGGGAAACCACAATCATCTATTAACCAACAAGCTAGTATTATGAAGAGGCTTTACTAGGGACTCTAATTTAGTTTACAAATCACACAAGTATTAATGTTTCCTGTTAATACTGTTATAGCATGAATATAAACATTTATCATAAACACAAAGATATAATAATAACTACATTTATTATTGCCTCTAGGGCATATCTCCAACATCACATGCTAAGGACTAAAATAGCCTAGACATGAGGGGAGTGTTAAATATAAACATACTGACTAGCCCCTTTCTATCAGATCGGTCTTTTGAGATAATTGGCTAGAGCATAAATTCTTTATCCACATGGAGTGTTTTTATATAGGCTCTTTGGTCATTTCTGGGATGACTAGTGGGACCCCAAGACTGTTATCCTTCATGGGCTGGCCCAAAACTAACTCTTCGTGGTTGTCAACCGAACACGGTCTCTCTCGACGTTTAGTGCCACCTCGCTAGTTCAAATAGCATCTAGCACCTGCGCTGGGACACACGAAATGTGTTATTTAGTCCCACCTCGCTAGTATAGATTACTTTCGACTGGTTTATAAATCTAATGGCATTGACTTGGTCGTCTTTTACATGCTTCTTTCATGTCCTCTCACGAGAAAACGAGGGGCGGGGGGATTTATTCTAGGCCTGGATGCCTGTTATGTACTAAATTAATTTGATGCATGCGTATCTAGGCACAAATGAGTCAATTAATTTGGGATATATGGACTATTTTTTTGTCCAGCGCCCAAGAGAACTATTTTTCCATTTCAATTCTTTTCAATGTTTCAAGCACCCTTCCAGTCCCCTTAAATAAACTCAATTTTTTTTGAAAAACACAGTACAATCGAAGACGCTCACAACACGTACATGCACCCACCCCTATGAATGCACACACGCACACCCTACCCCTATGAGCACCTCCAAGAAACTGAGCTGACGGATCGGGTCTTGAGATTGACGAAGTCACCGTGGGCGTCTCGTTGTCCACGGGAACGTCGCCTCCTACTGAAATAATATTCCGCCTTTTATGCAACACACAGTGTCAAACCTGGGGTTTGAACTCTGGTAGGCTAGAGGTACAACCACCCTTCTAACCATCCAACCACAAGTTGGTTTGCTAAATAAACTCAACTTAATTAAACCATGCTCACAAGTGTGGGATGGTTAGTCCTAACTCGCCAATTTACATCATGGTCGTGACTTGTGTTAGCTTGTACATCGTCATCATCATTTGTTCGCGGTGAATTGTGTCAGCTTGTACATCATCATTTGTTTGCTCGAGTGATCATGCAAATGACGATGTGACAAGATTTTGTTAGGGATTATTCTTTTCGCTTCAAAATTTAAAGCTTAGTTTTTTTTATCTTAAACAGATATAAGGAGACATCAAGAGGAAATTTACATATACCACGTAGCATACCAAGAAAACTAAGTTGTCATCCAACGGTCACAGTGTTTTCTTCTAACACCCAACTCGGTCTCTCGGTCTAGTCCATCCTATATATTCCCCATTTCCCATGGTAAGAGAGACGAAGAATCAACTGAGGTTTGAGGGTTGATGGTTACTACTCATTACCTAGGCACGTGAGGTATCAGGACTCAAGACGGTTCTGATCTAGTCCTTGCACGAAGGCGCATCAATATCAGGAGCAAACATCAGGAGCCACAAATGCTGGCTATAATTCCGGTAGCCAGCACCGGATAAAACCTTCTTTTCTCCTTGTAGCTTTTCCTGCTACATCTTTATTTCCTCTCCTACTTCATCGATGAAAAACAGTGATCCAGTACTGTCTTCACACAAAAATAAGGATACCAATGTTTCCTTTTTTTCCAATGTCAAATTTCATTGCAGAGTGAATTTGTTGACAAGTTAAGGTTCGGAAGATAGAGCACACAATTCAGAGCTCTCACCTGAACGTTATTAAGCCAAAAGATATATGGCAGCAAATTACTACACTACTTATTAACTATATATAATTATATATCCAAACTGGGCTTTGGTTCGTTTTATTTCTCCAGTAGGCTTCAACTTCAGCCAGCGATCCTAAGCACACCTGGTGCCCATCGGCGCTTTCTATGGATTATCTCAAAGGCTGTTCGAGGATTGATCAAAAAGAGCTGAACTCCATTTAAACCATGACACAGACGAAAACAAATCTGTGATGAGGCTTTATTCAGGTGTAACTGAGAAGACGGAAATGTTGATAAACATTGGCAGAAACAGAGCAAATGGAGGAAAAAGAAACAACTCAAAGTTCAGGCTGTCAATAGAAACAAGTCAAACTCGTGACCACAGACATAAGGAGACTTCAGAATATAAGAATCCAAAAGTACCACAGCACAAGATAAGGGTTCACTTATTCGTTCATCACAGTTTATCCAAAGCTGTTGTACCAGAGCAGATGTTTGTAAGACACAGGTAACACCACACTTTCACCACAATATGGCAGGACAAATACAGGACCCAGACCATACTCTGAGATAATGATATCAGACAAGTCAGACAAATGTTTGGTCCATGGCCTTTTTCAGCATGTGTTTGGTTCAAGACTTAATTACAAGCGACGGATATATACAACAAACCTATTGTAAGTCAGGTAGTATGAAGTACTGAAACTTCCCTATTTACTCATGCTCTGGTAGGCTCCCAACCCTAAGTTTTATCACAGCCCCTCTTCGTTTATATAACTGATGAGGCAGACCTGCCCTAGCATCCAGCTCGGTCTCTCTATCTAGTCCATTATATATATTCCCCATTTTCCATGGTAAGAGAGATGAAGAATCAATTGCGGTTTAAGGGTTGATGGTTCCTCTTACTCTCCATGCATGTAACTATGAGGAACACATGGAGAAAATTGCTCTATTGGATCTGTTTTTAGTTCATTGCCTAGGCACGTGAGGTATTAGGACACAAGACGATGTTGATCGAGTATTTGCGCGGACACGCATCGAGAGCAAACATTAACCAATAACTGGATGATCCCCAAATACTCATAGAGTGAACTGGTCGTGGAAAACAAATGGCGCCAAGCCGCGCTCTGCGTCCAGGACGTTGCAGTCATCTTATGCCCGCAGAACACAACACCGGAGGGCGCGATGCAGGCAGACGGCCCTGTCCTGGCAAGAAAGCGGTCTATGAGAAAAGCATCATTGAGGAGAAACCAGCAGGACGAGCGCAACACTCCGACTCAGGTGTTTGACAGGAAACGGGACTGGCGATCAGATGTTTCTTTTCATCTACCTGAAAACACGAGACACCAATGCAAGAAATATCAAAATCCAAAAGAACAAGATACTAAAAACCAATGCATATTAGAACAAGAACACAGCAGCAAAGAGATATGCAGACACAAGGATTTGACTCTTAAGTTCAGGGTTCACTTATTCATTCATCACGGTTCATCAAGGTTGCTGCATCGCAGCAGAAGTTTGTAAGACACAGGTACATCACACTTGACCACAATACGGCAGGAACAAATACACGACGAGACCAAACGAGGGCACACCGATAGCTCCAATGGACTGGAGCACACCGAAGACCACCAGACTAGTAAACCCAGAGACAGATGCAACTCCTTACTGGCCACCACGGAGACGGAGCACCAAGTGAAGGGTGGACTCCTTCTGGATGTTGTAGTCCGCCAGGGTGCGGCCATCCTCAAGCTGCTTGCCAGCGAAGATCAGACGCTGCTGGTCCGGGGGGATGCCCTCCTTGTCCTGGATCTTGGCCTTCACATTGTCAATGGTATCTGATGACTCCACCTCCAGGGTGATGGTCTTGCCGGTGAGGGTCTTAACGAAGATCTGCATGCCACCACGGAGACGGAGCACAAGGTGGAGGGTGGACTCCTTCTGGATGTTGTAGTCCGCCAGGGTGCGGCCATCCTCCAGCTGCTTACCAGCGAAGATCAGACGCTGCTGGTCCGGGGGGATGCCCTCCTTGTCCTGGATCTTAGCCTTCACGTTGTCGATGGTGTCCGATGACTCCACCTCCAGGGTGATAGTCTTGCCAGTAAGGGTCTTGACGAAGATCTGCATGCCACCACGAAGGCGGAGCACCAGGTGGAGGGTGGACTCCTTCTGGATGTTGTAGTCCGCCAGGGTGCGGCCATCCTCCAGCTGCTTACCCGCGAAGATCAGACGCTGCTGGTCCGGGGGAATGCCCTCCTTATCCTGGATCTTTGCCTTCACGTTGTCAATGGTGTCTGACGACTCGACCTCAAGGGTGATGGTCTTGCCGGTGAGGGTCTTCACAAAGATCTGCATGCCACCACGGAGCCTGAGCACCAGGTGCAGCGTGGACTCCTTCTGGATGTTGTAGTCAGCGAGGGTGCGGCCATCCTCAAGCTGCTTGCCAGCAAAAATGAGGCGCTGCTGGTCCGGGGGGATCCCCTCCTTGTCCTGGATCTTGGCCTTGACGTTGTCGATGGTGTCAGAGGACTCCACCTCGAGGGTGATGGTCTTGCCGGTGAGGGTCTTCACAAAGATCTGCATCTGTAAAATACAAAGTATAGACCAGAGTCAGGCACAGTTGAGGGAAATCAGCTGGACATAAACACAGGAACCAGCAGGTCATGATACCAGAGAGATGAAATCAAAGTATGCATCAATGATCTTCTCAATAAAAAGATGGAACACATGAAATCAAAGTATGCATCAATGATCTTCTCAATAAAAAGATGGAACACGCTACTCTAGTAACCATGTTTTAGCAGATCAAAGTTCTTGCAGTTATCTGCTTAAGTGTGCAACAGCTAGGCGTGTCTAGATTAATCAGCAATATATCGTCAAACTAAAACAAATCAGAGTCGACTGCACAATTACAGATCTTACAAGCACAACTACTGATTAAGCTACACGAGTCCAGATTAATCAACAATATATGGTCAAACTAAAAAAATTCAGAGTCGAGTGATGCACAACTACAGATCATACAAGCAACTACGAGGTCCAGCGACTAAGCAGGTAAATTTCCTTGTCTATCCCCTCACATATCAGGCATAGTTACAATACAAGACACAACCTGAGCGCTACCGAATCAGGAATCCAAGAGAATACTAAGTGATTTAGCTTGGCCCAATCAGAATCAGCAAACTATACCTATGCCTAGATAGATAAACCGAATCAACAGCAATCGCACCCGAGCGGAATCAGCAGTCATAGTTGCAATATACTATGAACACAATCCGAGAGGATTTAGCTCGACCCGAGGGGAATCAGCTAACTATAGCTACGCCTAGATAGATGAACCGAATCAACAGCAATCGCACCTCAAATCGGCAGATCTACTCAAGAAAAGAGGCATGATCCGGAGGAATTTCACGACAACCCAAGCCGAATCAACAGCAATCGATCGATCAACAATAATAGTGCCACCGCCCGCAGATCTACTCCAAACTACTAGGTGATCGAGCGGACTCAACAATAATCGATCTACAATACTACATCAAACTATCGCAGAACCGGAACAGGAAACAGCGGTACCTTGGAAGGAGGACGAGAGAGCCTTGGCTACGATCGGGGCGGAGATTCTTCGGCGAGATCGGAGAGGGGACTGGATTGGATTTGTGTGGAGAGGAGAGCAGAGGGGGTGGGAATTTATAGGCCGCTCCGATGGGATAGCGTGGCTGCGTGGGGGAGGAAGAGTCCCGCGAGCATACGGCACGGGTTGACGACGACGGGGGCGAATAGGAGGCGGTTGCGGAGGGAGATAGTCGCTACCAGGCAACTCCGGGGAAAGAGTCTGCGGAGCAAATCTGGCCAACGGGCCGGCCCGGCACGCGGCACGGCCCGTCATGGCCCGCCAAGCCACGTGTCGTGCCGGGTCATGCTACGTGTCCCGTCTGGCGGTCCGAGCCCGGTACCTAGGCTAAACAGGCCGGCCCACGGCACGTCGAGTATGCTGGACCATGGCCTGTTTCTGCAGGCCCGTCAAAATTTGCCCTAAAAACGTCCTAACCTGAACCATAGCAGCTAGATTTCATTGGTTCTGTGGTAGAGTGCGGCGCGACCGCGGCGCCTAATTTTGCATGTTTATTCGAAATATCCGGCCCGCGGCACGGCCCGATGGCCAGGTTTGCCGACACAGCTAGTCCACGCTTGTTTTCGTTTTGTCCGACGCTGGGATTCTGGGTTTGGGCCGGGAAGTATGGACAAAAATTTATCCGAATATGAACGAAAAAAGGTTCCTGAAAACATGACTGGCCAATTTTTGGCCTCCGGACCTATTTTCGGCGTCCGGATCGGCATCCTAGGTAGCCGAGTGGAGATGCTCTGAGGTCCAGTGCGGTGCGTTCGCGCCGGCATGAATCATGATAGTTTTATTAACGGTGAAGGGCTCGAAGGCCCCGGAGGCAGACCATTACTCGGCGATGGATTTACATTTTACAAACAGACCCCTGCAGATAAGGGGTTTAACAGATAAGGAAAAGATCCTATGGAAAAGAAGAAGAAAACAATCACGAGAGATTTAATGGTGTGAATAGTCTTATGGCTAGCTTTTGTCCATAAAGCATGTTACATCTACAAATGGATGTTATTATCGTAGTGTTGTTGGAACATTGGTCAAACACAAATACCTTTTATGGTTATCATTCTCTATGTTCATACTCCTATAATCTCTTATGAAGGAAGGCCAAAATATTATAGATATTTGGAAATGATCATTTTGTTATCCAAGATTTTATGACATTACACATATGTACTCGGTTTGCCGAATACTTGACATCGACATGTCATCGTTTGTTAAACTAATAGAGTAGTCTGATAAGGTTGATATGAGGATGAAGAAAATGACAAGTTAGGGCTGTTTACACTATTCGTGGTCAATAGGGTGTTTTTGTCACGCTCTATCCTTGGTGTGCTTTTTTCTAACTCTATAAATGACAAAGATATTTTTGCTAGGACTTTAGTATTTATTAATATTCATTTGTTTTCGTGATTCAAAAGTTTTTGTTGGATGCTCTAGAGGACAATCAAAATTTTAACAGAAGTTAAATTTCGTATATCATTTTTGCATTTTCTTTATTGCTCTCCTAGAGCTCAGTCTCTAAATATACAACTGATACACTAAAAGAACGATATTGGAAAATCTCAATGTACAATATTCTGCATAAATAAATGTTTAAAACCTTTACCTAGAATCATGTTTCAATTTTTCATGACCTACAAATAATACTTAAATTTGATATGGAACTACTACAACTTCTGTGAGATGTTCCCAAACTCAATATTATATTCACGAAATTATATATTTAGTTATGAAGTTAATTTGAGAATATTAAAGATGATGCCCTTGCGAATCGAGGGCCACTGTGCTAGTTCAATTCAAATGATAGAAGATGCACATTGGTTGTCTGTTGTGCCTAGAAGAAAGCGAGTCTGGGTACTCGATGAAGCTTGTATTGTTACATAATAAATTTTTACAATCTATGATTATCTGATTAGATTATGGGAAGTTCGATAGAAATTATGGTTGCTTTTTTCCAGTCATGTGCTGGCTTGTTTATCTACAAGTACTATTTTCTTCTTTCATTCGTTTCTCACTCAAAGTGGTATAATTTAGTCTACTGAGGATATAATATATTACCTGGCTTTTCCATGAGTTCGTACATTTAGGTGAACTGGCCGATGCATCAAATTCAATATAGTCTACAGACAGCTTTGTAATATGCATATGGCTGGATAGATGGATCCACCTAGAGCACCTCGCTGCAGTTTATCCGGCTCTGTTTGGAGAATCCTAAATTAAAGCCTCGGTCCCCAGGGTCCTCCTCAGTCCTTTAGGGCGACCAGCCTTTCGTAGAACTTTTGGTGTAGCTAAAAAACGAATAGTGGCAGCATTCGCAAGATGACTTAAGTAATGTGGGTCTCGACCTTGACGAGGATCTGTGGATTATTTTGATTCCAATCAAAATTAAGCACTTGTTGTGGCAGGTAGCGAGAGGTTGCCTCCCGCTGCCTTATATCTGTAGTTCAAACCCCAGTTTGCTTTATCAGCGTGTTGGCTTGAACCACTTTTAACCGGTTTGTTCCTGGTGTGGTTATCCTAGCTTTGGTCGGCCCATGGTCTCTTGTATCGCACTTGGTCCCATGGAGCTTTATTTATAAAGCCGGGCGCTAAGCCTGTTTCTCATAAAAAGAAAGGTATGCATATCACAAGAAGTATAGACAGAACAAAATTAATGTCTGAATCTTACCGGGGTCCTCTCCCGTTGCTCACGCGTAATTTCATCTTCTTCTTGTTTTGAGGGAATGCCATCATGTGTAATTTCATCTTAACTACTAACAGACAACATGAATAACTAAAGTTGCACAATATTATAGCGATCAATGCTATCCATCTCATCAAAATCTCCCGACGCACACCTTTAATACAATACATAAATTTTACTAAAGTTGCACTACCGAGTACGCATATACATAGCTTCCCTTTCCAACAAGTTCTTCACATGTTATTTCCACAGGGTTGGAACAACTAGCACTTGTTGGTTGGTTTATTCATCTCTTTCTCCATTTCGCTGGCTAATGTCAGTGTAGCCACTTGATGGGAATAGTAGGCATCAGGAGAGAGGTAGCAAGTAACAAGGGGTGAATTGGTCTGGTGGTTTACTGAAGGATGGGAATGGTCCGAGGCTGTGACACATAGTTCCTGAGTGTCGCAAGTCGACGTAGACGCTTGGCGGGCTCTGTGAATCAAGATGAGATAATTCAGTGACGCCCCATTGCTTGCCACCTTGGTCTCCCTCGACTGACCAGGATGACTGCACCGCCATGACTGTGTGCTAAAGCCCTTCCATCGACTGACCAGGATGACTGTTCGGTCGCATGCAACTATGCAAGAATTTTGGTGCTCAACTAACACGTCTTAGCCAGAGCTTAACTTCCTATGTCTATTTCTCGTGGGATTATTCCTAACTAAATCTGACAATCGATATTTGTGTATACACACCTCATCGGCACTCCGGGCGTGCAGACTGCCGCAGCATTCCGGCCGGTGAATGGATTACACCCACAACTCAAAACAAAACAAATTAACAAGATGTAAACAGAAACGTAAAAGTAGGCAAGTGACACTGTTAATGTAAATGATGTCGACCAAAAATGAAAACTGTTTGGCTGCCATCGAGGTAATGGTAATGAATACCTGGAGGTGGTACGTGCAGTTCATGAACGGTGTTAGGAATAATAATCCCGATAGGACACGGAACGGTGTCGTGTGCGTATGTGTTCCGAGTAGGACTAGTAGTCCAACACCTATTCGTATTAATGTTGCGTCTTGCCGGATATATATACACCCATATAGTAGCCTTGTAAGACAACCGTGAGACTCAATATAAACAACAGGACCGAGAGGGCCCTGTAGCCATCAACATTGTTTTTCCTGGTACGTTCTCGTGTGAGTTGAGAGAGCTAGTTCTTTTGATCAGGCTAGATAGCTAGCTTGCTGATCGTTGTTAGCTGGTTCTTATACGTGCGCGCAACTCGCCGGAATACTTCGCCGTCGTCACGCCGGACTGCACTCGGCGTTTGGGGCTGGGCCAACAATTGGTATCAGAGCCTCGCGGAGGATCTCCTAGTAACGGGAGGTCATGACGGGCAAGGATCAAGGCGAGTACTCCGGTGCGGCTGCGGGTGCATCGGTGTCGTCGCGATACCAGCGGTATGATCGCGGCAACTACGACATGGGCGAAAGCGGATGGAGTGGGCCATGGAGGGCAACGACATCCGGGAGGTCGATCCCGGCGACGAGTTCAAGAAGGGCGCGGTACCGGCATAAGGACCGACAGCACTCACGGTCATCGGCTCCGTGGTGCCGGCGGACGTGATGCGACTTTGATCTCGAAGGTTTACGCAAAGGAGGCGTGGAGACACTCAAGACGTTGAATCTTGGGCACGGCGCGTCCATGGCGACCCTACAAACCTTGCGGAAGAAGTACGAGAACACGGAGATGGAAGGAGATGAGACGCTGGACGCTTTTGCCTCGAGGGTAGCCACAATTGTCAACGGGATTCGCGCCAAGGTGAGAAGCGGAAGATATCTCGGTCGTGTCGTTTCGCCAGCGCGCGCCGCCAGTACATATCTGTGGTGTCGGCAATCGAGCAATGCGTTGATCTCACCACCCTCACGATGGATGACCTGGTTGGACGGTTCAAGGCGCATGACGAGCGGATGAAGATCACCTACGGCGACACGAATCAAGATGAGCACCTCATGCTTACACGTGCCCAGTGGCAGGCAATGGTCGCCAAGGAGAGGAGCGATAAGGCATCTGGCAGTGGCGATGGTTCAGTCCCGGCGAAGAAGTCGGACAGCAAGCCGAAGAAGCCAAAGAAGAAATTCGAAAAGAAGAATCTTCGCTGCCATAAGTGCAATCAGCTCGGGCACTTCAAATCGGAGTGTCCTAACCGTTCAAAGGAGAAGGCTCTTATGGCGAAGGAAGGAGATGATGGACCGATGATGCTCATGCTCGAAGCTTGCGATTTAATGACCACCAAGGAATCAACTCCTCAGGAGTCTTCTACGGAGATCGTCACGCTCGTGGAAGAGAAGGTCTTCCCGCAGAGGATGCAGACGGCTCACGACGTTTGGTACCTCGACACAGGCGCTAGCAACCACATGACTGGCGACAAGGCTCAGTTTTCTGAGTTGAACCTCACGGTTGGAGGCTCCGTCCGATTCGGCGATGGGTCGAAGGTGGAGATTGCAGGACGAGGCACTGTCCTGTTTGAGTTGAAGGATGGAGGTCACAAGGTACTCACTGACATGTACTATATTCCCAAGCTTAAGACCAACATTATCAGTCTTGGTCAGCTCGCGGAGCGTGGATGCAAGATCGTGTTGGAGGACGAGTTCCTATAGGGATATGACCACCAAAGGCAGCTCATAATGAAAGTGGAGAGGTCGAAGAATAGACTCTACATCCTCAATCTCAATCGGGCGGATCCAGTATATTTGATGACAAGCATGGAAGACTCAGCGTGGAAGTGGCATGCTCGCTACGGACATCTAAATTTCCAAGCTCTACGACAACTTGGACATAAGGAGATGGTACGTGGCTTACCGTGTGTTGATCATGTTGAGCAGGTGTCGACGGTTGTCTCATTGGGAAGCAAAGGCGAGCCCCGTTCCAAGGGAGGGACAATATCGAGCAAGTAAGGTTCTTGAGTTGGTGCATGGAGACTTATGCGGACCAATCACGCCGCGACCCACGGGAACAAGTACTTTTGCTCATCGTCGGCGACTTGGTAGATACATGTGGGTTGTGTTCTGAAGAGTAAGGATCAAGCTTTGCAAGCGTTAGATTGTGAAGATGGCGCCGAGGTGGAGTCCGAGGCAAAGTTGAAGGCCCTCTATACCGATCGGGGTGGGGAGTTCAAATCCAATGAATTCAAGGAGTTTTGCGAAACTCATGGGATCCGGCGGTATCTCACCGCACCATATTCACCGCAGCAAAACGGTGTTGTGGAAAGAAGGAACCAAACCGTGGTGGCCATGACACGCAAAGATGATGAAGAGCAAAGGCATGTCGAGGCAGGTTTTGGGGTGAGGATTAATACAGTTGTCTATTTGTGAGCAGGCACCAACTAAGAGTGTAGTTGGTATGACGCCGTCTGAAGCATGGTACGGGCGCAAGCCCTCGGTTGATCATCTTCGCACTTTCGTGGCGCATGTGAAGACGGTGACCGGGCATACTAGCAAGTTGGCGGATCGAAGTACTCCAATGGTCATGATCGGCTATGAATATGGTTCGAAGGCGTATCGCGCGTACAATCCAGTGAACAAAAAGTTGGTGGTGACACGTGACGTCGTCTTCGAGGAGGAGAAATCATGGAATTGGGGCTCTGCGGAACCGGTACAATCAATTTCTGATGAAATATTTACTGTAGTCTCATGATTCACATGCAGATGATCAAGAAACAGCGTGGCGTACGGATTTAGGCGCTGGTTCGGAAGATGGAGGTCCGGAAGTGAGCAGCAGCGCTCGCTGGAGGTATCTCCGCGTGGGAGTCCCAAGACGGCAGCAGCTCACGCTACTGCACTGGAGGCTCGACGTTGCCATCCGATCCGCACGGACGAGAGCCCGGCGCAGTGGCCCATCAGCTGCACACTCCCATCCGGAGGGCTAGCGGTAGTCGAAGTGGGCGAGGCGACCATGTCACGCCGCCAAAATGCGACACCGAAGCTGCGGGAAATTCAAGACGCTAAAACAAGTACTACGCCGCTTCCACGTCTCCTCCAAGTGCACGGAAGAAAGGAGCGGCCACCTACTCGGAAAAATCCCGAAGTGTCTGGAGTTGTATCCGCGGAGACCCGCCGTAGCAAGGCGCGAGGGAGGACAAGGTCGATGTTTACTCACCGAGGAGCCGACGAAATTCGAGGATGCTAATACGGAGGAGTGTTGGCGTCAGGCTATGGATGAGGAGTTGGGGTCGATCCGCGACAACGATACATGGGAGCTTGTCGATCTACCCAACAATCACAAGGCCATAGGGCTCAAGTGGGTGTACAAGATCAAGAAGGATGCCGAAGGGAAGTTGGTGAAACACAAAGCTCGGCTAGTGGCCAAGGGATACGTGCAAGAGCAAGGTGTGGATTTCGAAGAAGTGTTTGCTCCCATTGCAAGGATGGAATCGGTGAGATTACTTATCGCTCTCGCAGCTCAAGAATTTTGGAAATTGCATCACATGGATGTGAAATCTGCGTTTTTGAATGGGGAGTTAGAAGAAGAAGTTTATGTGAAGCAACCACCGGGATACATCAAAGAGGGAGAAGAACACAAGGTTTTGAAGCTACACAAGGCATTATGCGACTCGCAAGCCCCTCGCGTGGAACATCAAGCTTGATCGTACATTGATCTCTCTCGGATTCGAGAAGAGCCCTTGGAGCATCACGATGTATAAGCGAGGTAAAGGAAGGGATCATCTACTAGTTGGCATCTATGTTGATGATCTATTGATAACAGGAGCGGATGAGAAGGAGATTGCAAAGTTCAAGCTACAGATGAAGGAGTTATTCAAGATGAGTGATCTAGGCTTGTTGAGCTACTACCTTGGGATCGAGGTACATCAAAAGCTGGGTGAGATCATGCTATGCCAAGAGGCATATGCAAAGAAGATACTCGAGAAGTGTGGCATGGAAGAATGCAATCCAACTCATGTTCCGATGGAACCTCGTCTTAAACTGAGCAAAAGGAGTGAAGCACCTGCGGTTGATGCAACGGAGTATAGGAGCGTTGTCGGAAGTTTGAGGTATCTCATCAACACAAGACCCGACTTGGCCTATTCCGTTGGCTATGTGAGTCGCTTCATGGAAGCACCCACAATGGAGCATTGGACAGCCGTGAAACATATACTCGGTATATCAAAGGTATTACAAACTTTGGTATTGTCTACTCGAAAGAGAAGGAGGAGGTGAAGCTACTTGGCTAAGTGATAGTGACATGGCGGATATTGACGACCGTAGAGTACCTCGGGCGTGGCATATTTCTTGGGAAGAAACATAGTAAGTTGGCTATCACAAAAGCAAAAGGTGGTGGCACAGTCATCCCGGAAGCTGAGTATATATTTGGCTGCAATCGCAGTGTCAAGGTGTGTGGCTAAGAAGTCTACTTGGTGATCTCACCAATCGGGAGGCGGAACAAGTGGTGCTCAATATTGACAACAAGTCTGCAATTTCATTGTGCAAGAATCCGGTGCATCATGACAGGAGTAAGCACATTGATACGAAGTATCACTACATACGGCAGTGTGTAGAGGAGAGCAAGATTGAAGTCAACTATGTTTGCACCAATGATCAGCTTGCGGATATCCTAACTAAATCTTTGGGACGAGTGAAGTTTGCAGAGATGCTAAGAAGGATCGGCGTCCAAGCTGTGAAGTTAGGCACATCGTGCTTAGGGGGGTGATTGTTAGGAATAATAATCCCGATAGGACACGGGACGGTGTCGTGTGCGTGTGTGTTCCGAGTAGGACTAGTAGTCCAACACCTATTCGTATTGACGTTGCGTCTAGCCGGGTATATATACACCCATATAGTAGCCTTGTAAGACAACCGTGAGATTCAATACAAACAACAGGACTGAGAGGGCCCTGTAGCCATCAACATTGTTTTCCCGTACGTACTCGTGTGAGTTGAGAGAGCTAGTTCTTTTGATCAGGCTAGATAGCTATCTTGCTGATCGTTGTTAGCTGGTTCTTATACGTGCGCGCAACTCGCCGGAATACTTCGCCGTCGTCATGCCGGACTGCACTCGGCGTTTGGGGCTGGGCCAACAAACGGAACACAAAATCTGGCCAGAAATAAATTTCTCAGATCATTAATCGCTTGTCTCAAGGGCTCAAATTTGGCTGCAATTTTACAATGCATCAATGGAAAAAACTCTGGACATCTAAATCGCGAGATAGGCATACAGAACAGGAACCACAAATCGCATGGATCTCAATCCAACGGTATCTTAGGTCTGATGCACAGAACTAGCCATTCCTCATAGCAGTCAAGGAGGGAAGGCCATGGCGATCTACTTGGTCGATCTCTGGACCGTGCATGGGCAACGAGAGAATGGATTGAATTGCGATCTTTGGACCGCACATGGGACGAGGGAATGGATTGAATAGCTTGAGGCTTTGGGGGAAATTAGAGATCGAGGAGGTTGAGGGGAGGGGGCAAGGAGAAGACCGAGGTTTCTTCTGGCACTAATAACAAGATCAGTTCTAGTAACAATCCTCGGCAACTAAGCATGCTCATCAATGCACGATCGACGCCAACCTGTTGCACATTGAGTGCAATTCGAGAGTAATAAAGTGCGTATGGAGAATAAATAGCGCCAGCCACTCATGCGCTATGCACAGAATACTCGAGTGAGGACACGCACACAATGGTGCTGGAGCCTGGAAGTGAATGCAACAGACGTCGTAAAGGAGCATCGTTGAGGTGGGAAGGCCAAGTTCATAAAACATCATGTTGCTACTCAAAATTTACATGCCAAGTTGCTGCCTAAAACCACAAATAGTAAAACTTCAAACATTAAACCCATAGCATTGAGTGCCCCTCAAGGTAAAGTGATCTCACTACACGGTAGTTGGTAGTGTACGTCACCAAAATGCCAACTCACCAAACCAAATTATATCATTCTTCTCCTCCAAATGATTTTTAGACTGAAGGCAGCATCTCTGTTTTAAATAAATAAAGTAACATGGCTAAAAGTAACACATACTCACTACGGGAATAACCAAAGAGGCAGACGGCGCTTTTATACGCCGACGGCAAAATGTCGGGGCCGTCGGCGTAGCTCGATGGGCCGTCGGCCTAGTTTTGCCGTCGGCATAGAATAAATAGGCTGACGGCCGCCGTCGGCGTAAACAGGACCGTCGGCGTAGCCTGTTGGGCTAACGGCAGAGCAACGGCATCAAGTCTACGCCGACGGCAGGTTTCAGACCTATGCCGACAGCTTTGCCGTCGGCGTAGCTATTTTTTTTGCCACATTAATCTTAGAAAAATCATAACCAAATCATTTAAATTCAGAAAAATACATATAATATATCAAAATTTGTAGAAAAATAAGATCTATCGATATAAACTCAAATATTATATATTTTTATTCAAAAAAATACATAAAAATACAAATACTTTCGTATAACATATTTTTCATTTTCCGAGTGCAAAAACAGGGGTGTTTTGTGAAGCAACCACCCAAAAAAAGGTTTCAAAATGATAATACCATATTTTTCAAAAATACTAGACCATATTGAAGGGACAATTTCCTAACCTAGGAATCTTAAACCTTTTCGTTCACCTCTCGTGAAAAAGACAAATTCCCGCCGAATCGGTAGGAAATGAGTTAGATTTGAACAACAGGTACATGATATGATGCTCATAATTTTTTGCAAAAATCATTTTTAGGTTCACAATATGCTATTTCATCAGAGATCTAATGCAAGTTTAGTGAGGCCCAGCCCCGAGCTAAGAATCTTCATGCCCCTCGATTTAGAAAGTTTGACGATAGTTTGAAATGGACATAAAAAATTCAAAAACGATCGAAACAATGCAAAACCTTCGCGTGGTGTCATATTATGTGACATAGTTGCATGGAAAAAATACCAAACTTGGTATATTCATTGAGTCTCAAAAAACCCTCACAAAATGACCTATCTCAATCGAGGTTTTCTGAATTTCAGGTCAAGTGACCAATGTTATTGCTAGAATCGTGGTATAGTTTGCGATAATGTGTTCATATTGCACACGCATGCGTATCATGGAATGTGAACAATGTTGCAGGAGGAAGTTATCCTTTTCGTCGCACCGAAAAGTCATTTTTTATTTTCCGAGTGCAAAAAACTGGGTGTTTTGTGAAGCAACCACCAAATGAAAGTTTTAAAATGATGATACCACATTTTTTAAAAATACTAGACCATATTGAATAGACAATTTCCTAACCTGGGTATCTCAAACCTTTCCGTCCATCTCTCGTGAAAAAAACAAATTCCTGCCGAATCGGTAGGAAATAGTTAGATTTGAACTACAGGTACATTATCTGATGCTCATGATTTTTTGCAAAAATCATTTTTAGGTTCACAACATTATATTTCATCGGAGATCCACTTCAAGTTTTCTTTTTCGTCGCACCAATAAGCCATTTTCCTTTTTTTCTCGAGTGCAAAAAGGGTGTTTCATGACTTCTAACATAGCTTTGGTTGTTCTAGAGTTAAAAATATACGATACATAATTAAATATATGATAGGGATATAATATTTGGATTCCTCTTATTTTTATGATTGATTTGGATATATTATTTGTCGAATTACGATTTACGGATTTGTAGTTGTGAATTATTCAATATTAAATGGAAAAAGGGAAATAAATAAAATTTGTTTTATTTTAATTTGAATTCAAGATTATTATTACTTATTCATTGTTGTTTTCTTAAATACATGTTTGAAAATTTAAAAATAAAGGCGTGTGATACCATTCTCCAAGGGTTAATAGGATTGATATGGTAATATTATCAGTAAGGTCTAGTTTCATGATCGGAAGCTTATCTGTAAGGAACAGAGAAGTTAACGTGCTGGGGCTGGAGTAGTGCTAGGATGGGTGACCGATGAGAAAGTTTGACCATTAGTATAATTTAACCGGAAAAAGGGTGTTTCATGACTTCTAACATAGCTTTGGTTGTTCTAAAAGTCATGACTTCTAACATGTAATTTAACCGGAAAAAGGGTGTTTCATGACTTCTAACATAGTCATGAAACACCCTTTTTTTCCGAGTGCAAAAAGGGTGTTTCATGACTTCTAACATAGCTTTGGTTGTTCTAGAGTTAAAAATATACGATACATAATTAAATATATGATAGGGATATAATATTTGGATTCCTCTTATTTTTCTGATTGATTTGGATATATTATTTGTCGAATTACGATTTACGGATTTGTAGTTGTGAATTATTCAATATTAAATGGAAAAAGGAAAATAAATAAAATTTGTTTTATTTTAATTTGAATTCAAGATTATTATTACTTATTCATTGTTGTTTTCTTAAATACATGTTTGAAAATTTAAAAATAAAGGCGTGTGATACCATTCTCCAAGGGTTAATAGGATTGATATGGTAATATTATCAGTAAGGTCTAGTTTCATGATCGGAAGCTTATCTGTAAGGAACAGAGAAGTTAACGTCTTTGAAATGAGTAGTGCTAGGATGGGTGACCGATGAGAAAGTTTGACCATTAGTATAATTTAACCGGAAAAAGGGTGTTTCATGACTTCTAACATAGCTTTGGTTGTTCTAAAAGTCATGACTTCTAACATATAATTTAACCGGAAAAAGGGTGTTTCATGACTTCTAACATAGTCATGAAACACCCTTTTTTTCCGACTGCAAAAAGGGTGTTTCATGACTTCTAACATAGCTTTGGTTGTTCTAGAGTTAAAAATATACGATACATAATTAAATATATGATAGGGATATAATATTTGGATTCCTCTTATTTTTCTGATTGATTTGGATATATTATTTGTCGAATTACGATTTACTGGTTGTAGTTGTGAATTATTCAATATTAAATGGAAAAAGAAAAATAAATAAAATTTGTTTTATTTTAATTTGAATTCAAGATTATTATTACTTATTCATTGTTGTTTTCTTAAATACATGTTTGAAAATTTAAAAATAAAGGCGTGTGATACCATTCTCCAAGGGTTAATAGGATTGATATGGTAATATTATCAGTAAGGCCTAGTTTCATGATCGGAAGCTTATCTGTAAGGAACAGAGAAGTTAACGTGCTGGGGCTGGAGTAGTGCTAGGATGGGTGACCGATGAGAAAGTTTAACCATTAGTATAATTTAACCGGAAATTAATTATACTTAGAGTTAAAAAATGCTTGTGAGATTAATGAGTCAAATAATTAAAACAATGCTTGTGAGATTAATAATTCAAAACAAAAACAAAAATTTTGGAAACAAAATTAGAAAAAAAAATGAAAAAAATATAGGCCGACGGCATTGCCGTCGGGTAGCTCCAGCCAATTCCTCTAGGCCGACGGCAATACCGTCAACGTA
Source organism: Avena longiglumis (assembly GCA_030063025.1). Classification (NCBI taxonomy): domain Eukaryota; kingdom Viridiplantae; phylum Streptophyta; class Magnoliopsida; order Poales; family Poaceae; genus Avena; species Avena longiglumis. The sequence continues at coordinate 1,572,354 of CP125979.1, forward strand.
CCTGCCACCAGGACAAACGGCCGTCAACTATATGATGTAGGTCCCACATCCTTTACGCCGACGGGCAAACGGGCTACGCCTACGGGGTCATACGCCGACGGCAACCGTCGGCGTAGGCTACGCCGACGACAATCAGAGGCTACGTCGACGGGGTCTGGCCGTCGGCGCCAGGCCTGTTTCCTGTAGTGACTGGAAGACGGCTTAAGTTTTACCCAACCAGCCCTTAGGCACACTGATAGACCAACAAAGGACAAGTTCACACAATACAAACTCAACACTCAGAGAGCACACACTGGATACGCTACAGCCTACAGGTAGATAGCTAATTAACCGGAGGCGAGGAAGTCTTGGTGAATATGTCCTTAAGTAGCACGATCAGCTCATTCATAACCAGCGCCACCTTGGGTTTTAGCAGAGGCCTCCATTGCTGGTTCAATGGTTAGCTGGTTTGTGTCGATCGTGTCCCGCTAAGGTTTGTGCTACTCAGTTCTGAAACTCTCCTCACTTTTTCCCACCTCGCTCTAACCCAGCATTGTGAATCTCCATACATATGTTTTTATCTAGTCAAGACTCTTTGACCATTTCTCGGATGACTAATGGGACCCAAAGAGTGTTAACTTTGATGGGCTGGTCCAAAAGTGACTCTCCGTGGCTGTAAACCGAACGTGGTCTTTCTCGATGTTCAGTGTCACCTCGCTAGTTCTAATAGCGTCTGAGCACCTACGCTGGGACACACGAAATAGGTTGTTTAGTCCCACCTTGCTGGTATAAATTACTTTCGAATTGGTTTATAAACCTAATGACACTGACTTGGTCGTCTTGTACATGGTTCTTTCATGTTCTCACGAGAACACAAACCCGATGATGTATATGATTTTTGTTGTTGGGGATTATTCTAGGAGATGGCCCCTGTTCTGTACTAAATTAATATGATACATCCATATCTAGAAAAACCGAGTCAATTAATTTGAGATATAGGGACTAATTTTTTCTTGTCCAGCACCCAAGAGAACATTTATTTCTATTTTTGTTTCTTTCCAATGTTTCCAGCACCATTCGAGCTCCCTTAATTAAACTCAACTTAATTAAACCATGCTCACAAGTGTGGGATGTTTAGTCCTAACTCGGCAGTTTACATCGTGGCAGTGACTTGTGTTAGCCGTCATTTGTTTGCAGTGAATTGTGCCAGCTTGTACATCATCATTTGTTTGCTCCAGCGATCACGCAAATGACGATACGACGAGATTTTGTTGGGGATTATTCTTTTTGTTTCACGTAAAGAGTACTTCTACCATCCCAATGCACTTTAAAGCAAGAAATATTGCTTCGCGGAAATCAATCCCAATAACATTTAGCAAATGGTCTTTTCATTTTATACATGCACTTACCTTATTGGAGGTGGAAGAATTAAAGATGAGAGAGAACATGGCTAACATATTTCCAATGCACTTTCTACTTCACTCCATAATTTGTTTTAAAATTCCTAAACGTCCCCTTATTTGCGAATGGAGGAAGTAGCCCTATGTTTTACCAGAGCCCCTCTTCTTTTATATAACTGAAGCACCCCTAGCATCCCGCTCGGTCTGTCTAGTCCATCATATATATTTCCCATTTCTCATGGCAAGAGAGTCGAAGTATCAATTGAGGTTTAAGGGTTGATACTTCTTCACTCTCCATTTAACTATGAGGAACACGTGGAGAAAATTGCTCGTCTTTTTAGTTCATTACCTAGGCACGTGAGGTATCAGGACATAGGGCGGTGCTGATTTAGTCTTTGAGCGGAGGCGAAGCGAGAGCAACCACTAATGCACGACGGCATGACGATCCTCGAATACTCACAAAGTGAACTCAGCGTGGAAAAGAAATGGCGTCGAGCCTTAGGCTCCGCCGTTGACAGCATCTGGCTCTGCTTGCCGTAGCATTTATTTGCTGACCAAAAACCCATAAACGCTCTTTATTTGCTCTCCTACTACATTGATGAATGGTGATCCACTCTAAGGACACCAAGTTTCTTTTTTTCTCCAATATCCAATTTGATTACTGAATGAAATTGCAAAAAAAAAAATAATGAAGTTGAGAAGGTAAAACAAACAATTCAGAGCTCTCATCCAAGTCTAGCCGTAATGTACATACCTCAATGTCAAGCAAAAAGACAACGAAATAGGAGTACTATTAACTATCCAAGCTGAGCGTATGTTTTCTCTTGGCGCCCAGGATGGCCAAAAAGAGCTTGACTCCATTTTTTAAAATTTAAAGAACCAACCGTGCAACAGCCGAAATCATCAAGGTGGTCAGGCTTTATTCAGGTGTAACTTACACAAACTAGACATGCTGGCAAATATGAGCCAGAAGCAGAACAATCATAAGAACTAAGCAAACCAAGAAGATGAAAACAACTCAAAAGTTTCAAGGTTCAGGAATATGTAAGATGCCACATTTAAAACCATGAAACAGCCAAAATCATCACGATGACCAGGCTTTGTTCAGGTATAACTTACACAAACTGAAGATGCTGAAGAACAGAAGCCAGAAGCAGAACAATAACAAGAATAGTATTACTAACAGATGCAAGTTTCAAGGTTACAAATCAGATGTTTCTTTTCATCTACCTGAAAACACGAGACATCAATGCAAGAAATATCAAAATCCAGAAGAACAAGATACTAAAAACCAATTCATAAGGAATTATAGAACAAGAACACAGCAGCAAAGAGATATGTAGACACAAGAATTTGACTCCAACTTCAGGGTTCACTTATTCATTCATCACGGTTCATCCAGGCTGCTGCATCGCAGCAGAAGTTTGCAAGACACAGGTACATCACACTTGACGACAATACGACAGGAACAAATACACGACCAGACCAAACGAGGACACACCGACAGCTCAACTGGAGCATACCGAAGACCACCAGACTTGTGAACCCAGAGACAGAAGCAGCCCCTTACTGGCCACCACGAAGACGGAGCACCAAGTGCAGGGTGGACTCCTTCTGGATGTTGTAGTCCGCCAGGGTGCGGCCATCCTCCAGCTGCTTACCAGCAAAGATCAGACGCTGCTGGTCCGGGGGGATGCCCTCCTTGTCCTGGATCTTCGCCTTCACGTTGTCGATGGTGTCTGATGACTCCACCTCCAGGGTGATGGTCTTGCCAGTCAGGGTCTTGACGAAGATCTGCATGCCACCACGGAGACGTAGCACAAGGTGGAGGGTGGACTCCTTCTGGATGTTGTAGTCCGCCAGGGTGCGGCCATCCTCAAGCTGCTTGCCAGCAAAGATCAGACGCTGCTGGTCCGGGGGGATGCCCTCCTTGTCCTGGATCTTCGCCTTCACGTTGTCAATCGTGTCTGACGACTCGACCTCAAGGGTGATGGTCTTGCCAGTGAGGGTCTTGACGAAGATCTGCATGCCACCGCGAAGGCGGAGCACCAGGTGGAGGGTGGACTCCTTCTGGATGTTGTAGTCAGCGAGGGTACGGCCGTCCTCAAGCTGCTTGCCGGCAAAGATGAGGCGCTGCTGGTCCGGAGGGATGCCCTCCTTGTCCTGGATCTTGGCCTTGACGTTGTCAATCGTGTCTGACGACTCCACCTCAAGGGTGATGGTCTTGCCAGTGAGGGTCTTGACGAAGATCTGCATGCCACCGCGAAGGCGGAGCACCAGGTGGAGGGTGGACTCCTTCTGGATGTTGTAGTCAGCGAGGGTACGGCCGTCCTCAAGCTGCTTGCCGGCAAAGATGAGGCGCTGCTGGTCCGGAGGGATGCCCTCCTTGTCCTGGATCTTGGCCTTCACGTTGTCGATGGTGTCTGACGACTCCACCTCCAGAGTGATGGTCTTGCCGGTGAGGGTCTTCACGAAGATCTGCATGCCTCCACGGAGACGGAGGACCAGGTGGAGGGTGGACTCCTTCTGGATGTTGTAGTCAGCAAGGGTGCGGCCGTCCTCGAGCTGCTTGCCAGCAAAAATGAGGCGCTGCTGGTCCGGAGGGATGCCCTCCTTGTCCTGGATCTTGGCCTTCACATTGTCAATGGTGTCTGACGACTCCACCTCAAGGGTGATGGTCTTGCCGGTGAGGGTCTTCACGAAGATCTGCATGCCACCACGAAGGCGGAGCACCAGGTGGAGGGTGGACTCCTTCTGGATGTTGTAGTCAGCAAGGGTGCGGCCATCCTCCAGCTGCTTACCAGCGAAGATAAGACGCTGCTGGTCCGGGGGAATGCCCTCCTTGTCCTGGATCTTGGCCTTGACGTTGTCAATGGTGTCGGAGGACTCCACCTCGAGGGTGATGGTCTTGCCGGTGAGGGTCTTCACAAAGATCTGCATCTGTAAATACAAAGCATAGATCATAGTCAGGCACAGTGAAGGGGAATCAGCAGGACATAAATACATGAACAAACAGGTAGACCAAAGAAAACTATGAATCAACGTCTCAATAAATAGATGAACAAACTAATCAGGTAACCATGTTTTGAGCTGATCAAAGCTCTAGCTGAACTAAACATTATTCGAGAGCTGATGATCGTTGCACAAGTACAGATCTTAGAAGCAACTATGAGGTCAAAAGACTAAGCAGGTAGACTCCTGGCTAATCCCCTCAGAGATCATGGATAGTTGCAATATAACACCCCCAACCTGATCGCTACCGAATAAGAAATCCAAGAGAATAGTAAGAGTATTTAGCTCAACTCTAGCGGAATCAGCAGTCATAGTTGAACACAACCTGAGCGCTAGAGAATCAGAAATCCACGACAATACTAGAGGATTTAGCTCCACTCGCGCGGAATAAGCAAACTATACCTATGCCTTTGTAGGCAGATCTACTCAAAGAACAGAGGCATGGTTAAGGGAAATAAGATGGACATAAACACAGGAACCAGCAGGCCACGATACCCGAGAGACGAAATCAAAGTATGAATTAACGAACTTCTCAAAAAAAAAAGATGGAGCACGCTACTCTAGTAACCATGTTTTAGCAGATCGAAGTTCTTGCAGTTATGCTTAAGTACGCAACGAGCTAGGCGAGTCTAGATTAATCAACAATATATCGTCAAGCTAAAAAAAATCAGAGTCGACTGATGCACAACCACAGATCTTACAGGCACTACTACTTATTAAGCTAGGCGAGTCTAGATTAATCAACGATACATCGTCAAACTAAAAAAGAAAGATATCAGAGTCGATTGATGCACAGCTACAGATCTTACAAGCAACTACGAGGTCCAGCGACTAAGCAGGTAAATTTCCTTGTTTATCCCCTCACATATCGGGCATGATTGCAATATCAGACACAACCTGAGCGCTACCGAATCAGAAATCCGAGATAATACTAAGAGGATTTAGCTCGGCCCGAGAGGAATCAGCAAACTATAGCTACGCCTAGATATATGAACCGAATCAACAGCAATCGCACCTCAAATCGGCAGATCTACTCGAGAACAGAGGCATGATCCGGAGGTATCTCATGACAGCCCGAGCCGAATCAATTGCAATCGATCAGCGCACGCAGATCAGTCCTAACGACTGGCAATCGGTCGGAAATAATCGATCTAAGAACGATCCGCAGAACAATAGAACAAATAGAAAGAGGGATCGGAAACTCGCGTACCTTGAGGAGGAGGACGAGAGAGCCTTGGCTTCGATCGGGTCGGCGATTCTTCGGCGAGATCGTAGAGGGGACTGGATTGGATTTGTGTGGAGAGGAAAGCAGAGGGGGTGGGAATTTATAGGCGGGGAGAGCGTGGGGAAGGAGAGTCCCGCGAGCTTACGGCACTGATGACGACGACGTGGGAGAACAGGAGGAGGAGGAGGAGGAGAGGCCGTTGCGGAAATAGGTTCCTACCACCACGCAACTTCGGGGAAAGAGTCTGCGGAGATACCGATGTGAGACGCCGTTTGATCCCGTGGGGATTTGGCTGGTTCGTGGCCGTTCGGACGTCGGGCTCACGCCGTTAGTGCATGGATCTATTTTCGTCCGTCACCCTATTTTCGTTCCGATTTTTTGTTGGACGATGTTACCCCTGGCTATTCAGGGTTATTACAAGGCTGCCACCGCCAAGTGGAAGGTACGTGTTTGGTGAAAAGAAGTCTGGGTGAACCGCCTGCTCGTGGAGGAAGCAGGGGATCGAGGCGATGAGGCGCCCGTGCGAAAGGAGGTCGGGGTAGAGCCCGCTAGCGTGGCGTCTTCTTGCAGATGGTCGTGGTCATTGGCGAGTAGGCGCATGGGGTTCAGGAAGAAGATGCCCAGGAGAGCGTCGAGCTCGCGCGGACGGGGGATTAGATGGAGCGTCCGGTCGAAGTCGATCTGACAGGGACGGCACTGCGCTCCTGCAGACGTGCCGCGAGGTGGGAGGAAACAGACGTGCAGGGAAGAGGGCGAGATCGATCAGAGAAGGATGAAGACGAACGATTCTGGATCAAGGCGGCTCGGGGGCTCCATGCGAGCGTGGAAACCGCTCGCAGGGCCGAGATGCAAGGGGCGGCCGAACTTCGTAGCAGAAATGAAAAAAACATGTTCGTTGAAAGGAAAAAATCTGACCGATGACCGCCTACCCACGCCGCGTACCGCCTTCACGGCTTCCGGACCGTGGCCGACCTCCGGCCTCCTCGCGTGCCGCAAAGATTTTCCGAATAAATCCCGGAGATCCTCTGCCTCGCTTTGGCTATGCCCTACTATCAAGCCCTGCTCGGGCTGCCGCCACCGTCGGCGTCGAACAGGTCGCCTTCCAAACCACTGTCGCAGCTCCTGCTCATCTGCTACAGCGTCTCGATTTAACTGGCGGCCTTCCTCTCCCCCGCCCATAGCTGCTCTTGCAGATCTTCCGAGTCACGGAGCCGGTGACGGCATCCGCGCTTTCTCTCCCATGGCCCCACATCCACCCGTTCTGGCGTTCCTGACGTCTTCACTCGGCTGCATCCCTGGCGAGCTCGGCTTCTGCAGGGCCTCTCGCTTGCAGGTGATGGCATGTGGCCTTGGGACCAGGTTAATTATGTGTGTCACATACCTTCTTTCGAATGTAAGATTCAGTTATAGTCTACAGTACAGAGAAATATTCAGAGACCGAACGAAGTTGCAGACTAATAATTCAGATATGTTGTGCATTGAGCAGTACAATCCTTACATTTTTCGAAGCAGCTTGGCTTTGATCAAGATGTGCCTGGGTCTATTGCCCGTCTTAACTCAAATGTTGATGATTGTTTGGAGAATTAAGACGATGGAACTTAAAAATTTAGCATCATTCGTTTCACGGTATATGCTGGCTGAGTAGCAGTGACATTTGAGTACGCACAGTGGTGGTACCCTGCTTGTCTGCCTGTGCTACCGAGAATGTATGTGCCAAATATTTTGGTGGCAACATAGCCTTGCATTACTCTTGAGATTGGCTTTGCTGACTAGGGGTCGAATAACATGGTTGATTTGATATAACAAAAGAGGAATAGAAAATAATAGGCCAAAGAGAAGTCTTGCATTATTCAGTCGTATGAGATTTGCAGATTCTATTATCCGAGAGCGAAAGAGATCGTTGCCTGCAAAATCCTCATCTACAGATAAATCATCCTGAGATTTTATAAAGTTCAGGGTTTGCTCGTCAGGTTTACAATGTTCAGGGTCTATAAGTATTTGCCATACTAACCTGCGTGTGTTGCTTTGGCCTAATAAAATAAAGATACTTGGAGCTTTTATTGCATGTTTAGGAATTTTCTTTTCTAGATGGAGCAGTATGTAACACAACGATTAAATAAGATTGCAGGTGCTGTATAACCAACTAGGGATTCAGTTCATCAATGAAGTTGACCCAATCATCAAAATGATTTTCTAATTTCGTTCTAGCTCTGTCAAAAATCATTTTTAGCATAATAAAAATTAGATGTCTTGAATAGCTAGATGAAATCTTCCATACAATTTCTTTCAAAATGCAATGGCAAAAAACTAAAAATAACCAACTCGCTGCTAGCAAGAGGTATCTTTGGCTAAATACTCACTCTATTCGGTATAAGTTGTCGTTAATTTAGTGGTACCGGTAGTACCCGCCTGTTCATTTATGGGTATTCAGTATGTTCGATCGATAGATAGATGTTGATACACTTTGAATGGCAAAAACTAGGGTCTCTTAAGTGAAATTTCATGCCGGTGATGATAGAAAAAACTAAAGGAGCCGTAGCAACGCACGGGCATTCATCTAGTATTGTAAGGTTATAGACAAATTGTTTATGTGGTATCATCATATTTAATAAAGAGAGGATATGCTGTTGTATCTTAACTTAGATACGACCGTTATATGGTATTATAGGCAAAATACATGGTTAGCCCAATCACATATATGCATGTACCCAAAATTATTAAACGTAGATACAATTCTTAAAATACAATCTATTGTACTGGTTGTCTCTTAAAATACACCACTATCTAGGATAACGAGCTAAGAGACACCCTAATGTGAAAGGCCTAAGAGCATCTCCACTCGGCTTTCCAGGACGCCGATCCAAGGCAAAATTTAGGTTCGGACACCGAATCGCATTCTCAGGACACCGGTTTCGTCCGGATTGAAAAAACTTTGGTCCGGACTTCCCAAGCCATTCCTAGCATCGTGAGAATGCCCTGTGAACGCTGGACGAAGCGAAAACGGGAGTGGGCCAGCTTTGTCGGCGAGACAGTCCTATTTTTTCCTACGTCCACTCGTCCAGACTGCGGTGAAGAGCTCCTCAGCTGCCTCTGTCGCCATGACTTCGCCGGCGGAGCTCCTCCATGCCGAGATATATCCACGCCTCTAGATAGGCTCGTTGTAGTCGTCGCCCCTTCCACCGCCGCTTTTGCCTCCCAAACTTCGCCATAGCTCGGCTTCGCTGCGAGCTCCCACCACCTCGCCCGCCAAGTGTTCGGTGTTTTGCCAGTTCGGCCATGGACCCCGACGACGAGGAGATGCTCGTCGTGTTGCTAGAGGAGGAGAACGGCGCTGCCACCGAAGATGCAGAACACATGCAGATCCTCGCCTCCCTCGCCCAGCTGTACCTGCCGAAGCGCGGAGGTTCGGCGAAGGGTCGTCGAAAGTGCAAGGCAAGACAAAGCATAGAGGGCTACTGCATGTTGTACGCCGACTACTTCGCCGACGAGCCGCTCCACGAAGAGGTCGTGTTTCGGCTCCATTTCAGGATGAGCCGGAAGCTCTTCCTCAAGATCATGCATGCCATCCGTGAATTCAACCCCTATTTCATGTGCAAGAAGGACTGCACCGGCATGGTTGGGTTTTTCTCACTACAGAAGTTCACAGTGGCGATGAGGTTGATTGCATATGGAGCGTCGGGTGACAGTGCTAATGACTATCTCCGCATGGCCGAGTCCACCGCCATCGATTGCTTGTACAGGTTTTACAGATGTTGATTGCGGTGTTTGGGAAAGCGATTTGAGAACACCCATCTTGAAGACATCGCCGGATCCTCAAATCAATGAAAATAGAGGATTTCCTGGGATGCTTGGAAGCATAGACTGCATGCATTCGCAGTGGAAGAACTGTCCATTTGCATGGCAGAGAATGTACAAAGGTTACAAAGGAGGTTGCACTGTGATACTCGAAGTAGTTGCTACATATGATCTTTGGATCTGGCACTCCTTCTTTGGAATGGCAGGATCGAACAACGACATCAACGTCCTCAGCTCCTCAAATGTCTTTGTCAAGCTTGTTGAGGGTCATGCTCCCCCTGTGAACTTTGAGATCAACGGGCACCATTACAACAAGGGATACTATATAGTGGATGGCATCTATTCAAGATAGCCAACATTTGTGAAGACTATCTCAAACCCAATGCTCCCCAAGCATTCTCAGTTTACCAAGGAACAGGATGCTTGCATGAAGAACGTGGAGCGAGAATTTGGTGTGCTCCAATAGAGGTTTGCAGTTGTCCGGTTTCCTGCTATGACCTGGTCGAAAGATCGGATATGGGAGGTGATGAACAAGTGTGCGGTCGTGCACAACATGATTATTGAGGATGAGAGGAAGGACCCAGTGAGTTTGGTCGAGCAGAACGAGCCATACTACAGACATGGACCTTTTCCCGAGCCTGATCATCAGATGCCTCCAACCTGGACTGCCTTCTGTAGGGTTTCGTAGCATGGAAAAACAAAAAATTTCTATCGCATACAAACAAACAAGCCAAGATCCATCTACTAGATTGTAGCAACGAGTCGATGGAATAACTTACCCTCGAAGATTCCAAAGTGTTTAACGAGAGCGGATTCTCGTGGGTGATGTAGTCGTACTCTTCCCGATCTCAAGATCGTGTAGACGATCCTTCCGGCTGCTCCCGTAGCTCCCAATCGGTCACACGTTCGATTTTCGATGAAGACCTTCCTCTCCCTTGTTCCAAAGAAAATGGAGGTTGTAGCACTCTCCTCGCGATTCCGAAGACAACGGCGTGGTACGAAGTAGAGGAGATCTCGCAGGCTTCGCTTAAGCCGAGCGAGTATGGTGGAGTATGAGAGAGCTCCTCGGCGATCTAGGGTTTAGACACACCAAGGAGGAGGGCTAGAGCCGGCTAGGGTTCCGGGACCCCAAGTCGGGTGGGCAAACCCTAGGTGGTGGCGGCTATGGAGGCTACTGCAGACTTTCTAGGGTTTGAGGTGAGGACTTGTGTGTTTAGAGGAGGATCCTGCCTCCTTATATAGGTGGAGGGACGGCCAAGGGAGAGGAGTCCTCCCCAACTCGGCTTGGAGGAGGCGCCGCTGGGAGGAGGATTCCTCCCAACTCGGTTTCCCTCTCCTTCCTCTTTTCCTCTTTCCAATTTTAGACGTTTGACTTTTCAAACTAGCTATTTGACTTTTCAATTTAGGATTCAATTTAATCCTTTATTTGGAACAACGAGGACACTTAGTACATGATGCAATCATTCCAATATGCAATGACACATTCATGTACCCTTCCTCCGAGTGTCGGACATTCGAACCTTCTAGAACATTCTCGATGAAAACACTAATCATTCCCGAACTCAAACGGACTTTCCTTATATGAATCTTATTCTCCGGACCATTCCGGATCACCTCGTGATATCCGGATCCCATCCGAGACTCGAACAACATTCGGTCTCTTTCTCATAATACCATAACTACTCAAACAACGTCGAATCCTTAAGTGTGTCTCCCTACGGTTCGTGAATTATGCGACATGATCGAGACACTTCTCCTAACAATAACCAATAGAGGAATCTGGAAATTCATATGGCTCTACATATTTCTACGATTACTTTGATCGAATGAACCACTTACATACGATACCAATTTCCCTTTGTCTCACGATAGTTTACTTATCCGAGGTTATGATCGTAGATCTCTCGCATACCTAGTTCAACCTCGTTAATCGATAAGTACTCTTTTCTCGTTCCGTGATATGTGATCCCTCAGAGACAGTCACATGCTTGCAAGCTAATTGGATGACATTCCACCGAGAGGGCCAGAGTATATCTATCCGTCATGGATGGACAAATCCCACTCTTGATCCATGTGTCTCAACCAATACTTTCCGAACACTCAATGCCACCTTTATAGCCACCCGATTCACGGTGTGGTGTTTGATGTCATCAAAGCATCCATCCGTAAAGGTGATATGCATGATCTCATGGTCGAAGGAATTAGGTTACTATGTATCGTAAAGCATATAGCAATTGAACTATTGAAATGACTTGATCTTTATGCTACGCTTATCTATAGGAGTATGTCCACCATATCATTCTCCTAACGATATGATCTTGTTGTTGATAACATCTCAATGTTCATGATAGGGAAACCACAATCATTTATCAACCAACAAGCTAGTGATGTATAGAGGCTATACTAGGGACTTCAAATTAAGTTTACAAATCACACAAGTATCAATGTTTCCTTGTTAATACTATTATAGCATGAATGTAAACATTTATCATAAACACAAAGATATAATAATAACTACATTTATTATTGCCTCTAGGGCATATCTCGAGCCTCCCACTTGCACTAGAGTCATCTAATCTAGATTACATGGTAATATACCGAACACCCATGGCGGTTTGGTGTTGGTCATGTTTTGCCCTGGAGAGGTTTAGTCAACGGATCCGCCACATTCGGATATGTGTGTACTTTGCAAATCTTTATATCCCCATCCCGGATATGTTCTCGAATAGCGTGAAAATGCAGCTTGATGTGCTTGACTTCTTGTTTGACCTTGGTTCTTGCGCATTGGCTATGGCGCCCATGTTATCACAAAGAGATAGACATTGGGTCCAAGCACTAGGAACCACACCTAGCTCAGTAATGAACTCTTTCATCCATATCGCTTCTGTGAAGCCTCCAAGCGACCATGTATTCCGATTCAGTTGAAGATCTCGCCACAACGCTTTGCTTTGCACTCCACTAATCGCCGCACCATTCAAAATAAATACATATCCAGATTGTGATTTAGAATCATCCGGATCGGTGTTCCAACTAGCATCGGTGTAACCGTTAACAACGAGCTGTTCATCACCTCCATAAGAAAGAACCATATCCTTAGTTCTTCTCAAGTACTTAAGGATGTTTTTCATCCACTCCTGGATCACTTTGATATCTGCTAGTTAAACTAACAGCATATGCAATGTCGGGTCTAATACATAGCATGGCATACATTAGAGATCCTATGGCTGAGGCATAGGGAGTCTTACTCATCCTTTCTCTATCTTCTGCCGATGTCGGACTTTGAGTTTTACTCAAGGTCGATTAGCAACATGGGCAAGAACCCTTTCTTGCTTTCTTCCATTCCAAACCTCTTTAGAACTTTGTCCAAATATGTACTCTGTGACAATGATATTTGGCGTTTCGATCTATCTCTATAAATCTTTATGCCTAATATGTAAGCTGTTTCGCCAAGATCCTTCATTGAAAAACTATTATTCAAATATTCCTTAACACTATTAAGAAGGTCTACATCATTCCCAATCAACAATATGTCATCTACATATAGTATTAAGAATGCTACAGAGCTCCCACTCACTTTCTTGTAAATACAAGCTTCTCCATAAGTTTGTATAAAACCAAAACTTTTGATCACCTTATCAAAACGTTGATTCCAACTTCGGGATGCTTGCTTCAATCCATAGATGGACCGTTGAAGTTTGCATACCTTGTTAGCATCTTTAGGATCGACAAATCCTTTGGGTTGCATCATATACAACTCTTCATCAATATCTCCATTGAGGAATGCTGTTTTGACATACATCTGCCATATCTCATAATCATAATATGCAGCGATTGCTAACATAATCCTCACAGACTTTAGCTTCGCTACCGGTGAGAAAGTCTCATCGTAGTCAACTCCTTGAATTTGTCGAAACCCTTTTGCGACAAGTCGAGCTTTATAGATGAACATTACCATCAAGATCTGCTTTTCTTCTTGAAAATCCATTTGTTCTCGATGCCTTCCGGCTATCCCAGAAGTCCACCAAAGTCCATACTTGGTTTTCGTACATGGATCCAATCTCGGATTTCATGGCTTCTTGCCATTTATTGGAATCTGGGCTCATCATCGCTTCCTCATATGTCTCGGGGTCATCGTGTTGTCCACCAACATGACACTCATAACGGATCATACCAATATGGAGTGGTACGAGTTCTCGTTGACCTCCGAGGCTCAGAGCAACTTCAACCAAGTTTCATGATCACCATCATTAGCTTCCTCTCTTATTGGTGCAGCACCACAGAACTTCTTCCGTGCCGCGCTACTCGCAATTTCGAGAGAAGGTTCGACAACCTCGTCGAGTTCTACTTTCCTTCCAAATACTTCTTTCGAGAGAAATTCCTTCTAGAAAGGATCCATTCTTGCAACGAATATTTTGCCTTCGGATCTATGATAGAAGGTATACCCAATAGTTTCCTTTGGTTATCCTATGAAGACGCATTTTTCCGCTTTGGGTTCAAGCTTGTCCCCGTAGCTTCTTTACATAGGCTTCAGATCCCCAAACTTTAAGGAACGACAATCTAGGTTTCTTTCCAAACCATAATTCATACGGTGTCGTTTCAACGGATTTAGACGGTGCCCTATTTAAAGTGAATGCTGTTTCTAATGCATAACCCCAAAATAATAGCGGTAAATCTGTAAGTGACATCATAGAACGAACCATATCTAAGAGAGTTCGACACGACGTTCGGACACACCATTACGCTGTGGTGTTCCCGGCGGTGTCAACTGTGAAAGTATTCCACATTTCTTCAAATGCTCGCCAAACTCGTAACTTAGATATTCACCTCCACGATCAGAACGTAGAAATTTAATCTTCTTGTTACGTTGATTCTCTACCTCACTTTGAAACTCCTTAAACTTCTCGAAAGTTTCGGACTTATGTTTCATGAAATAGATATACCCATATCTACTCAAGTCATCCGTGAAGGTAAGAACATAACGATAACCACCGCGCGATGCTACACTCATTGGGCCACACACATCGGTATGTATGATTTCCAACAAGTCCGTAGCTCGCTCCATCATACCAGAAAATGGAGTCTTAGTCATTTTTCCCATCAGACATGCTTCGCATCTTTCAAGTGATTCAAAATCAAGTGATTCAAGAAGTCCATCGGAATGGAGTTTCTTCATACGCTTCACTCCAATGTGACCAAGACGACAGTGCCACATATAGGTCGAATTATCGCTTGATTTCAAACGTTTAGCCTCAATGTTGTTGATATGCGTATTTCCACTATCGAGATTCAATAAGAATAGACCATCTATCAAAGGTGAATGTGCATAAAACATATTACTCATATAAATCGAACAACCATTATTCTCGGACTTAAACAAGTAACCGTCTCGCAATAAACAAGATCCCGATATAATGTTCATGCTCAACGCAGGCACCAAATAACAATTATTTAAGTATAAAACTAATCCCGATGGTAGATGAAGGGTAGCGTGCGACCGCGATCACATCAACCTTTGATCCATTTCCCACGCCGCATCGTCACCTCGTTCTTCGCTAGCTTCCGCTTATTCTACAAAGACTGCTTCGAGTTACAAATATGAGCAATCGAACCAAGATCAAATACCCAGCACTACTACGAGTACTAGTGAGATACACATCAATAACATGTATATCGATATACCTTTCTTCTTGATGTTGTCGTTCTTCAAATCTGCCAAGTACTTTGGGCAATTCCGCCCAAAGGACCTTCTCCTTGCAAGAAAGCACTCAAGATCGTGCTTGGTCCAGCCTTGGTCTTTCACGGCGTGGTAACTTTCTTACCACCCTTCTTGAAGTGTCCCTTCTGCTTAGACTTGCCTTTCTTGATTTTGGTGGTCTTATTGACCAACAACACTTGGTGCTCTTTCTTGATCTCCACTTCTGCAGACTTTAACATAGCAAACAGTTCTAGCAACTCCTTGTTCATGTTCTACATGTTGTAGTTCATCACAAAGTTCTTGTAACTTGGTGGTAGTGATTGGAGGACACGGTAAATCCCCAAAGCATTAGGAATCAGTATACCCAAGCTTTGAAGTTTGTTTGCGTGCCCAAACATCTTAAGCACATGCTCACTGACGGAGCTGCCCTCTTCCATCTTGCAGTTAAAGAACTTTTCAGAAGCATCATAGATTTCAATTGCCGCATGAGTCTCAAAGATCAATTTGAGATCCTCGACAATATCATATGGGTCTGAATTCTCAAACCTTTTCTGAAGCTCCGATTCAAAACCATACAAGATAGCACACTGAACTATGGAGTACTGATTCTTCCGAGCGAGGTAAACATTCTTTACTTCATCGAAGATCACCGCAAAGCGGTCACCCAATGATTGCATCCAAAGACATAGGTCAAATTACCACCGTGAGGACAATCCTCAAATTGCGGAACCAATCCAAGTTGCTTCCATTGTTTTTCAACTTTTCTTTCTCTAGGAACGCATTAAAATTGATGGTAGGGGCTGTCATTGATCTACAACATATTTGCAATAGTTTAGACTAAGTTTATGACAAATTGAGTTCAAATTAATAATGAAATTAAAATAGGTGAACTCCCACTCAAAACAACATCCCTCACATTGTTTTAGTGATCACACGAACCAAATCCACTACATCAACACCGATCATCACGAGAGTTGATATAGTTTCAATGGCGAACAATCGTCATGTTCATCATATCTACTATATGATTCATGCTTTACCTTTCGGTGATCCGTGTTCCGAGACCATGTCTGTACACGCTAGGCTCGTCAAGATCAAACCTTAGTTTTCGCATGAGCAAATCTGGCTTGCTCACGTTGTATACACTTGCGGAATCTAACACACCCGATCATCACGTGGTGCTTCGAAACAACAAGCTTTAGCAACTGTGCTAACTAAGGGTGAACACTTTATGACTTGAAATTCATGTGCTTGAGGGATCATATTATAATTCTACCGTCGTCTACTAAGCAATACAAGATGCATAAAGGATTAACATCACATGCAATTCAATAATATGTGATATGATATGGCCTTTCTTCTTTGTGCTTCCAATCTCCATCTTCAAGCACGAACATGATCTCCATCATCACCGGCATTGCATCAAGGTCAATGACGCTTCTCCATGGTTGTCGTCCACCGGCTTCAACTATTACAACTACTTTGAATAGACACGCGGGTCTTAACATAAATTAAAGACAACCATATGGCTCCCGCCGTTGCCAACTTACAATAAGGAACATTGCATACATCAAATATAATCACAATCATGGCCATATCACATCATCAGACACCTCGCAAAACAAAGTTAGACGCCTCTACTTTCTTTGCATATTTTACGTGGTTTGGGGCTTTCAATAAGTGTCGTTCTAACTTACGAACGAGAACCACAACATTGATACTAGTATTGTTGATCACCCGTTGTAAATTGGATCTTAACTATGCTAGGAGAAACAGGCACCCGCAAAGCCACTTATGCAATACAAGTTGCATGTCAAGCGTGGAGCAAGTCTCATGAACGATGTCATGTAAGGTTAGCCCGGGCCGCTTCATCCCAACATACCGCAAGATGCAAAGTACACAAGAAGTAATCGACAATAAAAGCATCAACGCCCACAATGACCATTGTGTTCTACTCGTGCAACAGATCTACATATAGACACGGCTATGATACCACTGTAGGGTTTCGTAGCATGGAAAAACAAAAAATTTCTATCGCATACAAACAAACAAGCCAAGATCTATCTACTAGATTGTAGCAACGAGTCGATGGAATAACTTACCCTCGAAGATTCCAAAGTGTTTAACGAGAGCGGATTCTCGTGGGTGATGTAGTCGTACTCTTCCGATCTCAAGATCGTAGACGATCCTTCCGGCTGCGTTTGGCGGCTCCCCGCGATCACACGTTCGAGATTGACGAAGACCTTCCTCTCCTTGTTCCAAAGAAAAGGAGGTTGTAGAACTCTCCTCGCGATTCCGCAAAGACAACGGTGGTACCGGAAGTAGAGGGAGATCTCAGGCTTCGCCTAAGCCGAGCGAGTATGGTGGAGTATGAGAGCTCCTGAGATCTAGGGTTTAGACACACCAAGGAGGAGGGCTAGAGCCGGGCTAGGGTTCCGGGACCCCAAGTCGGTGGGCAAAACCCTAGGTGGTGGCGGCTATGGAGGCTCGACTTTCTAGGGTTTGAGGTGAGGGACTTGTGTGTTTAGAGGAGGAGCCCCGCCTCCTTATATAGGTGGAGGGGCCGCGCCAAGGGGGAGGAGGAGTCCTCCCAACTCGGCTTGGAGGATGCGCCGCCGGTTGGAGGAGGGATTCCCTCCCCAACTCGGTTTCCCTCTCCTTCCTCTTTTCCTCTTTCCAATTTTAGACGTTTGACTTTTCAAACTAGCTATTTGACTTTTCAATTTAGGATTCAATTTAATCCTTTATTTGTAACAGCGAGGACACTTAGTACATGATGCAATCATTCCAATATGCAATGACACATTCATGTACCCCTTCCCCTCCGGAGTGCCGGACATTCCGGAACCTTCTAGAACATTCCTGATGAAAACACCGGAATCATTCCCGAACTCCGAAACGGGACTTTCCTTATATGAATCTTATTCTCCGGACCATTCCGGATCACCTCGTGATATCCGGATCCCATCCGAGACTCAAACAACATTCGTCTCTTTCTCATAATACCATAACTACTCAAACAACGTCGAATCCTTATGTGTCTCCACGGTTCGTGAATTATGCGGACATGATCGAGACACTTCTCCGAACAATAACCAATAGAGGAATCTGGAAATTAATATGGCTCCCACATATTTCTACGATTACTTTGCGATCGAATGAACCACTTACATACGATACCAATTTCCCTTTGTCTCACGATAGTTTACTTATCCGAGGTTATGATCGTCGGTATCTCTGCATACCTAGTTCAACCTCGTTACCGATAAGTACTCATTTCTCGTTCCCGTGATATGTGATCCCTTGTGAGCCAGTCACATGCTTGCAAGCTAATTGGATGACATTCCACCGAGAGGGCCTAGAGTATATCTATCAGTCATATGGATGGACAAATCCCACTCTTGATCCATGTGTCTTAACCAATACTTTCCGAACACTCAATGCCACCTTTATAGCCACCCAGTTACGGTGTGGTGTTTGATGTCATCAAAGCATCCATCCGGTAAAGGTGATATGCATGATCTCATGGTCGAAGGAATTAGGTTACTATGTATCAGAAAGCATATAGCAATTGAACTATTGAAATGACTTGATCTTTATGCTACGCTTATCTATAGGAGTATGTCCACCATATCATTCTCCTAACGATATGATCTTGTTGTTGATAACATCTCAATGTTCATGATAGGGAAACCACAATCATTTATCAACCAACAAGCTAGTGATGTATAGAGGCTATACTAGGGACTTCAAATTAAGTTTACAAATCACACAAGTATCAATGTTTCATTGTTAATACTATTATAGCATGAATGTAAACATTTATCATAAACACAAAGATATAATAATAACTACATTTATTATTGCCTCTAGGGCATATCTCCAACACCTTCATCGCCATGCGCCAGGAGATCCGAGATCCGGCAGTGCATCAACAGCTGCAGGATGATCTAGTTGAGCATCTATGGATACACAGGGCATTACGTAGATGCCAAACATGAACTGGCCGACATATGTTATATTTTCACTGTATGTCGAACTATGTTTAAATTTACGCCGAAATATGATCAATTGTATGCCGAACTAGTCCAAACTATGCTCTATATTCATATTATGCCGAACTATGCCGAAAACTGGACGAATTTAAGCAGACACATAAGATAAAAACTATGGATTAAGCTACACCTCTAATATGAACTATAGTCCAAACTATGCAATGTTAAGCTACACCTCTTGTACGGAACCATAGGCAGAAAAATTGGCTAGCCCAATCCTATGCATGCATGAGACCCAAATCATTAAATGCATGAACCTTTTAGATACATCCATAAGAAACAGTCCATTGTACTAACCGTTTCTTAGAATATGTCAGTGTCTATGATAGCGTGCTAAGAAACAGTCCATTGTGAAAGGCCTTAGTCGCCTCTTTTACTATTGAATATACCTTGTAATTCGTGTAATGTAAGAGTTACACATGAGTTGCAACTGGGTTATAACTGAGAATTTAATGAGTTTCAACTAAGAATTGATACAAATTTTATGAGTTACAAATTGTAACTGAGAATTAGCATAAAATAGTAGGATGGCGTCAGCGACTTAGACATAACTAAAATCAGGCATCTGAGATCTATTCTCTTCCATTTTATAAATATGTGTCATTTATCCACTTTCACTTCAGAATTCTTAAATTTTATCAAATTAACATTCCCTCAATGGATATAAATTTTTTTTATGGATTAACATTGCATGTCTACAATGATGTAGTCTACAAACAGACAAAATCTCAACCCGAAAAACCTTTTTTGGGGCTTATTAAAATGTAAAAAACGGAGAGAATTAGCAGGATTGGAGTTTTTTTCACCATTCACTACTACAGATGTCATATTTTGGTATTTTTATGCAGGCAAAAATATGTGGTATTTCGAGTTGAGAGTTTTTCAAGTTAGTAGAGCTCATTATTTTCTACATCTAAAAAATTTTTGTCGCTTTTTATGAAACTGCAAACAGTCAATTTTGAATGGTTCATAAAGCTGGCTATGTGTAGCCCGAGCTCCAAACTTCCGCACCTCTGTGCCCCTTTTTATTGCACTACAGGACGCATGCGCTACGCCGAGGGCAAAAAGCCGTCGGCGTAGGCCAAAATGCCCTCGGCGTATGGTACGCCGACGACTGCCCTCGACGTAGCCTTCTCGGCAAAGGTCTCCCTCGGCGGAGCACAAACAAGCCGTCGGCGTATCGAAATGCCGTCGGCATACCTCGGCATAGCGGCCGTCGGTATAGCCTGTCGGCCGATTGCGAATACATTTTTTAAAAAAATATATTATTTTTTTATTTTTTTCTCAATTTTTTCTTTGAATTGTTTGACTCGTTAATCTCCCACTTCGAACATTTTTAACACTAATTACACTTAATATTTGATTAAATTTTAGTCTTAGTCAAACTTCTCGTCCGGTCACCCATCCTAATACTACTCCAGCTCCAACACGTTTAACTTCCTCGTTCCTTCAGAATCCGTTTCCGCAAAATAATTCATACATTGTTGTCAATACTATGATATCAATCCTATTAACTCTTATATCATCATGTCACATGTTTGTATTTTTTTTAAATTACAAAAAATTATCTAAGTAAACATTAATAAATAAGTAAAAATATTATTGAATTCAAAAAAATATATAATAATTTTACTTTTTTGTATTTTTTATTTAATATGGAATAATTAATATCTTTAAATCTGTAAATCGGAATTCGACAAAAAATATGTCTAAATTGATCAGAAAAATGAGAGGAATCTAAATATGATATGCATATCAACTAATCACAAACCATTCATTTTTTAATTAGCTATTTGGTGTTTACTTTAAAAAATCCCCTTTTTGCGTCCGGATAATGAAAAATGGCTTTTTAGTGCGATGAAAAGGAAAAATCGCATTGGATCTTTGATCAAATAGAATATTGTGAACCATCAATGATTTTTGTAAAAAAAACATGAACATCGGATCATGTACCTGTAGTTCATATCTAACACACTTCCTGCCGATTCGGCATGAATTTGTCTTTTTCACCAGAGGTGGACGGAAAGGTTTCGGATCCCCTGTTGGGACATTGTCCATATAAGGTGGTATAGTATTTTTTTTAAATGTGGTGGTAGCATTTTGAATTAGCTATTTGGTGGTTGCTTCACAAAACCATCCGTTTTTTATGCTCGGAAAATGGGAAATGGCTTTTTGGTACGACGAAAAGGAAAACTTCCTGCTACAACATTAGTCGCCATCCCATGATGCATTTTTATGCACAATATGGGCACATTATCACAAACTATGACTTGATTCTAGCCATAACATTGGTCATTTGACCCGAAAGCCAAGAAACCTCGAATGAGATAGGTCATTTTGTGAAGGTTTTTTTGAGACATAATCAATATATAAAGTTTGATATTTTTCCTTATAACTATGTCACATAATATGAGACCACGCGAATGTTTTACATTGTTTAGATCGTTTTTGAATTTTTATGCCCGTTTTAAACTATCGTCAAACTTTGTCGAACGACGGGCATGAAGATTCTTAGCTCGGGGCCGAGCCTCGCTAAAATTGCATTGGATCTTTGATAAAATAGCATATTGTGAATCTAAAAATGATTTTTGTAAAAAAACATGAGCATCGGATCATGTACCTGTAGTTCATATCTGACCTACTTCCTACCAATTTGGCAGGAATTTGTCTTTTTCACCAGAGGTGGACGAAAAGGTTTCGGACCCCCCTGTTAGGACATTGTACATATAAGGTGGTATAGTATTTTTTGTAAAATGTGGTGGTAGCATTTTGAATTACCCATTTGGTGGTTGCTTCACAAAACCGTCCGTTTTTTGTGCTCGGAAAATGGGAAATGGATTTTTGGTGCGACGAAAAGGAAAACTTCCTCCTGCAACATTGTTCGCCATCCCATGATGCATGTGTATGCACAATATAGACACATTATCACAAACTATGCCTTGACTCTAGCCATAACATTGGTCATTTGACCCGAAAGCCAACAAACCTCGAATGAGAGAGGTCATTTTGTGAAGGTTTTTTTGAGACATAATCAATATATCAAGTTTGATATTTTTCCTTATAACTATGTCACATAACATGACATCACGCGAAGGTTTCGCATTGTTTCGATCGTTTTTGATTTTTTTTATGCCCGTTTTAAACTATCGTCAAACTTTGTCAAACGGCGGGCATGAAGATTCTTAGCTCGGGTGTGGCATCCCGCAAAACCACTACTAGAAAATCGCGTTGTTTTTGTGCATTGCATCATCATGACCGCATGCTCATGTCATCATGCCACATTGCATTTGAGCATCGTCATCATCTTGCATTTGCTTGCATAAAATTATTTTTGGAAAAACCTAGTTTTGTTTTCTAAACGCCCCGCCTTTGTTCAACACGCAAACCCGGGTCGCCGGAATATTTTTGTTTGTCTGCTATCGGTTTGCAAACGGTGCATTTAGAATTAAATAAAATATTTCATTATTTTAGTGGGCAATGAACGCGATTCGACCAACGACCACCCCTACCCAAACAATCGGTCCGCCTAAAATACCTAAGCTACCCACCCCTCTGGCCACCTCCTCCCACCCAATCCCCACCTGACACCTCACCCTCTCCCTTCCCCCACCCACTCCCACGCCGCCACCTCACCCCACTCCCTCACCTCCACTCCACCTGGTACACACACACACCCCACCAACCAGCACACAGCCCCCCGGATCCCACCTCCCCCTGTCGGCCACCCCGCATGAGTCCCAGTGACCCCGCCCACCTGGCCCACCGCCTGGCCTCCTCCTCCTCTCTCCTCCTCGCAGACGCCCACCACCTCGTCCCCAACCTCCCACCGCCCAGCCTCCTTCCTGGCTCTTCCGGCCCCGCTCAGGCCTCCCTCCTCCCCAGCCCCCTCACTGGCCCGCCGCCTCCTCCGCCCACCCACCTCCTCTGCCTCCTCCGAGACCCCTGCCTCGCTTCTGAAGCCCGTGGCCTCCCGCCTCCCTCGCGTCGCCTCCGCCGGTCTCCCCGCCTTCTCCTCCCGCCGCTCGCCTTTGCCCAGACCTTCCCACCCTTCTCCCTCCTCTCCGAGCCCTCCCCTCCGCCGTGAGCCTCCCGCTGCCAACGCGCTTGGCCGCTTCCTCCTCCTCTCGCAGCTTGCCATGGCCCGCCCGCCTTCCCTCTCTCCGCCTCCTGCAGCCCGCTGCGCCTGGCCGGAGCGCCCCACCGCTCAAGGCCGCTGCCACGCCTGGCCTCCTCCTCGCTCCCGGGCCCGCCCCGCGCCCTCGACCCCGCCATCCCAGCGCCCCAACGCCCGAGTTCTCCCGCTGCCGCTGGTGGCCGGTCACGCCGTCCGTCTCGCCGCCGCCGTGTCCTTCTCGCTGACCCTCGCCTGCCTCCGCTGTGGCTCGGCTGCCCAGCCGGCACATGGCCGTGCCCTCGCCGAGCCAGCGTGGCCGCCGCTCATCTTCCCTGCTCCCCTGCGTCTCTGCGAGATCCTCCTGGCGCCCTTCTCCACCGAGCATCGCAGCCGCCTCGCCTCCGCTCAGCGGCCAAGACAACAGTAGTCGTGGCTGAAGCTCCAAGTTGGCGTTGGTGTGATGTCTTTGCTCGATCCTCCTCCGGCAAGACACACGAAGACCTTCGGTTAACAAAGCGGGGATGTGGTATGTCTTTGTGGCGAGACCGAAGACCCCAATGATGCGAAGCCCGATCCCGGTGATCCGAAGACCGCTCCTGGAGTTCGAGAACCGAACCCGATAAACCATCAACGTTGCACCCTCGGAACGACAAGTTCTCCATCCTAGAACGCCATGCCCTCCTGCGAGGATCCGGTGCCGCCGGTATGACAAGATCTTCTCGGGACATCGAGTTCACCATCACGGAGGACAAGCACGCCTTCAGGAAACCAAAGACACGGAAACCGCAAGACCTTCTTCCCGGGACACCAAGATCTCCGCGCGAGACAACAAGACCGACAACATGGCCCGACTACCACGGATACGATAAGATCGGCACCGACCCGGAAGAATCCGATGCGCCCCGACACCGAACCAAGTTCTCCTTCCCGGAAGCATCGACGCTCGTGCGACAAGATCTACACCCTCGATCCGAAGACCCTAATCCCGGAGTCCGAGAACGTGCCCGTCGAACCCGGAACCCCGAGACCCGACCCCGAACCCCGGAACCCCAAGTTCGTCAAGACCCTCTAATGTGTGAACCCCTTCCCTAAACCCTATTTTATAATATAATACAAATTGTTGCATATTAAATTGTCATACTCGCATGCATCTTATCATGTGGTTTGGGGGCCTTATGCCGATTCACCTAATCATTAAATATGGGGCCCATATGCGGGCAAATCTAGCCTTATATTGGCCTCATTTAAATTTGTGTAGCGAACCCGGTGCTATCTTCTGCCATGTTAAGACAACATTTAAATTGCGGGGTATCTAAACAACGTGAACCACCTAATTAATTGTCGGGACCCCGGTTTCGCTTAATATGATCTAATTGCATCGCACCTTGCCATGTCATGCATCATACCTACATCATGCCCGATCTTCTGCCGTTGTATTAAATAGTGCATCCGGTGTTCCTTCTAGTGTTTTGGTTCTTCGCGGATAAGGCCGTTGAGTTGATGTGAGCTTCGCCCGATCTTCGGATGAACCCTTCGGCAATGCTTTTCAGGCGAGCATCTCCCCCTTTTCTACCTATCTTACTTTTATAGTATTTATTCCCTCCTGTTGATCTATTGCTATCTGTGTCGCGTTGCTCTAGTTTTCGTACCCGAGATATCCCTTGCAGCCTTATATTGCCTTGGACACATCCTATTACCTGTTGTTGGTAGATAGTTGGACTTGCGCGTTGTAGTCGCTTGCTCAATTGCTGCTGCGTGTCGTCAAGTGCCCCAGTTGTTGGAGTAATGCCGCATGTTGATGTTGGAGATGATCTTGGCTTTACTTTTCGTTCACTTTAATTACTGTTTAACAACTAAAATTGAAGTAAGTAAGTAGAGGCATCGGTGGGTGATAGACAATGTTGGTTTCGATCGCCACTTGTGTCCCGAGGACCCCGAGTTCTTGACACCTGTTCCGAGATCGAGCGCGCTAACCACAGGTGGGGAGATATGGGCCCCCCATTGATTATTACCTGATTTCAAAGTATTGTACTAGGGGCCACAAACTAGTTTGAGGTTTTATTTACGATCATGTACTTATGCCATGCTTTCTTTGCTTATTTACGTTTGTGCGAGGAGCACACTGATCGCTTAGGATCGGGACACGTTTTGGCGGTGTCCCAGCCGATTTGGGATTTCTGTCGTTCACAGTCTACCCAAACCCTAAGTCCGTCTCGAAGACCGCCGACTTCGCTATGGTTCGACTTGGTGGGTGGCCCCATGTACTTGCTTTGTGCAGGGAACGTCGTGACTTAGGCCCCGCCGACATACGGATGGGTGTATGTTAACCGATCCGCAAAAGGGTGAAGTGCTGTGGATACTTTGGTGCACTGCAGGTTAAATCTTTTCGAGAAGCCGTGTCCGCGGTTATGGACGACTTGGAGCACAAAGCTTGATCATAGACAACTATAACTAAAGTTTACTGTTAAATTGACTTGTATCCGATTTGACTAGTAATCGGCTTCACTACAGCGGAATGGCTAAATAAAAGTACCAACAAGCTTTGGGTTTTGGGGTTATCTCATGCTAATTGTATCTGACTAGTAAGTGTTGCCACTTTAACGGAATGGATAACTAAAAGTGCCCACTGCTTACTTTATCAGGATGACTATCTCGACCTGACTAGTAAATTGCCGCAACTATAACTGAATAAGTAAAACTGCCAACTGTGTGAGTTCCTCGGTTGACTTCCTCGTTTGGTCTCGAGGAAACGCCAGATGGGTTTGTTTGATGATAGTATCGTTGGATCCGAATAGGTCTTCCTTACCCTCTCCGATAGCCGCCAGTATCGAGTCTCTATAGGTTGCTCGATTGCATCTTTGCCGCCTTGATCACCATACCTATGTGGCGAGGACCGAATTCTAGTCTCGCCGTGTCTTGGCCTCGATCTTGGCCTCCTCTTTTCCTTTGCCCTTTGTCGGCACCTTTTTGTTTAAGGTTTTGAGATCGACGCCGTTATCGGGTTACCCTTCGGCTTGGCACAGGCGGGTTATGGGCATTGGTTCTTCTTCGTGGCTCTTAGCCCCATTTGCATCTTGTCCGTAGTCGACGCTCTATCATTTTCAAGGTGACTTGGATCTTTGTATATTATATCTGTATTCTTGACTCTTGGAGTCGTGTTGTATATATATCATTACGTGGGTCCCATCGAGGACTGTTGTGTAATGTTATTACCGTTTTCCACCCGCCGAAAGTGCTGGTGGGCACCTTTGAATCGTTTCTGCGGGTTTGGCGGTTTCGCTAAAACTTGCATAGGGCCGATCGAGGGTGTTACAGTGGTATCGAGCTCGGCGGTTGCGATACCCCACAAGTCCAGCATGTAGGATAACCTAGCTAACGGCCAGTAGAGTGTCAAAACTATTTTTGAAAATCGGTTGGATAGTTACGATTAGGTCTGATTTTACTCCTTACCCTCTGCTATTCTCCTCTTATCTCGGCGTGTTTTGAACCTACTCTCTTATCTTTTCTTGAGTCCGGAATTCTCGTGGTTGGGTTCCGTCGTACCTTCAGCCGCTTCCTTCTTTGATAACGGTGTTACCCATCCGGTGTTCATCGCTGAGGAATCTCTGCTGTGGTACCATTCTTTGTTCTTTGTTTGTGCCTTCCGGTGTTTTCCGACGCGATGACATCATCTCGCTAGATCCGATCTGATCACCCCTTTGTCCACGAACCTTGTTTGTCGAGATCTTGATCTAAATCCTAAGGGTTGGTTGCATAATCTATCTGTTATGCAGTAATGCTTTGAGTGCGGGATGGAGTCGCGACCATACCACTACTCTTATCATTTGCTTTTGTATATGGAATGGTGGATCGATGCAATTTTACTCCTTCCATGGAAGTTAGAGGTGGCCTTACCTTTAACCCGTCCGTTGTTTTCGGAGTGTTCTCTTGATGATCGGGACAACGACCTCTTGTTAGTGGTGTCGCGAAGATCTACACGGCGAGAAGGCCTTGATCGCCGACCTTCTTCCGGTACCATGAGGCGGATCTCGAGGCGAGATCCATTGTTAGTGGTGTCGAATTGTGGCATCCCGCAAAACCACTACTAGAAAATCGCGTTGTTTTTGTGCATTGCATCATCATGACAACATGCTCATGTCATCATGCCACATTGCATTTGAGCATCGTCATCATCTTGCATTTGCTTGCATAAAATTATTTTTGGAAAAACCTAGTTTTGTTTTCTAAACGCCCCGCCTTTGTTCAACACGCAAACCCGGGTCGCCAGAATATTTTTGTTTGTCTGCTATCGGTTTGCAAACGGTGCATTTAGAATTAAATAAAATATTTCATTATTTTAGTGGCGTCGAGCGGGCGATTCGACGACCACCCAGTCCAAACAATCGGTCCTAAAATACCTAAGCTACCCAACCTAATCTACCCACCCTCGGCCACCTCATCCCACCCAATCCCCACCGACACCTCACCTCTCTCCTTCCCCACCCACTCCCACGCCGCCACCTCACCCCTCCCTCACCTCCACTCCACAGTACACACACACCCCACCAACCAGACCTGACCCGGATCCCACCTCCCCACCTGTCGGCCCATGAGTCCCGTGACCCTGGCCCACTGGCCCGCCTGTCGGCCCTCCTCCTCTCTCCTCTGCCTCACGCCCCACCTCGCTCGTCCCAACCTCCCACCGCCCAGCCTCCTTCCCAGGCTCTTCCCGACCCGCTCCGACCTCCCTCCTCCCACGGGCCCCTCACCCCTGGCGTGGCCGTCCCGCCTCCTCCGCGCCCACCTCCACCTCTGCCTCCTCCGAGACCCGTCCTCAGGCTTCTCCCTCGCCCGCCGCCCTCGGCCTCCCCTCGCCTTCCCGCCCAGTCTCCCCGCCTTCTCCTCACGGCCGCCATTCACTTCAGCCCGCATCTTCCCACCTTCTCCCTCCTCTTGAGCCCCTCCCTCCGTCGCCCGTGGCCATCCGCCTCCCGTCTCGCCCGGCATGCCGCTTCCTCCTCCTCTCGCCGGCCTGGCGGTCCTGCTCTCCGCCTTCCCTCTCCGCCTCCTGCAGCCCTGCGCCTCTGGCCGAGCCGGCCCGCTGCGCCTCGCCCGCGGCGCGCCGCCGGCCTCCTCCTCCGTCGCTCCCGGGCCCGGCGCGGCCACGGCACCGCCGCCCAGGCCGCCCGTCTCGACCCCGCCATCCCAGCGGCCCCGCCTTGAGTTCTCCGCCGTCGCTAGTGGCGGTCGCCCGCCGTCCTCTGCCGACACGCCGTCCTTCTCGTCGCTTGGCCTCGCCCGGCCTCCCTTCAGGCTCGCCCGTGCTGCCCAATGGCATGGCCGTGGCTGCCCAGCCAGCTTCGGCAGCCGCCTCATCTTCCCCTCCCGCGTCGTCTGCGAGATCCTCCAGCGCCTTCTCCACCGAGCACCGCAGCCTCGCCCTCGCTCCAGGCGCTGCAAGACAACGCCGTAGCTGCCGAAGCTCAAGTTGGCGTTGGTGTGATGTCTTTGCTTTCGATCCTGGCAAGACACACGAAGACCTTTCGGTTAACAAGGCAGATGTGGTATGTCTTTGTGGCGGAGCCGAAGACCCCAATGATGCGGCCCGATCCGGTGATCCGAAGACGCTCACAGGTTCGAGAACCGAAAGCGATAAACCATCAACGTTGAACCCTCGGGCGACAAGTTCTCCATCCTAGAACGCCATGCCCTCCTGCGAGGATCCGTGCGCCCGGTGACAAGATCTTCTCGGGACATCGAGTTCACCATCACGGAGGACAAGCACGCCTTGAGGAACCGAAGACACGGAAACGCAGACCTTCTTCCCGGGACACCAAGATCTCCGCGCGAGACAACAAGACCGACAACATGGCCCGACTACCACGGATACGATAAGATCGGCACCGACCCGGAAGAATCCGATGCGCCCCGACACCGAACCAAGTTCTCCTTCCCGAAAGCATCGACGCTCGTGCGACAAGATCTACACCCTCGATCCGAAGACCCTAATCCCGGAGTCCGAGAACGTGCCCGTCGAACCCGGAACCCCGAGACCCGACCCCGAACCCCGGAACCCCAAGTTCGTCAAGACCCTCTAATGTGTGAACCCCTTCCCGAAACCCTATTTTATAATATAATACAAATTGTTGCATATTAAATTGTCATACTCGCATGCATCTTATCATGTGGTTTGGGGGCCTTATGCCGATTCACCTAATCATTAAATATGGGGCCCATATGCGGGCAAATCTAGCCTTATATTGGCCTCATTTAAATTTGTGTAGCGAACCCGGTGCTATCTCCTGCCATGTTAAGACAACATTTAAATTGCGGGGTATCTAAACAACGTGAACCACCTAATTAATTGCCGGGACCCCGGTTCCGCTTAATATGATCTAATTGCATCGCACCTTGCCATGTCATGCATCATACCTACATCATGCCCGATCTTCTGCCGTTGTATCAAATAGTGCATCTGGTGTTCCTTCTAGTGTTTTGGTTCTTCGCGGATAAGGCCGTTGAGTTGATGTGAGCTTCGCCCGATCTTCGGATGAACCCTTCGGCAATGCTTTTCAGGCGAGCATCTCCCCCTTTTCTACCTATCTTACTTTTATAGTATTTATTCCCTCCTGTTGATCTATTGCTATCTGTGTCGCGTTGCTCTAGTTTTCGTACCCGAGATATCCCTTGCAGCCTTATATTGCCTTGGACACATCCTATTACCTGTTGTTGGTAGATAGTTGGACTTGCGTTAGTCGCTTGCTCAATTGCTCTTTTGCGTGTCGTCAAGTGCCCCAGTTGTTGGAGGAATGCCGCATGTTGATGTTGGAGATGATCTTGGCTTTACTTTTCGTTCACTTTAATTACTGTTTAACAACTAAAATTGAAGTAAGTAAGTAGAGGCATCGGTGGGTGATAGACAATGTTGGTTTCCGACCGCCCACTTGTGTCCGTGGGACCCGAGTTCTTGACACTGTTAGAGATCGAGCGCTAACCACGGTGGGAGATATGGGCCCCCCATTGATTATTACCTGATTTCAAAGTATTGTACTGGGGGCCACAAACTAGTTTGAGGTTTTATTTACGATCCTGTACTTATGCTATGCTTTACTGCTTTATTACGTTTGTGCAAGGAGCACCTTTGTCTTGTTTAGGATCGGGACACGTTTTCGCGGTGTCGGTCCCCAGCTTTGGGATTCTTTGTCGTTCACACCGTCTACCAAACCCTAAGTCCGTCTCGGAGAACGGCCGACTTCGTTGCGGGTTCGACTTGGTGGGGTGGACCCCATGTACTTGCTTTGGGTCTGGGAACGTCGTGACTTAGGCCCCGCCGACATCTGGATGGGTGTATGTTAGCGATCGGCAAAAGGGTCAAGTGCTGTGGATACTTTGGTGCACCCTGCGGTTAAATCTTTTCGAGAAGCCGTGTCATGGTTATGGACGACTTGGAGCACGTGCTTGATCATAGACAACTATAACTAAAGTTCTTGTTTTAAATTGACTTGTATCCGATTTGACTAGTAATCAGCTTCACTACAACGGAATGGCTAAATAAAAGTACCAACAACTGCTGGGTTTTGGGGTTATCTCATGCTAATTGTATCTGACTAGTAAGTGTTGCCACTTTAACGGAATGGATAACTAAAAGTGCCCACTGCTTACTTTATCAGGATGACTATCTCGACCTGACTAGTAAATTGCCGCAACTATAACTGAATAAGTAAGCGCCAGCTGTGAGTTCCTCGGTTGACTTCCTCGTTTGGTCTCGGGGAAAAGCCGGATGGGTTTGTTTGATGATAGTATCGAGTTGGATCGAATAGGTCTTCCTTACCCCTCTCGATAGCCGGATAGTATCGAGTCTCTATAGGTTGCTCGATTGCATCTCGCTGCCGCTTGATCCACCATACCTATGTAGGCGAGGACCGCGAATTCTAGTCTCGCCGTGTCTTGGCCTCGATCGACGCTCCTCTTTTTCCTTTGCCCTTTGTCGGCACCCCTTTTTGTTTAAGCAGGTTTTGAGATCGACGCCGTTAGCAGGGTTACCCTTCCGTCTTGGCCTGGGCAGGGTTATGGACGCCATTGGTTCTTCTTCAGGGCTCTTAGACCCATTTGCATCTTGTCCGTAGTCGGACGCTCTATCATTTTCAAGGTGATTTGGATCTTTGTATATTATATCTGTATTCTTGACTCTTGGAGTCGTGTTGTATATATATCTGTTCTGTGGGTCCCATCGAGGACTGTTGTGTAATGCTATTACTTCGTTTTCCACCCGTACGAAAGTGCCTGGTGGGCACCTTTGAATCGTTTCTATGCGGGTTTGGCGGGTTTCGCTAAAACTTGCATAGGGCCGATTCTGAGGGTGTTACATCGGGGCCGAGCCTCGCTAAACTTGCATTGTATCTTTGATAAAATAGCATATTATGAACCTAAAAATGATTTTTGTAAAAAAACGTAAGCATCGGATCATGTACGTGTAGTTCATATTTGACCCGCTTCCTACCGATTCGACAGGAATTTGTCTTTTTCACCAGAGGTGAACGGAAAGGTTTCGGATCCCCCTATTGGTACATTGTCCATATAAGGTGGTATAGTATTTTTTTAAAATGTGGTGATAGCATTTTGAATTAGCCATTTGGTGGTTGCTTTACAAAACCGTCCGTTTTTTTGCTCGGAAAATGCGAAATGGCTTTTTGGTGCGACGAAAAGGAAAACTTCCTCCTGCAACATTGTTCGCCATCCCATGATGCATGTGTATGCACAATACAGACACACTATCACAA
The DNA here is from genome assembly GCA_030063025.1 of Avena longiglumis. Taxonomy (NCBI): domain Eukaryota; kingdom Viridiplantae; phylum Streptophyta; class Magnoliopsida; order Poales; family Poaceae; genus Avena; species Avena longiglumis. The sequence continues at coordinate 1,604,388 of CP125979.1, forward strand.
ACTATGCCTTGGCTCTAGCCATAACATTGGTCATTTGACCCGAAAGCCAACAAACCTCGAATGAGATAGGTCATTTTGTGAAGGTTTTTTTAAGACATAATCAATATATCAAGTTTGATATTTTTCCTTATAACTATGTCACATAATATGACATCACGCGAAGGTTTCGCATTGTTTCGATCGTTTTTGATTTTTTTTATCCCCATTTTAAACTATCGTCAAATTTTGTCGAACGACGGGCATGAAGATTCTTAGCTCGGGGCCGAGCCTCGCTAAACTTGCATTGTATCTTTGATAAAATAGCATATTGTGAACCTAAAAATGATTTTTGTAAAAAAACGTAAGCATCGGATCATGTACGTGTAGTTCATATTTGACCCGCTTCCTACCGATTCGACAGGAATTTGTCTTTTTCACCAGAGGTGAACGGAAAGGTTTCGGATCCCCCTATTCGTACATTGTCCATATAAGGTGGTATAGTATTTTTGTAAAATATGGTGATAGCATTTTGAATTAGCCATTTGGTGGTTGCTTCACAAAACCGTCCGTTTTTTGTGCTCGGAAAATGGGAAATGGCTTTTTGGTGCGACGAAAAGGAAAACTTCCTCCTGCAACATTGTTCGTCATCCCATGATGCATGTGTATGCACAATATAGACACATTATCACAAACTATGCCTTGACTCTAGCCATAACATTGGTCATTTGACCCGAAAGCTAACAAACCTCGAATGAGAGAGGTCATTTTGTGAAGGTTTTTTTGAGACATAATCAATATATCAAGTTTGATATTTTTCCTTATAACTATGTCACATAATATGACATCACGCGAAGGTTTCGCATTGTTTCGATTGTTTTTGATTTTTTTTTATGCCCGTTTTAAACTATCGTCAAACTTTGTCGAACGGCGGGCATGAAGATTCTTAGCTCGGGGCCGAGCCTCGCTAAACTTGCATTGTATCTTTGATAAAATAGCATATTGTGAACCTAAAAATGATTTTTGTAAAAAAAACGTAAGCATCGGATCATGTACGTGTAGTTCATATTTGACCCGCTTCCTACCGATTCGACAGGAATTTGTCTTTTTCACCAGAGGTGAACGGAAAGGTTTCGGATCCCCCTATTGGTACATTGTCCATATAAGGTGGTATAGTATTTTTGTAAAATGTGGTGATAGCATTTTGAATTAGCCATTTGGTGGTTGCTTCACAAAACCGTCCGTTTTTTGTGCTCGGAAAATGGAAAATTGCTTTTTGGTGCGACGAAAAGGAAAACTTCCTTCTGCAACATTGTTCGCCATTTCATGATATATGTGTATGCACAATATAGACATATTATCACAAACTTTGCCTTGATTCTAGCCATAACATTGATTATTTGACCCGAAATCCAAAAAACCTCGAATGTGATAGGTCATTTTGTGAAGGTTTCTTTGAGACATAATCAATATACCAAGTTTGATATTTTTCCTTCTAACTATGTCACATAATATAACACCACGCGAAGGTTTCTCATTATTTCGATCGTTTTTGAAATTTTTATGCTCGTTTTAAACTATATATAATATTTTATGTTTTACTTAATTTTTATTTACAAATGTGTAATATTTGAGTGTAGATAGATAGGTCTTATTTTTCTGCAAATTTTGATATATTATTTGTATTTTTCTGAATTAGAATGATTTAGTTATGATTTTTCAAAGTTTAATAAGATAAAATAAAAAAATAGCTACGCCGAGGGCAGCCGTCGACGTAGCATAGGATATGCCGAGGGAAATTCTACGCCAACGGCTGCTTGGCGGGGCTGGCCTGGACGATGGTTACGCCGACGGTCCCGACGTTTGGCCGTCGGCGTAGCTTCCCAATCCTGTAGTGTTGGTTTAACTACCGGATGACCAACATGAAGAAAGGTGGTTGATGCCTAGTTTAAGTGGGGTATCGAGATGACCAATCGATGGTTTAGATTAGGACTCAACTGATCGTGAACTATGATGAGAAGCCATCGGAGACGACGAGCAAGATCAATACACGCCGAATAAAGAGCATTTGATGGTGGAGACAACTAGTTGAAAGAAAAAGAATGTACATCGAGCGGTGGTGAAGGAGGAACATGAATTGGCACCATGGTTGAAGAAAGAGAAATTAAGGATGGTTAGATCTACAGTATTTTGTAAATATGTGTCATTCTATTAGACATTTATCCACTGTCACTTTAGAATTTTAATTTTTCTCAAACTAAAATACCCTCAATGGATATATGTAAAAAGAAAGATCAACATTGCATGTCTACGTTTCCGGAGGACAAAACAAACCACTTCCCATTCCGCACGAGTGGACGACGTTCATGTGAAATACCGTAATGGCCTTGAGTGACGTGATAACGATCACGGCGGGCAACGGAAAGAACCACGTCCTCTCGCCACTTCCTGTTCCTCCCCACAAGTCGACGTGGCCCATTGCCGTCCATACATTGTGGAGGCTGCTTTCGATTCCATCAACTAATTTTCTTTTGATTTTATTACAGAAGCGCCAAATCACCTCCCTGGAAGCTAATGAAACAAAAACTAAGAGCAACTCCAAACACACATACTACTAAAAGTCTCATGCGCTATAATAATAACCGTTGATTTAGCGTGCGAAAGGCTAAAATTAGCGCTCCAACAGATGCCCTAAACTAGAGTATGCGTAAAAAAGTATAGAGCATGTGGGAAAAGGCGGCATTCGAGGCCGCAAATTTGATGCTCCTGCGAGCGTGCTGTAAAATCGATCCACACGCGGGAGCCCCAACTGCCGAGCGGAACTTTCACCCGCGTGAGTTGGAGCCGTCTAGGCCTTCTCCCTGACCGTCGCCGGCGAGGAATCTGGCCGGAATCGCCGCTTCGAAGGCCGGAACTGTGATGTGAAGCAACGTGGAGTTGGTCTCGAGGTGGCCGACGTGGCGGCCGACGTGGACGAGGATTGGGCGAGGTCGCCGTGGATGAGGATGGGGCGGAGCGAGCCGCTCGGAGGAGCTCCCGTACACCGCTCGTCCTCGCTTGTCCCTTGTCGCCCGTACGATGCCCGCGCTTGTCCCTCGTCGCCCGTTGCCCGCTGTCGTTCCCGTCATGCTGGAGGTGCCCCTTGTCGGGGACGCTCGCGCGTGGCCCTCGTCGGGACGCTTCGGGACGCCTGTGTGTGGCTCCCGTCAGCCGTAGGAGGAGCTCATCGAGGAATCGATCCCGTCAGTGGCATGCTTCGGTAGTGGCGTGTACACATGGTCCAGCCCAATCCATTCTTAGAAGAGATTAGGCACACGCACTAGTGGAAAAAAGGCCATCCGTTCGCGACCTGAGAGCATTAGTCCCGGTTGCGCCACCAACCGGGACTAATACTGACACGCGTCCCGGTTGGAGCGGGCACGGGGCCAGGGGCATGCGTCTCGGTTGGTAAGGGGGAATACGTCCCGGTTGGAGCCACCAACCGGGACTAAAGATTTGGCCACAGCCACGTGGTGTGGCACGCACCTTTAGTCCCGGTTATTGGCTCCAACCGGGACGTATTCTCCTGTCCTCTATAAATACAACGCCCCAGCCCCCTCTGCCTCCACTCTGTTTTTTCGAATGGTGGAAGGTGTGAGGGTTGTGCTAGTTTTTTCTCTTTTATGCATGCATTGAAGGTGTTTGATGAAATGTTTGAGTGAATAATCCCGTTGAATTTCTCATAGAACAAAAATTAAGAAGGTGTCCGAGACGCACTTGAGCTTTCTCCTCTTTATTTCCCTCGATCGAGGTTAGCAATCTTATCTTTTCTAGGTCATTGATACAATTCATGTGTCGGTGTGAATTGGTTATTTCACTATTTATGATGTCCTATTTTTTGATAAACTTACTTATATGATGCAGCTGAACGGTCGGGAATGGATGTACGGTGACCAGCGTGGCGGGTATATCAAAGACGTGGATAAATTTATCGATGTGGCTCGACAAACAAAGAGAATGGATTTATCGTTGTCCATGTGTTCAATGTCGGAACAATAAGGTACTCTTCCTCGAAAATCATTCGCGCCACTGATTATGAAAGGTTTCATGCCCAACTATAATTGCTGGACCAAGCACGGGAAAGAGGGGTTATGATGGAAGATGGTGAAGAAGAAGATGATGATAACAACTATCATCATATGTTTCTACGAATCTGGTGATCTTGCAATGGAAGACAATGGAGAGGAAAGAGGTGAAACGGGCATCGATGAGCGGTGATGAACTTGGTAGGGTCATTTATGATGCAAAGCGAGACTGTGAAACATAAAATGAGAAGTTGAAGTTAGAGGGCATGTTAGAAGATCACAAGAAATTGTTGTACCCAAATTGTGAAGATGGCAGCACAAAGCTCGGTACCACACTATAATTGTTGCGATGGAAGGCAGAGTGTGGTCTAACTGACTCCTCATTTGAAAAGATGCTGAAAATAATGAAGCCGAAGTTTCCAAAACATAACGAACTTCCCGAGAGTACCTACGAAGAAAAGAAGACTCTTTGTCCTCTGGGATTAGATGTGCAAAAGATACATGCATGCATTAATGACTGCATCCTCTACCACGGTAAGGAGTATGAGAATTTAGATAAATGCCCGGTATGCAATGCGTTGCGGTATATGATCAGACGAGATGACCCTGGTGATGTTGAGGGAGAGCCCCTTCGGAAGAGGGTTCCTGCTAAGGTTATGTGGTATGCTCCTATAATACCAAGGTTGAAACGCATGTTCAGAAACAAAGAACATGCCAGGTTGTTGCGATGGCACAAAGAAGACCGTAAGAAAGACGGAAAGTTGAGACACCCTGCTGATGGGTCACAGTGGAGAAAAATCGAGAGAGACTTCCCAGACTTTGCAGGTGACGCAAGGAACTTATGGTTTGGTCTAAAATGCGGATGGCATGAATCCTTTTGGGGAAGAGCTGCAGTCAAAGCACATGGCCCGTGACTCTATGTATCTACAACCTGCCTCCTTGGTTGTGCATGAAGCGTAAGTTCATTATGATGCGGTGCTCATCCAAGGACCAAGTAACCGGCAAGCGACATTAATGTGTACCTTAGGCCATTAGTTGAAGAACTCTTACGGTTGTGGGGCAAACCAGGTGTGCGTCGTGGGATGAGAACAAACAGGAGCCATTTAATCTCGAGGTTATTATTCGTAACCATCAATGATTGGCCTGCTCTTAGTAACCTTCAGGACAAACAAACAAGGATATAAGGCATGCACCCACTGTTTAGATAAGACGAAGGTACATATTTGCATAAATGCAAGAAGGTTGTGTACTGCAAATCGACAATTTCTTGACCAATCATCCGTGAAAGAAAGGCAAGCATTTCAAAGGTGAGGCAGATCACGGAAGAAGCTGAACTCCTATGGTGATGATGTATTTGGTATGGTCAAGGACATAGAAGTAATCTTTGGAAAGGGTCGGCGGTCAATCGATTCTGAGCAGCGTCGCTACAGGACACGCACCCATGTGGAAGAAGAAATCTATATTTTGGGAGCCATATTGGAAAGTCCTACATGTCCGCTCTTTAATCGACGTGATGCACGTGACGCAGAATCTTTGTGTGAACCTGCTAGGATTCCTAGGCGTGTATGGGAAGACAAAAGATACACCAGAATCACGGGAGGACCAACAAATTATGAAAGACCCAAAGAACATGCATACACATAACAAGGCGGATAAAGGCGTCACTTAAGTCGTGCCGGCTATGCTCTTACCAAAGCAGAAGGAAATATTTTTGAAGTCCTTACGGTATCAAGGTGCGTCGGGCTTCTCATCTAATATAAAGGGATAATAAATATGGCGGAGAAAAAGTTCCAAAACCTGAAGTCTCATGGTATCACGTGATTATGACGTGATTGCTTCCGATTGCATTGAGGGGGCTTCTACCGGAAAATGTTCGAGTACCCATTGTGAAGCTGTGTGCATTCCTCAATGCAATATCTCAGAAGGTAATCAATCCGGATATTACGCCAAGGTTCTGAAGGATGTGATATAATGTCTTGTTAGTTTTGAATTGGTGTTCCCACCATCTTTCTTCAATATTATGACGCATCTCTGATTCATCTAGTGGAAGAGATTGCCATTCTCGGTCCGGTATTTACACAATATGTTCCCCTTTGAGAGGTTCATGGGAGTCTTAAAGAAATATGTTCATAACCGTGCTAGACTGGAAGGAAGCATCTCAAGGGATATGGAGCAGAGGAGGTCATTGAGTTTTGTGTTGACTTTATTCACGACCTTAAGCCGATTGGTGTTTCGACTCGCGACATGAGGAAGACTAAGTGGAAAAGGCACTGGGAAAGAAAGCAATGATATGTAGGACGGGGATTCTTTCACTAAAGCACACTACAGTTCTACATAATTCCACCTTGGCACTCCGTATATCGAGGAACACAAGAATATTATGCTCAAAAATCCGGGAAGCTGAATCATGGATTCTGAGATGAACACATGAAGTCTTTCGGTGGTTGGATGCGGACACATATCTTAAATGACACCACTGTTGGAGATCAGCTATACTTGTTGGCGTCACCATCTTCTCTTGTATTGAATTTCCAAAGTGCGAAATAAATGGGAATACATTCTACGATCGCCCAAGATAAAAGAGCACCAACCAAAATAGTGGTGTCCGCTTTGATGCAATAGGCGAGAATGGACAAAGGACACATATTATGGTTACATAGAGGAGATATGGGAACTAGACTATGGAGTCTCTTTTAAGGTCCCTTTGTTTCACTGCAAATGGGGCAACTTTGAATGGGAAGGGGTAAAGATAGACCCGGTTATGCGGAATGACAACGTGGATCTCAATAATCTTGGTTATAGAGATGAACCATTCGTCCTAGACAATGATGTGTCTCGGGTTTTCTATGTGAAGGACATGTCCTCCGGACGAAAAAAAGAAAAATATGCAAGCGAATACATCATATGATGAGCCAAAGCGTCACATAGTTCTTTCAGGGAAAAGAAACATCGTGGGAATCGAGGACAAACGGACATGTCGGAAGATTATAATAAGTTTGATGAAATTTCGCCCTTCACGGTGAAAACTGACCCAAGCATTCCGTTAAGTAAAGAAGATGCTCCATGGTTACGTCAGGCGATCATAAGGAAGGACATATGCCAAGAAGTTCATGCTCATATTATGTAACTCTAGTTCATGTCTTTCGCGGTTTGTGGCTTGACGAAGGATATCTTTCGCGGTTTGTGGCCTTTAGTCCGGTTTTGTAGTCTCGTTTTAATATTAACAAATTTCTTGAGTGTTAGTCCCGTTTTGTGGTTGGACCGGGACTATGAAGTTGTCCCGATTCGTACTTACCATTAAGATCTGATCTCCAAACGCAGCGATCACATATTAGAGTGCCTCTATGACCAGTTTCTTGGAGATGCCAAGGCTGGGATCCGCGGCATCTCCACAACTGGTCGTAGTGGTGTCCCTGCTCTCGAAAACCATCTTGCAGCTTGTAACTTCTCTAACTAGATCAATACGCCTCGGAGCTAACTAATTTCACATATTAGGGAGTGCCTCGATGACCAGTTTCTCGGAGATGCCGGAGGACTGGGCTCCGTCGGCATCTTCCTGAAACTGGCCGCAGTGGTGTCCCAGCTCTCGAAAAACATCTTGCAACTTGTAACTCTCTAACTAGATCAATACGCCTCAGAGCTAACTAATTTCACATATTAGGGAGTGCCTCTATGACCAGTTTCTCGGAGATCTTGGGAGGGCGGCGCCGGCATCTCCACAATCGGCCGCAGATGGTGTCCCTGCTCTAAAACCATCTTGGAGATGCCTCAAACTGGCTGGAGGACTGGACTCATAAGGATGCCTATTTATAGTACAAGCAGCTCGGCATAGTGTCGACACATACGAAATAATGTACACTCACCCCTATCATTAGTCTTGACTCGTGTTTGTCGGTTGGTGTCTCCAACGGGACTACAGTTGATCTTTAGTCGGTTGGTGACACCATCGGGACAAGGTACACGCCATACGACATAATGTCGACATAATGTTGTGCCCATATTATGCATGTGTCACGACATAATGTCGATTGGTGACACCATCCTTTTTCGCATACGGAAAAGCCCTTTTCCATTTTCGAGCAAAAAAGCGAATTTTTGTGAAGTAACCACCAAAATACCGTTTCAGAATGCTACCGTCCCATTTTCCTAAAATACTAGACCACCTTACATGGACTATCTCCCAACCGGTACATCTCAACCCTTTTCGTCCATCCCGGGTAAAAAGGACAAATGTCTGCCGAATCGGTAGGAAGTGGGTCCGGTTTGTACTACAGGTACATGATCTATCGCCCGTGATTTTTTGAAAAAAATAATTTTTAGACTCACAATATGTAGTTTCTTCAGAGATCCAATGCAAGTTCTAACGATGCTTGTCCCCTATCTTCATGCACACCGGTTCGACCATAGTTAGAAATTCAGATAATTCAAAACGAGCATAATAAATTCATAAAAAAATCCAAACAATGAAAATCCTTCGCGTGGTGTCATATTATGTTACATAGTTGAAAGGAAAAATACCAGACTTGGTATATTGACCATGTTTCGAAAAAACCTTCACAAAATGACCTATCATGTTCGAGGTTTCATGGCTTTCGGTCCAAATGACCGATGTTATGTGCTGAATTACAGCATAGTTTGTGATGTTGTGCCCATATTATGCATGTGTGTGGACATTGGTATGGAGAACAATGTTGCAGGAGGAAGTTTTCCTTTTTGTCGCACGGAAAAGCCCTTTTCCATTTTCCGAGCGCAAAAAACGGGTCGTTTTGTGAAGTAACCACCAAAATGCTGTTTCAGAATGCTACCGTCCCATTTTCCTAAAATACTAGACCACCTTACATGTACTATCTCCCAACCGGTACCTCAAACCTTTTCGTCCATCCCGGGTAAAAAGGACAAATGTCTGCCGAATCGGTAGGAAGTGGGTCGATGCATTACTACAGTACATGATCTATCGCCCGTGATTTTTGAAAAATCATTTTAGACTATAATATGTGGTTTCTTCAGAGATCCAATGCAAGTTCTAACGATGCTCGTCCCCTATCTTCATGCACACCGGTTCGACCATAGTTAGGAATTCAAATAATTCAAAACGGGCATAATAAATTCAAAAAAATCCGAACAACGAAAATCCTTCGCGTGGTGTCATATTATGTTACATAGTTGAAAGGAAAAATACCAGACTTGGTATATTGACCATGTTTCAAAAAAACCTTCACAAAACGACCTATCATGTTCGAGGTTTCATGGCTTTCGGTCCAAATGACCGATGTTATGTGCTGAATCACGGCATAGTTTGTGATGTTGTGCCCGTATTATGCATGCGTGTGGACATTGGTATGGAGAACAATGTTGCAGGAGGAAGTTTTCCTTTTTGTCGCACGGAAAAGCCCTTTTCCATTTTCCGAGCGCAAAAAAGGGGTCATTTTGTGAAGTAACCACCAAAATGCCATTTCAGAATGATACCGTCCCATTTTCCTAAAATACTATACCACCTTACATGGACTATCTCCCAACCGGTACATATCAAACCTTTTCGTCCATCCCGGGTAAAAAGGACAAATGTCTGCCGAATCGGTAGGAAGTGGGTCCAGTTTGTACTACAGGTACATGATCTATCGCCCGTGATTTTTTGAAAAAATAATTTTTAGACTCGCAATATGTGGTTTCTTCAGAGATCCAATGCAAGTTCTAACGATGCTCGTACCCTATTTTTCATCTTTAGTCCCTGTTGGTGACACCATCCGGGACAAGGTACACTCCGCACGACATAATGTCGACACGCCATTTTTCCCGCCATTTTTCTTCCCGCCTTTTTTTCCCGCCAGTTCTTCCCGCCAGTTCTTCACTATATATATATGTAGGGTTGGACTCCATTGTCATTGCACATCTCTAGACTCATATCTGCAACCTCGTCACTCTTTCCCATGGCTTCCACCGTAGCACTAACTCCTAGGGAGGCGGAGTCGCTTTGCGCCTCGAACTACCACCCTTGCCGGGCTCATGTGTCCCCGTCGGCTGGATCTTTGGCCTTGGGAGGCGTCTTGTTCCTCATGTCCCTCTATGTGTGGCGCGTCAGATGGCCATCACGAACCACTACTACTTCGAGCTCACGCCGGAGAAGCGGAGGAATCCTAGATGACATCCCGACTATTTCCCGACTTGGGAAGCCTTCTTCGTGGATCGGCGTGAGATGGCACTCGCCAGGCACGAGGAGGAGGGCCCACCTCCTCCGAACTTCAACGAGACCGGCCGTCGGTACGTGGTGGCCTTGGGACTATCCAGGCGTCATGGCCTATGACACCGCCGACTCTATCCACTTTGCGCTACCTCAAGTCCAGCCCACTCGTACTCAACCTTCAAGGTTCAACTACGGCGACCACGGCGGCGATAGCGACGGCACATGGCGAGCACGGCGACTACTGATGGGCGAGTATTACGGTGTGTAAGCGGAGCATGACTAAATTATTCCAACATTGCAAAACAAGTTTGGCCGATTGTGGCTTAATCTGGCCATGTATCTTAATTTTCAGTTCTTCTATGTAACTTTGTGTTAGTTGTGTTATGTACTTTAATTCCAGTTCTATCCTAATCAAATTTTCTTTCTGCCCCCTTTATTTTCCGTCCTCTTTTTTCCGCCCATTAAAAACAGAAAATGGTTTTAAATTACTTATAAGTTAATTCATTTTTAATTGTAAATGATTCATATTTTAAATGGTTACATTAATTATTTTTTAAAACAGAAAATGGTTTTGAATTACTTATTCAAATCCAAACACTTTTTATGTTTAAAGTTTTTCTAAATTCCAAATTAATATTTAAAAAATATAAGTTAATTCATTTTTAATTTTAAATGGTTACATTAATTAATTTTTAAAAATAGAAAATGGTTTTGGATTATTTATTCAAATCATACACTTTTTATGTTTAAAGTTTTTCTAAATTCCAAATTAATATTTAAAAAATATAAGTTAATTCATTTTTAATTTTAAATGGTTAAATTAATTATTTTTTAAAAATAGAAAATGGTTTTGGATTATTTATTCAAATCCATACACTTTTTATGTTTAAAGTTTTTCTAAATTCCAAATTAATATTTAAAAAATATAAGTTAATTCATTATTAATTTTAAATGGTTACATTAATTATTTTTTAAAAATAGAAAATGGTTTTGGATTATTTATTCAAATACATACACTTTTTATGTTTAAAGTTTTTCTAAATTCCAAATTAATATTTTAAAAAATATAAGTTATTTCATTATTAATTTTAAATGGTTCATAGTTTAAATGGTTACATTAATTATTTTTCAAAACAGAAAATGGTTTCGAATTAGTTATTCAAATTCAAACACTTTTTATGTTTAAAGTTTTTCTAAATTCCAAAGTAATTATCATTTAAAAAACATTACAAATTTAAACCCCAAAATAAAAAATAAGGCGGGAACAGAGAGAAAATACCTGAAAAAATTTGAAAACAGGGGAATACGTCCCGGTTGGAGCCACCAACCGGGACTAAAGACCCCCCTGCGCGCGCGCCCCTTCAGCTGCTGAAAATTGGAGTATACGTCCCGGTTGGTGGCTCCAACCGGGACGTATGCCCTTTTAGTCCCGGTTGGAGCCACCAACCGGGACGTATACTCCCTCCCCTTTATATAACTTCTCTTCTTCTTCTCTGCTTCTCTTCTCTGCTTCTCTGTTTCATCGACGACGCCGCCAGGCTGCCCGCGCACTGCCTCCGTCGTCGTCAACGCCTCCGCCCGCCCATGGCGCTCCTCGACCGCCGCGCTCCCGACGACCGCCCGCGCTCGCTCGACAACCGCCGCTGCGTCTCTTCCTGACGAGCGGCCGCCTTCTTCCCCCGCGTGGTCGCCCTCCGCCTCTGTCCTCCCTCTCTGCTGGCTGTGGCGGCGGCTTGCTTGCTAGTAGGTCTTCTGCATGGTGGGCTTCGGGTGGTGGGCGGCTGCTGCTGCTAGTGGGCTTCGATCGGGTGGTGGGCGGCGGCTTCGGGTGATGTGTGTTGTCTGCGTGCATGGCCCGCGTGGACGTGTGGTTAGTCATCATATGATTATTAGGGATAGGATTAAGGCTTAGGGCACGTACAACGCGGTCACTAACGAGGAACGCTAGTATTAGGTTCCGGACAGTTTGGCCATATTCCCAGCAGATTCCGTGAAAAAGTGTAGCGTCGACGAAAAAAGAAACGCCAGACTCTACGTCTCTATCTCTTGCAGCAAACGATTTTAATGAACAGCAAACACTACGGATGCGGAAAAAAATCATATTTAGCGCCTTGGTTAGCGGTTTCCGTTGGAGGATGGGGCGTTTAGTATGCGTTTTCTTTTTAAATGCGTATTAATTTTCATCGCTTAGCGGCTACCTAAACGCTGGCGTAATACATGCCCTTAGGCGGGTGCGGGTATGGGTTTGCCACCCCATACCCGCCCATTAAACTTGGAGGGTCTAACTTTTACCAAACCCTCCCCATTTAAAGCGGGTATCCATCGGGTTTGTGGGTTTGAGGGCCCCATTGCCATCCCTAATCGCATCCTTATCTTGGACTATCCTCGTTTGCTATAGGAGTATCACATTTACTCAATGATAGATTTATACTCCCTCATGTCGGGTTTGTAAGGCTCGGGAAAAGGGATGTCGGTGGCGGTTCCTTGAGACATGGGAGGCGTGTGACGCGTGGGCGGTGTGTGTGTGGCAAGAGAGAAGCTCTGTTTGCTCGGGAAGGTGAGGAGAGGGGAGGAGGCGGCGCCGATGGGAGTTCCCTGTTACGCTCACGTGCAGACATGGCGAAGGGGTCACATGTCAAAACCATTGTGTTCGACGTGGAAAGCTCGGTGCCTCGGCTAGCGTAAATCTTCCCATGAAATTGCATGCCCCTTAGGTGCATGTGGGTTCGACGATGTGCCTTCGCCAGGGCATTCCGAACCCTCTTAAATCGATTCCAATATGGTATTTTGTTAGTATCTAGTGTTACCTATCTGCTGGATAGTTTCCCTTTTATAGCCTTATACTCATGTTCCCCTCTCATATGCATCCGAGGTTTCTCCGAACTAGATTTTACACCCCTCGGAACTCCGTAATATTGATTTTAGTTGATTTTAGCTAGAGTTACATATCTACTACACGGTTTCCTTTTTGTAGCTAGGTTTAGGGTTTAGGGTTTCTCTTCATTTTTATTTTTGTGTATGTATATATTAGGGTTTCTCTGAATTAGGGTTTATATCTCTCAACACCGTACCTAACTTTCTCATTTAGCCGCTTTGACTTATTAGTTTTTCCACCTATGCAGAAAATATGAACCCACACGTCAGAGACGAAGAAAAGGAAGAGTTGATCCAAGGTATGATCCGTGGGGAAGATAATTTAGACGTATCAACGTTTCTGAACAACTCCGGTGAGGGTGATCCTATTTTTACCGGAATAGACGACTTGTTTGAGGTTGAAGGTGTTGCCTTCATGAGGAAAGCGATGCCTTGTGTAATCGAAGGCGACCGCTCGGCGAGGTGCATGTAATATAATTAATTCATTAATTAATCATCTGCTATCTATATAGAAATAGTAACGACGATCTTTCTTCTTTTAGCCCTCTGGATCAAAGGAATCTCTTGAAAAAGGCCGACGAGGCCCAACCAAAAAGTTGCAAGACCATGAGAGGTTCAGGATCGAAGATGTCGGCAAGGCAAACCGAAGCGGCTCGAAGTTGTCGCAACCAAATTTGTGGCACAATGCGAGTAATGTCGTTAGGGACTTAATCCCGATCACCATTAGAAATTGGAATAGGCCTGCTAATGCGGAAGAAGAGGAACATGTTTATTTGTCCCTAACCACGCCAAAGATTTCTTGTGGAAGAGGCTCATGGTTAATTTCAAACTACGAAGATAGAGCTGGATCCAAATCGGAGGATCCGATTGAGGGCCTTACAACATGGGAGAGCCATGGAGGCTAAGGTTAGGGAGTGGGCTTTGAAGAAGATGGCCCAGTGTTTCACCAACTGGAAGAAAATATTGCACCTTGACTATGTCATGAAAGAGAAGACTCCCGATTTCAAGAATATTCAGTTTGAGAAGATAAAACCATTCTGGGCTGAGTTTGTGGAATACAAGAAATCAGAAAAAGCTAAGAAAATGTCTGAAACGAATAAGCTGAATGCTGCTAACAAGAAGTATCACCATACTATGGGGCAAGGTGGCTACAGGGCTAGCATTCCTAAGTGGGAGAAACTTGAGAATGAACTGCGTGTTAAAAAGATCACCCCAGAGACAAACGATTGGGTAGAACGTGCAAGGAATTGGTTTTACGGGCATGAGGGCACGTTGGACTCGGAAGGGAGGTGTATATATAACATACGACATAAAGAAGACCTCTTGCCAATCGAGAGGATGAGAAAAGCAGTAAAGGCTGTTAAAGACGGGGACTTCATTCCCGATAGAGAGAATGATGAGCTCACACTCGCCCTTGGAAATAAGGAACATGATGGACGAACACGAGGCACAAGAGGCTCCCAACCATGGAGGCTGGGTTTCGAAGAGGAAGAAATATCCTGATAGAAGCCGTCAGAGGAGAAAGGACATGGAGGAAGTTGAAGCAAATAGTCATAAAGAGCGAATGCGTTTAATTGAAGAACGATTAAAGCAACAACAAGATAAAATTAACGCACTTAAAGAGCAAAGTACTACCGGCCCATCTCGGCGACTGCGCATTCGATGCTACCGGCCTATCGAATAATCGAAAAAGCGATGTGGCTTCCACGAGGTCCGGGTGATGACAATGGCGATAGCGATGATGCAAGCGATGGCTCTGTTGGCTACCAGTGGATGATATCACGAGATGACACCGCTGCGAGCTACATGAAAAGGTTGTGAATATATCAATGAAGGTGGCGTCGGCTATGCCTTACCAATTGGACCCACACCAACTTACCGCGTCCGGTTCGGAGGGCTACGCTGTTGTCGGCGTGGATGAAATCATGCCCACCTTTGAGGTTTTGGATCTTCACTACCCTGCGGTGAAGGGGATGTATTTATCTTGGGAGGCAAAAAGCGTCACCATTCTATGGCCGAAGGAATGTATCGTGCTTCGAAATCACACGCCAAGGCCATCTTTGCCGCCGCCTCACCCGTCTCCAGCGAGGTTGTCGCCGCCGCGGCAGCCGTCTTCGTCGTGTCACCCGGCTACGTCGCCTCACCAATCTCCGGCGCAGCCATCGCTGCGGGAGCCATCGCCGGCGCCTCAGGATAAAAAGCGTAAGCGTACCGCTACTGTGCGTCGTGGTAAGCGATCGCCAAAACGTAAACAAGAGCCTCTTCCAAAAGTACCAAAGGTTCCTCCCAAGAGAGCTTATGATTGTACTGAAGAGGAGACTGCGGCGATCGTTGATGCGGAAACGACAGCGTTTTTCGCTAAGATGAGGCGGCGAAAGAGCCAGAGTTCTCTAGCACCAAAGAAGAAAAATCCAAAGTGTTGAAAATGCTAAAGAATCTTCATCAACCCGAGCCAAAGCTGTCATCAGACTATGAGCGTTCTATTCTCAAGTCACATGCGGCACAAAAAGCCTCGAAGAGCAGTACTGATGCAAGCGAGAAATCTGTTGCCCAGCTCGGAGAACAAGCAAAACAGACTTGCGCCCCTCTCAAGGTGATTTTCCAAACCAATGTGGGGTCGAGCAAATATGGGGCCGAAGAGCAGTATGATCTAGAGGTAGTTGCACTGTCTGGAGCTGCCGCTGCTCAAGGTATGAGTATTGCCCGATACTTATCCTAGTTAGAGTTCTTCCCGTGAGTGAAGTAGCATACAAATACCGATCGGCAAACCTCTCGTCAAACCTGAGGTAAACAATCTTTCAACAAAATGCGAAGATTGCATAACTGGTACATGCATGCCACAAGGGCGGGCTAACTGGATAGTCTTGAGGGTTACAAAAAGCATCATGGGAAAGAAAAGGATGACATGATATCCATTGAATTTGATGAACTATTTCAATTATTCAATCAAGACGCCTTGGACAAATCGATCATCGATTATATGCGTAAGTACTAATTCTGTAATTAATTTAGTCTCTAGCTATCTCACTTTGTTTATTGCATATATATAATCATATTGTAATATGCAGAATGAAGATTCTCGAATGCAGCAGAGGACAAACCTATGACATTGGCTTCATTGAACCATATTGGGTTCATGAAGCTAATCTCAAAATAAGCCCCCAGGATACGGAGGATAATATAGTACACGCGTTAAGGTTTCAAGAAACCAGAAGGGAAATACTATTTCCTTACAACTTCGAGTGAGTGTTATTGTCTTGTATACACTTTCTATTTCGCTTACTCGATGTTAAGTATATAATTGATTAGTTATGCATTTGCAGCTTCCACTATATTCTGTTAATCATTCAACTTGACAAAGGGCGTGTACTAGTCATGGAGTCGAAACATAAACCCCTTGAGACGTGGAAGGACATGCAGATGCTTCTCCAGCGGTAATTCTAATCATTACGACACTATATCAGCAACGTTCGTGAATTATATGATATCAAGTACTTAATAACTTATTTTATTCATTTTCTACGCCGAGCAGCGCTTGGAAACGGTTCACCAAGAAGGCTAGGGGTGTTTGGAAAGAGGAGCTTACATTTCAACCACTAAATGTAAGCACCACTAGCTATATCCGCGCATCTCTTTGATTCTAGTTTTGATACAGTTATTATTATGCTTGATTATTATTTTGATTGAACTCTGTTCTCGTAAAGTGTCTGACGCAGGGACCAGGTAACAATCTATGTGGATACTATGTTTGCGAGTTCATCCGGCAGACGTGCGATGAGACGGGCAAAAATTTAGAGCAACTCCACGTACGTAAACAATTTCTATAGTTTTTAATTACAATCAAATTGTGTTTAGTTTCATTTATATAGGCTGACTTCTTTTTTTAATCAGATCGAACGTCTACGGGACGGTGTTCTGCCAAAGGATCGCGTACGAGCAATTCAGGAGGAATTGGCGGGATTCTTGGATGCAGAAGTCCTAGACCCAAAAGGGGAATACTATTCGGCTGTGTATAGACAATAGGGATTGGAAAAATAGCAACTTTAAAGGAATTGGCCGGTAGCATCAAATAACAACTTTTGTATGTAGTGCATGAACTCGATCTGTGTATTGAATGTAATATTGTCATGATATTCATGATGTAATATAAGGTTCCTTTAATAAGTGCAAATCACCAAATAAACAATAAAACAACCTAAATGAATTCTCTGCCGCGGCACAAAAAGTGGCGAAAATGCTGCCGCGGCAACAAAGTGTGCCAAAATGAATTCTCTGCCGCGGCAGAGAAATAGGCCAAATCTCTGCCGCGACAGAAGGTTATTACTCCCGGTTCGTGCCCCCCTCGCCCTCTGCCGCTGCCACGTGTGCACCCTTTTGTCCCGATTGGTAGGGCAACCGGGGCTAAAGGTTAGGGCTTTAGTCCCGATTGCCCCGTCCCGGTTGGGCAACCGGGACTAAAGCCCCGTACCAACCGGGACCTATAGCCCCGTTTCCACCAGTGACGCATGTGTTTTTGTCCTAATTTAGTGTGTTTTTAATCTAATTCTTTTGTCGTGTTTGATCTTCTTTTGATGTACATATGCAAAAAAGGTGTTTTGAAGGACTGTATTTTAGAGCGTATGGTGGAAGGCCGCTTTTCGCACGCTATATTTTAATGCTTCCGCGGAAGGTGTTGCCTCTCTCGCGTGCTAAAAAAGAGGATCCAACATGTTACAACGGAGTTTTACGACGTCAAAATTTCCAGCATTTGTTAGTCACTCTAAAAACCAGAATCATCCAGGCAGCGCCATTTCCATTTCTTGGGCGTCGTTTTCCTCTAGACCGGAGTTGTTCAGCATCGCTGCTTTTGCATTATCTTGCCGATTCCTTTGTCAGCCGTGTGCAGGCCGCTAGCGACACGGACAAGAAAGGAACCACGTCGACATCGCGTCCAGCTGGCGTGCACTACAGGAATGGGAAGCTACGCCGACGGCCAAACGTCGGGGTTGTCGGCGTAGCCATCGTCTAGGCTAGCCCCTCCAAGCAGCCGTCAGCGTAGAATTGCCCTCGGCATATCCTATGCTACGCCGAGGACAGCCGTCGGCGTAGCTATTTTTAATTTTATCTCATTAAACTTTGAAAAAACATAACTAAATCATTCTAATTCGAAAAAATACAAATAATATATCAAAATTTGCAGAAAAATAAGACCTATCTATCTACACTCAAATATTACACATTTGTAAATAAAAATTGAGTAAAACATAAAACATTATATATAGTTTAAAACGGGCATAAAAATTCAAAAATGATCGAAACAATGCGAAACCTTCGCGTGGTGTTATATTATGTGACATAGTTAGAAGGAAAATTATCAAACTTGGTATATTGATTATGTCTCAAAAAACATTCACAAAATGACCTATCTCATTCGAGGTTTCTTGGCTTTCGGGTCAAATGACCAATGTTATGGCTAGAATCAAGGCATAGTTTGTAATAATTTGCCCATATTGTGCATACATGTGCATCATAGGATGGCGAACAATGTTGCAGGAGGAAGCTTTCCTTTTTGTCGCACCAAAAAGCTATTTTCCATTTTCCGAGCATAAAAAACAGACGGTTTTGTGAAGCAACCACCAAATGGCTAATTCAAAATAATATCACCATATTTTACAAAAATAATAGAGCACCTTATATGGACAATGTCCCAACAGGGGGATCCGAAAACTTTCCGTCCACCTTTGGTGAAAAAGTGGGTCAGATATGAACTACATGTACATGATCTGATGCTTATGTTTTTTTTAAAAAATCATTTTTAGGTTCACAATATGTTATTTTATCAAAGATCCAATGCAAGTTTAGCGAGGCTCGGCCCCGAGCTAAAATCTTCATGCTCGTCGTTTGACAAAGTTTGACGATAATTCAAAAATGATCGAAACAATGCGAAACCTTCGCGTGGTGTCATATTTTGTGACATAGTTATAAGTAAAAATATCAAACTTGATATACTGATTATGTATCAAAAAAACCTTCACAAAATGACCTATCTCATTCGAGGTTTCTTGGCTTTCGGGTCAAATGACAAATATTATGGCTAGAATCAAGGCATAGTTTGTGATAATGTGCCCATATTGTGCATACACATGCATCATGGGATGGCAAACAATGTTGCAGGAGGAAGTTTTCCTTTTCGTCGCACCAAAAAGCCATTTCCCATTTTCCGAGCACAAAAAATGGACGGTTTTGTGAAGCAACCACCAAATGGCTAATTCAAAATGATACCACCACATTTTACAAAAATACTATACCACCTTATATGGACAATGTCCCAACAGGGGGATTTGAAACCTTTCCATCCACCTCTGGTGAAAAAGACAAATTTCCGACGAATCGGTAGGAAGTGGGTCAGATATGAACTACAGGTACATGATTCGATGCTCATGTTTTTTTACAAAATTAATTTTTAGGTTCACAATATGCTATTTTATCAAAGATCCAATGCAAAGTTAGCAAGGCTCGGCCCCGAGCTAAGAATCTTCATGCCCGTCGTTTGACAAAGTTTGACGATAGTTTAAAACGGGCATAAAAAATTCAAAAACGATCGAAACAATGCGAAACCTTCGCGTGGTGTCATATTATGTGACATAGTT
Source organism: Avena longiglumis (assembly GCA_030063025.1). Lineage (NCBI taxonomy): Eukaryota > Viridiplantae > Streptophyta > Magnoliopsida > Poales > Poaceae > Avena > Avena longiglumis. Next base: position 1,624,112 of record CP125979.1, read on the forward strand.
ATAAGTAAAAATATCAAACTTGATATATTGATTATGTCTCAAAAAACTTTCACAAAATGACCTATCTCATTCGAGGTTTCTTGGCTTTCGAGTCAAATGACCAATGTTATAGCTAGAATCAATGCATAGTTTGTGATAATGTGCCCATATTGTGCATACACATGCATCATGGGATGACGAACAATGTTGCAAGAGGAAGTTTTCCTTTTCGTCGCACCAAAAAGCCATTTCCCATTTTCCGAGCACAAAAAATAGACGGTTTTGTGAAGCAACCACCAAATGGCTAATTCAAAATGGTACCACCACATTTTACAAAAATACTATACCACCTTATATGGACAATGTCCCAACAGGGGGATCCGAAACCTTTTCGTCCACCTCTGGTGAAAAAGAAAAATTCCTGACGAATCGGTAGGAAGTGGGTCAGATATGAAATACAGGTACATGATCCGATGCTCATGTTTTTTTTACAAAAATCATTTTTAGGTTCACAATATGCTATTTTATCAAAGGTCCAATGCAAGTTTAGCGAGGCTTGGCCCCGAGCTAAGAATCTTCATGCCCACCGTTCGACAAAGTTTGATGATAGTTTAAAACGGGCATAAAAATTTCAAAAAATGATCGAAACAATGCGAAACCTTCGCGTGGTGTTATATTATGTGACATTGTTATAAGTAAAACTATCAAACTTGATATATTGATTATGTCTAAAAAACTTTACAAAATGACCTATCTCATTCGAGGTTTCTTGGCTTTCGAGTCAAATGACCAATGTTATAGCTAGAATCAAGGCATATTTTGTGATAATATGCCCATATTGTGAATACACATACATCATGGGATAGCGAACAATGTTACATGAGGAAGTTTTCCTTTTCGTCGCACCAAAAAGCCATTTCTCATTTTCCGAGCACAAAAAACAGACGATTTTGTGAAGCAACCACAAAATGGATAATTCAAAATGCTACCACCACATTTTACAAAAATACTATACCACCTTATATGGATAATGTCCCAACAGGGGGATACGAAACCTTTCCGTCCACCTCTGGTGAAAAAGACAAATTCCTGCCGAATCTGTAGGAAGTGGGTCAGATATGAACTACAGGTACATGATCCGATGCTCATGTTTTTTTACAAAAATCATTTTTAGGTTCACAATTTGCTATTTTATCAAAGATTCAATGCAATTTTTCCTTTTCATCCCACCAAAAAGCCATTTTTATTATCCGAGCGCAAAAAGGGAATTTTCTAAAGCAACCACCAATTAGATAATTCAAAAATGGAGGGTTTTTGATTAGTTGATATGTATATCATATTTGGATTCCTCTCATTTTTCTGATCAATTTAGACATATTATTTGTTAAATTCAGATTTACAGATTTAAAGATATTAATTATTCCATATTAAATAGAAAAATACAAAAAGGTAAAATTATTATATTTTTATTTGAATTCAATAATATTTTTTACTTATTCATTAATGTTTACTTAAATAATTGTTTGTAATTTCAAAAAATACAAACATGTGACATGTTGATATAAGGGTTAATAGGATTGATATCATAGTATTGACAACGATGTATGAATTACTTTGCGGAAACATATTCTGAAGGAACGAGGAAGTTAAGCGTGCTGGAGCTGGAGTAGTATTATGATGGGTGACCGGCCGGAAAGTTCGACCAAGACTGTAATTTAATTAAATATTAAGTGTAATTAGTGTTAAAAATGTTCAAAGTGAGAAATTAACGAGTCAAACAATTCAAAGATTCAAAAATTAAGAAAAAAAATAAAATTAAAAATTTTAATTTTAATTTTTTTAAAATGTTTTTGCAACCTGTAGACAAGCTATGCCGACGGCATTGCCCTCGGCGTAGTGCTAGCATACGCCCACGGCCTCTATGTGCTCCGCCGAGGGAGTCCTTTGTCGAGGAGGCTACGCTGAGGGCAGCCGTCGGCGTACCATACGCCGAGGGCATTTTAGCCTACCCCGACGGCTTTTTGCCCTCGTCGTAGCGCGCGCGTCCTGTAGTGGTGTTTTTTTTTCGGGGGAAAGCTCAGGATTTTTATTCAGAGATCAAAGGATTACAGTCAGCTAGCACCAGGTGCTTCACATCCTCTGGATAATGACGTACCCAACACTTCGTACATCCACCAGAACTACCCAAGTTGGCTGATCCCGAGTAACCTTTACTAACTTAACATCTCGTAGACTGATCAGACGTTTTGCTTCCTCATAGAGGTGACCATAGGCTGAAGTATTACCCCTTTTATCCTGCAGAGCAGCAAGAACATTGGAGCAATCTGACTGAATTATAATTGGATCGTCTGACCATTGATGAGCCATAGACAAACCCTCCAGCACTGCACTGAGCTCCGCCTCCTCTGCACCATTACAGAAATGCAGCTGTGGACACGCAGAGAAAATAACGTTGCCATCTGAATCACGGCCGATCATTCCGGTACCTCCACCTCCATCTGACTGATATGATCCATCCACAGAAAGAGCAGTCCAACCCTCGCATGGCTTCGGCCAAGGCACAGCAGGAGGTCTCGACGAAGTTCCTGTGGGCCTCATCGTAGTAATGCAGGGTTGTTTAACTTTGATAATGTCCTGTACCGACTGATTCCGAGTGAGGAAAAGAGAATCAAAGTAGCTGCACAAGTATCTTCTCGTCACGACAGGCGACGGTGCCATCTTTCCGTGAGACAGATCATTATGCACTTGCCAAATCTTCCAAAGAAGCATCATAATCATGTTTCTTGTCTCTGCCTGCATGCCATCTAGAAGATCGAACAGTCACTCGTGGCCATTACATGGGATAGAAGCTGGGGCCGGAATAGGCCAGACCTCCCTCATGCATTCCCAAAGTGTCATCGCTGAAGGGCACGCGACAAGCGCATGGAAAGAATCTTCAGTATCGACACCACATAAGCGACAGGTGCTAATGCTCTCAATATGTCTCCTTTGCTTATGCTCTAACGTGGGCAGGGAATCCGTCACCACTCTCCACGCAAAGATCTTCATTTTCTGTGGCAGTTTGGATTTCCAAATCAAATTCCACGCTGGTCTTTTACCATCCGGCCTGGGAATTGACGCACCGACAGCTACAGAATCAATATGTTCAGCAACGGCCAGATGATACGCACGTACTCCGGACTGAAAAAGCTCCAGATTTTTCTGGCTGCCATGCCAGGAAGTCATCCTGTGCCCGAGGCAGAATTCTAATCCTCCGGATTGCCTCAACATCCACCGGAAGAAAATGAGATTCGAGTCTATTTACCAGCCACGCACCATTATCATCTAGAAAATCTGAAACTCTGTTAAATCTGCAGTCACCCTTAACAGAGATCGGCCCATGAGAAGCTAGCTTCTCATATCTGCACAGGAATGTAGTGGTGTTAGTGCCAGAGTTAAGTAAAAGTCACGGCCCATGAGGTGTGGGTCTAAATTTCTTCGTTTCTAAATACCTCCTGTGTCCTAAAATATAAAGCGTCGTTAAATTTTACTGGTTAACGGATACACGTTTAACTATGATTTATACTTATAATACTTTCTTAAAAATTCTATACGTATATATGAAATAAAAGTGATTTGCGAGAGAAATACATCGATGCTATTTATACACTATAAACACATATAATTTGATTTATACTAGTGGTCAAAGTTGTGCATCAAAGACCATACGGAAAAAGCATGTCTTCGATTTTGGAACAGAGGGAGTAAGTCTTAAATAAGTATCGCAGATTTATCTACTTCATGTGGTTCATATTAATATTTTTAACTTTATCTATATTCGTATGTACCTATTTAAATATTTAAACTAGACGCATCCGTATCTAGACAAAGTTAAAAACACTAATATGGACCGAATGTAGTATATAAATTTCCGTGTAAGTATCTAGATAAATTTGTGACACTTATTTTCCAATGTAGTAAGTAAGTTTTTTTTTTTGCGAGGAATGTAGTAAGTAAGTTAATCAGGCGGCAAGGGCAGCTAACATGATACCGACTTTATAACTTAACGGGCGACACAGGCAGCCAAACTAATTTGGCAATCATTTTTCTCGTAAGAGTCTGAACTAATCTTAGTACTAGATTTGTTCATGGTTGGCAAGTAGAACTATGATTAACAATATGGTGACTGGACACGATAACCAACGGGGAAAGCTAGAACACGAAAGATTGTTCCAATGGGTTCGGTTGTGCAAGAACGACCAATGACTTTTGGTCTCATCTGTAGGCTAAATGTTGCAATATTATAAGCATCCTAGTTGGAATTAAGTTGATGTTTCTGGTGCTGGTATTGTCAAAAACAAAGTTGATGTTTCTGGTGCCGTCTTTAAAACAGAAACTGATCCATGATTTTGTAAATAAAAAAAACTAACTAAAATATCTTCGGGTAAATTCACCTCATCCTTTTCCATTTTTCACCATTACTGGTATTCTGTCTCACCCACCCCACCCTAAAGTAGTAGTAGCCCCCACTCCCCTAGGGTGTGTTCGGTTCTAGAACGAGAGGGAATGGAACGGAGTGAGTCCATTCCGAGGGCATGAGACGGTTTTGACCCTGTGTTCGGTTCGGAAAAAAACAAGGAACGGAATGGTTCCATATTGTGTTCGGTTGGGAGAATTTGAACCGGAACAGAATAGTTATGATAGTGCTTAAAATTCTAATAATTTGAGCTTAAATTTAACAATTATAATTAACGGTAGAATATATATATATATTATCTTAAAATCTAAGCTAAAAGTATCAAATCATAGAAATCTTTTTGTTTCAAAATCTTTGCAAAATATACTCAAATTAGAGGCCGCATGTTTTTGCAAGATTTTGTCGCTAATCATCTCAGCTAATCATCGTCACAGCTAAAAATCCCCGCTGATTCGGTAATAAATCATTTTACCTAGGTTAGTTCGCGAATTAGCGAGTCGTTCTGCGCGATCCGGCCAATTCGGTCGGACGACCTCGTTCCGCATATTAGAGGAATATTCTGTTCTGAGGAACTACCTGGTTCCGTTCCTTTCTTCCAACCGAACACACGAACGGATGCTAGGCGCGGAACGAACCGGTTCCGTCCCACCGAATTCCAGAACCGAACACACCCCTAATTAATCGTCCCAAACCATCCACCCGAGGCCTCGCAGAATTAGAGCTCTTTTCTCCGTGACTAATTACTTAGCCCATCGTGCTCTGTCTCGATAGTGTCAAGTGAGATTCCACCTAAATCTCACCTCCAGTTCATTTGCTAAAATCTAGTTCAAATTCCACTTGACACCCTATGTCTCGGCTCCCAACACCTTATCTCTTTGGAGATTCACCAACTTCATTGTCACCACACATAGATAGGAGGATGTAATACTCCGCCAAGTCTATATTTTTTTGAACCCGCCAAGTCTATTTTGCTACTCCTTGGACCCATATTAGCTAACTTACATTTATCTAGATACAAATATATCTAGTTAAGTTTTAGTGCTAGATATATTTGAATCTAAATAAATTTGAGTCAATTAATATGGGTCGGAGAAAGTACCTAAGTCATTAGGGGCACCCTTGAATTAGCTTCTTCTATGAAATTATGGGTCAAAGTTGTTTTAGAAATTAATCTTACATATAAACAAATGAAAACATGATTGTCCGCTGCATAGCTCAATTTAGCCCAACTTGTAGAGGGCAATGGGCTACACGTCATTTCCAAAACAAATGACGAAGACCCGAACCTTGACATTTTAGGGGCAAAACAATCAAACGATAATTATGATACCTCCATAGAAATAGTCGAACCATAAATTGCTTTTATCTATCCTAAAAAAAGAGCCCCATGGGCACTAGCACCCAAGTTATATTGTTATAGAAGAAAGGGAGCTGCCGAGCGGAAATGGCCGGTGCTTTTATCTATCCTACAAAGACAATATTATGGTAACTATTGTGTTGTATTGTGTGACAAGATATTCAAGGTTTTGGCCGAGTGTCGGCGGGTACAAGGGTACAACGCAGTCATGATGATTCAGTTAAGGACTTGATTCAAACTAAATGACCATATTGTTCATTTACTTTTTGTTTAACTGGCTTGTTGACACTTTGGAACAAAAACTATAATGACAGCTTGGCTAAGTACACTGACGATGGAAGCCGAAATACTTAAACTTTCTAGAATATGCAAAGTCAAGTCATAAACATCAAAGACTTACATAATGATCAGCTAAAAAAGAGTTACATAATGATGGTAAACTTTCATTCATCGCGTCGTTCTCATGGCCTTTTCTGTTTGGTACATAGTTCAAAACATGAATACAATATCTAGAGAACTAAAAAAGGAGTTGATCCATGGTATTTTAGTATCAACAAAGAAAGAAATTATTTGTCTTTGCAAAAGTAACTTCAATTCTACAAGTCCTAACTATTTAATCGCTCACTCCTAAAAACAACAATGAGACATAATAGTAAAAGGTATGAAAATGTAATTATGTGCGATCAAGTATGCAACTTTGTTACTTACTCCATATGTTAGAATTCTTGATCATTTCTATCAAAGTTATCCATCATAACCGAACATATAATATTGTGAATCTATGACTGTTAAACAGTAGTAAGACCACTAGGTTCCTCGTTTACTCAAAATTGTATTGTCCCATCCATGTTCTTGTGTACTTACATATCGTACCCTCTCTGTGAAATATTAAGGTGGTGTCATTATTGTGAGACCATCCTTGGTAGAACATACATCTTCTCAGCATGCATGTTAAAAAGTGATATTTTTGGGTTCTCATGCTCAACTCATCATAAAACAAAACCGCACACATGTTCATGTTGTAGCATTCTTTTTAATTTTCTCGACCATTGGTCAAATAATTAGTTTGGCATGAGAGATTTTGGGAAGTGCAAGTATGTAGTTTCACTTCTAGAGGCACCATGATTCAATGATAGGGACACAATGTCCTTCGCTGGAGTTTTTGATGATCTTATATTTCATATCCAACTAGGGTTTCATTCATTCCACAATGATCCAGGCTGTTCAAGGTCCATGATTGTATTTCTGAAAAAAAAACTATTCATGTTTTTTGAATGGAACATAGTCAAGAAAAATGACTTTAAAAACTCCATTGAGTTCTTAGGGTGGTCACCTTCTTCCGATCCAGATTTCAGCATCGCGCTTTTGCATATTATCCGCTGGTTAATTCGCTAGCCGTGGCCAGGCTATTATCTACACAGACAAGAAACGAACCGCATTGACATCACGGTGACATTTCTCGTGAATTCGTCTTGATACATATTTGCAGATGGAATTGTACGTTGTCCCTTGCTTCTCCTGCTCTATGATAGTTGTATTGTACTACTACTACTACTATGGAAAAATAGTTGCAAGGTGCTTTACCTTTGTCTCTTGCTCATCTCTTTAATGCATCTTAGATCCGAGCTACAAAAAATACAGCTTATTAGTTCTATCGAAGAAAGTCCTGGTTCATGAGGGCATCAGACTGAAATTAGCTTTGCGCTGCGTGTTTGACCTGGTAGGCCAAATCAGACCGATAGTAGAGCTGATATGTGTTAGAATAATCAGGCATTCGGCGGTCGACGTGATGACTCTGCGTTTGATCTGAGAAGGAATCTGCAGGTAAACCTAATGCCCACCTTATAGAGCACGACGGGGACATGTGCAGCTAAACTAATCATCTATTTTTTGGAGTACTGAGGCTGAACTAATCTTGGTAGAGTAGTTAGTCCTTGGCGATTGGAACTGGTATCGTATGATTAATCCTATGGCACCTGGATAATATGACCAACAGGGCAGGCTGGAACACTGAAAATTATGTTCCAATCGGTTTGGTTGTTCTCGCTGATTTGGTTGCATGTGGAGGTTGAATGCTGAATACGACTATTACAAGCCTTTTCTAGCTGGAATTTACGTTGATGTTTTTAGTGGTGTCTCTGAATACAAACAGGTGCATGGTTTTGAAAAGAAAATAGTTAATAGGAGTACAAATGATTGAGATAAGCTCCGGCGAGAATCGTTCAAAAAAACATGGAAAGAATCGTACAATAATTCTGATACCTCAATAGAAATAGTCGAAACAATAAAGTCAGTTTCTATATGTATGTAATTATTGTGTTGTAGTTGGATGCTGTGTGACAAGACCTTCATGGTTTCAGCGGAGTGTCGGTGCGTGCAATGCACATGATGATTCAGTTAAGAACTTGGTTCAAACTGAATGACAACATCATTAGTTCACCTTCTTAGGTGAAAATGTTGAGATCTTACTTTGGTTTGTTGATACTCTACAAAAAAACTACATTGATAGTTTGACTAAGTACACTAATGGAACCCAGAATCCTTAAACTCGTATGAATGTTAGAATATCTTATTTATGCAATATAAGACAAAACATGGTGTGCAACTGCTTCAAGTCGTCAATATCAAACACTTACACAATGATGGTAAAGTTCCATTCACCATGTCGTATCACATGGTTTTTTTTTGTTGGGATTGCATAGTTCAGAACATAAATACAATATCTGGAGAATTAAAACACAAAGATTTGTTCCCTGGTGTTTAAGTTTGTCCTATCAAATAAATGATTTGTGTTCATGAAAGTAACTTTAGTTTTGCTTCTCTACAAGTACTAACCCTACCTAACTCTATTGATCTCTCCTAATAAATTACAATGAGACATAGAAGTAGATGGTACAAACAAATATTTATGGATGACCATCTATGTAACTTGTTAGTTCATCTATATTTTACTAGTATTAATCATTCATATCCATGTAATCCATTATATCCAAACATTTGATATTCTGAATCGGAGATTGTTCAACAGTAGTAGGACCAGCAGTTCCCATGTACTAAATATTTATTTGTCACGTCCACCTTTTATTGTACTTACTTCCTAGTACCCTTCATGAAATATTAATTACTTTGCTATTATATATAAGCAAGTGTCATTGTTTTGACCCTATCCCTTGTAGAACATACATCTTTTGAGGACCATGTTACAAATGGATAATGTTAGGTCCTCGGTCTTAATACACATAAAAAAATTGCACACATATTCATGTTGTAGGATTCTTTTGTATTTTCTTGACCATTGGTCAAATAATCAGTTTGGCATGAGAGATTTTGGGAAATGCAAATATGCGAATTCTCTTCAAGAAGCAATTTCGTTGAATGATCAGTACACTTGTATGCTTCACATCACAATAAAGTGGAACTTTTTATGCTCCAGTCTTCTTAGTCAAACTGAGGTTTCATTCATTCAACATTTCATAACGATCTAGACTGTTTTAAGTTCATACTTCTTGTTTCGGAAAAAAGCAACCCATGTTTTGTGAATGGAACATACTCAATCAAAGGACTTAGAAAAACTCCAGTTAGCACTTGTCCTACAAAAAACTAGAAATCATCTTTACCGACATTGAGTAATACCGTGCAACCTGTCGCAAGAGTTACAACACACATTAACATGAGTATAGTCTTCATAGCCTCGTTGCCATGTCTTTTGACCTTGTCCAATCACCATTAATTATCTCCTATAGCGTAACCATGTCCTGCCTTGTTTACTGCCAACGCTTGTCTAGGTACATACCAAGGTTGTCCCTCTAGGCCTATAAGGAAGTGCTAGCCCCAACCCTATAGTAATCCTTCCAACCAAAACCTCTCCACCATCGCATTTTTGTTCCTTAATGCCGTTGAGATTTGTAGTGCGATTCTGAGCCTTCCGCCCAAGTTGCTACTCTCTCTCTCTCTCTCTCTCTCTCTCTCTCTGCATCATCACCTCCGACGCTTTACAGCTTCAAAAACCTCAATGTCACTGCATGTAAACTTGAATTATCAGTGAAGGTTTGAGTAAAAATTGTTTATTAATCCTACATAGGTAGCACATGAAAACATGGTTGTTCCGCCCGTAGGTCTATTTGGCTCGGCCTACACAAGTCTATGGGTTTCTACCTACTCAGTTGATATGGGCAAATTGCTTCATTTCTGAAAGAAAGAACGAAGTCCCGACATTCTGAAGAGAGATGACTACTGCACTATTACTAGGATGTTGTATAATCCAATCAACAAACTGTGTTTGTATATATCGGTGGGTGCAAGAGAGTCATGATGACTAAGTATTTACAATTTCTTTCAAAAACATTACCAACTTTCTTTTTTGTGAAATAAAAATGGCAACATCTTTGCTCTAGTTTGTTGACGGTCTACAGAGAACCATAATAATAATATGCTTAATATGGAGATAAAAGCATGGATTTTTTAAACATTGTAGATATGTTATTTATGCAAAATTAACCACATCATACTGTGTAATATCAAGTCAACAACATCAAACACAATGATGGTAAAATTTCGATCCATTCTTTCATATTGCATGGCCTTTTGGATCGCTTGTCTGGTTCTCATGCCTTATATATTTCAGATAGTTGAGAAAATAAATAGTAATATATGGAGAAGTAAAAACCGACAAAATTGATCTCCTATATTGAACTTTCTACTAATAAAGAAATGTGCTTGAAAAACAAAGTTAATTTGGTTAACTTTACCTTAACTTTGTTGATCTCTCTTATAAAATAATAATGAGAAATAATACTGAATTTTAGACATATAAATGACATGGAAGAGCAAATAATTGCTTGTACATATTTTTTGTCTATTGAAATTTGATGTGGAATCATCATATGAAATCTAGGAAGCAACCAGGCATCTCGAACGTCGAATCCAATTTCTTATTCCAGGGATAATTGTTGGTAGGAAAATGAGGTGTTATTGAGTTGATTTTGTGTCCTTGGTGTTGACATAACTTGATATCAATCACAATAGAGTATTAAAAGTATTCTACTAGTAATGATACTAACACAACACACCTACATATCGCAAAAGTACTAGGTATAATGCCACAAACTATTATTAGAATTGATATTTTACTTTACTAGATCGTTTAGTTCTTTCTATCAATTGTTCACGTGGCCATTTTCCACAAATCCAAAACATTGATTCGAGTCAAGCAACCAGATGCCTTCTCCAGCACCCTTCCCTCTTGGATTTAATGTTAGTAACATGCTAGAAGAAATTAGGTGTGACACGAAGTTGGATTGGGGCATCGAGAAAAATTGGTGGAGCCATGTACAACATGGGTACCTCGTGGAAGGGCTTTTAAGATGTCAAAATTCAATAATGTACGAAATTAGGTGACGGGGGATGCAAAGATCTGATAGAAAGATGAGAAGCAACACAAAAACATGATGTCCAAAGAGGGTTTGAAGATGTCAACAACAAAGGAAGAGAAAAGGAGGAAACATGAGGCACTAGCGAAGGAGACACAGGAATTGGATCTATAGACGAAGAAGGAAAAATTATGGATCAATCAATATATATATTGAGATATAATATTTTCATCTTAGACAATAATCTGATACTATTTCAAAGGTTGAGTACTCGAACTAAAATGCCTTGAAATAAAAACTAGAATGTCCTCCACCACTATACCCAAGAAAAAAAATGCATCGATGATTAACACCACGCAGCACTATGGGGGGGAGCAGCAAACAAACTGTACCGCCTCCAATCCTGTTCCATATCATCCTCCTCATGCGCGATGTTTGTGTGATATACATATGCCAACCTGATATCGATCACGGCGACGGCGAGTAACAGAAAGAGACACACGTCCGCTCATAGGCTCCTTCTTCCCCGTACATGGTCGTGGCCCATTGCCGTTCTCACATTACAGGCGTTGCTCTGGTTCTCATCCTCCCATTTCCTTTAAAATTTACAAAACCTTTGAGGAAGAAGTAAAGAATTGCCAATTTGTCATGACTTTTCCCGTGATCTCGTTTTGGTTCGTGCATATGAGAATCCTTGTGTTTAAGCTTTTTCTGTTGTATCTAAAACTCAGATGCATCAAACTCAGAGTGAATGCAAGGAAAGAATTTGTGCCAGTTTTATCGACGTGCAGCAGCGGGGCGTGATTCCTGAGTACCCGAATTAAGTAGAAGTTGTGGTTTCTGATTTGGATTTCTCCATCAATCAA